>CAWUFW010000014.1:3017500-4217500 GCA_963921515.1 Calotriton arnoldi | reverse complement strand
CCACTGCTGTGGCTACGCAAGAATGGGAAAGGGCCCTGGGTAGGATGAACGATGAGAGGGGAAAGGCGTGCCACTACCCAGGCGAAGTGGCGATTTGAGCTGGTTTTAGGCTGATCCAGTTCAAGATCTTTCACCTCACATACTGTACTAGAACTGGATTATTTGCGATGGGCAAGACAACGTCTGACAGATGCCTCCGGGGATGCACACAGTGGGGCACGCTCAAACACACACTACTGGACTGTCTGAAAATCCGCACATTCTGGGAGGATGTTTGAAACAAGATATTCCAAACTTGGAGGCAACACTGGTACTGAATGCAAAAGTAGTGATGCTGGGTGTATCGGGGGAACAAGCACTCAATAAAAACACGCTCCTCTTTTGCAGTTTGGCCCTGATGATGGAACAGAGAGATGTTATACTGAAATATGGGCAATTGCCCAGTACCCTGGGCTAAAATCAACTGGCCAGAGGACTGGGGCACCCCTCCTGTTCCAAAGCCATCCATAAAAAATATGGGGATGTGGCTTGACCACAACCTGTCCATGGAAACTCAAGCTATAAAACTTTCAGTTGTCTGTTTCGGCATTTTGCACATGATCCGTAAAATCATGGACCTCATCCCTGAACAGGCATACAGAACGGTGGTCAGGCCCTAGTGACTTCAAAATTAGACTACGGCAACTCCTTGTATCTGGGTTCTCCGAAATACTTTGTTGATAGGCTACAAGTTGTCCAGAATGCTGCGGCCATGATGCTCCTAAAAATTCCTAGACAGGAGTCAGTCAGATCTTAGCGCAAAAAACTGCACTGGCTCCTCATCCAGTCCAGGGTGAGATTCAAAACCTTTTGCCTAGCTCACAGAGCCATGTACGATAGGGGTCCAGCCCTGTTAAAAACTATGGTCACCCCATATGTCCCTAATAGATCTCTCAGGTCCTCCTCTGATTATCTTATGATCACGCAAAGGATAAAGAGATCGAGATGGGGAGGGAGATCATTCATATATCTGGCCCCAAAGCTCTGGAACTCATTGACCAAGGAGCTGAGACTGACCAGAGATGAAGGAAGTTTCAGAAAAAAACTTAAGATCTGGCTGTTCCCTTAATGTTCTTCCACACTCAGCCGCCTCTCGGCAGCGCTGGGAAGCCCCTGGGCAGCCATGCGCTTTATAAATCCCCCAAACATAAACATAAATAGGGAAGCAGGCTGGTCTCGACAAGGCCGCAATGGGAGGCTAACATGAACTGGTGCATGAGGACAGAAGAACAGATATACATTCACGGGGATGCCCCAAAAAATCTACTAAAGTATGAGGGCCTGGAAGCGGTTGAAAGATCATCTGTCAATATACAGGAGTGTTGGGAGGGTTGAGGCGGGGCCCCAAAAGTCTGACATCAACATCATGGACCATTATACAGTACCATGTGAATTGAAATTGAGATCTTTTCTGTCGGCCAGACAATGTGCCACTGAAAGGGGAAGGAGGGGGGAGTTATTACCGGTTTATATTCTTGTCAGCTGTACCAAAAGTGAATAAAAAGATTAAAAAAATAGATGTCCACCTTTTTTAGCAGAAGCTGCTAGTCACAGACAGGCGCAAAATGCGAACTAACAGCTCTGGTTCAAGTAAAATGCATAATAATTCACTACAGTACAAAACTGTGCAGCATATTAATTCTGTATTGCTAGTGTTACATTTGGTATTTAAAAGTAGTTGTTAATTTGCATCCATAATCTGCATAAATCACTTTTTAAGTTGGTCCACTTCTGTATTAAGTGGGGACTTGCAAACTAATATGCAACATGGGTTTCTACCGGGTAGAGGGACAACTGCCCACATCAGAAGGGCTATAAAGCAATTTGATGTACATAATGCAACACAAGACCCTTTAGGAATAATTCTTCTTGGTGCAGAAAAAGCATTTGATTGGGTCAACTGGCTCTTTGTATGGGCTATTCTGAAAGGATGGGTCTGTGTACAAAATTCACTAGATTCCTATCAAGTGTTTTTATTTGCAAATAACCGCTGCAAAGAAAGAGCAGTCTACTCGTTCTCATCGCTGCGCAATCTGGCATTTGGATTTGTGAGTTTGATGGCGAGCTGGGCGGCCCTCTCTACAATGGTCTTGCGGTTTTTGGATGAAACATTGTGGGTGATCTCAGCACAGAAGGACTTGTTACTCATCATTAGCACCTCCAGCTCCTTCACGATGTGTACCAGAAACTTTTGGAATCCTGAGGGTAACATGTGCTTGGTCCTTTTATCACTGCCATAACCAATGTTGGGCATCAGGATCTGGCCCTTAAACCTCCTGCGCACTCTGTTATCAATACCTCGTGGTTTGCGCCAGTTACACTTAATCTTGACATAACAATCAGACTGGTGACGAATGAACTTCTTGGTTCTTTTCTTAAGAATCTTCGGTTTGACAAGAGGTCTTAGGGCAGCCATGATTGCGGCTCAAAAATGTCCGCCTGCTCCGCAGAGAGGCCAAAGGAAGAGTGTTTTATATCAATCTCCAGAAGCAAGAATTCAACTTATGGCGAGACAATGAGAAACAATATGTATGAGTCCCGGAACACATAAATGGTGTTCATGCTCTCCTTTGTTATTCTCATTGTACATACAGTCATACCTCCAAAAACTATTGAATGCTGAAGAAATTCCACAGTCAAAATACAATGGGGTAGTCACTAAAGTATTGCATACGTAGACGATATCACAGTAATGATGTCAAACTATGACCAAGTAATACAAACAATAGAGAAGAAGAAAAAAATTTGGATAAATATCAGGATAACATTTGAGCCGTGACAAAACACAAATATTGGCCAATCCATATTACCCATTGCAGCTGATATTCGTAATACAACTTTAACAAATTATGAACCGCTTTTGACAAAAACAAAAAAATATCTAAGGAACTGGGACATCCTACACCTAAGTCTTATAAGGTGATGTAACATAATTAAGATGTAATTTCTCTCAAAATTGTTGTACCCATTTCGCTTTATATCATATAGTCAATGTCTCTTGGTTTTGGAAGATAGAATCTTTACGCCGCAGCTTTATTTGGGTTATGATGTGACACATCAGACTCTTATTTAACAAACACTATAGGAGATATATATATATATATATATATATATTCACTGAAAAAACCATAGGTTTTAGGGACAGTTATAGTTACTTGGACATTGCACTCGTACAAAACCCGTGAAATTCCCCGTTATAGTTAGTTCAGCTAACTATAACTCGCGCCCCCGCAATGCACTGCTGATGACGTCACATATTACATCACTCATGACATGGTCAGTGACATCACTGATGACATCACTGATGACATCTCAAATGACATCACTGATGACATCATCCAGTGACTGTGTTTCTCTAAAGTTTAAATATTTTTAATATATATAGGAAAAGATGTATTGAAGAATGAGTGGGTGTGTAAGTGTCTGTATGGATGATTTAGTAGGTGCGTGACTGACTGTATAAGTGAGTGATTTAACGTATCTTACTGAATGCATGGGTTAGTGACTAAACTGGGTGAATGTCTGTATCCGTCTGTCTGTTGCTGTGTAAGTGGCTGCATGTGTTTGTGAATAGCTACATGAGTGTCTATATGAGTTATTGAATGCTTGTCTGAGTATCTGTATGGGTGCCTGAGTGTTTGTGTGGGAGGGGTGTGTGCAACTCTGTGCATAGATGTGTGAGTGGGTGATTCACTGGGTGGATGGTTTCAAGAGTGCATCTGTGATAGACTGTATGGGTGGGTAAGTGTGTGTAAGAGTGTGTTAGTGAGTGAATGTATGTCCCAGTGGTACATGTGTGAGTAACTACATATGTGAAAGGCAGTATATATGTGTGTTGGAGTATATAAATAGCTATAAGCAAGAGTGAGTGATTGTGATAGTGGCTGTAATGATGAGTGTGTGCTTGTATCAGTGATTGTATAAGAGCGTAACAATGTGCTACTATTTGTATGAGTAAGTGAGCTGGTGTGTGTATAACTGTATAGGTGAGTAAATGGCAGTGTGTTTAATTATTTGCATGACTGACTAGGTGTGTGAGTATCTCTATGGATGAGTGGCGTTGTTTGAGTGTCTATATAGGAGTAAGAGTGCATATGATAGTCCTGTACTGAGTGACCGTAAGTATGAGTGACTGTACGGGTGAGTGAGTGGATGTGTGTGTGTAGACCTAAGAATCAGTGAGTGGGTATGTAGTTATTGGTGTTGGAGTGTCTATGGTTTTGCGAATGGCAGTCTGTAATTTAGAGTGGGTGTATCAAAGGTTATATTAGGGTGTGAGGAGGTGCATCAGATTATCACGTGGATGATGTAATCAGTGATGTCATTTGAGATGTCATCAGTGATGTCATCAGTGATGTCACTGACCATGTCATGAGTGATGTAATATGTGACGTCATCAGCAGTGCATTGTGGGGCGCGAGTTATAGTTAGCTGAACTAACTATAACGGGGAATTTCACGGGTTTTGTACGAGTGCAATGTCCAAGTAACTATAACTGTCCCTAAAACCTATGGTTTTTTCAGTGAATTTCAAAGGTTTTTTAAATGCTAATTTCTAACTATAACGTGTCTGAAACCTATGGTTTTTTCAGTGAATTTCAAAGGTTTTTAAATGCTAATTTGTAACTATAACGTGTCTGAAACCTATGGTTTTTTCAGTGAATTTCAAAGGTTTTTAAATGCTAATTTCTAACTATAACGTGCCTGAAACCTACGGTTTTTTCAGTGAATTTCAAAGGTTTTGTAAATGACAATTTTTAAATGTATTAATTGTTATATTAATTTTTTTCATACTGATTTACTACATTTTTAGAAACAATTTTTTTTACATATTTTATTTTTTAAATTACATTGTAATTACATTATACATTACATTACAAAAATACTTTCTCAGAATGAATTACTTTAGTTTAAATACTTTGCAGATAGGCAATAGACTTTTAAGTACAGTAGTTACAGTTGTTGCAATGGGCAACACATTTTCAAACACAATGCAATATTCAGCTCAATGTGAATTTCTAGTTAAATGCAATTAGTTACTTTATGGATTACTTTTGTAACCACAGGACTGGATCCTAGATTCAGTCCTGGTACATCTCCTGTAAACAGTTGAGTAAAAGCGTTTTGGTTACAGTCGTGATTTTTAAGGAATATTATTGTATTTTAAAAGTTGACACTTAGAAACTTTTTCTCATAGAATCACCAATGTTATCCTATGGAAGGAAATTCACTTAGCAGGTAAAAACTGTTATCGTTACTTTTTCTTACTCAGTGTTGGATCCTGGATCCAGCACTGGTGCATCTCCTGTAAACAGTTGAAAAAATGCGTTTAAGTCATACAGGCGATTTTTAAGGAATATTTGTAGTTTGTGAAAATCAACACTTTGAAACTTTTTTGCTGAAAACCAGTCAATCTTAGCCTATGAAGGAAATTCAAGTTACCGGTAAGTACGGTTAAAATTACTTTTGAGGATCAGTACTGGGCTGAAAGATGCAGCACTGAGGTCTCTCCTGATAACAGGTGAGTAAATCGGAATTCGTATTTCGGCTGATTTTAGAGGAATATTTTAAAGTTCCAAAACTCCACACTTAGAAGAATTTCCAAGTGAAACCAGTCAATGTTAGCCTATGGAAGGAAATTCAAGTTACTGGTAAGTACGGTTAAAATTACTTTTCAGGAGCAGTACTGGGCTGAAAGATGCAGCACTGAGGTCTCTCCTGATAACAGGTGAGTAAATCAGAATTCGGATTTCGGCTGATTTTAGAGGAATATTTGTATGTTTCAAAAATCAACACTTAGAAACTTTTTCAGCAAAAAGCAGGCAATGATATCCTATGGAAGGAAATTCAAGTTACCGGTAAGTACGGTTAAAATTACTTTTCAGGACCAGTACTGGGCTGAAAGATGCAGCACTGAGGTCTCTCCTGATAACAGGTGAGTAAATCGGAATTCGTATTTCGGCTAATTTTAGAGGAATATTTTAAAGTTCCAAAACTCCACACTTAGAAGAATTTCCAAGTGAAACCAGTCAATGTTAGCCTATGAAGGAAATTCAAGTTACCGGTAAGTACGGTTAAAATTACTTTTCAGGATCAGTACTGGGCTGAAAGATGCAGCACTGAGGTCTCTCCTGATAACAGGTGAGTAAATCGGAATTCGTATTTCGGCTGATTTTAGAGGAATATTTTAAAGTTCCAAAACTCCACACTTAGAAGAATTTCCAAGTGAAACCAGTCAATGTTAGCCTATGGAAGGAAATTCAAGTTACTGGTAAGTACGGTTAAAATTACTTTTCAGGACCAGTACTGGGCTGAAAGATACAGCACTGAGGTCTCTCCTTATAACAGGTGAGTAAATCGGAATTCGTATTTCGGCTGATTTTACAGGAATATTTGTATGTTTCAAAAATCAACACTTAGAAACTTTTTCAGCAAAAAGCAGGCAATGATATCCTATGGAAGGAAATTCAAGTTACTGGTAAGTACGGTTAAAATTACTTTTGAGGATCAGTACTGGGCTGAAAGATGCAGCACTGAGGTCTCTCCTGATAACAGGTGAGTAAATCGGAATTCGTATTTCGGCTGATTTTAGAGGAATATTTTAAAGTTCCAAAACTCAACACTTAGAAGAATTTCCAAGTGAAACCAGTCAATGTTAGCCTATGAAGGAAATTCAAGTTACCGGTAAGTACGGTTAAAATTACTTTTCAGGACCAGTACTGGGCTGAAAGATGCAGCACTGAGGTCTCTCCTGATAACAGGTGAGTAAATCGGAATTCGTATTTCGGCTGATTTTAGAGGAATATTTTAAAGTTCCAAAACTCCACACTTAGAAGAATTTCCAAGTGAAACCAGTCAATGTTAGCCTATGGAAGGAAATTCAAGTTACTGGTAAGTATGGTTAGAATTACTTTTCAGGACCAGTACTGGGCTGAAAGATACAGCACTGAGGTCTCTCCTGATAACAGGTGAGTAAATCGGAATTCGTATTTCGGCTGATTTTAGAGGAATATTTGCACAATGGTGAAGGGAGGGGGCGGAGCCTGAGGTGACATCTGTGCAAATGCGCCCGTTGCGCGTTTTAAGTTGGGGGATTAAGTCCCCTTGAATCCTGAGGGTCCCTAGGGGCCAACTAGCCCACCAGGAACCTCCAATATGCGCCAGGGGCTGCGTTGCAGAGACGTGTAGAGAGGCCACACCCTTTTACACCTCTCTGCAACGCAGCTCTGTGGCGCTTTCTGGACGTACCTGTTGGGCTAGTTGGCCCCCAGGGACCCTCAGGATTGAAGAGGATTTAATTCCCCATCTTAAAACGCGCCACGAGGCCTGTTTGCACACATGTCACCTGAAGCCCCGCCCCTCCCTTCACCACTGTGCAAACGCGCCCCGTGGCGCGTTTTAAGTTGGGGATTAAGTCCCCTTGAATCCTGAGGGTCCCCGGAGTCCAACTAGCCCACCATATACCTCCAAAAGCGCCACAGAGCTGCGTTGCAGAGAGTTGTAAAAGGGGTGTGGCCTCTCTACACGTCTCTGCAACACAGCCCCCTGGCGCATATTGGAGGTTCCTGGTGGGCTAGTTGGCCCCCAGGACCCCCAGTATTCAAGGGGAATTGTTCCCTCTCTGCAAACGCGCCAGGGCGCGTTTGCAGAGTGGTGAAGGAAGGGGACGGGGCCTGCGGGCCCGATCGTTTTTTTTTTTTTTTTGTTTTGTTTTTTGTCCCCTGAAGGGGGGCTGTGTAGCCCCCTTCCTTTTTTCTCTTTTTGGGCCCTGGGGACCCCATCCCCCAGGGCCTTACCCCTTTTTAAAATTACAAAAAAAAAAACGGGAAGGGGGCCGCGTGGCCCCCTTCCCTGGGCCTGTATTGGCCCCGGGGACCCCATCCCCCGGGGCATGGCCTCTATATTTATTATTTTGAGGGGGCAGCGTGGCCCCCTCCTCTGGCCATTTTAAGGCCCCGGGGACCCCATCCCCGGGGCCGGCCTTTCCATTTTTTTTTCCATTTTTTTCCTCTTTTTTGGAGAGGGGGCCGCGTGGCCCCCCTCCCGGGCCACTACTTGCCCCGGGGACCCCATCCCCCGGGGCTGGCCCTCTCCGTTGGGGACTGTGGGGGGTCCCCAATCCCCCACAGTCCCGCCGGCTCCCCACGTCCCTTGGGAGCCGGCATTGCTGTTCCACATGGGGAGCAGCTGACATGCTGCTCACCATGTGGAAAAGCAATCGCTTTGGATATTGGAAGAGAGAGCAGGTTTCCTGCTCTCTCTTCCAATATCCAAAGCAGTTTGCTATGGCAGGACGGGAGCCGCGAGGCTCCCGTCCTGCCATAGCAAACTACAGTGTCCCGGGGGTAGGCACCCCGGGACACTGCAGGAGCCGGCCCTGGGGGGTGGTGGTCCCCAGGGCCATCAAGGGCTCCAGGAGGGGGCCGCGCGGCCCCCTCCCATTCAGTACACAGCCCCGGGAGGTGGTGGTCCCGGGGCTCTGGGAGTCCGTAACGGACCCCCATATTAAAATGTTTAGTGCCCCGGGAGGTGGCGGTCCCGGGCGTGTGGGGGCTGGAGCCCCCCACACTGGTTTAATTTTTAATTTAAAAAAGCCCCGGGGAGGTGGTGGTCCCGGGGCTGCGGGAGGGCTCAGAGCCCTCCCGCACCATTTTAAAAAAGCCCCGGGGGTGGCGGTCCCCGGGGCTTGGGGGCCCTTGAGGCCCCCACACATTAAATCATCCCCCCCGGGACTTGGGCCACCCGGGGCCAGTGACATCGAGCGCGGAAACCGCGCTTCGATTTTTTTTCCGGCAGGATTCGCGCACCCTGAGCGCATCCTGCCGATTTTTTTTTTTTTTTTTTTTTAAATGCTTTTTGCCCAGGGGGTCCTTGTGGGACCCCTGAGCAGGCCTAGGGGTTAGGGTGTTTCTACCCTGCCCCCTTTTGCGCTTTGCGCACTTGTTTCTGTCCCTCGGTTCTACCGAGGGATCAAAATGGCTGCCAACACTTCTTGATTTGGAGTGTTGACAGCCAATTAGCATGCAGCTCGTGATCGGGAGGGTACGCGGATCCGACGCGCCCATAGATATATATGTGATTTTAATTGTGAATTTCTCAGGAACTACTGAACGGATTTACACCATTTTAGCAAAAGGCACCAGTCTGAACCAAGGGCTACCTCTTTGCCAAATTTGGGGTAATTCCGTTCAGCAGTTCAGGCTGTAGCTGCGACTAAAGGTTCCTATGGAAAAATGAATGGGGAAAACGCGTTTTGGGACCCCCTTTTTCTCGGCCCCGCTTGACGTATCACCCCGAGACTTTCAGGGTAGGAGCGGACCGGAGCGCCCCAACAAGTTGGAAGCTTTGCGAAGATTCGTCAACCGACGCCAACGTTATTGCAAATAGAATGTCGCGGATTTCCTATGGATAATAGGTTGTAACTATAACTATCTACTGGCGACCGCCAGTAGATAATATATACACATATATATATATATATGTATATATATATACATACATACATGTGTCAGACCAGAATCCAAATCCCGATGGGGACAAAATGAACGCGGCACACAAACTGAAGCATGCCAATTTATTCGTACACACTGGAACGATGCCTTTCGGCTATTCAAAAGTCTTTGTCAAGTTGAAAACTTGACCAAGGCTTTTGAAAAGCCGAAATGAGTAAATTGGTGTGCTTCAGTTGGTGTGCTGCGTTCCTTTTTCCTATCGGGATTTGGATTCTGGTCTGCTGTAAGACAGCCGCAAGCCGTCACAGGCACTGACACCAAGAGGCAGAGTAAGAGGCACTTCTTGTGGCAGTACTTATATATGTATATATTTATGAATTTGCCATTCATAAATATGAATGGCAAATTACTTTAATTTGTGCTATTACAAGACAGATTTTCGCTGCGTAAAGAATCATTTTTTAAATATTTGCAAATTAGGGACTTTGTAGAATAGACGGAGACAATATATGTCTAGAGGAAAACCCATTACTTAAAGCAATATTTCACAGTAGCCGTAATACAACAGGTGCAAACTATCACATTTTTAAAGCTCATAGCAATGATGATATAGAAATACAAGTCAAACATGGGAGTGACGGATTGAATATGGATATTGACGCATTTAAAGGTTTATTCTTGCAGTCACTAGCATTTGGTAATGAACTCCCTGACAGCAAATCTGAATATGCAACGAAACACAATGTATAGCCCTTCTACTGTACCCTAAAGAGACTGCTTAAATGGTGCTGCAGAGACACTCGTAATTGTGCCAGATGTCAGAATGAAATTGTAGACTTGATAAATATGTTTGTCACATGTCCACATCTTGCAGATTATTGGATAAGTATATTTTAGGATGTCTGATATAAGAAAATAAACAAATAATCCCAATGAGTGCATTAATAGTGTTAGAAACGGATGTACTGGAGGATATAGTAGCAAATCCTTCTAAAATCTAATATCAATCTAAAGGAAAAACAAGAAAAACGTTCGGCATATATGGGGTCCTCTAGAGAAATAGATGTCTTTGAATTCATAATTTTATAATATACTTTATTCAAATGTTGACAAATAACGATGAATTAATGTTTCTTTTATTTTACCTATTAATCAAATGGTGTAATGTATGTTGCAAACTTTTTCCCCTTTCATTAAAAAAACTGATTTGGGTGTTAATTGGCAGCAGCAGATATCAAAAGACCCATGGGAGGCTGCAGGAAGGTATCAGGGGAGAGGTGCAAGCATGCAACCTCAGAGAAACAGTCATTGCACTAACCCATGCTTTGCAGTTACTGCCATTAAAAAACATGAAGGAGATGATCCTTTGGGGATATCATACAATTATGCTGCAGAACAGTATAAATACTTATGCTGGAGAGTAAAATGCATTTTGAATATTGATTGTTATTTTTCAGGGCTGCTGCTTACAGCAAACTTGGCAAGTTCAGTGAAGCAATAAAAGACTGTGAGGCAGCAATATCAATTGAACCTAGCTACAGCAAAGCCCATGGAAGAATGGGGTAAGCAAAATGGATGCTCCTAAGCATGACCCTGCCATTATGGAAGATTTCCTTCTTGTATTTACATGGGCTGGATCAGATATGCCATTATTCAAACTTGACCTGGAAAAGCTGAATGCAGTAACACCATTTGCTTGTACTGTGGATGGAGACAGCCTACGAGAGATGTGTACTTTTGCTTTTCTTATACGGTGTTGGTCATTTTTGTGTGAGTACACTATCTCGTTTTTTATCCAATGCTTTACAAGGACTATTTTGCCCATAGCTTCCTGGGACAGGGAATGGGATATTCCACACTGGGAAAGGGTATGGGTTTGGTCTTTGTGACAAGAACCATGTATATATGAGGGGATTCTGAAGTTTTAACCAAATCATCTGTTGGGACGGGAGTGTACTCTACATGCTATAAATGCATTTGCCCTTGCCCTGAGCGCCCAACTACATGTAACACTTTTATCCTGAGTTTTTATTTGGCCATGTAACTTCTGAGCAGAGGCCTATTCCTGTCCATGGTAAAGTGAGGTCAAGAATCTATTCTATGATCTGGAAGGACACACCAAGCATACCCTCACAGCTGACATGAGATGTGTTACATAATGCAGTCGTGGTAGCGTACCGAGTTTTGTGAATCATTGGTCTAAACCAGGCAATTTTCTGTGGCAAAGGAGAGTGTGGTTTACTGACCCCACTCTTGTAAAGTTCCTCTTTAGTGGGACCTCCAGCCCCTAGCGCGGACTTCCGATGTGTGTGTTGAGTGTGCGTATGTGCGGTGGATGTGTTGAACATTTGTGGAAGAAAGACTGTTTGGTAAGAGTCTGAGTACTGAGACTACTGAGATTCAGTTTGGATGCCCCCTAGTTTAGTGTGTTACAGCAAACAAATGATGGACGGAATGCTGACAATGCAAACATTCTCCCCCAGTCAAAAGATCTGGGTTAAATCCATCGTTATTTTGCCCACTACGCCACCCCAGTTTGGACCCAGCCATATGCAAATCAGTCTTGACCCTGTGCCCCATGGGAACAGTCCAGACCGAACTGCCAAGCCACGTCCTCCCTGGACCGGAAACAAGCATCCTGGGACCGGTTTCAGGGTATGTCACCCTTCTTCAGCCAGGCTAGCTTGAATCCAGTGGCACAGAGAGCAAGGGACCCACGTCTGGGCATACCCATCCCACTTAGGGCGAAAAGTGTTACAGCAAACAAATGATGGACAGAATGCTGACAATGCAAACATTCTCCCCCAGTCAAAAGATCTGGGTTAAATCCATCGTTCTTTTGCCCACTACGCCACCCCAGTTTGGACCCAGCCATATGCAAATCAGTCTTGACCCTGTGCCCCATGGGAACAGTCCAGACCGAACTGCCAGGCCAGGTCCTCCCTGGACCGGAAACAAGCATCCTGGGACCATTTTCAGGGTATGTCACCCTTCTTCAGCCAGGCTAGCTTGAATCCAGTGGCACAGTTAGTAAGGGACCCACGTCTGGGCATACCCATCCCACTTAGGGCTAAAAGTGCTACAGCAAACAAATGATGGACGGAATGCTGACAATGCAAACATTCTCCCCCAGTCAAAAGATCTGGGTTAATTCAGTTTAGTGTGGCATAGATGAAGAGAGGGTACACCTTCCCCAGACTGTGGAAGTTTACTGACTGCATTCCTATGGCTCAAGGGTAGAGATCCAGCTGCTGAAGTAAGGGAGGACGGTGAAAGGGTGACCCTTAGAAATTCAATGTGGTCTTTTTTTTATAATAAAGGGCTGCTGATTAGTTCTTCCTGAGCACCGCTATTTGGTAGATGGTAGGGGTGAGGGGTTGGTTAGTGGTTTCTGTTCTTAAAGGTGAGGTTTCTATCGGCACTTTTGTATGTCTCTAATTACTGGTTCAGGAAGACTGATAACAACAGGTGCAGAGATCTCATGCTTCATTGTGCCTTTGTTTTGGACACTCCTGCTAGGAGCCATCATCATTACATCCTGCTGTGAGAGCCATGACCTTGCACAAAAGCTATGTCTGGAGGACTGCCAGAAAAATGACATTTGAAAGAACTCCTCTAACTAGTTCCAAAGCCTTAGACAAGGGATCCACATCCTCTGTCTGGAAAATGTGTATAAAAGTGGTTTCCATGCCTCCCCTCTTGGTTCAAGGTCCAAGTTGTTGACCAAGGAAGGGTGCACTCAGCAGAGTGCTCAAAGTGCTGCCTGTTTGATCATGACTGGTGTCTACCATAGCAGCCAGTCTCCCAGAGGGAAGGGGAAGTTACCAGACGTCTGCAACTTGCTGGAGAAGCGGAGTGTCTACCTAGAGTTTAGGACCCTGCCTGCTCAGAGAATGAATGAGTGTCTGACTCTACAGGAGGAGATACTGTCCAGAAGCAGAAGCCCAGCATGATGAACAGCCATAAGAAGCGGACTACCTGTGGCAACAAAGCCATTAGCTGACTTGGTTCATATTGCGAATTCTGCCAAGATTGAGAATTGTGCCAAGACATTCAACAATAAGCAACTTTAAAAAAATGTGTTTTTATTGTTTGATAACAACAACAATAGGAACCTCTTGAAGGCATACAGAGTACGTGAAGCATCAAAGACATAATAAGTGAAACACATTTTGGTTGGGTAATACAATCAATTACAAAAATAAAACCGGTGGAGGTGAGTGGTAGTCAAGAAACTAAGAGAATAGTGAAGACAGCAGAACATGCAAATTCTATAGTGTGAGCGATACATCAAAAAAACAATAAGTAAACAATAGACAGGGAGGAACACCAGGGATCACAAGGGGATAAGATAATGCGGCGGCCAGTTAACCAACAATAAGCAACATTTTTTATTTTTTTATTTATTTGTTTATTGCAAAAGAGAAAAAACAGTCTTTACATTCATAATTCTCAAATAGGAGTACATCATACTTTACGGATATGGAGCAGAAATACATACACAATCAAAAAAAAAGAAAACAATTACGTATTTCAGGAACATATGTATGACATTATGATCAAAGTACAGGTAGGCACCTAAAGCAATGACAGAGACCCAGCCTGAGGTTCCCAGTTCTGCACCACCACTGTTGGTGTCAGAGGGTTGCCCGGAGGCCTCCATGGATTGGAACCAGGTGTTAGCGTTCAGCGTTATGCACAAGTGTGGGTACAGCACCTCTCAACAGTCGGAATAGTCATGTCAGGGCGCAGGGTGATGTCAGACTTCGTCTGCTTCTACATTCGGGAGTTCCAGCAAGTATATCCGCAGCGGATCCCAGATGTCTCTAGGACGCGAGGAGCAAGGCAGGAGCTCAGCATATGTGTTAATTTGTTCTTGCCACAGGACCATGTCTCCCAGCCAGTCCTTGAACTTGGGTGCCCGACCCCATCTGCAAGCAACACGTCGCTTGGCCAATACCAGGCCAAAGGATAGGAATTTACGCTGCCGGGTAGGGATTTGAGCAGTGTATCCCAACAAGGCCACCAGGGGGGATCTCGAGGTGGGTGCACGGAGCATGAGGTCAAGCGCATCAATTACCTGTTCCCAGTACGTCTGTATCTCAGGGCATTCCCAGGCTAGATGGAGGAAATCTGCGGCTGGTGCCTTACATCTATCACAGCTGTCCGTGTCTCTGAGGCCAAACCTGTGCAACTTGACTGGAGTGTGATAGCTGCGGTGCAAGAATTTATAATGAATAACTCTCAGTCGGCTGTTGGCAGAGATCTGTTCTGTCTGGTTACAACAGAACTGCAACAATAAGCAACATTATGTCATCTGGCGCCCCCACTGCTTACTTGAAACACTGGTGGTGCCTCTGCCTGACTTTGATACTCCAAGTAAGAGGAGCCATAGTTGATGCCATGTGGCAGGCGTGATCCAACCAAAAGACTGCTGAAAACAAACACCTACTTCAAATCCAGCCTGGAAGCTGCAGCTGCTGAACCTGCGCACCCACCTGCATCTGTCTGGGAGGATCACTGACAGAATATCGAGGAGCAAAATATCGACCTGCCAAAATATCGATGAAAAAATATAGAATAACAGAATATCGACTTCCTATCTACAAACGGGTAAGTACAAAAATATCGAATCCAAAATATCGTTGTAAATAATATAGGGGGTCATTACGATGGCGGGCGGAAGCACAACCGCCGTGCTGGCGGATGCAAAAACCACCAGTTACCGCCGGCACGCAGCAGTCCACACGCCCGCCCAATTACGATGCGAAAAGTAGGCCAAACACCGCCGGCAAGCCAGCAACACCGTCCGCCATCAAAGTGCGTCCGTACACGTAGCGGCGCAGCACAATTGACACACACCGTCCGACGAAATCACGTCCCGCCCGGCGTATAAATTACGATGCCGCAAACAAACGGCTCCCACGGCTAAGAGACACCGTACGACAAACCGAAGCGGTAACACGGACGCCGAGCACGGACAACGAAGAAGCGGCTCCCCCGAGCATGAATCCAGCACTGCAGGCCCTCCCCATGCTCTTGCTGATGCACCACCAAGGACGCAACGTACCGCGGAGACGCAGGTAGGCACACACACAACAAGTGCACGCAAACAGCGCACACAGTGCAAGGGCGGAAAAGCGGACAACCCCCCACCCCGCGTGTACACTACACATCCACCATTGCATCCACATATGACCCACAGGCCAAATCGTAACATCGCGTAACACATGTGTACACACCACCTGGGACTAGGAACCAACGACCCCGTCACGGCCCCAAAGCGGCGATGACGCCGCCACACATGCGCACAACGCAGAGGCCAACCGCAGCGCCATGCATGCGTCGCACACAGACACAGGGACACAACCAAGCAGCACACACATCAGCCCCACCCCGAACGCACATGACACGTGACAGGCCTGCCACAGACATGTCCCCAACGCCCAATTCACGGACAACACCCAACGCCACACAACCGACGCACACATGTCAGTGAAGTCACGCAACAGCAGGACACACCCCAGTGTAACAAACATGGCGTAGCACACAGCGGCGGCAACACCAACTAGGAGAAGCAGGGCCCCTTCGGGAAGAGGAACGCCAGTACCACACTGAAACACCCATACCACCCTGCACATATGAACAAGACATATAAAACGGAACACCAAAGAGCCCGGGGACCGACAACAGGTGGCCCAAGAATAACATTCACACACAAGGCCCAACGCAGAGCGGAAAGGCAGCCTGCCGCCCACACAAGGGAGAGCAGACAGCACTGAATGACCTTCCATTCCAACTCCGAAACCACAGCCCTACGAAAGAAGCCGGTGAATACAGCCATTGTCCAAGAAAAGACCAACACAGGCATGCCGAGGAGACCGACCACAGGGCAGATAGCGCATATCACAGAAGCACACAACGGACGGGGAAGAAAAAAGAAAACACTCCCCCATGTCGGCCACATGCAAGTTAATTGGAAGGAGTCACACATCACTGACCTTGAACTGTCTGAGAAGCATGTGGGATGAGGGCCCGTGACCTCCGCACAAGCCAACAGAACACAAGTCCTGTCTCCCTACGACTACACAGAGCTCACAGCAACCTCGGAGCGTGCACATTGCAGACTGCACACACAGCCGGAGCACGCCACCACAACGCACCGCTGCGAAATGGCAACCGCAACACACCTACCCAACTACGCCGGACAGCTCAAGCTGTACAAAACCAACCTGATACATATATTGGGATGCGATCTCCTGTCCCTGCTGAACGTAAGTTACCGACTGACTTACCGCATCACATTGTTCAGCTGCGTCATGCCCGTCTTCTACTGTCGGAGGTGTCCCTACCAGCATCCCGTGGAGATGTGCCTCTCCAACCCGGCATGTCTAAAGGCGGACCTGCTACCACTACTCCTCCCTCTGGACGCACACGACAGGGCCTGCTCTGCCTATGGGGGCATGGCGTATGTGGCCAACATCGCACCCGCACTGAAATGGGACCACTGTGCCTCCACACGACGGATCATCGAGAACAGCTACATCGAATGTCACCCAGCATGCCCCATCATGGTCCTCCAAGGGACAACTTACGAACAACACCTTGACAGCCACCATCCGCTACATTGGCTGGCAAACATGTACACCACCAATGACATGGAAGCCCTGCTGGACGGCATCGCATACCTGACAACCTGTAAATTCGTCGGACCACAACGCAGGTTCCCCGATTGACCTATGATGTCCAACCCCGCACCCATGCTTAGCTTCCGCACGGACTGGCCAGTCACCACCACAACAGCCATACCAAACGACCGGCAACTGTAACCACACCATCAACGACATCGCCATGACATCGGATATGACCGGGACATGCACACTGTTCCCCATCACATCCAGGAACACCGCATGCATCGTGGGAGGCAGTGGCATGGGGTCTGTGTATCGCACCCACATGGACGGAACTGCACGAACAACCAGGACACGACATGGATCCAGCGCCCATGGACACACACACCGCTCAGTGGACATGAATAGGTCGCCTGGAGTCTGTGGGTGCTGCACCCCTCCCACCCCCGCCCCGGGAATCCCATACCAGGACCTTTGCATGGACGACAAGTGCATACAACAACAACACGACCCCAGTGACTGTGACATGTCCAGTAACCACCACATTGCAACAACAAGTGGCACGCCGCTGCATGCACGCAAGCACATGCCCTGATGTCATCTCACATGCACGCGTGCATGAGGAACAACCGCAGCAAACCTGTCACATGGAACTGAGATGGACTGTGCCCATGATGCCAAGCGGTCTGGTAGGCTACATGTATACCGTCTGTGTCAAAGTCCGCAGCTCCGCAGCTATACGTAAATGTACATTAGCACAGCCTTGGCCAAGCAGATGTAACTCTGAAGCCCACATCCCACATGCAACAGCCAATCACATGTAACCCCACACCCTATCCCATTTGCAATCATGCTCAGTATATCCTCAACATGTATTCCGCTGCCAGTAGTGTCCACTATACTGCATCACAGAGGACAGAAGACTCAATATAATGTTTGAAACCAAAACTGTCTCCGCTGACTCATTTCACAAGTACGAATGAGAGAGGATGAGAGTATGTGAAGTACACGGCAGTCGTGACATGACCATGTAGTCCACTGGTATTGGATGTCAACGCAAATGAGTAGCACAACTGTGGAAGACACACATGTGTCGTGTGAAGTCGTATGGACGCAGTGCTCAGGTGGGTGGGTGTGACGGGTAGATGCGCACATGCCAAGTTGGAGCACGCCGTGTTGGGAGGGGTCATGAACAGTACACCACCGCTTCCCTGGGCATTGTGAGAGGACACCTGTCGGGGGGAGTGAACACGTGTGTGCACAGCAGCCGGGCACACGTACAAAGCGGTACCAGGCGCACCTCAGCCCACCCTCTGTGGACAAGCTGGATCCTGTTATGCGCCCGCCATGCCCCTTGACAAGGCACACACAGCCCCAGTCGACCAGGTGTAACCCCAACATAGTCAATCCGCACAGGCGATACAGGGCACGGGATGGCAGTGGAGCATGGTGTGTGAGAGGTCTCCTCGCGCTCCTCCTGGTCATATCACGCAGGCAATAGAACCTCAACGTCTAGCATGGCACAAGTCAAATGGAAGTGTAGGGGGACGCACCACAGCACGAGCAGCACTGACGTCACGGGAGGTGGCTCGCACCATCCCATCCATTGCCCATTATACCAACCACGCCACATGCCATTGCGACTAAGTGCAAGCGCGTGCGCCACCACCCCGAGCCCTCCCCAGAGAGGCCAAAGAGTGAATGTGTGGGCCATCAGTCACAGACGGACGCGGCCTGGCCGCAAGGGCAGCCACAGCCACTGGGTGTCGCAGGTGGCGGATCCGGAAGGCGAAGACTGTGATGCATAGTCCATGCAGGCCGGGTCTCCATTTGGGGCACCACGCAGGTGGACGGCGTCCCGCAACACATCATACCCTGAGACAGCCCACTCGTGCAACTGGACCCACACATACACTCCTTGCCCTCTCTGGTGCGAGCTTGGGGCTGCCTGTGCAAGCGCTAGCCTCGCAGGTGCACATGCATATTGGGGGAGCGAGGGGAGGACATGAGGGCTGGGGCGAAGATGACTGTATCACTGTCAGTGAGTACAAGGGATGACCCAGATGTGGAAAGGAAGAGACGTGTCCCGTGTGTACTGCAACTAGTCGCCAATCCAACTACCCCCCATGTCCGGAATGTAAGCCCGCACCTAGGCCCGCCCATCCGCCACATCGAATATACCACCAGCACGACAACCTTCCCATTCGAAACACTGACTGGGGGTGGCGACCAGTGAACAATCATGTGTAGCCTACCCACGCGTACATGTGGGCCCTCCATGATCCATGTCACCTGCGGCAAAGTCATGACATGCGCAATGAGGGAAGTGAGGAGAGCTGTCCGCCCCACGCACAGAAGGTGCATCAGCTCCACAGACCCAGCAGCGAGACCAGCAGGGGTCACATGTGCAGGGGCAGCTGTGCCTGGTGTGAAGGCACATGCATATAGACAGCACATCGACCAATGTGTAGTCTGCCCACATCTACAGTCCATCATCATGCGGACATAGGAATTGAACACAGGGCAACACATCTTAGTGGGTGCACCCACCGTGACCAACAATGCGCAATCATCGACGTACCCGCCCTGTGCATGGCCCCCCACCCAACGGAGGCACATCCAGTGCCACCATCCCACACACACAAGCCTTCCACGGAACATGCTGTGTCCAATGGTCAGTACAGAGTCAGCGCCCATCTGGTGGATCCTGAACAGGAGACACATGCACACACATGCCAGCTCCCACTATGTACGTCTGCCACCTGGCACGTGCAATGTAACCTCTCACCTGTGACGTGTGACTGCAAGCACACAGCCGTCTTGGCATGGGGCTGTCAATGTGGACACCTGTCAATGTTTCGGGAGGTGTGATCCGTACAGTGCTGTACATAGGGTGCAGTGCTGACACCTACTACTGTCTCATATCCCCTCGTGCCACAGGTCCCACTTGTTTTGGCCGCTCAGCCTGTGCCCACATCGTCGTCGTCGTGTGCCATACTCATCCAGCCTCGGAAGCAGTTCCATGCTCAGCAGACATTCATGTTGGCGTGGCGTTGCCGCTTGACGAATATGCAGTCAGTCCCCATCAGCACGCCCCGCAAGTCATTGGGGCCTAGAACCCCATGTGCATGCACATGGCAGTGGTTTGTATCACTAGCCATTGCCATTGTTGGGAGACCTGTGTAAGTGTATTGTGGCCGTGCCGTCCCAGCTTGACAGCTGGGCTGTGGCTCATGTGCTTGCTCAGTCATGTCAGTGATGTGTATGCGAAATTGCTATGTGTTGTGTTGCTTTGACATGTGTCCACTGCCATTTTCCCTAGGCGGAGACCGAACATTGACCGCCCATACCAATTGCTGGCGGACATGGACGATACAGAGGTCATTAGGAAGTTTCGGCTGGACAGGCCAACCCTGCATCGACTGTGTGCCATGTTGGAACCCCCATCTCCGTCCCCGCAGGGTGTATCCGACAGCTGTCACCCCCACGGCTAAGGTGATGGCCGCCATGCATTTCTTCGCCACTGGGTCATTCCAGCACACAGTGGGCAGTGGAGGAGGGATGTCCCAGCCCATGTTCAGCAAGGTGCTGAGGGATGTACTGGCAGCCATGATGCTGTACCGAAACAGGTACATCCGCTTCCCCAGGGCTCGTGAATTGGCGGCAGTGAAGGGTGCATTCTATGCCCTTGGCAGAATCCCACACGTCGTTGGAGCCATTGACTGCACACATGTTGGCCTTGTTCCACCACAGGCCACTGAGCACCTGTACCGCAACAGGAAGCACACGCACTCCCTGAATGTGCAAGTGGTGTGCCTTGCGGACATGGTGATCACCCACGTGTGTGCAAAGTTCCCAGGCTCGGCCCATGACGCACACATAATGCGCAACAGCATCTTGCCACGACTGATGTCCAATCTGCAACAGGATCGTGGCTGTATTGTCGGTGAGTATGTGGAGTGGTGTAGCGTGCTGGTTGTGCGATGCTGTCCCCTGTCCAGTTGGAATAGCAACGGTTCTCTGTGTCCCTCACACCCAGGTGACTCTGCGTACCCGAATGGGGCATGGCTGCTCAGTCCATTGAGGAATCCTCGCACCCCAGCAGACGATCGCTACAATGAGGCACATGGGAGGACCAGACGTGTGGTCGAGCGTACCTTTGGCCTCCTCAAGTCCAGGTTCAGGTGCCTGGACCGCACCGGGGTGCGCTGGCGTACTCCCCACAGAAGGTGTGCCAGATAGTGGTGGCGTGCTGCATGCTGCACAATCTGGCCATTCGGAAGCAGATCCCCCTCATCGTGGATGACGGAGATCAACCAGGGCCCCAGCCCGCAGACCAGGACAGCTCGAGTGAGGAGGACAGCGGAGAGGAGGAAGCTGGTAATGTGCGGCAGCAGCTCATCGCCCGCTACTTCACTTGACGGTGAGTGTCCATGTACGACGGCTGATGTGGCTGTATCTGTGCAGGTGTGTGTGTGCTGTGTCAGGGTGGCCGTTTGTTCACTGCGTGCTGTGTGTCAACGCTCCATGGCCAGGGTAGTATGCCACTGTTGGTGGCTGTGGCATTGTGCCCTATTGCTCTGTGCGATGTGTGTACATTGCTTGTAGTTGTTGACATGTACTGTGTGATGGGTGTGTGACACACTCATTGAATGTGCTCCTGTTCTGTCTCCCACCCCTAGGTCCCTACAGGCCCTCCGGTTCCATTGCCATGCCACGCATCAGGTGCCTTTCCGCCCAAGGTGGCCGTTGTATTCCGTACAAATAAAACACAGGGCACAAACAGCAGTTTGTGTAAGAGGTGCATTTATTTCAAACTGTGACATGTGATTGTGTGTAAGGTGATGACAAAAGTGGTGCGTGCAGTGACAATGAGCTGTCGGTCATGGCTGCGTGATGCTCAGGGTGTACCCACTGGTTCTATGTCCATGGTCCAACAGACACATGCCATCCAGATGGCTGTGTGGAGTGGGATCGTAGTCCAAGTCAATGCAGTGGGTGGTCAAGGAAGGCTGGCTGGCTGCCTCACTTGCGTCTGGAGCGTGCGAAGTCCTCCCGTGAGATCTGTTTCCACTTCTGACGGCCCCTTCCACGTTTGCGAGGGGGGGTGCCTGCTTGCGACCTGCTGGTGGTTGAGGTGTGCTCACTGGCTGTGGACGCAGGGGAACTGGACACAGCTGCACGACCCTGCGCCCCGGCAGGTGGTGGCGGTGGTGGAGCTGCTGTCCCTGGCTGTGACCTCACCACCAGCTGGCCCATGAGGTCCACGAGTTGGCCCATACGGGCGTCCATGGACCTCAGCACCCCCAGCACCTCCCGCGTGTCTGAAGCAGACCTGGCCCATTGTCCTTGGGCCTCTTCAAAGGCCCCAAGGACTCTGGCCATTTGAGGCAGGGCATGGCTCCCAGGGGAGACTTGCGTTTCCCTGACCCTGCTCCTCCTACCGGTACTGCTGCCACCGGCCTGCCCACTAGCCACATTGCTCACCACGGTCCTCGCTGTGGCTCCCAGGGTGGATCCAGTCGGCCGGGCCACCACCTGCGCTGGGGCTGGTGCCAGCGAAGACGTGGTGGTGGTGGCGGCGGTGGTGGTCGGTGCGGCGATGGTTGCGGCAGTGGTAGTGGCCGCAATGACCGTGGGTGTGGCCGCAATGACCGTGGGTGTGGCTGCAATGTCCGTGGGTGTGGCCGCAACGACAGTGGCAGCAGGGGGCTGGGAATGTTCAGCAGCCCAGGATGATGGGTTGGTGGGTAGGAGGGGTCCTGGGGAGCGGCTGGGCCCTGCCACACCAGATGGGCCTGCTTGGTGGTCCGTGTCCGAAGAGGAGGACAGATCCTCCACATCCGTGTGTCCTCGTTGGGGGCTTGTAGGCTGGCTGTGCTGGCTGCTGTCTCCATCCCCAGCATCCAGCAGTTCGTCACCTGTGGAGAGAATGAGATTTGTTATTGTGTTGCACCTGGCGAAGTATGTATTTGTCGTCTGACATTAACAGTTCGTGCAATCTCGTACATGGGTTTCCCGGAGGCGTGTGTGTGGCTGTACCATTTGTAGTTGTGTGTGCTTGGCAATGGGACTGTGTGCTGTGCACATGTGGCATGGGACGGATTGGCCATGCCGATGGGTGTGTTGCTGTGCCCCTACTTATTGTGACTCTGGTGTATGCGGGCTCCTGGCCCATCCTGGGTCTGGTTTGTACTTTGCTTTTGGTGTTCAAATGGGACGCTTAGGAACGCATATGGCAACATGGGGGCCATGCCCCAGATTCGCATTTGGGAGGGATTATGCTTTTGGGGTTCAAATGGAACGCTTAGGAACGCATATGGCAACATGGGGGCCATGCCCCAGATTCGCATTTGGGAGGGAATATGCTTTTGGGGTACATGCTGTGAGCCATGGGTGCCGAACGTGACATGTGTTGTGGCAGCATGACAGTGCATGGTCTGAGGTGTGTGCATGTCTGACATGGCCTGCATATTTGCTGTCTGTTGTGATTACTGGACATGGCATTGGACGCATCGTTATGAGTGAGTGATGGTTGTGTGCCAGCCAACGTATTGCAGTTGTCCCATCTCCTTGGTGTGCGTGCTGCCCTGTGCCATGTGCATCACTGCAGTGCTCGGGGGGTGTGGCCCATGTTGTGTGTTGTTGCTCACAGTGTGGCGTGCGCTTCATTGACTTCTGGCACATGGTTGGTCATGGGCATGTATCTTAGCGTGACTGCTGTATGTGTGGCAGCTGTGCGGATGACATGCCTTTCATGAGACTGGGGCTGACGGATGGGATGGATGGTATGTTGTATGTGCATGGTGTGTCTGTGTGTTTGATGGGTTCAGTGGTGTTCGTGTGCATTTATGTTGTTCATGCTCTGTTGCGTCTAGTGTTGTTTGTCTTACATAGGCGTAGTTGTGGGGTGTGTGGTTGACAGGCAGTAGGGGCTACATGAACAGGACTTCAATGGTGTTTCGGTTGTGTGTGATGGGTTGCACAGTGGCTGCCGTGTGGTACTATATTCAGTGTGGCTTGTGCATGCAGACGTGGCTCCTTGGGTGTTGCTGTGTCTGTGATGGGTCATGTGAGGTGTGAGTCTGTGGTTCATGTCCGTGTGCACATTGTTCACTTGTTCGTGACGGTGGGCGGTGCTGCGTGTTCGTCTGCTACGTGACATGTCCCATGTGTTGGTCGTGTTACGGTCCTCATGCCTCCAGTAATCCAGCCCTGTCCAGTTTCCCACCTGCAGGTTGTTCGGGCGTGCACTGTACTGGATGCCACATGGTTCTAAGCGGGGGTGCTCCATGTTGCAGGTCTGTGGGGGTGGGGGGTGTTGTGGGTCGTGGTGGTGGCTGGACACCCACTGACACCGATTGTTGTGGACCGTGATGTCTACCTTTCGGCTGTCGGTGTGCACTGCGGTGGCTGACACGTGGCTGTGGGGTGTGGGGGATGCTCCTCCTTGCTGTGCTGTGGGACTAGGGGCCTGGTGTGTGTTGTACTTGGGCTGTCCACCCTCCCACCCACTGCATTTTGTGTTCCTGCCACTTACCTGTTACTTGTCGGTTAGTGCAGCTATGGCGGACACATGGGTGTGGTGGGTGCTCGTTGTGGCGCTTCTGGCATACTCGGGGACCTGTTGGTGGTTACGTGGCTGGCTGAGTGTACACATGTCCCCACGTATCTTACAGTTGTTCGGTTTGGGCTGTGTGTGGTGGTGTCTGTTGCATGTGTGTGTGATGTGTTGTGTATTGTGTGCTGGACATGGGGGTGTTTGTCCCTGGGAGCTGTGGCATGGTGGTAGTGCATGTGAGTACATAGCGGTGTGCTGGTATACATTAGTTTGTACTTACCAGCCTCCACTCCCCCTGCTAATCCGGCGAGGATCTCCGGATGTATGATGACTCGCACCTTCTCCTCCCACGCTTTGAAGGTCTTAAAGAGCGCGGGATTCCCTCCGCCAGTGACGGCTGCCAGCTCTCTGTTCTTGCTCTCCTTCTTCTTGACCAGGCTCTTGACGTCATTCCACCGTTTGTTGATTTCAACTCTGTTCCTGGGCAGGGTCCCGACTGCATTGACCTGGTCTACGATCCGGTTCCACATTCTCTTTCTGGTGGCTAGTGGTGTGTGCTGGACCAGGTTCCCATAGATTTGTGGGTGCACCTTGATGATCTCGTCGACCATGACCGTCAGCTCAATGGGCGTGAACTTGGGCATTCTTTGTGGTGCCATGGTGTTTGTGGTGCTGGTGCGGTGTGTGTTGTGTAATGTGCAGGGGGTTTGTGGTGCCGGTGTTTGGTGGTGGTGGTGGTGGTGGTGGTTGTGATGTGTGCGTTTCTGTGGTGTGCTGCTGTCCTTGCTATGTTACTGTGTCCTCTCCTCTCCTCTCTAGTTTGCAATGTTGCAAGGGGTTGTGGTCTGTGGGAGTGCTGCTTTTGTACTTACCTATGTGGGTGTGTCCTCATGGTCTGTTGTTTTCAGGTGTGTTGTGTCTGGGGTTCTGGCCTTTGTAGTTTTTGTTTGTCCAGGGGGTGTTTTCGGGATGTGTACTGTGCTTGTGTATTTGTGCGTGCCTTGCTGTGTGGACTTGTTGGCCATGTTGTGTGCGATTGGTTTTGTCAACGGATGGTTTCTGTGCAGGGACGTGGGCGCCATGGCTTCTGCCGTGTAGATTCTCATCGGCGTTGTTTGCGCTGGCGGGCGGTATATTTGTAGTTTTCCCGCGCTCATGGCGGTGCGATCGTAATCTCACGTGCGGTGTGTCGGCCGTGAGGGCGGGCGGTTTTGTGTTGTCGTGCGTGTTTCCGTCCGTGGCGGGCGGTTTGACTCCGACTCGGACGATGGCGGGCAGTATCTTGTGTGATTTTTCCGCCGATGGCGGTTTTCGGTTTGTGTAATCGTAATGGCGTGGTCGGTGTACAGACGGTGTGTGCGGGCGGATTTTTGCCGCTTCTATGCCTGGCGGATTTTTTTACGCCGGGTATCGTAATGGGCCCCATAGTTTGTTAAAATATAGAATTTTTTAAATGTCTTAAAAGTAATGTAAAATAAATAAATAATGAATATAATTAAGTAAAACATACTCAAAAATACTTACATAACTTTAAAATTAATAAATAATGTAAATTAAAAAAGAAAACATGCATTTTTATTTTTTAATACATATATATGTTAACTTAATAATATTAAAAAATATTCAATATTTTTAGTGTTGGATAGCGGGAGGGTAACATTTACTATTCCCACTCCAGTGAGTGCAACAGTAGGGACAGCGTTGGATAGCGGGAGGGTAAAAATTACTATTCCCACTCCAGTGAGTGCAACAGTAAGGAAAGCGTTGGATAGCGGGAGGGTAAAAATTACTATTTCCACTCCAGTGAGTGCAACAGTAGGGAAAGCGTTGGATAGCGGGTAGGTAAAAATTACTATTCCCACTCCAGTGAGTGCAACAGTAGGGAAAGTGTTGGATAGGGTAGGGGTAAAAATTACTATTCCCACTCCAGAGAGTGCAACAGTAGGGAAAGTGTTGGATAGCGTAGGGGTGAAAATTACTATTCCCACTCCAGAGAGTGCAACAGTAGGGAAAGTGTTGGATAGCGGAAGGGTAAAAATTACTATTCCCACTCCAGTGAGTGCAACAGTAGGGAAAGCGTTGGATAGTGGGAGGGTAAAAATTACTATTCCCACTCCAGAGAGTGCAACAGTAGGGAAAGTGTTGGATAGCGTAGGGGTAAAAATTACTATTCCCACTCCAGTGAGTGCAACAGTAGGGAAAGTGTTGGATAGCGTAGGGGTAAAAATTACTATTCCCACTCCAGAGAGTGCAACAGTAGGGAAAGTGTTGGATAGAGTAGGGGTAAAAATTACTATTCCCCCTCCAATGAGTGCAACAGTAGGGAAAGAAATGATTTAATAATTAAATATATATAAATTAATTACCAATACCAATCAAAAATTAATAAAAAATTACCAATTACAAATTATTTAATTAATTAATTATAAATACCAATACATATTAATTATTAAAAATTAATTACCTATCAATAATTAATTAACAAATTAATTTTCAATACCAAAAAATAATTTCAATAATTATGTAATTACAATTAAATTACTTCCCACCCTATTCCCCTATAAACACACAACCCGCTCCAAATAATAAATTAATACAATTAATATAATTATCAATTAATCAATTAATAACAATTAATTACCAATTAATAATTAACAATAAATTATTTATCAATACCAATAAATAAAAATAAATTATTACATATTTACAATTAAATTACTTCCCACCCTATTCCCCTATAAACCCACAACACGCTCCGAATAATAAATTAATATAATTATCAATTAATCAATTAATAAAAATGTATTACCAATTAATTAATTAACAATAAATTATCAATACCAATAAATAAAAATTTATAATTACTTTATTATAATTAACTTACTTCCCACCCTATTCCCCTATAAACCCACATCCCGCTACAGAACTAAAACGCAAAATTAAATTAAAAATAATTAATTCCTAAAAATGTATATTTAATTTACTATAATTAAATTACTTCCCACCCTATTCCCCTATAAACCCACAACCCGCTACGGAATTAAATTACGCAAAATTTAAATAACATAAAATTATTTACTTTAAAAAAATTCAAACATACATTACAAAAATAATACATACTTTTAACACATATACTTAACACTTAAAACACTATAAAAAAAATCGATATTTTCAACAACTATATTATGACTGTCGATATTACTAACTTCGATATTATGAAAATCGATATTTCTTACCTGAATTTCAATATTCTGCACCACTATATTTTTGCAATTCGATATTCTGTCCATTGTATATAAAAAAACTCGATATTCTGTCCAGTCGATATTTTTCTTCGATATTGTGACTAGTTACCGTCTCGGAAGGCCGCAACGGCTGAAG
This sequence comes from Calotriton arnoldi, assembly GCA_963921515.1. Classification (NCBI taxonomy): domain Eukaryota; kingdom Metazoa; phylum Chordata; class Amphibia; order Caudata; family Salamandridae; genus Calotriton; species Calotriton arnoldi. Next base: position 4,189,437 of record CAWUFW010000014.1, on the reverse strand, counting down.
TTGAGCGCCCCCTGTGCTGATCTGTGCCCTGCAGTCTGAGTCCCAAGAGACACCGCAGCAGTGGTCCTGCCTCAGCGAAGATGCTACTGCAGAAATGGGTTTGCAGTACGCAATGCCAGAGCTCCAAGAACTGCATCTCCACCAAGCAGGCAAAGCGGGGCTTAGCCATGAGAAGGCTGTAAGATTGAATGCACAGAAATACATTTGCTGCAAGAATACTAGACTTGTGCTAGTGTGACTTCTTTGTGGCTAGAACTGTTGCCCCATTTTATGCATTAGCCAGTGGGGTAATCCAGAGTGAACTGCACCTGTTCCTAATCAATGCTTATGCTGATATTTCATATTTCATATGAGTCATTGTAGACATTAAGAGAACTCCTAAAATGGGGAGAGCGCACAGTAGAGGGAGTAGTGATTCACTGAGAACAGCAGAGGAGTATTCAGCCCTGTAACTCGATCCCAATTGAATTGTGTAGTATTTTGTTTTGTTTTGAGGTTAAAGAACTTTCTTTTTTGCAAGATGAGCATTGGACTGGACTATACGTTATTGTGTCTGTTGGTTTACTGTTGCGTTCTGAGCTCTGTCCTCCCACGCTACCTCACTGAAAAAGCCTTAGACTGCTCACCTTTACTTCCTCGAGAATCAAATGCAAAGAGAATGTACTTGGCCGAGTTTGCAGAGCCATAGTAGGATAGACACCAGTGGCAAATGACCTCAACCACCAGGGTTGTGGCCTCTTAGTCTGGCGTTTTAGGGAACCGCTGTGTACAGGCTAGGTATCAAGGTGCAAGATTGAAAATTGCTTTGAGTGGCAGTCAAAATGTCCAGAATTCATGCATTCATTTATTGGTAGTATCCAGTGCATGTTCTTTATTGCTGGGGAGATTGTTTTGTTTTGTTTTTTTCCTTCTCTTTATTAAAGATTTAGACATAGTACAGTGGGCATAACAGCCATAAAACATTGTGAGCGTTTCCATTACAGTATACTGAGCACATGGCATGCAAAAAAATGTCCAGGTATCAATATTATTCAACGCGTTGATCCTGAAAGTTATATTAATAATGAAAAAGAAGGAGCAATAAAACAAATATACAACAGAATAACAAATAGCTTCGGCATATAAGTGTAACAGGCATGTGTATGATTCGGTTCATGACATCAGAGGAGGACAGCGAACATGATAGCTAAGGAACATTGCGATCGTGTGATAGAGTAGTATTGGTGGTCTACATGCAGTGCAGCGCTGGAAGTTCTATTGTGATGGACCAGGTGCATCATCATCTAGCCTCGTAGCAGTTGCCTGAGTGTGCAGAAACTGCGTCAGTGGGAGCCAAATATCTTTTGGTCGTGATTGTATGGGCATGAATTCCCAGTACAGGGGGAGCTGGTCCTGGCAATAAACTGCATCTGCAAGCCAATCAGGTACCCGCGGCAAAGCATGGCCTCCCCACCTCATTGCCTCTCTGCACTTAGACAAGAGTAGGAGAAGCGCAGTCAGCCTACGCCTGTCCGGTGGTACCTCTTGCTTGAATGCCAATTACACCACCCGGGGGGGGGGGGGGAGCGCTCAAGGGGGCACCCCAAAATGCTATCAAGTGTGGTGAAAATTCCCTCCCAGTACCCAGAGATGCCCGGGAATGACCAGGCCAGATGCAAGCAGTCGGCATCTGGGAGATGGTACCCATTACAACTGGAGTTCACACTAAGTCCTATTTTCACCATACTCACTGGGGTATATTTATAGTCTGTGCATACATTTAAAGTGGATAAGGCGGAGGTGATAGTTAGGGGACAGAGCACATGCCATGTGCGCAGTAGTAATGCCACTGGGCATCAGTCAGTGGTGGTGTGATGTCGGTAGCCCAGACTGCCCTGCTTTTGGGGACGTATATTGCTGACGATGTTTGCATGCTTGTGTATAATTTCGTGACGAGCCTACATGATGAGGGAGAAGTTAAAAACGCTTCCAGCACCTGAAATGTCGGCGGGACATCAGGAAATGTTGTATGTAATGCGTGGATAGCGGCGCGCAATTGGTAATATGTAAATATATCGAGCACTGTGGCAGTGTCTGCTTGCAACACGTTCTGTGGTGCTATAAATATATAATTGGAATAGACTGCGCCCATGGAGGTGAGACCATGCCTGCGCAACCTGGAACAGGTACCTGGATCGTGCATGGAAGGCAGCAAGGGGTGTCCTATAAGTGGCACCGAGGGTGCAAAAAGATGGTCTACTTTAGCCCAACATCACAATTTATCCCACAACCAGACCATGCAGGCCACAATATCTACTTGTGTACCCGGGCGCATCTGGGTCTGGAACAATGCCATCTGCAAAGGGCAGGGGGCTACATGGTCATATTCAGGAGCCGTGTGTGCCATAAATATCGTCGGAAACAGCCAGTGATGAGCTAATTGGCCTGAGCACAAAAGTAATAAATGTCTAGATCTGGGGCTCCAAGGCCACCCTGTTCAAAGGGGAGTGTCAGAATCTCCCAGGTAATACGTGTTTGAGAGCCTGCCCAGGCCAGTGACATAAGATGAGACCAGAGCTGGCGGTGAACATTTTAAGGCAGGGGGAGCAGTAGATTTATAAATAGGTGAAGAAACTTAGGCAGGATAATCATTTTTGCTATGGCCAGGTATCCCACCAGGGATAACGGGAGATGTTTCCATCTAACCTCTTTCATCCAGCCAGTTCATAAGTCGCCCGTAATTAGTCTTCCACAGCTCATCAATATTCCTACTAAGCCATATCCCCAGATATTTGATCGCACCCTCCGCCCTGACGAGGGGAAATTCCGAGACAGATTTAAGGGTAGCCTCTGTCAACTGGAAAATAATGGACTTAGTCCAATTGATGTCAATGCTGGACACTCCCGCAAACCTGATAAATTCCCTGATGAGCGGGTCAAGATTAACAAGGTTCAAGGTGACATCGTCCGCATTTAGTGACACCAAAATTCTACGAGAAAAGAACGCCAGGCCACGCCGCGCATGGTGTTGTCGCAGACGGGCTGCGAGCGACTCCATCGAAATTTCTTAAAGTATAGGCGAGAGGGGACACCCCTGCCATGTGCCACGGGATATCGCAATGGGGTCGGATACGCAGCCATTAATGCGCAGACGGGCCGTGGGCTGAGAATAGAGCAGTCCTACTGATTTGAAGAAGGAAGCTCCTAGACCAAGGCGCTCAAGGAGAGCAAATAAGTATTGCCATTCGAGGGAGTCAAACGCCTTAGTGGCTTCTAAAAATACGGCTACAGCGTGCAGGTAGGGGTCAATATTGTGAAGTATTGCGAGGAACGTACGAAGGTTATGAGAAGTGGACCTGCCCGGAACGAACCTTGCCTGATCAGGCCTCACAGTAGTTTGAAGTAGTGGAAGGAGTCGCGAGTCAAGCAGCTTCGCAAGTATTTTATTATCCTTATTGATTAATGAGAGTGGTCTATAGGTATCACAGCGGGAGGGATCCTTGCCCGGCTTATGGACAGTAACGATAAGTGCTTTGCGCAACGAGGACGGCAATACCCCCGACGTATACATCCAGTAGATGCGGGGCAAGTAGGGGAGAAAATTCTTTATAGAATGCGGCCGGAAGGCCATCAAGACCCGGAGCCCTGTCAGACTGCGTAGAGCAAATCACCTCGATAATTTCCTCAGTTGTGAAGAGCTCATTGAGATGACGCCTATACCCCTCCTCGAGCCATAAAAGTTGGACAGAGTCCAAGTAATCCGTGAAGTCCGGCAGGGCAGAGTCCTGTCTGGTACGATAAAGAGCAGGAAAAAAAGTTGTCAATATCCCCAAGATCGCTGCTGTGCCTGTGTGAATGCCTGTATCGTCACAGCGCACTTCCGTAATATAGTTGCACGCCCAAGGTTTGCACAATAACTGAGCAAGGGTCCTGCTGGGCCTATCTCTTTCTCCAAAGCGAAGGGCCCGTGCCTCCTGCCCTAAATAATGCAGTTCCTGTTGAGCGGCGTCCTCATATCCCCTTAATCTGTCATGTATGTCCGGAAGCAGCTGCGGGTCGCGCCCAGCATAAAAGCGAGTCTTCAGGTGTCGAATATCACTCTCCAGATGTGACAAGTCCCCACGTAGCGTGCAAAGTACACCCGCCTGCTTAGTAATGCACCAGTGGCCCTGGAGATGTTCTCCTTATCTCTATGTTCAAAGTATTCCTCAAACACCTCTTGTATGTCATTGCAGAACACCTGATCGCAAAGCGCTCCTGGGGAGAGCCGCCATGAAAACGCCTGGGAGGGAGAATTCCGCAGCTGTTTTCTAACAGGACCGGCGCGTGATCAGAAAGCGTGCGCGGGAAGTGCGATGCGTGTGCCAGCCATGACGCAGCGTCTCGCGAAATAAGCCAATAATCCGGATACAACCATGTTGCGTGTGCTGTATGTATACAGGTTCGTTCTTTCAGGAATGCGTGTCCAGTGCGCGAGATATCTATCAAATCGAAGTCCTGCATAATAAGGCGTAATAGAGCCGCTGCGCAAGGGTGTGCTCGCCGAGCGACGCTGCCCCTGTCCAGCTCAGGATTAAGATTTACATTGAAGTCACCCCCTCTCCCCCCACAGGGTTTCACCCAGTCCCAGCGCCTCCGCCTGTTGCCAAATCTCAGGGAAGAATTGGAAATCACCCATGTTGGGCCCATATATAGCAAGTATCCTAACTGGGTGTCCCAGGATGTCACCAGCTGGTAGCACATACCTACCCTGTACGTCAAGTTCGACCTTACGCATCTTCCATGCTAGTCCCCTTCTAACCACAATCGCCACCCGCAACTATAATTGGAGTACGTAGCAACTTAATGTTCGCCCAGCCATCCCGATCGAAGTCTGATGGAAGTGCTCTATGTTTGGAATTAGAAACTTTTCTGGAAGTTGAAATTGTATCAGCGGGGTAAACCAGCAAGTTGAATCCAACCCGCGATTCATCGGCGGCGGCTGTGGTTTCAGTGTTGGACCTACTATTTGCTGGATCTCTGAAGGAAAGGTTCTGAAAATGGTTTGTAAGTGTCCAGCTTTGCAGGTTTTAGGGTCTGAGGAGTACACTCTAACACCAGCCAAGGGTCCAGGAACTTGTGAGCACCACTTGGAGGTTAGGACTCACTCTCCCAGAAGCCAAAAGCATGGTCCAGGGCAGATGGGCTCTTGGATAAATTAGACATCTTGCAGCTTTGTGGCCTTGTAGCTTAACAGGAGGTCAGCCAACCCACCCCTGGAGTCCACTTCTTTGTCCTGGGTTCAAGTGGGAGAAGATCCAACCCTTGGGGTCTCTTTCCAGAGGTTCAACAGCAGGCGCAGTCCTTCTTCTGTCTGCCACAGGCTCAGATCTGTTCTGAAAAAGGTGATCGGGGCTGCCACATGTATGCCTTGCACTAGCTTGTGTTTGGGGAATACTCCGTGATCAATGGGGAAAATGTTCCCAGGGGCAGCCCTACGCTCTTTGACGTGATTCCCTGGGGTTTGGCCCTAAACAGTCCCACAGTGCGCTGTCCTGCCAGAATTCCACATAACAGAACCTTTCTTCCCTTGGGCAAATCTCTTATCACACCCCTGAAGTGTGCTAGGGAAATGGAAACTCCCCTTCTGAATCAGTTCTGAAACAGGTTTTCCCCCAGTGGGATCGGCTATCTGGACAATGGAAGGGGCAGCCTAGGTGTGAGTTACATCTGCCTGTGACAGGGGATGCCCCTTTGAAGCAGTGCAAGCCATCCTGTCAAGAGGAGGTCACACCTTCTCACTCCCAAGGCCCTTTTTGTTCCCTTTCCTGGGAGCCATTCATACCTCCTTGCAGGGAGGTAGCAGGCTGCCAAGTGACAGTTAGGAATTAAATCTAAAAAGGCTACTAGAGGTTTTAGGTAGAAAAATGTCTAAAGTCATTATTTTTTAAATAGAAAAAATGGATTATAGCATTACGTTGGATTTTGTTTAACTAGGAAAATGAGTGTTTGAAGTATTTTTCTAGCTTGTGCCAGTGAAGTTAGCTTTAAGTGTAGTAAAATAACTGAGTGTTTTCAATGGCACAGCCAGCCTTGCTACAGTGAAAAAAGGGTTTGGGGCCTTTTTCACTGTTGCATGTAAGACTATTAAATACATATGCCCTACTTTTAAATACTATGCACCCTGCCTTAGGGCTATTAAGACCTACCTTACGGGTTACTTTCTACCATTTAAAAGAAAGGTTTAGGACTGGCAAAGGGGTGATTTTGACCGGTGGACATGGTAGTTTTAAAATGCTTACTATATCCACAAAAAACCTGGTCTATAAGGCACCTCTCATCGGGTTTTAACAATAAGTGGAGGTAGGGTTTTTCGACATTTCTTTCCCTATATACGTCTCTCCTTTTTTTTATGAGATCGCAACCTCCCACTTTGTTGCTTTCAGTTTAAAATAAAATAGCAATGTTTTTGCAAACGGCAGTCCTCACAAACACTATTTGAACCCTGACCACTGTACAGGGAAATAAATCTGAAAGGTGCAGAAAAAAGCAACATCCCATTCACAAAATATAGTGAAAAGGCAAGATGGTACCTCACGTGCGCACCACCAATCGGGCTAGCTGGTTGGTACTCACCAGTAATGCCCACTTGTATCATCATTGGCAGCCATCTTGCCTCGAAAAATAATAATTCGAAAAGTGTCCAAAACAAACAAAAGATCAGTGCTGAGAAAGAGGTGAAGTGAAACAATCACGTCCCACAATACGACCATGTGAATTTAAAATTGAAATAAGTTGCACATTACTCAATGACAACTTTCTTTATTCATTGTGCACTTATTCAAATAAAAATTAAAACTCGGTTGCCTAACATGCATACCGCTTATACTGAGCCGACATGTTTCATTGCCACAATTATTTCAAGGCAATTTCTTCAGGGCAGAGAGGTCGCCTGGCACCAGTACTGGACACTTAAATCACTTTTTCAAGAGCTGCCGAATGCAAAAACAAAACAAATACACACCCATTACTCCCACGTAATCCCTCCGAGGAGAGTGTCTCACACCAACCAAATGGTATATTACCATAGAAGAGCCATCCGTCCTCATACCAGCTCTACTTCTTCAGGTAATGCAAAAGACTCCCACTGTGAGTCCTCACAATGCATCAGCACTCATCTGTAATGCCAATCTACAAATTAATACAGATTGTTATTATTCTTCCAACGTGTACCCTCTGATCCACTACATACTCCTTACAGCCTCAGCTCACTATCATCTGCGTACCTAAAGGACCGGGACTCTTATCAATGTGGACTCCTACTACCACGGTCCTCCCGTAACAGTTCCGAGCGCTATTCTATGCGCACGTGCATGACTCACCAAACTCTTACTGCTCAACCCAACAGGCAGGCTGCTCACAACTAGAATCTCTTACCCTCATCCTGTATATTGGACATCCTTACCGCCTGGGGCCTCACGGAGCACTTTGTCTCGACCGTTTACTGCTCCAACTGGGCGCCTCCTATTTATATTTCCGGGACCTTGCCCCCTTACTTCCGGCGTCTAAAAAACGTCAGCGCCATCTTGGAACAGGATATTCAAATCAACCGCCCTGTGTTAACAAAGCCAACCTCCGTGTATCTTTTATATACACTGACTGTGAACTGTACCTTGTACGTCGTCTTACTTATTGACAATGTCAGCTACATGTGTTAATTCGTTATTGTGGCGAAAGGAACATTCTCAAAAGACTTTATCAAAAGAATTTTTGAATTTTAGAACAACATTCCTAAAATAATATAGTATGGAATTATCAACTATCAGAGCCTCTTAGCTTCATTCTAATCTATTAATGAAGGTTTTTAAGTCACAATGAGTTCCTAATGTCCCTGTTCACACATTAATTAGTGTATCACTTTCACGGGTTTCACCGCATACTGCGCTCATGGACACCAAAACAGAACAACCCTTCAACTCTTGCAAAAAGAGAGAGATTAGAGCTTCACTTTATTCCATTCTATAAAATCATTGAGCCCAATCTGATCACTTTTCTCCTGAAAAATCCAGCGTGCTTCTTTTGAGGCCAATACTACCTCCATATTGTGTGGGTCCCCCACTATTTTCTCCAGTACAACCCAAGTGAAAGTATGTCTCTGCTCATAACAGTGCTGTACTAGTTTAGTTGATAACTTCCCTGTCCTGATGGTACTAAGGTGTTCCTGCACTCTGATTTTGATTTTTCTAGTGGTGAGGCCTATATAGTGCAAGCCACATTGACATGTCAACCTATAAACCACATTCATGGTATTACAATTGCTGAATCGTGTCAAATACCACATCCTCCCCGAGTGCAACTTTATACTCAGGGTTTTCTTAGTCAGACTACATACCGAGCAAGTCCCACATGGATAGTGTCCCGACGGGACAGTGGTATCAATTGCTTTCTGTAGTGGCCTTGCCCGGGTGTGGACTAGTTTATCTTTTAAGTTACTTGACCTTTTGAACGCAAATCTAGGAGGGGGCATTTTAAAGTCTTTAGTGGACAATAATGCCCAATGTTTACGTATTGACTGTCGAATCTTAGTTGCTAAAGGGTCAAAAGTCATCACCACAGGGACGCACACATCTTTGGGTCTTTCATTCTTCTCTAATAAAGCACTTCGTGGAGTGTTTAGAGCCCTTTTCTTAGCTTGTCTAATTATCTTATGGGGATAATTCCTCTGCCTCAGTTTTTCGCACAACACTTCGGATTGTTCAAGGTATGTTGCAGTAGTGGAACAGTTCCTGCGGTACCGCAGGAACTGACCAACCGGCAAGTTATCCCTTAATGCCCTAGGATGATATGATTGATATAACAGGAGAGAGTTCTTATCAGTCGGCTTCTGATGGACCCCTGTACTCAAGGTGTTCCCCTAAACATGGATATCCAAATCTAAGTAGACTGCCTTTTGTCTGCTGTACGTCCATGTAAATCTCAAACTGGCATCTTGTTGATTCAGCCACTCGAAAAACTCTACTAGAGTATCCTCTCTACCAGACCAAATACAGAGCACATCATCTATATATCGCCTCCAGAGGCGTACATTCCTCTGGAAGGGATTAGACTGATGGTAAATGATGTGCTCTTCAAACTGGCCTACATAGATACATGCTAAACTCGGCGCCATAGTTGCGCCCATCGATGTTCCTGTGGTTTGCAAATATAGCTGGTCTTTATAACTGAAATAGTTTCTTGTAAGTGCAAGTTCGATACACTGCAATATGAAAGATGGTGGAGCATCATAGAACCACTCTTGTTCCCCCAGGGCCCGCGCTGCTGCCACCAGCGCGGCGTCCTGGGGTATACAAGTATAGAGTGATTCGATGTCAATTGTGACCAAAAATTCACAACCAGGGTCAAAATGCAGGCCCTCCATAATATTCAAGACCTCCGTCGTGTCTTTAATAAAAGACTGTTGTTTTATTACCGATTCTCTAAGAAAAAAAAAAAAAAAAAAAATCGGCAAACTGTGACAAGGACTCCAAAACTGATTGGATCCCCGACACAATTGGTCGACCGGGAGGTGGGCGTTGCGGCTTATGTATTTTTGGAAGGATGTAAAATGCTGGAGTCCTAGGCTTATTATTAATCAAAAACTCCGCTTCCTTAGCAGTTATCCATTTATTTTCTTTTGCAGTTCCTACCATCTTTTTAATAATCTCCTGCAACTCATCAACCGGATCACGGTTGAGTGGGTGGTAGTTGTTACGCATCCCCAACAATCTAGTTACCTCAACGTCAGTCAGTAGAATTCATCACAACCACCGCCCCACCCTTATCGGCTGATCTTATAATGAGCGAATGGTTGTTCTGCAGACTGCTTACTGCATTCCAATCTTCGCGATCATATTGTTAAACCTCTGTGTCCTACTATTTTGTTCAAGGGTGATGATATCTTGTAACACCTTGTTTTCAAAAACCACAACTTCTGGTCCTATCGTTGTAGAGGGAGGGCAGAACTGAGATGGTTTTTTTAAAGTTGTATTAAACAATGATGGAGGATCCTGCAATTTGTTGGCAAAAAACTTTTTCAATTTTACCTTTCTCATCGTCTCATGAAATTCACCTCTACATTTAAATCCATCATGGGTCGGTGTGGGAACAAATCCCAATCCTTTATTCAAAACCCTCTCCTCACTAGAGGTTAGGGTATGATCCGACAAATTCACCACTATATTATTCATTTCAGATTCCGCCCACGACTGCGTGTTATCCTGGGGGAGTGCGTTTGCCACACCTGACTCTGATTGCCACGTCCGCGGCCTCTGCCTGTTTGACCACCCCCTCTGTTGCCTCCTTGGCCTTGTTCTAAAAAAGACCTCAATAATGCACCCAAATCCTCGTTGCTTTTCTCTTGCTGATTAAACCTCACTCTAGTGGGATTCACTTGCTGGCCCCCTTCTTCCTCTTCACTCGAGGTGTTATCGAATGTCCAATTATTAGGTGTGCGTCTGGTTTGCTGTCTCCCACCTCTTGCCTGCCTTACTGGACGCTGTTGTTCTGGACCTGGTACATAATACTTATCCTCCACATAGGGAAATGCCCATTCGTGGGAAAATCGTTCCAGGTTACGCTTTAGACCTTTTATTTTCTGATTGATCATATAATTCTTGTAATCACTAAGGTCCTCTTGGATTCTTAAAAGTTGTTCTTTGGTGTCCGTGAGAGCAGTATCTCGTTTAATACTCTCTTCCAATTCCAAAATTTCTTTCAATAATTCTTCACTTAACCGCTTAGCGGTATTGATTATAAGGATTAACCAATCCCGTGTACATTTGTTGGCTATATAGCTCCAATCCAATCTAAATGTTTTATCTTCCAAAAAGATCCTTGGTTCAATCCTAACCAGCAAACTCGCCGGGCCGCTCCTGCTCTCAAATATTCTGTCATAAGTGCTCCATGGAGCGCTACTCTGACCTGTCTCTTTTTAATAGTACTTAATTTTTCCCATTCCTCCCTTGCTGATGTAACATTCAATAAAGGGGCATCAGGAAATAAAGATGGACCTGCTAAAATTGCTGCAATCTGCTCATCTGAAAAGGCCAAACAATGTTTATCCATTTGACCTAATGATCTTTACAACAAGCTGGTTAACGACTATCTCCTATATCAATTACGAATGGGTGTGTACTTAAATTAGTAATAACGCTCTCACGGCTGATCCGCCGTCCTTACTATACACACAACAAGGAGCTCTAGAGGGAAAAACAAGACCAGGTCGCCCTCCACTCAATACTCACTATATCCACAAAAAACCTGGTCTATAAGGCACCTCTCATCGGGTTTTAACAATAAGTGGAGGTAGGGTTTTTCGACATTTCTTTCCCTATATACGTCTCTCCTTTTTTTTGATGAGATCGCAACCTCCCACTTTGTTGCCTTCAGTTTAAAATAAAATAGCAATGTTTTTGCAAACGGCAGTCCTCACAAACACTATTTGAACCCTGACCACTGTACAGGGAAATAAATCTGAAAGGTGCAGAAAAAAGCAACATCCCATTCACAAAATATAGTGAAAAGGCAAGATGGTACCTCACGTGCGCACCACCAATCGGGCTAGCTGGTTGGTACTCACCAGTAATGCCCACTTGTATCATCATTGGCAGCCATCTTGCCTCGAAAAATAATAATTCGAAAAGTGTCCAAAACAAACAAAAGATCAGTGCTGAGAAAGAGGTGAAGTGAAACAATCACGTCCCACAATACGACCATGTGAATTTAAAATTGAAATAAGTTGCACATTACTCAATGACAACTTTCTTTATTCATTGTGCACTTATTCAAATTAAAATTAAAACTCGGTTGCCTAACATGCATACCGCTTATACTGAGCCGACATGTTTCATTGCCACAATTATTTCAAGGCAATTTCTTCAGGGCAGAGAGGTCGCCTGGCACCAGTACTGGACACTTAAATCACTTTTTCAAGAGCTGCCGAATGCAAAAACAAAACAAATACACACCCATTACTCCCACGTAATCCCTCCGAGGAGAGTGTCTCACACCAACCAAATGGTATATTACCATAGAAGAGCCATCCGCCCTGGCGAGTTTGCTGGTTAGGATTGAACCAAGGATCTTTTTGGAAGATAAAACATTTAGATTGGATTGGAGCTATATAGCCAACAAATGTACACGGGATTGGTTAATCCTTATAATCAATACCGCTAAGCGGTTAAGTGAAGAATTATTGAAAGAAATTTTGGAATTGGAAGAGAGTATTAAACGAGATACTGCTCTCACGGACACCAAAGAACAACTTTTAAGAATCCAAGAGGACCTTAGTGATTACAAGAATTATATGATCAATCAGAAAATAAAAGGTCTAAAGCGTAACCTGGAACGATTTTCCCACGAATGGGCATTTCCCTATGTGGAGGATAAGTATTATGTACCAGGTCCAGAACAACAGCGTCCAGTAAGGCAGGCAAGAGGTGGGAGACAGCAAACCAGACGCACACCTAATAATTGGACATTCGATAACACCTCGAGTGAAGAGGAAGAAGGGGGCCAGCAAGTGAATCCCACTAGAGTGAGGTTTAATCAGCAAGAGAAAAGCAACGAGGATTTGGGTGCATTATTGAGGTCTTTTTTAGAACAAGGCCAAGGAGGCAACAGAGGGGGTGGTCAAACAGGCAGAGGCCGCGGACGTGGCAATCAGAGTCAGGTGTGCAAACGCACTCCCCCAGGATAACACGCAGTCGTGGGCGGAATCTGAAATGAATAATATAGTGGTGAATTTGTCGGATCATACCCTAACCTCTAGTGAGGAGAGGGTTTTGAATAAAGGATTGGGATTTGTTCCCACACTGACCCATGATGGATTTAAATGTAGAGTTGAATTTCATGAGACGATGAGAAAGGTAAAATTGAAAAAGTTTTTGCCAACAAATTGCAGGATCCTCCATCATTGTTTAATACAACTTTAAAAAACCATCTCAGTTCTGCCCTCCCTCTACAACGATAGGACCAGAAGTTGTGGTTTTTGAAAACAAGGTGTTACAAGATATCATCACCCTTGAACAAAATAGTAGGACACAGAGGTTTAACAATATGAGTCGCGAAGATTGGAATGCAGTAAGCAGTCTGCAGAACAACCATTCGCTCATTATAAGATCAGCCGATAAGGGTGGGGCGGTGGTTGTGATGAATTCTACTGACTATGACGTTGAGGTAACTAGATTGTTGGGGATGCGTAACAACTACCACCCACTCAACCGTGATCCGGTTGATGAGTTGCAGGAGATTATTAAAAAGATGGTAGGAACTGCAAAAGAAAATAAATGGATAACTGCTAAGGAAGCGGAGTTTTTGATTAATAATAAGCCTAGGACTCCAGCATTTTACATCCTTCCAAAAATACATAAGCCGCAACGCCCACCTCCCGGTCGACCAATTGTGTCGGGGATCCAATCAGTTTTGGAGCCCTTGTCACAGTTTGCCGATTTTTTTCTTAGAGAATCGGTAATAAAACAACAGTCTTTTATTAAAGACACGACGGAGGTCTTGAATATTATGGAGGGCCTGCATTTTGACCCTGGTTGTGAATTTTGGTCACAATTGACATCGAATCACTCTATACTTGTATACCCCAGGACGCCGCGCTGGTGGCAGCAGCGCGGGCCCTGGGGGAACAAGAGTGGTTCTATGATGCTCCACAATCTTTCATATTGCAGTGTATCGAACTTGCACTTACAAGAAACTATTTCAGTTATAAAGACCAGCTATATTTGCAAACCACAGGAACATCGATGGGCGTAACTATGGCGCCGAGTTTAGCATGTATCTATGTAGGCCAGTTTGAAGAGCACATCATTTACCATCAGTCTAATCCCTTCCAGAGGAATGTACGCCTCTGGAGGCGATATATAGATGATGTGCTCTGTATTTGGTCTGGTAGAGAGGATACTCTAGTAGAGTTTTTCGAGTGGCTGAATCAACAAGATGCCAGTTTGAGATTTACATGGACGTACAGCAGACAAAAGGCAGTCTACTTAGATTTGGATATCCATGTTTAGGGGAACACCTTGAGTACAGGGGTCCATCAGAAGCCGACTGATAAGAACTCTCTCCTGTTATATCAATCATATCATCCTAGGGCATTAAGGGATAACTTGCCGGTTGGTCAGTTCCTGCGGTACCGCAGGAACTGTTCCACTACTGCAACATACCTTGAACAATCCGAAGTGTTGTGCGAAAAACTGAGGCAGAGGAATTATCCCCATAAGATAATTAGACAAGCTAAGAAAAGGGCTCTAAACACTCCACGAAGTGCTTTATTAGAGAAGAATGAAAGACCCAAAGATGTGTGCGTCCCTGTGGTGATGACTTTTGACCCTTTAGCAACTAAGATTCGACAGTCAATACGTAAACATTGGGCATTATTGTCAACTAAAGACTTTAAAATGCCCCCTCCTAGATTTGCGTTCAAAAGGTCAAGTAACTTAAAAGATAAACTAGTCCACACCCGGGCAAGGCCACTACAGAAAGCAATTGATACCACTGTCCCGTCGGGACACTATCCATGTGGGACTTGCTCGGTATGTAGTCTGACTAAGAAAACCCGGAGTATAAAGTTGCACTCGGGGAGGATGTGGTATTTGACACGATTCAGCAATTGTAATACCATGAATGTGGTTTATAGGTTGACATGTCAATGTGGCTTGCACTATATAGGCCTCACCACTAGAAAAATCAAAATCAGAGTGCAGGAACACCTTAGTACCATCAGGACAGGGAAGTTATCAACTAAACTAGTACAGCACTGTTATGAGCAGAGACATACTTTCCCTTGGGTTGTACTGGAGAAAATAGTGGGGGACCCACACAATATGGAGGTAGTATTGGCCTCAAAAGAAGCACGCTGGATTTTTCAGGAGAAAAGTGATCAGATTGGGCTCAATGATTTTATAGAATGGAATAAAGTGAAGCTCTAATCTCTCTCTTTTTGCAAGAGTTGAAGGGTTGTTCTGTTTTGGTGTCCATGAGCGCAGTATGCGGTGAAACCCGTGAAAGTGATACACTAATTAATGTGTGAACAGGGACATTAGGAACTCATTGTGACTTAAAAACCTTCATTAATAGATTAGAATGAAGCTAAGAGGCTCTGATAGTTGATAATTCCATACTATATTATTTTAGGAATGTTGTTCTAAAATTCAAAAATTCTTTTGATAAAGTCTTTTGAGAATGTTCCTTTCGCCACAATAACGAATTAACACATGTAGCTGACATTGTCAATAAGTAAGACGACGTACAAGGTACAGTTCACAGTCAGTGTATATAAAAGATACACGGAGGTTGGCTTTGTTAACACAGGGCGGTTGATTTTAATATCCTGTTCCAAGATGGCGCTGACGTTTTTAGACGCCGGAAGTAAGGGGCAAGGTCCCGGAAATATAAATAGGAGGCGCCCAGTTGGAGCAGTAAACGGTCGAGACAAAGTGCTCCGTGAGGCCCCAGGCGGTAAGGATGTCCAATATACAGGATGAGGGTAAGAGATTCTAGTTGTGAGCAGCCTGCCTGTTGGGTTGAGCAGTAAGAGTTTGGTGAGTCATGCACGTGCGCATAGAATAGCGCTCGGAACTGTTACGGGAGGACCGTGGTAGTAGGAGTCCACATTGATAAGAGTCCCGGTCCTTTAGGTACGCAGATGATAGTGAGCTGAGGCTGTAAGGAGTATGTAGTGGATCAGAGGGTACACGTTGGAAGAATAATAACAATCTGTATTAATTTGTAGATTGGCATTACAGATGAGTGTTGATGCATTGTGAGGACTCACAGTGGGAGTCTTTTGCATTACCTGAAGAAGTAGAGCTGGTATGAGGACGGATGGCTCTTCTATGGTAATATACCATTTGGTTGGTGTGAGACACTCTCCTCGGAGGGATTACGTGGGAGTAATGGGTGTGTATTTGTTTTGTTTTTGCATTCGGCAGCTCTTGAAAAAGTGATTTAAGTGTCCAGTACTGGTGCCAGGCGACCTCTCTGCCCTGAAGAAATTGCCTTGAAATAATTGTGGCAATGAAACATGTCGGCTCAGTATAAGCGGTATGCATGTTAGGCAACCGAGTTTTAATTTTAATTTGAATAAGTGCACAATGAATAAAGAAAGTTATCATTGAGTAATGTGCAACTTATTTCAATTTTAAATTCACATGGTCGTATTGTGGGACGTGATTGTTTCACTTCACCTCTTTCTCAGCACTGATCTTTTGTTTGTTTTGGACACTTTTCGAATTATTATTTTTCGAGGCAAGATGGCTGCCAATGATGATACAAGTGGGCATTACTGGTGAGTACCAACCAGCTAGCCCGATTGGTGGTGCGCACGTGAGGTACCATCTTGCCTTTTCACTATATTTTGTGAATGGGATGTTGCTTTTTCTGCACCTTTCAGATTTATTTCCCTGTACAGTGGTCAGGGTTCAAATAGTGTTTGTGAGGACTGCCGTTTGCAAAAACATTGCTATTTTATTTTAAACTGAAGGCAACAAAGTGGGAGGTTGCGATCTCATCAAAAAAAGGAGAGACGTATATAGGGAAAGAAATGTCGAAAAACCCTACCTCCACTTATTGTTAAAACCCGATGAGAGGTGCCTTATAGACCAGGTTTTTTGTGGATATAGTGAGTATTGAGTGGAGGGCGACCTGGTCTTGTTTTTCCCTCTAGAGCTCCTTGTTGTGTGTATAGTTTTAAAATGCTTACCTTGGCTGCTGTGGCAGAGTCATGCTTTACATGATCACTTTAGTGATGGCACAATTAGTGCTGTAGTCTACTAGTGCTATTTGACTTACAGGCCCAGGGCACACGGACTACCATATACTAGGGACTTATAGGTCTGTTAAATGTGCCAATCAGGGATTTTTATAGGTCAGATCACTTACACCGGGGCCTGGTTAGCAGGGTCCCAGTGTAAAGAGTCCAAAAACCAACAACATAAATCCGAAATGGGGGTGTGAACATGCAATAAGAGGAATTTTCTTACAAGAGGGTACAGCTTAAAACTAGTAGTAGTAGAGGAAGGAGAGAAATCATTATATAACGGTGCTTTCGAATTCCATCTTCATTGAGGCAGTCTTCAAGCACGCAATGATCAACTGTTTCAATGGCCACAGAGGGTTTGAGTAGTGTCAGGGCACACAAGAGACCCTGATCTCTGGCAGCAAGCAGCTCTACTCTGATATCCACAATGGACTGTTTCCATGTTCACAGTTGCATTAAATGAGAGGTCAAGACAATAAAAAGATATGTTGTCTCACTGTTAGGATCCTTTTTATTTACACACTTGATGGTACGGTTTTCATACACTACTTTGCTTTCTAAGAGTCTCACAAGATACATTGTTCCTTGTATTTTATCCGAGGTGTGGCTGACTTTTGGTGCTGTGGTTGTATTAAATTTATATTTTTTGTTTTCTTGTTTGTTCAGCACAGAGTGGGAATATAACATTATCATCTGGCCTGGCCCTCCTGCTCTTGATCTATGTTTCCTTACTCATATAGAGAGTCTGTCACTTGGAAATACATTTATAATTGTTAACTTGATGTATTTAACTGAGTATTTTTGATTTTTGTGTATGTTTTGTATTTCGGTGCTTATATAATTAATGAACTATATGTGACAATATTTAATAAATAACTTTTTTTGTATATTTGTTTGTTGAGCAAAGATGTCTGCACTTATGTCAGTTCCTGTTCTGCCCAGGGGTATTTTATTGGTGTTCTGGGTTGTCCATAAGGCCTGGTGGTGCAATACCTTATAACTGGCTAATGTATCAAAAGTGAAACTGTTTTCTTTAAAATTCTGTGTCAGATGAGTAATGTAACAGGCACAGCTCATTAAGTTAAATAATAACTAAACAATGTTTTTAAGAGTATTCAAGATTTAATACATTGCTCATCTCATTAATGTCTACGGAGCCATTACATTTCTTACGCACCCCAATACCAGTAAATAAAATCATAATATGTACTTAATGATGGTGCTTTCACAGATAAGCTTCTTCTGCTTGTTGTGAAAGGATTCACCCCTTAGTTCTATAGATTTTATGGCAAATTGAGTCTACATGTACTTTGCTGAGTACCTTCCAGCATGAAAAGCTTGTAGCAAACTGTTATATCTGTTGAATGATGTCATCAGTGATGTAATCTATGACGTCATCAGTGATGTCATTTGAGATGTCAGTGATGTCATCAATTATGTCATTTTACATGTCATGAATTACATATACTGTGTGAGGTCGTATGCAGCGCATGGGAGGAGGGTAATGTATAATTAGCTAAGTAAACCATAACTGGTGAATTTCATTTTTTTTGGTCTTTAACTATGAACTAACTATAATGTCATTTTAACCTTTGAATTTTTATGTGAATTTCAAGGTATTTGTTTTTTTTTTTTAAACACAAGCTGAAATCTTATTACCTTACCTAACTATAACATCACTTTAACATTTATTTTTTTCTGTGGATTTCTAGGTTTAAAAAAAAATGTAAAGTAGGATCTTTTTACCATTCCTAAGTATAATGTCTTTTTAGCCTTTGTTTTTTCAGCGAGTTTCTGTTTTTTTATCAAATTCACTCAACTCCCCCACTGAGCATAGCTTTTCACCATGCACAGCAGGGCATTGGACGCAGGGCTTGGCCTTTAGTCAGGCCCTGTGACCAACTCCCTGGCAGCCAGTCAACTCCCCTGCCACGCTCGGCCTTTGACCATTTGTGGCATGGGGTTGACCACAGGGCTTGGCCATAGGCCAGGCCCTGTGCCCAACCCCCCCACAGAGTGCAGCCTTTGCAGTGTGCAGCATGGTGTTGGCAGCAGGTCCTTGCCTGTGGCCAGGACCTGCGCTTAGCCCCCCATGGGCAACCAGCGCTACCGGAGGACAACCGCCCGCAGACCTCCACCCCACATTTTTCTTGTTTATATATTTTTTCAGTACTGCAGCTAAAGCGCCAACTACCCCAAGACCATGCATTCTTCACTTGTTGAAGCTTGCTTGGCTCACGGCACCACGTCTCCCGCAGGTGTCCCGCTATACTACACAGAGGGCTGTGATGGGTCCTGCAGAAGTAGTGCAGAACTCGCTGCACGGAAATCTCCTGCAATCCCCCACAAAGGCAAGGGGATTAGTTACCCCTGTCCTGCCCCCTTGTATCTCAATTTTGTTTGTAAACACAGACACAGGGACAAAGTCCTCAAGTCCTGAAATGGTGGCCACTATATTTCTCTTCATGTTGTGGCCAGCCAATCAGAACTTTCTGTCCCAATCAAAGGGAAAAAAGCTCTAATGGCCAATCGGAATGATGTATTTTTTAAATTTGTGGTGCTGCGATGCCGGAGGACCAACCGCCAAGCTATCACTATAATTTAAATGCTAGTTTCTTGAAAAAGATTTACACCAATTAATGAAAAGCACATTTTCTGAGTAAAGATCTAATTTTCTACCAAATTTGCTGTAATTCTGTTAAGCCATTTATCACTTCCCAAAACTTCCTATGAGAATTAACATGGGAAAAACACGTTTTGGGACCCCCCTCTTTTTCTCTACCCCTTCTTGGCGTACCACCCTGAAACTTCCCAGGAAAGAGCTATGGTCAATGCACCTTTTTAAAAAAAGTTATATTAAGATTTGTCGAACAATGCCAAAGTTATTGGGAAAACAAAAAAAACTGTTCCTCTGGAAACTCTGACCTACCTATAACTACACAGTCGATATATATATATATATATATATTACCTACTGGTGGTCGCCAGTAGGTAGTTATAGTTAGGACCTATTTTCCATAGGGTGATAACAGACTTTAGTCATTAGAATTCATTTGTTGATGGTACCATACTAATTTCAGGAATTGTGGTGTGTTCTAAGGTGATTTTACCCTGTGAAAAACCTTCTGCTGGGATATCATGAATCATGTTTGAGAGAAAACTATTTTCACATGCTTGTCCCATACAGTTTTGGAAGGTGCTCCAGAAGCTAAAATGAGAGCATATTTTCTGTAAATTCACATTATCTTTCTCAGTCATGTGAGAATGAAGTCTGACATTCTCAGTAAAACATGTACATCCAACAAGGGCAGAGACTGTCAGTTGATTCCTTTGTGTTCTACTGCAGCTTCCCAGAGTGTTCTAAAGAACAACTAGAGTGCTAACAGCCTTACTTATGACAAAAGTATGGCACACCTGAAGCCATCTTGATTGGAATAAACTGGTAACACTTAAAACATTTAATTTAAAAAGGAACAAAATGATGGGGTTCATTTTGTCATAGAAATTATGGTTAGTGCTGTAGAAAGAAAAATTAGGACATGTTTCAAGTGTGATCTCAAATATCTTCCTGTTATATTTCAACAGGAGCAGCCTGTCAGTTGATGCCTTTGTGTTCTACTGCAGCTTCCCAGAGTGTTCTAAAGAACAACTAGAGCGCTAACAGTCTTACTTATGACAAAAGTATGGCACACCTGAAGCCATCTTGATTGGAATAAACTGGTAACACTTAAAACATTTAATTTAAAAAGGAACAAAATGAGGGGGTTCATTTTGCCACAGAAATTATGGTTAGTGCTGCAGAAAGAAAATTTAGGGCATGTTTTAAGTGAGATCTCAAATCCTCTTCTATTTCATTAGAAAATTCTGACATGCAGACTGAAACAATCACTTTCAATACCAGCAGTAGACTTCCAGTTAACTCCCTGGTGAGCAGTAGCTTTTCTACAGTGATCTAATGAACAACTATCGTGCTAACATTCTGAATTTATGGCAAATGTGTGACACATCTGAATGCCTTCTTGATGGAATCAAAGTAAAAAACTGAAAGCATTTCCTACTGAGGAGACTGCAGTAAATGACGAAATTAGGAAACTTCATAACAAATAAGTCTCCCAAGATGGCCACCAGAGAAAAAAGAGCCCAAATGTAGCACAAATATCACCCAGATGTAGCCCACATATAGCCCAATGACAGAAGTGTGCAAAACACTTTTTATTTTTAGTTTTTCTGCAGTTTTATATAGTTCAAACTGGTCAGGTATTGGAGCGTTACATCTTACTTGGACCCCTTATTGCGTATTTTGCACGAAGTACATGAGATTGATCTTGCGAAACATTGAACTTTACGATTCTGTTAACCTGAAGTTGCTCTGAACCGGGCTTTGTTACACCTGTTTTTACCTACTGGTTTTAATTAATTCTCACTGTATTGTATTAGGAAAGAAGATTTACTGTTTTTATGTACACTTTTATGATCTATGTTTCTAAATCAGATCAAATAAAGTTTAATGAATTCTATGGCAGGACGGAGGCGAGGATTATGCATATCTTTCCTCACTTTATTTGCAAAGCAGTTCAAAGAAAACGTAACACAACAATCATTAAACAAAAGACTACACAACCCATGAACCATTAGGGGGGTAGTCTCCAAGGCAACTATAGCCCAATCATATCACAGTCCATCGTATATAATATCGTGACATCCCTTCCGCTTCCTCTTTCTTCACTGCTCGTCAGTTAAGTGCATTCCTTACATTCTTGGCTTAATCTGACGTTGTTGCTGTTTGTATAGCGGTTTCTTGTGCACGTTATTAGCATTATTGCCTTGGTATTGTTTCATATTCCCTGCACAGCAGGCTCTTGCCCGAGCGCGTTCTCCCCCTCGCAGTTTCTCCCGCTGTGTGCTCTGCGCGCGGTGAGATCCTGTCAGGCGCGTCTGGTCCGAGCGAGGCAGCTCCGTCGAGCGCTCCCGCTGGTCTTTACACGCATTTGGGAATCCGGTCACTCCTTTAGTGTCCGCTTGATTCCCGACCAACCCTTGCCTAATTTTGACACCGCTACGCGTTGATTTCCCCACACAGCCACGTTAGTGACCAGCGCCACCTGGTGGTGGTAATTGGTATTGCGCCTCAGTCTATTCTTATAACAGCTTCGGGGAAAGCCCAGCTGTTGGAGCACCGGCGAGGGGGCTGTCTTAAGGATTTTAAGGGCATTTGTTCTGTGCTCACACCCTCTGCTATCATGTCTTCTCCAGAAGACCATTTTTACTCCTCCTACCAGGAAGTGGAGGAGGAATGGCCCCCAACTTCTCCCTCCAGCAGTGGACCAAGCCCTCTCTCTGGCTATTTCTAGGGCGCTGGCTCCTCTTAGGGATCAGGTTGATAAGCTGGCGAAAAGCATCCCTGGGGTGTTCAGTGACCCAGATCTGGTGGTGGCGGGTCCAAGTAGCTCCCAGATGGGGAATAAAAGGGCCGTTAAGCATAACACGGGGCACTTGGAAGGATTTGATAAACTTACGGAGACCTTCCTCAAGAGTGCGCAAACGCTAAAACATGCACCCTGCCGGGAGGAGGAGGGGCCCGGAGAAAATTGCGACACTGTCACCACTATTGTAGACCCTGACGGCGGGTTTCCCTTAGAGGGAGAGGGTGTATCGGAGGACGATTTCTCCTCCGATGAGGATAAGGACTCGGGCGTCCTTGGCGTCCAGAGTCCCACTCCTCTCAGTCCCCGGTTGGGGACGGGGTCCACTCGGACATGTTCGAGCCTACCCAAATTTACCATCCTAGGTCGGCAGAGTGGACACCTGACGCCAAAGTGGCAGAGTATGTGGTGGGGAAAATCCATCAACCCCTTGAAAGGGAGGTCAGGAATAGGATGAGGGGAGAATGCCCCAGGCCCTCACTGAAGGGGAAGGTGGCACACACGCCTGAAATTGATGAGAAACTATGTACCTTTTTCTCCAAGTATATGAGGGATCCCAAGAAAGGAATTGATAGGTCTTGGACTTGGTAGGGCCCTTGACCCAAATTATTCAATTGACGGAGCGTTCCAAAGAGTCAGGATCCCCTTTGTCCACGGATATTGTGGCTGGTTGGGCGCACTACCCTAAACCCTAAAACACTACCCCCTCCACTACCCAAACACCACTGCACTACCCTAAACCCTAAAACACTACCCCCAGCACGACACCCTACACTACCCAAACATAACTGCACTACCCTAAAACACTACCACCAGCACGACTCCCTACACTACCCAAACACCACTGCACTACCCTAAACCCTAAAACACTACCCCAGCATGACTCCCTAGACTACCCAAACACCACTGCACTACACTAAACCCTAAATATACCCCCAGCATGACCTCCCACACTACACAAACACCACTGCACTACCCTAAACCCTAAAACACTACCCCCAGCACGACCCCCTACACTACCCAAACACCACTGCACTACCCTAAACCCTAAAACACTAACCCCAGCACGACCCCCTACACTACCCAAACACCACTGCACTACCCTATACCCTAAAACACGACCCCCTACACTACACAAACACAACTGCACTACCCTAAACCCTAAAACACTACCCACAGCATGACCCCCTTCACTACACAAACACCACTGCACTGCCCTAAACCCTAAAACACTACCCCAGCACTACCCCCTACACTACCCAAACACCACTGCACTAACATAAACCCTAAAACACTACCCCAGCACAACCCCTACACTACACAAACACCACTGCACTACCCTAAACCCTAAAACACTACCCCCAGCACGACTCCTTACACTACCCAAACACCACTGCACTACCCTAAACCCTAAATCTACCCCCAGCACGACCCCCTACACTACCCAAACACCACTGCACTACCCTAAACCATAAAACACTACCCCCAGCATGACCCCCTACACTACACAAATACCACTGCACTACCCTAAACCCTAAAACACTACCACCAGCATGACCCCCTACACTACTCAAACACCACTGCACTACCCTAAACCCTAAAACACTACCCCAGCACGACCCCCTACACTACCCATACACCACTGCACTACCCTAAACCCTAAAACACTACCCCCAGCACGACCCCCTACACTACTGCACTACCCTAAACCCTAAAACACTACCCCCAGCACGACCCCCTACACTACCCAAACACCACTGCACTACCCTAAACCCTAAAACACTACCCCCAGCACGACCCCCTACACCACCCAAACACCACTGCACTACCCTAAACCCTAGAAAAGAAACCCCACCCCATGCCCAATCCCCTTACCTCTCACTCCTCATGGTTCCTCTCTCCTCGTGGTTCCTGCTTCACGTCATCTCTGAGGGCGGTGCACGTCGTTGTGAGGAAACGGAACAGCCTCTGTTTCCTTACAACGACATGGATCGTCTACATGTTTTTAGAACGCATGGTCATTTACCATACATACCTTTACAACAAAATTCGTTGTAAAGGCATGCGTGGTAAATGACCATGCGTTCTAAAAAATGCGTAGTAATGACTTTGTGATGTACAACGCATGCGTGGTAATGCATGCGTTGTAATGGTATCGCAAAGTAAAAAGTCGTTGTAACGGCTGTTTACCGATCGAAGCTGGCCCCTGTTCTTCAGTGAGACGTTTATTTGATTAATTAGGAGGAAGGAATGTGTTTTTTACCGAAAAGTGCATTCCCGGCTGTTGTATTGTGAAAGTGTCCGCATGGCCTGGTTTCACTTCCGGTGAGAGAGTAGAAGAGTCTGTTTGGATCTAAAGGAGTTCTGTTGTTGGACGGGGCCGGCGCAACATGTCATCAGTAAACATAGCTAATGGAAAGCGTCCTCCCTGAAGTGTGGAGCAGTGCCATGAGAGGTCAACGAGTGTGCGTCCCACCGCAGTATGACCGTACCGCGTGACCCATGTGCCGCCTCCAGGGTACGGGAGGCAGAAGCGGCATCGCAGGTCCTCTTGAAGACCGTTGTAGCACTAATTCTACATTTTGGTACTAGGGCATTTTAACTTCGTTGTTCCTGCCAGATACAAAGAGAAGATCCTGTGCTATTCAGTGCCCTCGTTACCTTTTTTGTGGGTTGTGGTGCTTGTCACTTCGCTGCCCCGCCGGTGCACACGACTGGGCACCCCACCTCGTGTGCCATCTGCAGGGCCTCTGCCCTCGGATCACTGGTTTCGGTTTCTGGAGTGGCAACATAAACAGTTGCTCCCAAAGGACTAGCCTGAACACTTAGGTGAATATCCCCTGCACCAGCATTCCACGGAAATTCTTTCCTAGCTCTCCCACGTCAACGAGCACGGCTCCGCTTGCGACACCGTATGACGTCATCGGAGCCATAAGAGGACCTCGTCGGCGTGCTGACGTCAGTTCCACCCATTTTTTCCGTGCCACCGAGGCAAACAGGGGACCGAGAAATTTTCACATGTATACATAGTATAATAAATATATATATATTCACTGAAAAAACCATAGGTTTCAGGCACGTTATAGTTAGAAATTAGCATATAAAAAACCTTAGAAATTCACTGAAAAAACCATAGGTTTCAGGCACGTTATAGTTAGAAATTAGCATTTAAAAAACCTTAGAAATTCACTGAAAAAACCATAGGTTTCAGGGGCGTTATAGTTAGTTGGACATTTCACTCGTACAAAACCATAGAAATTCCCCCGTTATAGTTAGTTCAGCTAACTATAACTCGCTGCACCCGCAATGCACTGCTGATGATGTCACATATTACATCACTCATGACATGGTCAGTGACATCACTCATGACATCACTGATGACATCTCAAATGACATCACTGATGACATCATCCAGTGAATGTGTGTTTTTCTGAAAATTAAATATGTTTTATATATGTATATCTCAAGGTCGATGGAAGAATACATGGGTCTATAAGTGTCTAAATGGATGATCTTTTTTTGTAAAATTGATTGTATAACTGACTAAGTGTATCTTAGTGAATACATGGGTTAGTGAGTAATGTTTAAATATGAAAATATCTGTATCAGTCTCTCACTTTGTGTATAAGTGGCTGCATGGGTTGGTGAGTAGCTACATGAGTGTCTATATGGGTTATTAGTTGGTTTTTTGAGTATCAGTATGAGTGTCTGAGTGTCTGTATGGTTCGGTGGGGGTATTACTTAGTGCATAGATGCATGAATGAGTGACTCACTGTTTGTATGTGTTGAAGACAGCATGTGTGCAGGACTGTATAGGTGGATGAGTATGTGTATGGGTGTGTTAGTGAGTGAATGACTGTCTCAATAGTGTCTTTATGAGTAACTACATATGTTTTAAACTAGTATATGTGAGTATTGGTGTATATAAGTGAGTATATGTGCGAGTGAGAGATTGGAAGAGTTCCTGTACAAATAAGTAGGTGTTTCTATAAGTGATTGTTTAAGAGAGTAAGTATGTGTAAGTTTCTGTAGAAGTAAGTGTGGTAGTGTGTGTATAACTGTATTTGCAAGTAAATGGATGTTTGATACTTTGTTTGCATGTGTGACTATGTGTGTGAGTAACTCTATGGATGAGTGGCGGTGTGTAACAGGATGTATAGGTGTATGAGTACATATGATGAGTGAGTACATGTATGAGTGACTGTATAGGGACTGTTGGTGAATGAGTGGATGTGTGTGTAGATCTTGGAATTACTGAATAGGTGTGTTGTAAATGGTATTGGTATGTCCATTGTTTTGAAAATGTTAGTTTGTATTTTTGAGTGTGTGTATCAAAGGGTATATTAGGGTGAGAGGAGGTCTGCCACTCTTATCACAAGGATGATGTCATCAGTGATGTCATTTGAGATGTCATCAGTAATGTCATGAGTGATGTCACTGACCATGTCATTAGTGATGTAATATGTGACGTCATCAGCAGTGCATTGCGGGCGCGCGAGTTATAGTTAGCTGAACTAACTATAACGGGGGAATTTCTATGGTTTTGTACGAGTGAAATGTCCAACTAACTATAACGCCCCTGAAACCTATGGTTTTTTCAGTGAATTTCTAAGGTTTTTTAAATGCTAATTTCTAACTATAACGTGCCTGAAACCTATGGTTTTTTCAGTGAATATATATATATATATATATATATATATATATCTGTATATATATACACATATATCTATCTATAGATATATCTCCTTAGGGTGGTCTTCTCCCAAACATTTTGTGTTCCTTGAGGTATACCATATACCCAGGGCCACTAGAGGGCCTGCAGCACTTATTGTGCCACCCCTTTAAAACATCTCAGGACTGCCATTGCAGCCTCTGTGCAGTTTCAAACTGCTGATTTGATGTGGCAAAATAAACGTTTTGCCAAGCCTAAACCTCACTTTCTAATACATATAAGTCACCCCTAGGGTAGGCCTTATCAGCCCATGGGGCAGGGTTCAATGTATTGAAAAGGGTAGACATGCACTTTTAAGTTTTACATGCCTTGGTAGTGAAAAACTCACAACTTAGTTTTTCACTACTGTGAGGCCTACCTCTCCCATAGGATAACATTGGGTTACCCTATTGCATTTAATAAGTGACAATGTTTGTTTGGTAAAAGTAGAGATGTCATGTTTGGTATTTTAAGAATTGTAATTTAAATTCCTCTTTAATGGTAAAGTCGGATTTTAAGTCACAATTCTGAAAATGCCACTTTTAGAAAGTTGGAATTTTCTTTTCCTAACCATTTGGTGCCTGCAGCCTGTATCCTGGGTCACATGACTAGGTGTAGTTGGCAGTTGGCCTTTGTGTATTCCTCGCAGACAGTGACACAAGGGAGAACTGGGTGTTGGCACTACGTATTTTTGTAGTCCTAAGTGAACCATTGTCTCATTAGAATGTCTGAAAGAAAACCCCTCACACTTGAAGGAGGAACTATAGACGGTCAAGGGCTCATGATTTGCCCACGGAAGTGTCACAAAAGCAAGAACTCTGCCTCTAGAGTCGGCGGGCATTCATGGCTAATTAATTTGGCATACGGTGAAGGCGTGACCGACCACATGATCACGCTCACCAAAACGGGAGGTACACCACTCCCAAATATGGCAGTCACTAGGTACTTATGGCGGGGCTTACGCAGTGATCGCGATCCACAGTTTGGATGAAGTCAGGCGCTTGGATAAGTAAAAACCTGCACATCTCCTTGTAGAAGTGAGTTGGATGAGGACATTTAAATTCCTAATCACAATGATACGGGAAAAGTTTCTACCCACAGTAAAACTTGTGAGTTTTCTTTCTAGAAATACAGACTCAGATGGCTATTATGGTATAGACTATTCTAGTAAGGATGGTTGTATTGCCGCGTTGTGTGAATTATAGCCATAGGACAGAGTGACCCTTTTTATCAGGATATATACGATACGTTGTTTCTCCTAAAACAACAACCTATATACAAAATAATCAACCTATGTAGTATTTTTGCCTCTAAATTAATTCTACATACATTTCCAAGTGTGTGACTACAGGAGTCACCACCGCTACTCAGACCAGGAAGTGTAGGAGTGCCCAAATAGGGTAAGAGGGAGTTGCACCCATGGACTGTTGCATGTATGCTCAACATGTGTGTTTGTACACCTTGATTTACATGGTGTGTGTTTGTCTTGGCGGTGTCACTACCATCACCTGTGCCACGTTATGAGTGACAATATGACCTCAATTGTCACAGTAAGAATGATATGTCATATATGAGTTGTTTACCAATTTGTTTTCTACCTAGGTGATATATTAAAAACATACAGGGAAGGTATGACCTTGCCTTTGATTTGTTCACACTGAGAATAGGTGAGGGATCCTTGTTGAGCCCTGATGAATGCCCGGGACCAGTGAATGACTAAACAGTGGCAGAAACATGTTGGCAAACCATAGGGATGCCAGGGACATTGCACCCTATAGCATCCACTAACTATACTTTGAGGAATTTCTATCCATACCTAAGGTGCCACCTAATAAAGGTAATTTTGTGGTATACCTTAAGGTATGTTTAGATTATAACTGGATCCCCAGGGCCTTATACAGAGGATTAATATATCTTAAGAACTCCCTCAACAACCATGCGGTCGAGTCCGCCCTGGTAGTACCATCTTACCAGGGTGAGGGTGAGGTGGCCGATGATGAAGCATGCAACATTACGTGAGTGAGACCACCTCACACAATATCTAAAAAAAATTTAAGATTAGGTGATCAATTGGGATAGATAACACTCAGGCAGGTAGAGAGGAGTAAATGACTGCCCTCCATCGTTTAAGGTCTTACCGCACCCTGTGGTGATGATGATGTTGGCAGGATGGGCCATCCTGACAAGATGGGAGGGGTGGAGCTGTGCACAACCCCACCTACATTTCAAAGGAGCTGCCTCAGCACACACAAAGAACTTTGCACTAGCCTTTTGTGATCCCATACCCTTTGAAGCCTGGGCCGAGAGGCAGGAAATTCCAGAAATATCTGTGAGGGGAAAAACTCTAGAAGTTTCTTCCACTTCAAAGCTGGCACCAGGTATATAAATAGGACCCACAGACCCACTCTTCAGTTCACTTATGGACCTGTGAAGGACTCTCAGAGGACTGCCCTGCTGCTCTGTTGCTCCAAAAGAGCCTGCCCAGTGTCCTCAGAGGACTGCCCTGCTGCTTGAGACCTGCTTTTCTGGCTGAACCCAGGACCTCCAGAGTGACTTGAAGGGCTAGTTTGCTAGCCTTCTGTGCATGGCTACAGGGAGACAAAAAGCTCCAACAACTTTCAAAGAGCACCGTGATCTAACCTGAAGTGAGTCCTGACCCTCCAAGGGATGCCCCCCCAAGTCCTGGACTCTTGGAACTGGTGCTAAAGATGCTCAACGAGCCAAAATCCAAAACTTGGGACATAACATTTTCTACCCAAAAAACTTCTGAGAGCCAAGAGGAGACCAGGACCTACCTGCTCGTGGATCTGATCACGGTGCATCGCCAGCTGGCCTGACTTCGCAGTAGCAGCTCCTGCTACGTCCTTCTCCGCAGCAGCAAATCCTGTTTAGCAGCTCCTCTCTGGAAGGGTATCCTGCCTCCTAAAGCCCTCATCTGATACGGCCTGCAGCTTTGTCCTGCTGGAGATCTTTGACTTCCATACAGAGACTAAGTCCGAATTAAGAAATCTTCACCGCAACTTAGTCCAGTGGCTCCTTGACGCCGACATCACCTCCTCGGGCACCGCCGGCTGCCCTACCTCGCTGACCGTTACCTTCTCAGACATTTTCTTTGAATTTTTTTTCAAAGGCCAAAGATAAGCCAAGATTAGCCCAATCCATTTCTTGTATCCGAACTGGGATACAGTTATATACTCACTGAAAAAAACAAAGGTCACAGGGACGTTGTAGTTAGGAAATAGAATTTAAAAAAGCTAAGAAATTCACTGAAAAAAACAAAGGTTACAAGGAAGTTATAGTTAGGTTCAGATTTTGCACACACAAAACCATAGCAATTCAGCAGTTATAGTTACCTGAGCCAACTATAACTTACCCCCTGCAATGCACTGCTTACGACCTCACATATTACATCATTCATGACATGGTCAGTGACAGCACCGATGACATTTCAAATGACATCACTGATGACATCAACCAGTGAGTGTGTTCTGTAAAAATTTCTGAGACTTAAAGATGTATACTAAGCTAATGCATAAGTTAAATTACTATTCTTTCTGTACTATTAATGAGTGATACTATTTCTAACATTTCATCTGATCTGTAATCCTGTTTTTAAAGCGGTTGTACTATTTATCAGTGAACTAGCCTCTACACTGACACATGTCCCCTGCTGATGTATATGTATGGTAGTGCTTTGTGACATTCTAAGCTGGATATTGAGACTTCATTCCACAGTAATGGCTGAGGATAGTTCTGTTTTAGGTCATAGTGATCAGCTTCCATAGACCTCTGTCCTTTGTGATAAAGGACTGTAGTAGTAGATTGCAATAAATTAATCTGTTCACTAAGACCTTTCTCTAGGGTGATGGCTCAGTGAAGTAGACATGTACAACAGACTGACCTCTCTGCTCACATTTTTCTCCAGGATGAAGAATAATTTTCCTATTGGTTTATGACACAGTGACCTGTCCACTAAGACCTCTCTACTGGTTATATGTTGTAGTGGTTTATGTAAATTTGACATTTGCGCTAAAACCTCTTTCCAGCTTCACAAGTGGTCTTGTTGTGGCTTGCAATAGACTAACCTATACGGTTAAACCTTTTACTTTGGTCATTAGTGTTTAGAGTAGTAGTTCAGAAGAGACAGGACTATCAACTGAGAACTGTTTCTTAGGTGATAAGTGAGGGCAGTAGTTGATAAGGTTAAAGTGAGCTCTGTGTTGTACGTCTCTCACCTGTGTTTTATTATTTGTAAACATTTAAATGGTATTTTATGAAGTATATTGACGTTTACTTTGCTGGATGATGTCATGAGTGATGCCATCAGTGATATCATTTGAGATGTCATCATTGATGTCACTGACTGTGTCATAAGTGATGTAATATGTCAGGTCATAAGCAGTGCATTGCGGGGGCATAAGTTATAGTTAGTTTACGTAACAATAACTGCAGAATTTCTATGGTTTTGTGGATGTAAAATCTGAGACTAACTATAACGTCCCTGTAACCTTTGTGCTTTTTTCAGTGAATTTCGAAGGTTTTTTAAATTTTATTTCCTAACTATAATGTCCCTGTAACCTTTGTTTTTTTCAGTGAATTTCTATGTTTTTTTAATGCTATTTCCTAACTATAACATCCCTGTAACCTTTGGTTTTTTACTGAATTTCACCATTTTTTATAAATATAAACTGTACTGCAATTACACCTGTAAGTTCAATTTAGTACTATACATTTTTAACAAGGTTATAAACAATTTATTCACACATTTATTCTTATTATACATTTTAAAAGTAACAATTAACAAACCAAGGTTAGGTAACTTATGTAGACTTTCTATAAATGCAATACACCAAGTCTTTCTCTTTTTTTTAATTCATTTTATGGATCCGCAGATCTGCTGTGATTCTAGGAACACACCCAAACCTCAGCTTCTCATTGGATACAGTAAATCTCCACTCATGCACATTGCAAACCACACTCTAAATCAGTTATTTGGGTTTCACATCTCTCTGGAGACAGACTGAAAACCACAGCTCCGTCCTGTTTTTTAGTATTCCTTCAGAAGTACATAGTTTTAAAGTCAGGATGTCTTCTGCTGAAAATAGAAGTGAAGGGGAACAGCAGGACGAAGAATAACAAGACTTACTATCTTCAAAGATGTCCTTCGAAGTTTGGAAATATTTGTCCATCCCTTCAGGAGAAAAGAAAGTTGTTCCAAAAATTGTCCAGTGCAATATATGCAGCAAAAAACAGTTGAGAGGTACGGGGAAAAAGTATTCACATGGCTCATCTTCTATGTGGAATCACCTGAAAACCATACATACAAGTACGGATCACAGGATGATGAGAGAAAGAGAAGGTGGTGCATCATCATCAGCAGCTGGACCATCGGTGGGACCCTTACCACCTGACCAAATGGTTACCATCCCCGCAGTTTCACCAAAACTGCAAGACATGGTGACTCATTTTGGCAAATGTCATATGCAAGTTCCACTAAAAATTTCATCTGTTACCCAGTTTGTGGATGCTGTCAACAAGCATAATAAAAAAACATTTTCACCTCACCGTTCCACCTTCCATTCCTCTTTAAACACAAGTAGATATCTGAAAAGCAAATATAGAATACATTTAACTGTACATTACATACTATAAGCAACTGAGTAGCTACATAAGTGGTTATGTCAATGTGTAAGAGGCTATGTAAGTGTCTGAGTATAGGTGTATAAATGGGTATATAAGTGGCTGTACGTGTGGGTGACTGGTTGTGTGAGTGGTTGAGTGGATATGTGAGTGGGTGTTTCAGTGCCTCTGTGGGTGTGCCACTGGATATGTAAGTAGTTGTGTGGCTGGGTGTGTTAGTGTCTGTATAGGTGTCTAAATGGGTATTTAAGTGGCTTTAAGGATTGGTAACTGGCTGTGTTAGTGGATATTTGGGTGCATAACTGTGTGTGTAAGTGGCTCTGTTAGTGGTGGATACATAAGTGCTGTGTGGGTGAGTGAGTGGATGTGTAAGTACCTCTGTCGCTGTCTGATTGGGTATGTGAGTGGCTGTATGGTTTTGTAAATAGGTAGGGATGGGTGACTGGGTGTATAACTGGGTGCATGGGTGTGTTTAACTGACTGAGTGCTGGTTACATGATTGGCTGTATAGGTGTGTAAATGGGTGTTGGAATGACTATGTAAGTGGTTGTATAGGTGAGTAAATGGGTGTGTGAATGGTTTTATGGGTGTGTGACTGAATATGCAAGTCACTGTCTGGCTATAGGAGTGGTGGGTACATACGTGATTCTGTGGGAGCGAAAATGGGTGTGTAAGTACCTGCTTGACTGTGTGAGTAGGTGCAAATTACATACTTTTAAATTACATACTATAAGCAACCACCCACATCTAATTTCAAACACATTACTTCATACTGACTTAATAAAATAACTATATTTTCAGTATAGCAATTCCTCTTCCTCCTTTGCTGCTCACTATATATTTAGTTAATGTTCTCATATAACCTCCTTTCTGTGGGGTAGTGGACATTGTCCCACAGACTCTGCGTGGCTCAAAAGCATGAATCGATGTGATAAAATTAGCGAAGATTATGCACGGCTACAACTCCACACTTAGCAACTTCTACAAAATGATTTACTCTCGATAGAACTAGCCGACTCCAATTAATCATACAACCGTGGTCATTTCCACATGCTTCTGCCGACATCACACTTAGGCTTCCTTGCTATCCCCTCATATGTTTCCCTAGTTGCGAATCCTGTCTGCCACGATCTTTGAAGATATATTCACCAAGAATCTTTTGCTTCTCCTCCTCAATATCAATGCTATGTCTTATATTGATAACCTTTGTACCGATGAGCAATGTGTTTTAATTTGTTATTACTCATGAAAAATTAATGAATAAAGTTTAAAAAAAATAATAACCTGCCTTCTATTTTGCCTTTTACTGTAGTGTCTAGAAGCTACACATTTTTCTAAATATAATTTTTTTATAGTACAACCCAATTAACATACCTGTAAAATCTCTTTGCTGTTGTCCAACTTTCATTTTAATATCTGTTTTCCACTGCAAATCTCAAGTCAGAAATATGGTGATTCTCCTCCGCTCTCAGTACAAAAGTACCAGTAATGGTTACCCTTTCTTTCATCGTTTTGTCATACCACATTGCTAAATGGTCACTATTTTTTAACCCTTTCAATGTTTCCTATAAAGAAGCCCAATTTGATAGGTTTTTCGCAGATCCGCGGATCCATTGCGGGGCTCAGCGTGGCCCCCTGTGTGGTCCGCGGTGGATCCATGGATCCACACGAAAGCCCTTAAAAGCATTAAACAATATGCTGTTAATGGTTTTCATTTATATTTTATTTTGTAAAATATTGCCAATTACAAGATATACACTCCTCACTGAGCAATTTTTGTACACTAATCTGCTTTTCCGTTTCACACTGCAGTCTCTCCCCCCACACTCTTTTAGCTCCGTTTCCATAGTAACTATGTTTCCAATAGTCTCTGCCTACCAGTAGGTCGAAGGTTCAAAGCCTTTCTCTCAACAGCATACTAGATTCACATTAACTATAGCAGGTGTGGTTGACTGCAAGTTCAAGCATATCCCAAACAACATAACTTTTTTTTTATTTTTCCAAAGCCAATCACAGGGTTAGTTACTTTTTTCTTAAAGTCACTGCCTAGTTTTAGTTCCCTGCACATCTCCACCATCCAATCAAATTTGTTCTTTTATATATTAGTTGCTGTCCTCCATTGTAAGTGCCTTTCGTCTTCAAAACTGCCTCATTCTGCTGCAGACTTTTCCTGTGTGCTACTCCTGCGTGTCTCCAAAATGGTCGGATTCTGGATTGTGTGCCATAGTTTTGTGTTTTGGGCCAGAGAGAGTGCTAGGAAGAGTCGCATTGACAAGGACCTAGGTTTACCTAATGTAGACATTACTTGGGTTGGCCAGAGAGTGGCATCAATTGCTGCGTTTGGTTGAAAGCATTGCGGATTGCCAACATCCAGACCTCCTGATTGTGCACTGTGGTGGCAATGACTTAGGCACAATTACTGGGGTAGGACTGGAAATCCTAATGAAGGATACCGTTGGTAAATTAATGTCACTTTTCCCACATGCTGCCTTGGTGTTCTCCAACATTTGCCAAAGACAGAAGTGGCAGTGGTCAACCCAATTTTGTCCGCAGATAGCGAAAACCAGGAAACATGACAATAAAGCTGTTTCTGCATTTCTCTGAGATCACAACATGGGCTGTATATACCATAACTTATGTTTCAACATGGACAGAATATATCGAAAAGACACAGGCAGCAACTTAAAAAACTGCATCCTGTTCTACGTGTAATTGGCATCTACACACCAAAAACATAAAGTCTCTTTTCAGAGCCAACCCTTTTCCCAAATTCTGGTTCTTTTTGTTTTCAAATCCTTTTTTCTAATTTCTCATTCGGATCCATGGATCCTCGGCCAAAATAGGTCTTCTGCTGGCTATGTTGCAGGCCGATCTGCGCCGGATCCGCAGATCCGTTCCCAATCAAAAGCACACATTCAATACAAAACAACAACACATTTAATACAAACATATCTATTACAATGTATATAACTGTATCACTTCCTGCGTGTGGGTGTGTGAGTAGCTGTGTATGTAATTGTGTGGGTGTGTGAGGGGCTCTATGGGTGTGTGAGTGGGTGTATTGTAGCTGTGTGGGCATGTAACTGGGTGTGAGAGTGAATGTGTGGATGTGAGTAGCTGTCTAGTGCTTGTGTAGGTGTGTGAGTGGTTTTCTGGATTTGTGAGTGGGTGTGTAAGTAGTTCTGTGACTGGGTGTGTGACTGGCTCTGTGGGTCTGTAAGTGGCTGTATAAGTGGCTGTATGGGTGTGTGAGTGGGTGTGTGTGTAGTTGTGTGGCTGTGTAACCGGTTGTGTGAATGTGTGGTGGGTGTGTGAGTGGGTGTGCTAGTGCTTGTGTGGTCTGTGAATGAATGAGTGGTTCTCTGGGTCTGTAAGTGGATGTGTGAGTGGGTATGTCAGTGGTTTTGCTGTATGGGTGTGTGAGTGGGTGTGTAAGTGGGTGTGTAAGTGGCTGTATGGATGTGTACGTGGCTGTGTGAGTGGGTATGTGAGTACCTGTGTGGGTCTGTGGGTGGATGTGTAAATGGTTCTTTGGATCTCTGAGTGGATGTATTAGTGACTGTGGGTGTGTGAGTGGGTGTATGGATGTGTGAGTGGGTGTGTGAGAGAGTGTGAGTGGGTCTGTGAGTGGGCGTATGTGTTTTTTAATTGGGGTCTGGATCCACTACGGATTCACACCTTGGGCTGGGCTGAGCTCCGCGGTGGATCCACGGACCCTCGTGCGCCCCCCCCAAAATGTTTTCTCACAATTTCTTCTCCATGAGGTGTCCCTCACAGACCTCTCCATCAGTCCCATGGGGTCAGAATACCTCTATCCTGACCAAGGCCGGCTTTAGGGCAGTACGACTGGTGAGGCCGCACTAGGTGCTGACCTGTGAAGGGGGGCACTGTGACCTCAGGGGGGGCGTTGTATTTAGCAATTTCTTATGATAGGAGAGATAAGGGGCACTTTTGCAGGGGGCAGGGGGAGAATCTGAGGCGGCGGTCATGGGACGTGGGGGCGCCAAAAGTGATTGTGGTACCAGGCACCACCAACGCTAGAGACGGCCCTGATCCTGACCCCTTATATCCTATTTCTACTCTACCCTCTCCCCCCTCCCCCCGGAACCGTGTCTCTATTCACAAAATGGCGGGCGCAACTTTTCTCTGAGGTTGTGGCCAGCCAATCACGGCATTGCTGTTGGCGCATGAACCCAAGGAAGAGTTCTGATGAGAGAATAAAATGCATAAGCATGAAGCTTTCGCAAATGAGCAAAGGAAATTTCAAGCTAGAAGGTATTCTCTGCTATAAATCAGCAGACATCGTTTTTAAAGAAGAGAGTTAAAAGGAATCTCTCCTGAAGAGTGGTAAGCCTACGGATATCAGTAAAGAGTCCAAAGTGCTCTCAACTACTAGAAGCCAGATTGCAGAGAGCGAGCGTGTGTGAATGAATCTATCTACTCTAGGAACATGCTAATATAAATGTGTAAAAACACAAATTGTAACATCAGTTATATTCCCCTGTTCTTGTTGTCCAATAGGATTTCAGAAAACTCTGGGAGCAGGTAAACTGCCTAGTTTCTCACATCTTCACAATAGACCACAGAAACAAGTCCTTGAAAAGATACTTAGTTTACATCTTAGACAGTTCTTCTCATGAGTCATATTTCCTGTCATCCCCTCTCCTCTTGGTCTAATCCGGATATAAGATAAATTGATCTAAATGTGAGGCGATGTGACTCACCTGTAGGAATCAGATAACCATTCAAGACGATTTTGGTCTCACATGGAAGACCTCGGGTTTGTCTGTTACGTCACAAATGCTTATTCACTAGACAACAGAAGACTTCTGGAAAGTTACAGCATCTGCAGTAAGAGAGAAATGCATCTCATCCAAAACAAGAGTTCAATGTTAAAAATAGGCTTTCAATGCTAATATTTAAATCCCTGTTAATATGGCATCTGTTGTTAGGCTAACTTAAATCAACACCTTATGCTATTGCCCTTGAATGCTTACACCAACTAAGTATGACTACCCACTACAAATTTTGCATTTATTATGCACGTTATTTTGCACAAACCTTTGCACTTTTCCATTTGAATGTGTTTTTATTTTTTGAATGAAGGGATTCGCTCCAGCAAGAGCATCTAAAAACGTATGTTGGCATACGTTAGAAATAGCCAGTGTTTCCAGGTTAGACGAACACTAATGAATTTCACTAATTGCAGTGCACTAAAACATCCCCTCTGATCTCACTTGCATGTGAAGCTGTACTGATTCATATCCCTGCTTCTCAAAGAATGTGTTCACTTGTAGGCTTGCCTTGGCTGCACTGAATAAATATGAACAAGCAATAACCAGCTACCAAAAGGCACTGGACCTAGAACCGGAAAATGACACCTACAAGTCAAATTTAAAGACTGCACAACAAAAATTGCGAGAGATTTCAAGCCCCGTAAGTCATGTCATTGCATCTGTTCGCACTTTAAAGCTCTCATCATTACTTTCTGACCCTCACATTGCTCTTTATTTCAGACAGGGTCAGCATATGGGTTTGACATGGCCAGTCTCATCAGCAACCCAGCCTTCGTTAGCATGGTGAGTATGTTACGGAATAGGGAGAGAGCCAGGTTCACTATGAAATAACTGTCTGGATAAAGCGTAGAGCATCCAGAGGAACACCCACCGAAATGTAACAACAAAGGAGGAAAAGCATAAGATTGTTCCAGAATTTATGAGAGCGAGGGTTTTAAGTGAATGTCTCACGAAGCCCATGCAGCCGGAAGGGGCGGGTGTTTCTATGTCCAAGTAGCCTGTTATGGAGCGGGTCACTATAAGCCATCCATACTGAGACAAACCATCATTTGAGGCATGCTGTACACATGATCAAGGTGATTATTTATGAACTGTCCAATGTAGGAACATTGATCTTCCTTGAAGTCAGCATTCATTGAATGGGTCCCAACGGTAACGATATAGAAATTGATGGACATGAGCAGCTTCTCATGACATGAAAAGAACTCAGTGTGCATTCATCATATCTCATCATAGCAAGTGCCAGGAGTAGTGCTTTCAAAACGTAAGGAGGTTTGGAATTATTATTCTGGATATCTGGAACCTCGATCCATAGTCGATGGCTAGGCAGGAAAAATCCTGCATTGCAGTCTTGGTATTGTTTGTTTTTGCGACCGTTTGTGTCAGTCTTGGTTTTCCTCTTGTTAGAGTCTGTCTCCCTGTGGTGTGGAGTTTTTCTTGCAGTTGGCATGGAAGCCAAGAGTGTACCACCTTTTGTGTTGTACAGGTTATTTTGAAATTGATATATGCTTCTAGTGATAGACAGTGTAGTTGCGTTAGGATTAGAGTTATGTGATCTGATTTTTTTGTGTTTGAGACCAGTCGTGCTGCAGCATTAAGAAGGCCTTTAGGGAGTGAGACTGTGGAGTTGGATAGCCCTGCTAACATTGCATTGCCTGTCTCTTTGGAAGAGTGCTAGAACTGAACAGATGATCTGAAGTCTTGGTGGGATGGAGTTCTTGATTTTCTTTAAGAGGTGCAAGTGGTATGTAGCCGTTCTTGCCAGCTTATTGAGATGCCTCAGCATAGATGGCTCAGAACTCCTTTTGATATATTCATCCACACCTCCTCTGTGAAACGAACAGCCACACTTCTGGCCACATGGACTAACCCAAATAATTTCAGGGCATACATCCAAATTGTGGTTCCGCCTCATTAGTCATTTTATCCACCATGGCACTAGGCACCGCCCACCTCTACTGAATAAAGAACTCATACCATTGTTGGCCAACAAGCTTGCGCCTTGTCTCAGGCATTCATAGCCATGGAAAGTTTTAAAATGTATGATTACCCGACCTCATGCTCATGTGTCACCTGAAAACCTTTAATGTCACTACTGGTACTTTTCCGTCTCTTGTACATCACTGAGTCAGGCATGCTTCTGGTGGTAAGTAGCACTCTGAACACCTTGGATGATAGTTCTGCTTGTTTTGATTGTATTTCTTAACCTTAAGTGACTTTTCACCCAGTTGAGATGATGATCTCTGTTCTCTTCAGTTCCATTGACATTTTGGACAAAATACTTGACTGTTTTTATTCTAGTGGGCAGGAGCCAGTTTTTCAAATAAAATCAAAGTCTTTCCCAACCTCCACGTGGTATGGAGCACTTCCTGTATCAATTTAGTTGCAATTTATTTCATTAATACATGGAGACACTGGAAAGTAGACTGACTGTTCAGAAGTATGCATTCATCGCTATGCTGATTGCACACAACTGTGTTTTAGAGTGTTTTCAGCAAATGATATCCAACACCTGAAGCTGTGTCTTGAATCATTCCAATTTTGGGGGCTGCCAACTTCCTAAAACTCCATGCCACTGGAGTCAAGCTATCCTGGCTGATGAGGGGTGAAACCCTGAAACCGGTCCTAGGATGCTTGTTTCCAGTCCAGGGAGGACCTGGCCTGGCAGTTCGGGCTGGACTGTTCCCATTGGGCACAGGGTCAAGACTGATTTGCATATGGCTGGCTTCAAACTGGAATGGCATGGGGAGCAAAAAAACGATGGATTTAGGCCCAGATCTCTGTACCGGGGTGAATGTATGACATTGTTCTGCATTCTGCCCATCAGTTGTTCTTTTTGCATTTGTCACCCCGAGTGGGACGGGTATGCCCAGACGTAGGTCCCATGCTCTCCATGCCACTGGAGTCAAGCTATCCTGGCTGATGAGGGGTGAAACCCTGAAACTGGTCCTAGGATGCTTGTTTCCAGTCCAGGGAGGACCTGGCCTGGCAGTTCGGGCTGGACTGTTCCCATTGGGCACAGGGTCAAGACTGATTTGCATATGGATGGGTTCAAACTGAAGTGGCATGGGGAGCAAAAAAACGATGGATTTAGGCCCAGATCTCTGTAATGGGGTGAATGTATGACTTTGTTCTGCATTCTGTCCATCAATTGTTCTTTTTGAACTTCCTAAAACTCAGCACAACAAATACTTTATTCCTCTTGATGTTGCCTCCCTGAAGCTATCCTAGTAACATTCCTTCACTTTCAGTTTATTTAGTCAAATATCTTGGATGTGTGGTCTACTCTTCCCTCTATGTATAAGGTTCACATTGAGAACAACAATAAATCATAATGTCCCCATCTTCGGTTGCTCAAAAATAGATATTTATATAAATACCTGACTTCTTGTTCAATAGTTAAATTCTTAGTTGTTAAGAAACCCAATTATGCCTGTGTTCTTCTCGCTAGTCTTCTTTTCTGGTCCGTTTATTGCATACTTGTTGTTATAAAGGCCGTCTTCATTCTATTGACCACGTAAACTCAAGATATATGATGCATGACAGTAAAAGTATCCCTTGCCCTATTGGCTGTCCTTGCACGATTTTGGTGCCAGTTGTTTTTAGTGGCCTAACTGAAGGCTTCCTCTTCATGCTCCTAATTACATTTTGTTTATTTTGTTTGCTGGATATTGATTTTTTGATGGATACTTCTAACCACATATGACCTTTAGATTATTCTCAGGCCCAGACTGGATCCAGATTTTCAATAGCAATTGCGGCTGCATGCCAGTAGGTTGTGCTGTCAACCTCTGCCCCGGATATGACAGCGTGGAGCACATATTTTTATTTATTTTTGCAATTTTATAAAGCGCGGACATGGCCCGAAGGCATCAGAGCGTTTTAGAGCAGTAGCAGGATACAAGTGTACAGTGAGTTACAGTTACAATAATTACATTCAGACATTTGCATCGGTAGATGCGACCAGGACAATTGCACCAGATTGGTCAGAGGTCATACACAGTTCAAGCATCGATTAAGATGGTGGGGTCACATACCAAAGGTAGTTCGTATCCTGGTGGAGAGAGTATCCAAGTATGGTCGAGGGTGATTTTCAAGGTGTCTGTCAAATAGGAGGAGCTTAAGGTCCTTTTTGAAGGTGACAAGGCAGGTGGTTAGGTGGAAGGAGGGAGGTAAGGAGTTCCAGATTCTTGTGGCACTACCGGAAAATGACTGGTACATGTACCGTTCTTGACTGAAGATGGGGGGTTCCGGGAGCATGGATTAGGCATTTTAGAACCCCTATTTGCTCCAGAGATTTTCAGTTCCTTGTTTGGGTAGAAGGGTGAAGAGGAGTGCAGCGCTCTGTGGGTAATGCAGGCGGTTTTGAATTGGGCCCACGCTTCAATGGGAAGCCATTGGAGGGTTTGCAGGACAGGGGAAATGTGGTCAAATTTCTTGAGACCTAAAACAAATCGAGCTGCTGCATGTAATATTGCTCTCAGTGGTCCTAGGTGAACTTTGGGAATGCCTGAGAGAAGGGCAGTTCCATAGTCTAGGCTGGAGAGAACATGAGACTGCACCACTGTTTTAAGATCTTGCTCTGGGATCAATTGTCAGATGCCCCTAGGCTGCCTAAGCTGGTGTTGTGCACTTTTGGCCATGGCTG
This sequence comes from Calotriton arnoldi, assembly GCA_963921515.1. Lineage (NCBI taxonomy): Eukaryota > Metazoa > Chordata > Amphibia > Caudata > Salamandridae > Calotriton > Calotriton arnoldi. The sequence continues at coordinate 4,147,454 of CAWUFW010000014.1, read as the reverse complement.
TGATGAGTCTGTGAAGATTGAGATTATTGTCAAGGGCGATACCAAGTGATCTAGTACTCTGGACAATGGCAGGGCAACCATCCAGGGCAGGAAAGTTAGCCAACCATTCCCATAATGAGGTTTTTGCTTTCAGAGGAGAACTCAAGAGAAATTCTATTTTAGTTGGGTTGAGTTTTAGATGGTGGTTAGACGTCCAGTTTTGAATCTTTAGGAGCATGATTGAAAGAAGGGCAATGTCTTCAAAGGATGAGATTTTCATGTGTATTTCAGTGTCTTCGGTGTAGAGGTGGAAGAGAATCCCAGAGTTTCTGAGAATCACACACAGTGGTTCTAGGTAGAGGTTAAAGAGGGTTGGAGAGAGGATCAAGCCTTGAGGAACTCCTTGATGTATACTGACTGGTCTTGAGATCAAGTTGCCCATTTTCACAGTTTGGGAATGGTTGGTTAGGTATGAGGAGAGCCAGTTTAGGACTGTGCCTCGACATCCCATGCATTGTTCAAGAGTGTGAAGGAGGCCAGATGGTTGACAGTGTTGAATGCAGCAGACAAGTCCAGGAGGACTGGAAGGTAAGGGTTAACGGAGTCGAAGATTCTAAGGGAGTCATCAACTGTTTGAAGGATCGCAGTTTCTGTACTGTGGGCCTGGTGGAAACTTGATTGGAGAGTGTCTAGGAGGTTGTTTGTTTGAATGTGTTAAGCGAGTTGGGACGCTATTCAACTTTCAGTGACTTTGCCTACAAATGTGATTGACGCCATCCTTGCATGCTAATGTCAATTCCTTTCTTCTTGTGCCCTTCAACATGGATCTGTAGGTATGCTCACAAACTTGATGGTTGTACCAACGCCAAAATTTCAAAAGACAGTGTGCCATGGGAAAATGTCTCCCCTCAAGACAGTAAGTCTTAAACTGTGCTGCAACGGCAGGAGGCAGATGTTGATCTCAGATCAATGCCACATTTGCCTTTGGGGCCTTGGTTTTTGATTAAGAGTTGTGTGATAACTGCTCCCTGATTTACCTAAAGGCCAACAGGGAGCCGGGAGTAAAGCTCTATGTTGTAGAACAAGAAGAGATTATGCTAAAAAAACAGCAATCTCTCAGCTGTTCCAGATTGAGGGTCCACTCTCATGCCGAACTTGCTCTAAATCTTCTGTTTAGTCTAAACCCAAATCACGCCATAAGCGCTAGAAGGCCAAACTAAATGCATCCCCCACATGCCACTCTCTTGCAGGTGAGAAACCTGCAGTCGGCACTCCTGGGCCTGCCTCTTCTGGTGACTTCTGTCTCTGAGTCCATTCCAGGGTTGGTGCTGGCATGCACAAGTTTACCAGGCTGTCTGCGACCCTGCAGCAGTGAGAGGCTTTCAAAGAGGGCATGCTGCAGATTTTCAAGGCAATAGTGGGTCCATCTGGAGCACCTTCGGTCCCCATGGAACTGCGGGGGGTCACTAGTTGCAAATCTGTCAGCTGAAAACGCTGGGACTCATTTTAGTTTTCTACTGACCCACACTACCAGACAGGCGCAGTACCAACCACGACCACAGTGGTACAAGTAAGAGTGGTTCACGGTGAGCTTATTTTAGAGAAACATTAATAAATTCGGTGGATTTCTGACTTGTCCACGAATTTGTGGATGAGTCAGACATTCACCACATTTATTATTGTTTCTCTAAAACAAGACCACAGTTAACCACTGTTGTTTGTAGCTCAGTTATTTACCTATGGTTCTTGATTGGGATATCGGGTATCACTTTTGTTTATGACCATGATGCCAGCGTGCACATTTCAGATTCAGTCCAAACACCAATCTCTGACCTGGAGCCGACGTCGGCCATGCTCAACTTATGTTGTGCTATGAAATTATTAAAGTGCAGCCTTCAACACTGGATGATCCCTAGCCTCTCATCTGACTGCAGTACCACAGGAGGCTGGATGCCCTGTTCATCTAGGATTCAGATGCAGTTCAGCGGTTTCAGAACATGTCACTCGATGAACATGTGGCTGACAATTTAACTCCCCTCTTTCTGTATTGGTGCTGGATTATACCTTGACTTAAAATGCTAGTGGTTTAGACACCTCTCCTGCAACTGAATTAAAATCTCCACCAGGCTTAGCCAAGGAGGTAAGAGCTTCTGTATTTGTTCTCTGCTGGGCAGCGGAAGTACTTGACTTGCTGCAACTTACAGTTGAAGCAGGAGCAAACTTGTTGACAGATAGCTTACACCCGGCCCACCACATCTGAGCCTTTGCTACCATTCAGGGACGCCCTGACAGCCACTTTGATGCCCTCCTGGATGAAGCAGTGCTCATCTGACCGAGTTGTCTCCCCATGTCTAGACGACTTAGGCCGGCCCCTCAAGACCTGGCCTTTCTCACCAAGCGCCCAATCCCGGAAAGTGTAGTGGTCTATGCATCCATTAGCAAGTTCAACTCACTCGTCTTTTCTTCTGCACTGCCAGATAGGGCATCAAAGTGTGTCGACGCTTTCGACAAATGAGTATTCTCTTCCGCCAGTCTGGCTGTCCGAACCTTAAATGCTGTCTGTCTCTGGGCCGATTCACACATTTTTTGTGACATGGCCAGCAAACACTTGCCGGCCATCCTTGACAAGTTGAGGAACGTCCTTGTCCAAGCGATTCAGGATGGACAAGACGATGTGAAATAGGTTTTGTGGGCCGGCCTTGACACAGTGAACTGTGTAGGCCGTGCCACTGGCACCAGTGTCATGAGCAGGTGTCATGTCTGGATGCAAGCTGCTGGGTTTTCCAGTGATGTTCAGGCATCCTTGATGGACATGCCTTTTGACAGATCCAGACTCTTTGGAGAAAATGCACACTCAGCACAAAAGTGTTTTAAAGATAGCTTCTTTATGGCCCATTCCCTAAGCTTTCACCGGCCTGCCAGTCCCCATCAAGAGGATCTACAGGGATGTATTTCACTCTGCTGTGGGACCACGGCTCCTGGACACCTTTCCACTGCTACCCCTCCTACCCCTGTGTCTGAGGAAGATCAAGACAGACCAGTTCCAAGTTATTTTAATAGCCCCAGATTGGACCAGGAGGGTATAGAATCCCAATCTGTTGAGCCTGAGTATTTGCCCTCCGATCCATTCATCTCTTTAGGAGGAGCTTCAGCCTCAGCAATAGGGCAGTGCCCTTCACCCGAATCTCCGCAATCTACACCTTTATGTGTGGTGATTGAGCGGCGACAATTGAGTTATTTGGACTTGCTAGCTGATTTAGTGTATGTGATTATTGCAGATAGGCGATCTTCAGCTAAATCCATCTATTCAGGGCATTGTGAGACATTTATGGCCTGGTGTTGGGACTATCAGCTTGATCCTCCTCAGACCAAGTTATCTGATGTTCTGTTGTTTGTTTTATCTTTGACCCAACAAGGCTTTGCGGTAGGCATAGTTAAAAGTTACATCAGGTCTTTCGGCCTTTTTATATTTGCCTGACCAACATTCTTTATTAAAGCCATCCGTTGTGATGAGGCTCTTGGATGAATTGACGCATGTGTTCCCACCAAAGCCCTTCATTATGCCTCAAAGGAACTTTAATTTGGTCCTTATGTTTCTGATGTGCATGCAGTTCAAGCCCATGCACTTATGCTCTCTACTGCTCCTCACCATCAAGACAGTTTTTCTTATCGCTGTCTCTTCTGCATGCCGTGTCAGTGAGCTGCAGGCACTGTCAGAACAACCTCACCACCTTCTTTCCTCACAATTGGTGCAGAGAACCCAAGCTTCCTTTCTACCAAATGTTGTATTACACTTCTATGTGGATCAGTCCATCACCCTTCCTCCTTTTTCCTCTCGCCGCCACATCCCTCAAAAGAGGGTGAGAGGTTTCACCGGATTGATCTGAAAGGGTCCTCGTTTTTAGACTGAGCGCACAAAAGAATACTAAGTCAATAGCCAGGTATTCGTGGGCTTTGCCAGTGCTAAAAAGGGGAGGCAGTACAAAAAAGGACTGCCGAGCATGGCCATCCTGCCAAACATTAAGACATGGGATCATGCCACCAGAACTACAGCTGCTTCTATAGCAGGCTGGATGTCTGCCAGGCTGCGACATGGGCATTTGTACATACATTCACCAAACACTACTGCCTTGACAGTCAAGTCAACAGAGAGGGCCATTAAACTTGTTTAATTCTGCAAGAATTTTTGGTATGAATCCATTCCTCAGACCCTCTACCTTTTGGGAGTTAGTGCTTGGGTATCTATTCGAAAGGTGAGGAAACTGCGGTTAGAAGTATCCATCAGAAGAACAAATAACTTACCTTCGATAATCCACTTTCATGTGGATACTCTAGCCACAGATTCCTCACTGACTCCTTTTCCCCTCTTCTGTGGAGTGGACTTAGGTGTCTATAAAAAGGTCCCAGGATGGTTTTGGCACACAGTCACCTCCAATCTCTCATGATTGATCTGTGTCTGAGGGCGCAGAAAAGTGCAAGATGGATGTCAGCGCGCAGGTGTGGCACCTATTTGTGGCTCCATGCAGTCAATTCGAGGGCAGGACAAGGCCAGTTTGGAGCCCAAATGGCGCCACCCTACGGTGCCCAAGAGCAATTGCTGTTGAAAAGCTGGATCCAGTCTCACGTCTTGCAATATTCTAAAGGAGAGGAATCTGCAGTTAGATAGAGTATCCACCAGAAAGAGCGTTACCAAAACAGGTCTTTGGAATGTTGGCCAAGTGATTAATATGAGGGAAATATAATTTCAATGTATACCAATGGAAAAATATTGTTAGATTCAAGAGAGGCAGGGCTAGAATAGTACTAAAGGGTTGAAGGCTCAAAACTTCAACCAAGTTCCAATAGAGCTTCATGAGAACTAGAGATAAGAAACAGTAACTTCATTGATTAGAGCACTGCAAAAGAAAGGGGTGTCACAGACCCATGCGATGCTGCCTCGCTTCAGCAGTCCTTTGCACTGTAAAACATTTATAAAATATTGCTTGGAAATACCGACATGCACAGTAGGATTGCGTTTAACAACATACACTTGCATTTCAGCAAGATCTCCATTGCATTACATAAAATATCATAAGTCTTATCCATATAGTATTTACCAGATATTAATTATAATAACTTTATTAATTGCGAGAAAAAGAGTGTTCTCTACTGCTTAATTTTGGCACATTGAGGTGTACAATTGGTTATGCTGGCACGAGACAGTCACTTGTGAGCTGCAGTGAATTTACAAAGCGTTACCTGAGAGTGCATTAAACACTGGTTAACCTTTGGGTAAGCAGTGCAGGTGTTGTGTAGCCCAACAATATTCTCATTTCACTCAAGAAAGCATCATACCATTTGATTGAGAATTGTTAAGGGTGTAATTTAATTTGCTTAGTTGGTAAAAAATATTTAATTTTAATTACTCTTCTCCCAATTTTGTTGCCCTCTGTTATGTGACACTGAGGTACTTCCTTTTGACAGATCACCGTAAAAGGTCACTCTAAAGCTTGCAGGTTTGATACCTCGTGATGGTGACCTGGTTTGTACCAAACCAGCACAGCTGCTGATCTACTGTCATTAAGATGTATCACCCAATGAAGGGATGTGTTAATAAACAAAAGAAAATCTTTCTGTAAATTAAGACTAATTCTTTGTTTTGTAGGCAGCGAGTTTAATGCAGAATCCTCACGTGCAACAGCTGTAAGTGTTTACATTAAAGAGTGGTGGAATAGGATGGTGTTTGAAGCATTCCAGTGAATCTTTAGAACTTAACATGCTCACACCCTCCTCGATTGTTCCAGAATGTCAGGGATGATGTCCGATGCTGTTGGGGGCCCTGCTGCTGGTGTAGGTGGCCTAACAGATCTTTCACGCCTTATTCAAGCGTAAGTACGACAGCTTTTTTAAACTGGTGCTTTAAATCAAGGTGCGATTTGACAAAAATAACAGAAACAATACAACATTCATAATGTTAGTTATTAGCGTTGTTAACAAGATGAGCATGTTAATAATTATCAATCTACTGACCTAATACTTGTGTACAGTTCTAAAAAAGCATTTATTGCCAAGCTATTGAAGCAGCGCAATTTAGGCCCCACCCTTACACATCACTGAAATGCAATTATATATTTGTAACAGACATTATATTCATTGTGTGCCTTAACTTGATTACCATGTGTGAAACATTTGAACGTATTAATGAAAAGTAATCATTGTAGGGTATAGAAATGTATACATGTATGCTCTAATGTTCAGTTTAAACATGTAAGCATGTATTCTTTATTCACGTTTTAACACTTATATTTCAAGTTATATTTGCATATGTGATCATGTATTCTTTTACGCATGTTTTACATTTATTCTTGACATTATATACATGTGCAGGTATAACCTTGTATTTGCAGGGAATATTAAGTGCTCAGTTAAACTTAGCCTGACTACAGGCCTCAAGTGAAATGCATTTTGCTTCGACACCATGTTATCTTTTACTTTGCAAATGTATTATTATGAACCTCGTTAGCGAGAGAAAGGCTTATTGTTTGTATTAGACTGCTGATAGAGAGGCCTGGAGGTAAGAACTTGGCAGTGAACGTGGAGAATTAATGTAAAAAAGAGATCTTCTGTTCATCATGTACCAGTACAGAGGGATGTTCAAGTGTGAGAACTGCAGTCCCATTTCGATGCAATGGGAAACTGAAGGGCTGTTGTAGATGCACTCAAGCAACGATTTTGTTGGCTCCTGGTGGTGATAAAGGAGCTAAGGCCGGATCGGAATCTCCTTTTACTTTTAAATTGGCGTTCTTACAGTTGGGAGATGCTGATATTCCAGTTACACTTCAAAAGGTACAGATCTCTCTGCCTGCCTTATTCTTGCAAGTGTGAAGATTTATGCTAAACACTTATTTCCTTTCCCAAGACTTCTACTTAAGTCTGATCATCCGGACACCTTCTATGCTCCTTAATTAGAGACCCTTGATAGTGATCCTATATTTGACTTATGTTTAGAAGAGAGAAGGGAAGTTTTTTTATGGAACATCTGTTTGCTTTAATCTGTTACTTTATTGTTGTGGCTATCGCTATTCTGTATCTCATTTTGTTGCGGCCCAATTTGCTAAAATACTTCAGCTTATCTGCTGAATTGCTGTCCTAATTGAACAAATTATTGGTTGCATATATACTGGATTGATTGGTAATCAAAAATAAAACCCTTTAACCATATTTAGCGATTCCTGGTCCTTATTGTGGAGACACATTGGCTTTATAAGTTAGAAATATATTGATGATGTTTTCTCCCTTTAAATGCTTCACGTCAACCAACAAAGGTCCATTTGACCAATGGAGAAAATCTTTGACGACTTGACTAAGAGATTACATTGTAAGACCCAGCGCAGTTTCATTATAATAGTTCCATGGCAGTGGTTCTCCTGGAATTTCACTGTTAACTCTATTGTCCTACACCTGTAGGGCGCCAGAATCCTTTGAAAAGAAAGGAAGAACCAAAGAGGGATAATATGTATACCCATGTCCTTTCTTGAACTGTAGCACCACACCTTGTTTTAGGCTTATCCTACCTAATTAATTTGAACCAGTGCATTATAGAGCTAAAGAGGGTGATGGTATAAATCAATGGATTGTGTTGGCCAAGGACAGTACCTACAGTTATTACTAAGTAAATAACTTGATGTAATTGGTGTATTCTCTGCAGATCCACACTCCTATAGAATTTTGAGCAATACCAAAGGGGAGAGAAGATATGGATAGCATCTAACTTTGTAAACTGTTTTTGTATTACAGTTCATTCTTACTGGCATTTGACCCTGGAGTTCGTTGCAGGATAGCACTGTTTGCAGAATGCGTAGATGATAGTTCAGATTGTGTTCAGCATGTATCCAGAATAATGACTTCCGAAAGTATACCATTAGCATAAATTGTCCTTACAGTGTGAGTGAGTTTATCCACTCTCTAAAACTTTGAATAACAAAGGAGAGGAGTTGGCCTAACGGCTAGGGCGGTCAACCTCGAATCTGGGGAACCGGGTTCGAGTCTCGGCAATGACGCTGAACATCCTGTGATTCTGGGCAAATCACTTAATCTCCCCGTGCCTAACAAAAATGAATGTGTCCTCATGTAACGCAACTGGTGCTATGTAAAGCGCTCTGATACCCGATACCTTCGGGTCAAGTTCACGCTATATAAAACTCTGTAAAAAAAAATTAAAAAATAACTAGCTGTTTTTCTATAGCACTGTTAACTTAAAATACAAACATCTGACATTAGTGACAAACCAAGACAACTGTGGTTTGAAAGAACTCTGGACCGTACGTTTGTGAAATCTGCTGTCCACGAAGGTTATATGAAGTGTAGGAACATAAACAGGCAGACATTTCTCACTGGTTAAATGATAATCTTAATGAACACTGGGCTCAAAATGAGGATTTGAAAGGTGTGTCAGCAGAAAGAGCATGGTCCTCTACTTTTCTTGCTGAAATAACAGCTAAGCAAAAATGGTATTTATTGGGTGAGATTCTTGTCCACTTGGCATGTTTGATGAAAATCACTGTTAATCGGCATAGAGTGAGCACAGCCAATCTAATATTGCCTCACAAAAGCGAAAAAACCTTTACTACACCACCACATGTATAAATAACCTCAATTTTTTCTGTTCATTTGAGCATTTCCTGTCAAGTTGTATTACGTCAGCTGAAAGTTTGAACCAGCAGATCTGGCTCTCTTACACAGCCTGAGTAATTAATTGGCTTTCATTATGGCTCTTACAAAGAATACAGAATTGGAGCCTGTGTTTGATGTACAATAGGGAATTCCACAGATGGACCCGAGTCCGTGCTGAGGTCTTAAAATGAACTTGTGCCTCTAGTGAGCACCAGTGCTATTTTCAGTGTGGGGACGATGCAGTCTTTCTTTGTTGTGTTGATTACTGCTGAATTATTAGACCACTTTAAATTTTGAATGTTCTGGTTGATCCAATTAGAACAGAAGTACTGTGGTCCAATGTAAAGCCTTGTCATTGTCAGTCCATGCTTCTCATGTGTTTTGTGAAATAAAACCTTTAAGTGGGAATGTAGTGAAGCGATATGCCGATGCCCAGAGTTACACCTAGCATTTTTCAGTTTTCTGCTGGCTTGTAGCTGATGGACCTGACCTGTATGTCCTGATTTAAACTTTTAATTTATCTTAATTTTGCTCTAGAGTAATCAAAAGAACCTTTGTTTTGCTTTCATTCAAAATTAGCCAACTGAAGAGTATCAAAAATTTGTTATTATAATATCCTACCAGGGTGCACAAAAAAGGTAAGGATTGTACCACAGCCCCTTGTCCTACTCCACTAAAACATATAACCCTTCAGATTGAATTTTCGGGCCTGTATAGAACATTGCCATCCTTGTTACTTCTCCCTTGAATACCACATGAGCAGTAATAGATAATTCAAGAGTTTCAAACTGTTTAAGGATTTCTGTAAAGGTGACTAGTAATGCAGAACTTCAGAAGTTCCTGATTGTTAATCTCCATCCATTACAAAAAGTTGAAATAACAGACACAATGTTGTGGTCACAATTGCCGCATTACAACATAAAACATAAATAGTCTACAACACAGAGCACTGCAAATCTAAATTGAGAACTATCTTTCTGCATCAATTTACAAGATAACAAATGGGCTTGTATTAAATGGCCCATATTAAGTGAGACATCACTGGAATTTCAAGTAACGTCACGTGCATAACGTGTAGCTGTAGATACACATGCTCAGCATACTCCTGGCATTTAGTGTTGAGCCTGGACATTTGCAACTTGTTTTGCTTTGGAGTTTCAAGTCACACGACCTATTCTGACTTCTTCCTTAGTTCACAATGCATCACAACAAAGACTCCACCTCAGATTGTTTTCTTATGCCATTGGGGTCGGATGTACGAGTGCCAGCTCCGTGATCAAAGTGTCCTTCACCTGATTCGTTGGGACCAGGCTTCATCGCTTTGGAAACAATTGCTGTATATCCTGTGCCTAGTTGTAGGACTCTTCACCAATGCTCAAGCGCCCACTTTCGACGCACCGTGTTTGACAGCTTCTCAATGCATCGCAACCAACACCCCCACTAACAATGGACACCAACGGGACTTTGACACATTCAGGTCATATTCCAGAGGTTGACTGGGAAACAGTCGCGGCTGGCATGGCTCGCGGGTGAAGGGGAGGGGGAGGGCCTGGTTGTCGCGAAGGGGAGGGGGATCAGAAATAAAAAAAAAAATGTACCTCGAGGCCGGGTCACGTATCTTCTCTGCTCCTGCTCTCCTGCCTCTGACAGGAACAGGAAGCAGGCAGCCAGGCTCCCTCCCCTAAGCCAGTCACAACGCCAGGGGCTGAAGGAGAGGGCATGTTCTCCATGCAGGCTGTAATGCAGCCTGCATGGAGAACAGGGAAGTGCGCATACACCCCTTCGACCAAACAGTCATTGCGCACTTAGGAGTGGGAAAACCACTCCTCCCCTGCCCTGCTCGGAGAGCAGAGCAGCCCCGCCCACCCGCCCACCACAAAGCAGCAGGGCATGAAACATAAAATGACAATAACTCTAAGTTATTGTCATTTTATGTTTCTCACTGCTTAAAAGCAGTGGGGTGACGCTCCTCCGCCATAGCGGAGGATCCGCCCCTGCTGTGATAAAACAGCCAATTCTTCAGTTTTGCCACAGGTGCAACTCCAAGAGCCCCTGGTCTGATCACGGTGTGCATAACCCCTGCCTCTTGCTGCAACACAACAGGCCTGTCTGTGATGCCTGTCAAGCCTTCCGCTGAAAGAAAACTCTCTGGTACTAACAAGAAAGGTGTTGGGCACATTACAAAATGCAATGCCAAGACTCCCCCGAAATCCCTGACATCCTACTGCCAGACCATCTGTTCAGCGCCCACATAGAGGAAGCAGTCCTGCGATGCTCCCTGCGGTTGGGTTACCATGGAGTCCGGAAGGCGTACGTTATCTGGGGATCATGATAGCTTATGAGAAACAGCGTTTCCTGGACATTAATATAGGCAGATTGGTTGAGGGTCTACGGGCATCGGTCCGGTTCTGGAGGGACCTCCCCCTCACACTGAAGGGAATGGCGGCCCTAGTAAAAATGGTGTGCTGCCACAGTGTCTCTATGTCCTACAGGGCGTGCTCTATGAGATCCTTAGATGTTACTTTAAAGAGATGGACAGCCTAATAATAGATCTCCTATGGGCCACAAAATGGAAGAGAATAGGACTGACTATGTTGAAACAAACATGGGAATGGAGAGGCATCGAACTTCCCAATCTTAAGCTTTATTATGTGGCGGCCCACCTCCAATACGCGTTCCATTGGCTCGATGAGGAAGATAACTGGGAGAAAAGGCTACTGAGAGGCTTGTGTGGGAAACGCACCCTTCCGGAGCTGCTTATGCGTGGAGCATGGATTCCAAAGACACACACATTCTTGATTCGACAGGTGGAACACCTCTGGGAACGGGTGAGTACGAGGGTTCTTCGTCACGCGCCTTATGTACGAGACATGCCAGATTGAGTTCTAAACCGGTTGCGGACATAACAAAAGTTATGTCGATACAGAAATGGTAGGAGGGGGTTTGTGCTGTCCTAGGTGACCTGTATCCTGGGGTCCAGTTTATCACGCGAGATGACGCAATCGACTTGTTTGCGTTAGGTCCTGGACTATACTTACAATACACCAAGATATCCACCACAGCGCGCAAGATCTGGCCCTGTTTTACTGAAGAACCATTGTCCTCACAAACAGTGAACAGGCTAATAGATCTGACTGGGGGATGAAGACTCATAGCACATATCTATAGGGCGTTATGGGATGACTTACCAGAAATAGCCCTGAAGGCACACAGTAGATGGGAAGAGGTGCTCGGTAGGAGCTGACACCACGGGAATGGCACAAGATACACACGGAGACGCCACAGTGAGCTCAAACGCACGCTTTAAGCTCATACAATATAATTATGTACACCAAGTATACCTCTCTCCTAAAACCTGGCACGCTATCTGTCCTTTCCAGTCGGACAGGTGCCCGGGATGTGGTGCACCGGAGGCAGTCTTTATGCATGTAGTTTGGAGCTGTGCGGTCATGATGTCCTTTTGGAGGGATGTGCTACGAAATCTATAAGTGGCAACGGGATGGGAGATCACAGACACCCCACGTGAAATACTGCTGGGCTTGATCCCAGCCCCTTAAAAAAAAAAAAAACATAGCCGCACATTTTTGTTGCTGGTTTTGGCTAAAAGGCGGATCACCATTAAATGGATGAACGCCCACCCACCCAGATATGCAGAATGGCTGCGGGATGTGTCTGAGTGGGCGGTGGCCAAAGAGGTTAGGATGAAACATGTGAGATTGGATGAACGATTGGAAGATGACCTGGCATCGTGGAGGCAAATTCTATTAGACCTGCGGAACGATGGGGTAGAGCTGGGGGGCGGGGGGCACATTGATGAAGTATAACACAAAAAGAGGAAGAAAATTTACCAATAGACTCGGGAAATGTATTACTGTGAACAGAGTAAACACTGGGGCATTATATCCCATCAAGGCACCAAGATTACAGACACTGGAGTAGATAACCCAGTAACACATGTGCACAGCACGGAAGAGGGCTGGGACACAGGCCACATGCTTTATATTAATAGTTATAGAGTGTTTAACTGCATCATCACATGAGCAGCTAGGGAAGTGGGGGGTGTTGGGGAATGTATATACATACCTATTGGGAAATCATCCTGTATATCTGTATATGCTTCTTTACTGCTGCCACCCTTGCCGCAGCACAGGACGGGGCCAGGACTCAAAGCCCCAGCAGCATCGCGGCCGTCCATTGCAGCCCACATCACGCCTGCATCACCAGCCGCGCCAGGAGGCGCGTTAAAAACTCTTGAGGGCTCCCGCAGCGCGGGACGCCTCTTTACTGCCGCCACCCTTGCCGCAACACAGGACGGGGCCAGGACTCAAAGCCCCAGCAGCATCGCAGCCGTCCATTGCCGCCCACGTCACGCCCGCATCACCAGCCGCACCAGGAGGCGCATTAAAAACTCTTGAGGGCTCCCGCAGCGTGGGACGCCTCTTTACTGCCGCCACCCTTGCTGCAACACAGGACGGGCCAGGACTCAAAACTCCAGCAGCATCGCGGCCGTCCATTGCTGCCCACGTCACGCCCGCATCACCAGCCGCGCCAGGAGGTGCGTTAAAAACTCTTGAGGGCTCCCGCAGCGCGAAACGCGCCCGGGCCGCGCCCAGGCCAAGGGCGGGCCCGTCATCGCCCGGTAGAGGCTGGGCTGGGCCACCCCCCTGTCATCTTTAGTTCAAGGACTTGAGCTGTTAACTTCTAAGGTACTGTTGGACACTTTGATCCTTCTCTACCAATCGCCCTATATTTTACTTCGCCCTATACCTTGTAACATCCCCTGCAGATTTGATTTGTTGAATTACCGTCTAGTCTATTGTCTGCCTGGCTTGGGGAAAAGGAAAGGGATTGAGGCTGGGTTGGGACGTGCCACAAAGAAGGGATCCAAGAAATGGTCCCAGGCTCCTGGGTATGAAACTGGGAACGAAGGGGTGTATGGAGTGAATGTGCTGGACCGCATTGAGACCATCGTTGCTGACTGTGAGGGGTTGCTTACGTCACCTGCTCTAGCTATTGACACCCTCACCCCTGAAACCACCATTAAGCCTGTCCACTCACACACCTCCATTGGGTCCATCAATACTGGGTACGGGAAAATTCCAACTTTATTTAAGAAAGTGGCTAACAAAACACAGCCAAAGCTAGTTCCAACGCCAGTCTCAGACGCACTAAAAGAGCGCTCTTGTAGCCTTCTGTGTCCTTCAAGTGAAGTATGCTCCTCTGATAGTGCTACACTAGTCGACTTCCCTTTGAGTAATCGTTTTGTCCCTCTCACAGAAAAACTGGCCACAAACGATATTCATAGTGACCCGGAGTATACAAGTACAACTACAACTGACAATGGGCTAAATACGAACTCCTCTAATGGAGAAAGGGAGGCTGCCAATGAATTAACACCCTCTAACTTTGATCTCCAGAGGGAAATAGCAGCCCTAAAAGGTTCTATTTAGACTTCGACCACTTTAGTGTCAAAAATCTATCACAAATTAGAAGAATGCACCAGACTCCAGCCCCCCCTCCCCCATCAGTGCCCACCTCACTTAATCTTGCTAACGTGAGGACGGGCCTGTATCATCCCCTTCCAAGCAAACCGGCCATAATGCTCTGATTATGAACACTGACCTCCAGCTTGGCCCACTTGATTGCAACGATAGGACACTTGATACCCCACTATCTGCCCATCGCAGGTACCAGGAGGATCAAGATGGGAAATATAGGGGTGCACCACGGGACCTAGCTGGGCACGGGATGCTGACAAAGCAAGCGTCTCAGAGATTGAATAGAAGTTGCAGTAGGGCGTCTTTACCCCCCCAACTCTCCCAACTATCTCACCCCATGCACATCGCTCCCCTGCCTACACCTATTTATTTGAGGAAATTGTATACACAGTTCAGGCACGGTAGCTTACCAATCAACGCCTTTACCAACTCCTGACTGATAAATAAATCTCATCCTAAGGGTTGTCCTTCCTGTTCATGCCCACATGAATCAATAGGCCATGTCTTTTTTGCCTGCACAGCCTATGCAAAACCAAGGCGTAAATGGTTAGCTCCTGTGTGCAGACAATTAGGGACTCGAAGCTCTAAAGATGCCTTGCGCATATTAAAGTCAGATGCTAGACCTCTTTTCGTTTGTGCTACTACGAAATTCCTAGGCCACTTTTGGGCGATTAGAAGGAGGGGGCAGCTAACACCGTTGTCTGGCCTTGATTGACAAATTGGAAACTGTAAGGACCAGACAAGTGAGGTTTAATTCCCAATGCTGTTATTTTTATTTTGTAAATAGCTGTTTTTATGGCAATATTTTATGTATCTTAATCTTGTCATTTGTTGATCTAGAGCAAGGGCACTACCAAGGGATAAGGGGCAATTATGTTTTGTTGTTTTAAGAGTGGGCTATAAATTTGGCAATCGATCTATATAATATTCGTTAATGCACTAGCACTTTAGTCTTGTGGCCCCATAGCCCAGCCGTGTATTGTTAGAGACAACTCAACTATGAACCATTTGGGAATTGTAACATCCATGCCTTTTTCCATGTTGGCTTATTATGTTAACCAGAGCTTTTTTTTTTTTCTTTTTTTTTTTTTTATCTTTCAATTGCCCATTTGCCTTCTGAACGCTTCTTTTAGCCTAGAATGTCTTAATCATGACTTGTGTGGCTGTTTCTTTTATGGTTTTACTAACCGAAATAAAGAGGATTTGATTTGTATATGCCATACTGCGATAATAACGGCTGTGAAATGTATTGCATTGAGAAACTAATAAACAAAATCAATATTCCAACAAAATAGAGGAAGCAGTCCTCCACGGTCTTCCAGCCTCCCAGGGTGTGAAGGCCCAGAGGTGGTGTCCTCCGGAGCCTCCGTTGTCGGGCAGGAGGAGGCTGAGCACCCAGCCCATAATCGCTTGGGACCGAAGACCAGGCCTTGGGCCCCAATCCTGCCACATATGAAACAAGGTCAGTCATCTCAACCTACAAACTGTCCCCATACCAAAGCTGGGCACCGTTCCAGAAATGGGCCTGAGAAAGCACTGCATTTGGGTCACGCTACAGATACCTCTCAATCCTAAGCGAGCCTCTATCCAAAAGTGCTGAGTCATGCTGCCCGTCAACACCCTCTTAACACCAGTGTGTCGAATATCTAGCTTTGGAGCCGAAGTTGACGATGAAAGAGCCACCTAGACTGGTGCTGTCAGAACCCTCGACAGCTAGATCCAACACCACCAAGGGTTCAATCCAGCTCCAGCTGTCACAGGTCCTCAACATGAGGCAGAATAAGATATTCATCCACCCCTCTTTGGGGAAGTTTCTCCCCAGGCCCCCTGCTCCTGAGCCCATTCACAGTCCCTTCCCTATCCCCAAAAACAGGGGCTAGTATCCTTTGAGAAACCGGCACCCTTTAAGCCTTCCACATCTTCAGGGCCCAAAAGTGTTAGGGACAGTGCCTTAAACCTAGCCCCGCCCACCCTGACGCTTTAGCCTTCACATCTGCCACCCCAATGACATTGCGCATCTGCTCAGCGTCACTCTCCACAATCCCCTTTTGAGTCTCCTTATACAGACTCAGATCCTAACAACCCCTGCCACACTCGGGACCCGTCCTTGAGCACTAAGCATCCAGGATACGGACAACTCATGGGAGGAGTACAATGTACATCCCACTAATTAACCCAACCTAAGCCCTTACCCTACTAAGTCCTCCCCACCTAATGACAGCACCGCTTATCAGGCGGTAATTAAGAGGACTGCGCACAACCACAAGGTAAAAATGCACATGATCCAGGATATGGCTATTTCCACATCCACATCCACATTGGAAAGAGAATGTGACCTAAGGTTAGGGTGGTCGACCTCAGAGCTGGAGAACCGGGTTTGAGTCTCGGCAGGGATGCTCAACATTCTGTGATTCTGGGCAAATCACTTAATCTCTCCGTGCCTAACAAAAATGAATGTGTCCGTCTGTAACGTAACTGGTGCTCATGTAAAGCGCTCTGATACCTTCGGGTCTAGTTCGCGCTATATAAAACTCCACAAAAAAAAAAACATATTCTGGCTCCCCTTTTGACCCTTGTCCCCCGAGGATAGCCAAGCTAGTGGCAGAGAACATCGCCCCGCAGCCCACAACCATTTTTTGGAATATGTTCGGCCCCTTCCCTACTGCATGGAAGAAACTTACTGAGTACATCCAATCCAACAACCTCTTGGATGCTACTCAGTTTGGATCCTGCAGTGCCCATAGCCCGGAGACTGCCCTGATCAAAGCCACTGAGGAGATCAGGCAGACGCTCGATCAGGGTGGGGGAGCTGCACTCATCCTGCTTGATCTCTCGGCAGCCTTTGACACTGTCAGTCATCGGTTGTTGCTCAATCGATTAGCAAACATTGGGATCACCCTTGGTGGGATCTACTGAAATCTTTTCTCTCGGACCGTGAACATTCGGTGCGGATCGGCAAGTTTGTCTTGCATCCTTTCTCACTCCCTTGCGGTGTCCCTTGCGTGGTCCTCGCTTAGTCCAACACTTTTTACCTTCTACGTCAATCCGCTGGCTGATCTAATACAATCTTTTGGTTTCTCTCAAAACGCAAAATCCCCATGCATTTTCCATAGACTTATTTAAGTCGGGCTACCTCAAAAACTGCTGAACGGAATTACACCAGATTTGGTAGGAAACTAAATCTTGGTCCAGAAAGAGGGCTTTTTGTCATTTGGGATAAATCAGTTCAATAGTTTTTGAGAAATTAGGGTTCAAAAATATTTGTATATCTGGACGGTTGCGTTGGAGGGACTCTCATGAGAGCCCCTGAACTCAATTTAACAAAATAGAGTGTTCAGATTGGCCCAGATGGCTTTTTTCCCCTTGGGCCAACTCGCTCCAACAGGAGTATGGCTCCTGTAGGAGTGAGCGCTCTGATTGGCTGCCTCCTACATGAGGTAAAGACATGCGTTGTAAAGCCCTGCGTTGAAATGCCAGATATTCTTTTGGGGATGATGTCTTCTTACGTTGCCATAGTGTCACAAATCAGGCTGCACATGTATTCACTTGAAGAGTGCCATGGGAGGTTGGCCCCAAGCAGGGGGTCAATGGGAGGAGCTAGTGTTGGCAAAGGCCAAAACTCTGTGCGAGCTCCTATTGAGAAACAGCAGTAACTTGTTGCTCGGCAGGCCTTTCCTTGACCCCCCTTCTGCAGGTGACCATTACCACAGACACCTCAATCACAGAGAGGCGAAAACCACTTCTACCACATGACAGTTTTGGGCATTCCTTACATTGTGAGGAAGATGACGCAAGTATCCATGATACTGATCCTAGTGGTGCCAACCTTGGTCACTCAACCCTGGTATTCCCTGCACCTGGAGAGGTCGGTTAGCCCACATGAGAAACTGTTGCTAAAGCCGGACCTTCTAACTCAGCATCAGGATCAGCTCAGACATCAAGACCCCATATAGCTCAGTATGGCAATTTGGCCCCTGAAATCCTAGAGTTCCGGTGCCTCAAGCTGTGAGAGGAGTGCATACCCATTTTGTGTGCCTAGTCTGTTGTTGTAATGGCTTGTTGTTGCCTATATAACAATTACATTTTCTCATAAGAAGGCCTCACTGCTTGTGCTAAGTTACCAAAACTGAGTCAAGGATTCCCCACCAGAATCCAATTCACCTTTTTGCAACATATTGGTTGGACCTTGTGGGAGGTCAGTAACACCTCTCATCACAAATTCTATATACTATAAATTATTATTTAATGTATATTTTGAATGTGTACTTTTGTAAATTTTCTTAACAATAAATTATGAAGTATGCTAGTAGATTTCAGAAATGTTCATATTTAAGAGAATTAAATGGCTAAACCTGAATGTATAATATTTCTGTCTTGCATGTAATACTTGCAGCCTAACACTCATATTCCTACATCTGTGTTCTGATCTTTAGTATACAAACATCTGTAGTTATGTAACTATATTTAATTCATTTGGATGCCACTGTAGGGAACTTTGGACCATATGTTGTCATAGTACTATAAAAAAGCAAAACTTAAAACTGATATTATTATGTGGAGGTTGTCTACTGCTTCGTGTCTAAAAAGCATTGTGTTAATTGCTGAAAGTGTTTGGTGTACATTCTCTTCATGAACTGTAGATGATTTTCTGTGATATTTAGAAGTCATGGGAGGACTCCACAATAGCAGACACTATACTCGGGTTGTCCTCTGCCCCTGTGTTAATTTGCTTCATTGTGGTGAGATCAAGCTGACTCTATCTAACTTGCACGAGATAACATGCCAGTGTAGTGTGCATCTAGTGGGAGCCAGATACACAGACTACATTTGTTGACAGAGTTATTGACATTGGTGATATGAAGTTTGGTTAGGTATGGTCCCTGAGGTTGTGGTTCGATTTTAGATGGGACACTTAGTTCTGAATGTATTGAAGTCCATACAGCAGTTTTTAGGAGATGCCCATGTACACTATAATCATAATGGCTCAGTGCAATGGCTTATATTGGGCAATTATGTGTTATGTTTTATAAAGCTTTAGGGTGGACATTTTTTTCTTTAGCTATTTTTTGATCTGGTTCTCAAACCTCAGCTGGTGGTCTATCAAGATGGGCGAGTTTTGTATGTTCGTGCCTTGTGTTAGTGTGGCTCCCATTGATGTCAGTAAGCCAACGGCACGGACGGACAGTGAAATAGGCCTATTTTCAATCCCTCTGTCTTAGAGCTATGCGGTGTTTCAGTGTTGTTATAGCTTTGCATTGGTATTTGTGTGATGCACGTGGGCCATTGGAATGTGTGCAATGCAGGACCCCCTTGCATTGATCTGATACGGGCCCCTCCCTTCTTTACCTTCAGCCAGCCCTGATTTGATGGTCTTTGTTAAATCAATGAGTTTTTGTCTTCTGTTTGAGGTCAGAATTGTCCCTGAGTTTCTTGCCTGAAAACCATCTTGAAGTATGACATACGTAGAATGTTGGCTTTGCATCTTCATATGTAGAATACTCCGCTTCACCAAGACTGGTGAGATAAACCTTCATATTTTTTCCCTTTGCATAGAGCTGATTTCTAGGTGAGACGAATAGGCAGGTCAAAGAGGCGTAGATCACTATATCCACCACTTGCTGGGCATGGAGGAAGCTCAGCAGAGTCTTGGGTGATGGCCTCTTATAATCTCCAGACTTACCATTGACTGATAACCCTTGGCTTCCCCTCACGAACGAGAAACCTGTTAAACACACCCTACAACATCATGGCCTGCATACAGTCGAAGATGTGTTCCCTGACGGTCATGCTCTTACACACGCTGACAACACCCGCTTTCATGGTGCCTCATATATGGATCATTTCATCCTGTAATGGCTCCATAATACACTGCGCTCACGCATTCCTACATATCCTCTCACCCCTGATGACTTTCCCACGCTAACATTCATAATCTCCGACACCGATGAGTATAGGCTAATCTCCAGGCTGTATCGCACATGCCTAATCATGAAGCCTGACTCCACCAAACGTGTCAGGGAGGCCTGGAGTAATGATTAAGGCCACCCACTGTCTGATAAAATTTGGTCTTACTGCTGCTCCCACACGAAGCTCGTCTCTGTTAACCACAAGCACAAACACCTCTTTTTCAAGTTTCGCTATAGGGCTTACATTACCCCCACAGACATCGCACAATTCTACCTGACACACTTCACCCAGTGCCTCAAGTGTCATGCCCCAGGTGCCAACTTTGTACATCTAACCTGGATGTGCCCCCACATAGGTCGTTATTGGTCCTCTATCTACTCCCTCCTCTCCACTATGACCAACATCCCAATCGCACCCGATCCCTCATGGCACTTCTGAGGTACACTCATGATATCCCCAAATCCACCAGACGATTTGTTTCCGTTGCAAAACGTGAACTAGCGTTGCATTGGGGCAGTGGGCGAGTCCCCACGGAGACCGCCTGGCTCAAAAGTATATTGCATTGTGACAAAATTAGTGAGGACTATGCACAGTTGCAACCCCTCACCTCAAGGCCTAAAGATGTTTGGCCACCACCTCTGAGGGATTGCCTACTCTCCCCTGAGTCAGAAGATTCCAGCTGAACAGTGACTCACTATTTTATTGTATGCTTATCCCTTATGTAATCCTGCATCCATTATGTCTGCACCACCCTACCTCTGTACCACCTCATGAGATCTTTTTGTTGTCATTCTCTCCTCCACTAACGCTGCTTCAATATTCATTTGTATAATCTGTTGCACCATGTCGACAACTTGTACCTTTCCTATGGTGATGTTTTTTCTTTTTGAGTGTTTTGTCTCATCATAAAATTTAAATAAATAATTTTTTTTTTAAAAAGAGGCGTATAACACGAAGTTTGTTCATTATGGTTGGAGGATCAGCAAAAACACCCATGCAAGCGCATGCTGGTCGAATTGAAATATTAAGGTTAAGCATCTCCTTTATTTCTTTTTCAATCTCCTCCCAGAAGGATTTTACCTTGTAACAGTGGAATGTGCAGCAAGGTGTGGCAATGCCAGCAGCAGTTAAGCATGGCAAGGCCTATTCTAAACCTTTTACCAGTGTCGAAGGGGTTTCATGAATTATCATATACCTTGGCTGTGCTATGATGGTAGAAATTTTAGAATGGAATGATGACTTGAGTGTTAGTCCAAGTCTCATTTTTTGTGCTTTAATGGTGATTTCTTTGATTATGTTTTTTTAAGTGTGTTTGTAAAAGCAGGTCTATGTTTGCTGAGGCTTGTGTTTGCAGCTGAGGTATATATCCTTTAATGGCACAGGAATTTACAATTTTGACTGGTAGAGATTCAGTCTGTACATTGAGGGGCATATTCTCAAGAACGTGTGATAACCATCGCAAATTTAGCTTAACGTAACTTTGCATATCGCAGTCCATCGCGGAAAAACAACGCCGTGTTAACGTAGCATTCTCAACCTGGCGGCACCATGCGATAGTCCCACGATAACACGTCAAATGTCCGTGTTAAAATCAACGAGACGCCGCAAAAATGCGAAACACTAACGCAAATAAAGTCGCGATGAGGCCAACCACGACAAAAAAATCAGCGACAGGGCTGCAATACCCACGCGTCATGAGGGAAAATGCACAATAAAAGCAGAACAAGAAAAAAAACAAAAAAAAACAGCGTAGCAACATGGATGCACCCGGAACCAGTGCCCAGGTCAACGCGAACCCCACAAGCCCCACAGACCACCAGCAAGGAACCTCTGGGTCGGCAAAGGCCAAGGAGAAGAGGAAGGCGGGGCACAGTCCGCATGACAACCTGACCGTCCCACGGAGGTAACAGAGCACGAACAACAACTGTCCGTCACCTCCACCGTGTCATTGGCAACACAGACGGACAAATGGCATTCCATCGTGAATACAGTCGGAGCGTCGATGAGGCCAAGATGCGCTGGCACGATGTGAAAAGCCAAACCAAGCAGAAACCCGCTGCCACCAGGAAGGCAGCAACGGCGAATGGAGGTGGGAGCCCAGCGCCACAGGAGGAGCTGGAGCAAATGGCGGCCACAGTCATCAGTGCGGAGACGGTGCAAGGAGTCTGGAGTCCTGATACAGCACGACATGACCGGACACAACATTAACAGGGTGAGTAACGAACAGGGACTGGAGGTACGGGGGGACGGGCACAATGGCACACATGCACAACGACGTGTAGCACACCGCACACCCACAACGATCCTGGGTCATGTCCCTGATCCCCGTGGCACACTGCAGCACACATACAAACATCAAGTAGGCCCCCGTCCACCATGTGCCCAAAGGGGTCACACCCTACACATCACCAAGTCCACGACACACACATGCACCCGTGCGAAAGACAGCAAAGATGCGTATGTGAGAGCCACACTGACAATGCAAGTGACACCACATGACGAGCAGCATGGCCGGAGTACAATCACCATGACATTGTGCACGCCACGAGACTGAGGTGGCTGAGTGTGGACAACATCCGGAAAGGAGCAGGTCACACTCTGACACATCCACCTGCACAAACAACCTCTGACGGCAACAAGACATCTGCAGACAAACAATGCACAAGAGTACAAAAACCGTCCAAGAGCACAAATGACCCAAGTCGCCAACATCACAGCACCTTAAAAGCCCAAAAGTCAAAGGCACACCGCCTCCAAGGGATAAGGGGCAGCAAAATCACAGCTGCAGGTGCGACCCTCCCAAAATGCAGCACACACACATAGCAATGATAGCACATCCACATGGACGACAATGTGGTACACAGTGCAACACTTACACTGCAGAACAGAGGACACAACTGGGTCCGCCTGTGCGTAGGAAATGGCCAATCACATCTGACCTAGTAGGGAACTGTGAGATGCAAATGGACGTGTACAACCACACCTACGTCATGTAGTCCAAATGTCCACTGTCCCGCATCAGACAGTTCGCCCCTCCCAAACAGTCACAATGTACATTGACATGCAGTCTGTATGTAAACCTGAATAATGCGTGAACATACATCCCAACACAATATCAACAAGCATCTCCCCTTCACATTGCAGAGGGACAAACAACACCTCCAGCAGAGCAGACCAGACAACTCCACAGTGATTCTGAAGAGGACCTCCACACTTCCGACACCGACGCCTTACAACAGTACATGGACATCGTCGGGCAATCGACCCCCAGGAGCAGGGCAGCCCAGCTGCATCGAGGATACCCCACCCCATGCACAGACAACACAGCTGGACGCACGCACCACCATGGCTGGCTCCCAGCAGCGCACCCAAGCACACATCGCATTCCAAGGCCAGGTGTCATACTGCCAGAAGGGGGTGTCCGAACAGGTGCGGGTGGGGTCCCACCTCATGGAAGCCGAACTAGATCACATACGTGGGTGTCTAAGTCCCATCATGGACCACCTACACTCCCCAAAGGAGACCCACACTGCGACAGAGACACCTGCATCTGCACATTTCCATGACTGACCACACCCTGAGCCACGGGATAATCATCCACACCCCCACGCTGGACTGGCGCGCACCGGCCCAGTCCACTCCTCTTACGTATTGAGTGGGGGACGACAAAGCTACATGTACAATGTCCCACACTCTGGCTGCGGTGACATGGCTGCGTCCACTGTCCACTGCACTCCACACATCAGCAGTGCATGTGGGCATGGATATGTCTGTGGTCTGCATACTGCTATCTGTCCAGGACATCTCCGCCACAGTTGGCATTGTGTACATTCTCATTCATGGGTCACTTGCCTCCTTCGCACATACCTGGTTCCCACCTCTCCCCACATTCCACTATTGTGTGACTGCGGTGCCATGCCGTTGATGGTTCGTGTACATGGCTGAGCAAGGTTGACACAGTGAGTTGTGCTGTCGTGTCTGGTGGGTGGGCATGTTGTCTGGCATGTTGTATGTGATTTTGTGACGTGCGCATTGCCAGTGTTGTGAGTTGCATGATTGTGGAGTTGATGTGTGTGCTGTTTTTATTTGGTACTTACCTACATGCAGTGCATTTCCATGGGTGCCATCCTGGTAACGCTGGTTGATGATGGACTGTCGGGGGATGCTGGAATCATGCACACTGGCTGAGTAGTTGGCTGCAGCCTTGGTGTAGGGTCCCCGCTGGTCCACTATTGCCTGCACATTGGTGGGATGCGTGTGCTTTCTGTTGTGGTAATTGGGTGTTTTTTCTGCAGGGGGTACTAGTTGCACATGTGTGCGGTGGATTGCCCCCAACAGGTGCAGGACTCCTGCTATGGCGTGTAGTCCTTGCTTGGTCTCCAGCTGTTCCTGCACATTGTGGGGGACGTTTAGGTACTGGGGTACCTGGCTGGTGATGGCATCCAGGACAGGTGTGGAGAACTTGGATGGGGCTGGCTGTGTGTCTTCTCCGACTCTGGCGGATGTTGTTTGGGGGGTACGGGAGGCCAACTTGTGCAGCACAGCCAGCAGCTTTGTCTGCGGAGGGATGTTGGTTGTCCGCTGTGTTGGTACAGTCAGCCTGTGGGCAATGGTGACCCGGATGCGGTGGATGGTTGTCCTTTTGAGCCTGTAGTGGGCATTGACATTGTCTGTGTTAGGTCTGTGGGGCTGGTGCGTTTCCTGAGGGTCCGCTGTCTTTGTCTGCGCTGCCTCTGTGGTGGTCCGGGGGGGGAGGGGTGGTGCTGGGGCCTTGGGTGGGTGGCGGAGGGTGTTGTTGCCCTCCCGGGGCTCCGGGATGTATGGTGAGTAGCTCCATGGCATCTGTTGTTCTTCATGTGTGGGTGTGGACTGGTCTCCCTTTGATGGTGCAGGTTGTCGTCCGACTTTACACCAGGTCAGAGCAGGTGTTAGGTTCCTGCTGCTAACGCGCCTCATCGCCTGTTTTGTGGTCTTATCGCTGATCGGGCTGGTCGTTGAGAAAGTTGTGGTGTGCTGTTGCGCCGATTTTTGCTCGGGAACGCCTACTCTGTATCTCATTAGCGATAGTTGAGGGGGTCATCTGTGGCGATGTTTTTTGTGGATGCTATCGCGGGTAAAATGGTGTTAAGGGCTGTTAACACCAGCTTGTGAATGGTGCGATGAATTTATCGCCACTTTGGCTGCGATAAAGTGCCGCTAACTACGCGATGTGTCCTTGAGAATATGCCCCTGAGTATTTTAAGTTAGCTATAAAATACAGTGTTGCCTAGCTTATGTTTCATTTGGATCCAGGTGAAGGAAATTTTTGTTTTCTTCAAATAGCTCTCTGCTGAATATTATGCCAAGCTTGATATGCTGCTCCCAAATTACAGTGGTATCCTCAATGTTATATATATATATTTCGTATAAGAGCAACAAGGGGGTATGTTTAAGTTCAGTATTACTTTTATTGTTATTAATAGGGAGTCCGCATGCTGTATCCATAATTCTCCTGGGTAGTATGGGCACATGCCTGTATTTAAAGACAAGGAGAGATGAGGGGGGCATCATTTTAATAAAAATAAACAAAAATCAATTGTCAGCTACAGTTGGTCTCAATTCAAGTCCGGTATGTATCAAAACACCAACTACCTTTGCCAGGTAGAAAAAAGGTCTGGTAATCTAATATATATGCAACTATTTTATTGCCACAATTTTTTATTTAACTGGAGAATACTGCATCATTAGGAAGTGCTGGATGACCACAAGGGCATTCTGTGTTTGAAGTCATGTTTCTTGTACTTGAAATCACAGTAAATGAGCCCAGACGTTTCACAAGTACCAATAAGGAGAACCTAAGTTAGTATACACAAATAATTAGTCGTTTCAGTTATTCATGACCAAATTCCAACTCTCAGATGCCGAATCATTGGTTGGGTGATTTTTGGCAGACTGTACCTTTCGGGAGCAGCAAAATACTCATGGAGTGTATATGGAAAGGACTAGATCATTTGCATGCATGGTGAGGATTACATGCAGCACGACGTTCATGTTGAGAGTGTTTTTATGGCTGTATCCCTTGGCTGTGCTCAGTAAGGGAACGTCTTGCAAGGAGCATTGCTCCAATGCTCCTAGTTAGAGAAGTAGGAAAGTGCTGATTGGTAAATGTGGCCTGAATCATTGCAATCATATTTGCTGCCACAACACGACAAAATAAGGTAGTTGGCATCATGAAGTACAAAGAAATACTTGTAAAAAAGACAGGATTCAAAGATCAACGATGAAGCAAGCGTTGGGTCAAACAGAGGTGAGTTTCTAATCTTGGTTTAGCAAATGTTTGCGAAAGTAAAATATTTCATTTACAAAAGTTAATTCTGATTTTGCTCTCACAGTTTCTACTTTTTCCATTGAGTCTTGTGTTGTGATGTTCATGACCTGTGCACAGCCAGGTTCTGTTTGCAGTTGCTGATTTCTTTGAACATCTTCTTTGCAGCGGGCAGCAGTTTGCACAGCAGATACAGCAGCAGAACCCAGAACTCGTGGAGCAGTTGAGGAATCATGTTCGGAGCCGATCTTTCAGCGGCAGTGCCGAAGAGCATTCCTGACGGGAAGTGGGAAGTTGTGATGATACGACTTTCCAAGGTGACTACTGTATTTATTGGCATATTTGTGCTAGGCTGCATGGGCAGAGGTTCACCACTCAGTTCACCTCTTCTGAGTCTGATAGGATAGTGTTCATTCGTATCTGCACACTTCCACTTGGACAGTGTTATCTTGATTACCTGGAAACAGGGTTCACTCAGTCATATGTGAAAGCTAAACTGATAACTGAAGGAGCCCGTACTGCCTTGAGAAAGCTTATGAGCGTACTCAGCCCGGGTGAAACGGTTGTGTGATGGAAAAAAGCATGCCTTAACCACGCGGTCTAAACCCCGACCACTTCTTTACCACGCATGCCTTTACCACGCAATTTTGTGGTAAAGACATGTTTGGTAAATGGGCATGTGTTGTTAAGGTCACACTCCTGCCCCTCTGCCCTAAACCCTAAAGACACCCTAAACTTAAAATCCCTACTTCCCGCCTACCCCAGCCCAACTGCCTCCTCGACCTGAAAACTGCCCCTATCTTGTCCCCCTACCCTGAGCCCTACAACTCAGCCCCCTTAAAACTACTCCGACCCCAGCCCCCTCCCTGAGCCCTAAAACAAGCTCCTACCCCCTAAAACCTAACCCTACCTAGCCCCGCCCCAGCCCAACTGCCCCCTCAGCCTTACAATTGCCTCTTTCCTGTTCCCTGCCCTGAGCCCTAAAACTCCTCATCCTAGCCCTGAAAACTACCACGACCCCCAACCCCCAAAACAACACCCAACCTGGGTGTTCCCGGGTGAAACACGTCAGCTGACCTTATTTATTTGAAAATGGGGGACTGTTCACAATAAAACATTATTTCAAAGCCCTAGCCTGTTTATGATATGGGGCCATTAACTTGGAAACAACTGACAATGTACTTCATAATAGATCACTTGGGCGCCAAACTTTCCAGGGCAACTTTCAAAACTTGGGGTGATGGTCACATGGAGAGGAACAAGCCAGCAGCTTAGGACCCCTATTTACCATTATAAATCTAAGAGCAGTGCCAACCATTTGGTCAGCTTAAAACCACTTTTCTTGGCGCAACTAATATTTTTTTAATTTAAGGCATACAAAGACTTTCTATTTAAACCTTAAGGTTATCATGCCTTTCAAGCAGAACACTTTATAAGCATTAACATCTTTATTTCTTTTTCTTCCATTAAGTGACGTAGATCCCATGTGCAGCAGAACATTTCACACAGAACAATTCTGTTAATTTACTGAACATTGCTATATTGGGGTAACCACAACCAGACCCTCCCCTTGTGTACAGTTTATTTCCCGATGGAAAATGTTTCTCTGGTTTATTTTTCAGGGGCAGGTTGAAGTGACATGGACAGTCAAAGGAACAGTGCTTGGTTGCTTCTGGCAGAAGATTCCTTTTGATTCAACCGTACAGGGTAGAGTTGAGCATGGCAGGGCTTGCCATACTTACTTCGCTTTCATCATTCTTATGAAGACATTTCACGTCTGATTCTATATTCAGAGTCCTGGAATGTGAATGAAAGTGTGAAAATCAACAGAACTCATTTGTCTTCCCATCTTACATGTAAAGCATCTGGTTTCGGGGAATACGCTGCACATAAGGCACTCTTCACTTTGCACCGAAACCATGTTAGTTGGTACTGAGTAACTTGCTTTAGAAGTCAGCTACATTCAGCAGGCTTGTTTGTCTCCCGTACAGACCTTTAAATAAACTGAAGACGTGAACTCTTGAAGCTATTGACTACCTGCTATAGAGTAACGAACATACAGAGTGTGCCTAGCAAAGTAACATTAAGCTAGGTCTGTACTAAAATCAGCTTTCTGTATGTAAAATCTTGTCTACAAGACGGAATTTATGGCACTTCTGAAGATAGCCTGTGGTAATTTGTTGTATGCTGAACCTCTACATCCTCACTGCTAGCATGCAGCAGTGTTTGAAATTAAGAAATGCTAGATGCATGGAGCTTAACTCTGTTTTAAAGTTGTTACTGGTGACATGTACTGCGTAAATATTATTCCGCTAGCCGCCATTGTTAAAAAATTCAAATTTGACTTGATGGACTATAGTGACTGCCTTCTTATGTGAGGTTATTAATTTCTGTTGCAATGCCTTATTCTCATTGCAATTCTGGTTCAAAGTACTGTAACGTTATGTTGGGGTTACCATACTTGGCCGTGTGAATTCCTTTGGGACTTTTTAAGCTATGTGATTCAGGCAGGTGAAACAATCTTTAGAAAATCCAATTGTTCCACCTGGAGCACCTCCTTGTTGTACAGGCAGGATTTGTACTCTGAGATTTCAGTGTCTAGTTTTAGAGTTCCATAAAATGAAAGAATTCTGGAAGCAGAGGCGCAGAGCTCTATATACAGGCAACCAGATGCTGCACCCCCAAAAAAAATCTCAGGTAAAATTTACCCATCCAGGCTTTTTTAAGATAGTTACCAGCTCTGGCCAAGCTAATAAAGACCTAATTTTGAAACTAAATCAACAAGGCAATAGGGGTCTCTGTGATGCCATGCAGTAAGAGTCAACCCAAGTAATTGGGAAACAAAGGAGCCAAGTTCCTAGCTGGGATGTGAGCCCAAGGACACAAGATGAAGAGTACTCAGCTTAATAGTTAACCTTAGAACTACCGGATGACAGCATCATGAAATCTAAGACATCCAAGGCTTTGATCTCAGACATTAAAGTCCACACCATGGTTGTTTATGGAAATAAATTAGTGTTCCTAATTGTATCCAAAATCACGACGAGAGAACCAAAGGATGCCCTGTTGAATCAATGTCTGTCTGGTTCAAAAATAAAGTGGGCAATGGTCTTATATGGTCTCATGACCTAAAATTGGCTAGTAGGTTAAGCATCCCAGAATAGGGAAAAAATACAGTGTATCTTAATAGAATCTGGGTAGAGTAACTTATTAAAGATCCAGAAAAAGTGAAGAAGCCTTCAAAACAGAGTATCATCGCTTAAATTGCTATTTTGCCTCTTGGTTAATGGACCAGTAGTGGCCAAAACAACTGTAGTAATCATCTTTATAGTACCCTAGTATGGTCCATTTGAATAACTCAGTCAATCACTCAGACTGTATCCCACAGCCTTATGGAAGGGCCTTAGGGTAAGTGTTGAAGATGAGATCGCAAATCGAAACAACTGACCGATGGTGCTCAAGCATCGACTCCTAGTGTTTATCCGAGGCCTGTGAAATTGGACAAAGAAATCTTACACGCACCACCCAACCTGGTCAACTGATGCAATGAAAGGGTCTCTCAGCTTACAATAAGAGACTGTCACTATATCCTGACGGTAAAAGGACCTTATCCTCTCTTGTTGATCTGAATTACTGTTCCATTTACATGGGTGAATGTTAACATTTCCCTTTTTTTGCCATTTCGTGCTCTGTTTATCAAAAATTGTTTTTTTTATTTCAAACTATAGTTGTATGTTTCAGCCAGGCCTCGAATGTGAAATATACTTGTTAACTTTCTACACTATCCTGATCAGAAAGATGTGGCTGTGTGCAGGGCTCTTGCTACTGTATTTTTCTTACATTCTTCCTGCCCTCTTTAGCTGTAAGGTGGTTCAGTTGGTTGTTATTTGAGATCTTCTTGATGGTGCCTGTTGCACTTATAAATGCCATAAATAATTGTCTGGAACATAAAAATCCCTCTTTGCTGTTGGAGGGTACAGTGGTATCATCCCCAATTATAACAGTCTGGATTCTTAGATGCTCATGACAATCGCGTCTGCAGTGTTTTGTTATTTGCTTAGGATGTGACAGAATTCTGCAATGATCAACAACTCAGACCAGATGCTCATACACCCTGCCAAACCTTAAGGTCTATGGCTCATCCATGTCACTGCCTTTTCGCTAACAACTTTGCTGAGTGACCACATTGTTCTGGAGTGACTTCCATTGTACGTCATACTTTTTTAGTGGATCAGGAATGAGAGCCTTACCTTTACATTTACATTGCGGGATACTTCACTCCAGAAGCTGTGTACATGAGGGCAAACCCAGAGGACATGAAGTGCAGTGTCCTTAAACCCACAAAAGGAACATCTTGCTGCTTTACTGGTAGTCATGTAGTTTCTTGTGAATCAAACTATAGGATGAATCTCTTATCCCCACTCGAAACAGGGTACATGGATAATGACAAAGAGCTAGGTCCCAACAGGTACTTATTCGTATCTATCTTAGTTTTATAGTAATTGTACACCAGAAGTCCCCTCGGTAATCCTGTCTGTCAGTTGAAGGAGAGCATATCATTTTGTAGGGGCAAACATAAATCGACATATTGTTTTGCCAACAATTCACACATTTTTAATCTCGTCTATAAAAGCATGAATTTGTAGACTCGCACACAAGCATTTTGTTAAAGCATGCATGTTTGTATCATTGCAGTCATATGTCGGTTCACATTGGCATGTCTGTATCATTGCAGTCATATGTCAGTTCACATTGTCATGTTTGTATCATTGCAGTCATATGTCGGTTCACATTGGCATATTCATATCATTGCAGTCATATGTCGGTTCACATTGGCATGTTTGTATCATTGCAGTCATATGTCGGTTTACATAGGCATGTTTGTGTCATTGCAGTCATATGTCGGTTCACATTGGCATGTTTGTATCATTGCAGTCATATGTCGGTTCACATTGGCATGTTTGTGTCATTGCAGTCATATGTCGGTTTACATAGGCATGTTTGTGTCATTGCAGTCATATGTCGGTTCACATTGCCATGTTTGTATCATTGCAGTCATATGTCGGTTTACATAGGCATGTTTGTGTCAGTGCAGTCATATGTCGGTTCACATTGGCATATTCATATCATTGCAGTCATATGTCGGTTCACATTGGCATGTTTGTGTCATTGCAGTCATATGTCGGTTCACATTGGCATATTCATATCATTGCAGTCATATGTCGGTTCACATTGGCATGTTTATATCATTGCAGTCATATGTCGGTTTACATAGTAGGCTACAAAGACATTCGTGCTTACATCTTAATATGTGCAAATCACAGACTTAGTCTGTTTTTCATGAAGCAGACACATACACTTGGTAGACCGAGGCAGGAAATATTATTGTAAGCACAACGTTTTTTAATGATTGACAAAGATTCTTTTGATGCGAAGTCAGTCAAATGAGTCAGTATTTCAGATCTGCTGTGAGCATCTCATGTGCCATCTTCAGGACTATGCAAAGTATAGAGGAAAGCACCTAATACAGCTCAAAACGCAGGAAGGACAACGGTTCCCTGTATCAATATCGTGTCCTAAGAGGCTTTCTTGTATTTCTGATCCAGGGATAGTGAAGCTACTTCCACAGAGGGCATCCACTTCAAGGGGTGTTAGAGAATTGCCACAGGGTTGTTGAATCGTTCAGTGTTCACAACTTCCTGAGGCCATGTATGCAAACTTCAGTATCCGTGTATGCTGACGACGGACATCTGAATGATTTTAGCCTAGTTTACTAGACACATTCTGTGTCCTCTTTCTGCCCTTTGCCAAGTCCCAATGCGTTCAGTATGTCTTACCTTCACAGGAATTCCCATGTCAGTGCAGCTGTTATCTACTGTGTCTATCTGGATCTCGCTCCCAGAGCGTTTCCTCGGCACTCCAGAATATGCTGGTACAACACCAAAGGGCTTATTTACAAGCCCCTTCGCCACCGGTGCGTCACTTTTAATATGGGAAAAAGTGACGTACCGGCAGCGCAAAGGGCTGAAAAATAAGCCCCCAAATCTGGATTTCCGCTTTCCCCTCTCCTTGTATTCTGTGCTGCATGATGTCACAGCCACATTCGGGGGCATGTTTACAACTAAGTGGCACAGTGCGGCGCTGCAAGCAATTTAGCAGCACCGCGCTGCGTCTTTTAAAAAACGCAGGGATGCACCATAGTGACAACATTACAGTGCACTCCTGTGTTTTCCCTTGTGCCGGTGCTAAAAAAGCTGCCTAGCGCCAGCGCAGACACGCTTGCACCATGGTGCAAGGGTGCCTGCATTGCAGGGACGATTGTGTTTGTGCAGGAAGGGACACCTTCCTGCACAAAAACAATCATTAAAGCCATTTTGCTCCTTCTAATTGTGCCGCATTCTGCAGCACACATAGAAAGAGCAAAAAACAAGAAGAAATAAAAGTATTTCTCCATGTTGCGCCACTCCAACACCTCCTCTTCAATAGGCGTTAGCTTTTGGCTCTACCTCATATTTACATATCCTTGTAAATCTTGGGCAGTGTCAAAAAGCAATGGGTGTTGCATGGGTACGCCCACAGCAACACCCATTGCACGCCCCTTTGCCACAGAAAACTACGGCAAGGAGGCCCATATTTTCAAGGCATCGTTATTCCATGTGAAGTGGCTTAGCGCCGCCTTGTAAACATGGAGCAGGGCATTGCGCCACCGGAGCATCGAAAACAGTGACTCTCTGGTGTCACAATGCCCTTGTAAATATGCCCCTCAGTGTTCACCCCAGTGTCTCCTCTGGACGTATCACACGCAGCCTGCGCTCAAGCACAGTTGACTGGCAGCCAAAGAAGGCTCAAGAAATCGTCACAACCAAATAGGCCAAGAGTGAGAGGGAAATACCCACAGATTATAGGCCCCTGGCATACTTACCGAAAGTACTCTCTCTTGTATGTACGGTGCAATCACATGGCTGCATTAGTTTTTCCTCAAATTCCAGAATGTCTTCTCCACCGTTCTTGCACCAGAATATGTATTGTAACTAATGCACAAGAACAGAAATAAGAGTCAGGAAATTAAAC
Organism: Calotriton arnoldi; assembly: GCA_963921515.1. Lineage (NCBI taxonomy): Eukaryota > Metazoa > Chordata > Amphibia > Caudata > Salamandridae > Calotriton > Calotriton arnoldi. The sequence continues at coordinate 4,114,043 of CAWUFW010000014.1, read as the reverse complement.
CCGTAGCTTTGGCAGTTTACAGCATTTTTATAGCAGGTCACTAGCGGCGGCCCCTCCATTAGAGCGGAGGAGCGCCGCCGCCCCCCCCTGCCAACACCCTCAAATAGAACGATAATAAAACTGGTTTTAAACCAGTTTTATTATCGTTTTATTTTAATCCCCTGGACCTGCCCCCAGGACTCTGACGAGTCTTGGGGACGGGTCCAGCGGGATGACACTGATGGTGGGGGAGTGGTAGTGCACTCCCTTCACTGCGCATGAGGGTTTGTCCGGCCGTCTCAGGCCGGCCAAACCCTCATGCACAGTGCAGCTCTCTCCAGCCCCAGCAACGCAGCTGGGGCTGAGAGCAGGCACAGGCTCCCAGTCTGCCTGGGAGCGCAAGTTGCTAGCGCTCAAGCCAATCCTGACGCTGCTTTCATGCAGCGTCAGGATTGGCCACAGTGCAGTCTGGGAGTCTGTGCACAGAAGAAGGAAGAGCGCAATGTGACGGGCGACGGTGGCGTTGAGGTAAGTGTTTTTATTTTTACAGCCGCTCCCTGTTGCCCCTCACACATTTACTACTAAAATGTATACCTACATGTGCGGAGATCTCCACAGACAAAAAATAGCTGCGGAGATCTTCAGCCATAGGTTTGTGAATGGCATTTTGTAGTATGTGAGTAGCACTACTTAAGGTACCACAAAATGCAGTTTGTGAATCAGTACTCTGTCTTCCAGCTCTTTAATAGTAGTCATTCGTGGAAACATCCTATGTCTGGCTTCAGTAATCCAGCAAACTATTTTCCATGCGGTTCTGCATTAAATCCATAGAAACTGTTGACATAAACCAGAATTGTTTTAATTGTAATCCATTCATTATATTGTGCTTCTTGGCATTATCTTATTCACAGGATACCACTGTTTCTGTCTGTTCCAGCACGCCCATGTGCCTGTTATCATTAATAAGGTTTTTGTCATGTTAAGCTTCATGTTTCCTTTGAGTAAATCAATGCACTTTTCCAGTCACTTTGTCCCACCTCTTGTGTGTCTTTTGTTTTGTTTATCCTCAACTCTAACTGTATGTTGCTATAAAACTCCTCTCCTTTGGTGATAATATTATAGAGAGCCTCTTATGTTTGTGCCTTCTGTTGTTATAAAGCACTGAATTCTTCCAATATCCCCCTGAACTAAGGGAAAGGGAACAAGAGGGAAGTGGGTTGTTGCAGGATGCACCCTGCCAGTCATAGCCTTAAGTAACAACAAAACTGTAGGTGTCACAGATAACCTCATTGGAAGAAGACCTAGAAGCCTGTGTATAAGTGTGCCTGAGGACCCAGGAATTACAAAAAAAATTCTAAGTCAAGCCCTCGCACACCAGCCTAGGTGCCATGCTTCATCATGGGACTTCCTCGTTCATCAGAAATTATTATGGTGACGAATGGTCTCCCTGATTACAGAGAGTACTTTGTGCAGGGATGGTGCGGGTTGCAAAGTTTCAGCCTGCAGATATTGTGGTCTCTACCCAGAGGTAATAATTTACAACGGGGCGTCAAGGAGATGATAAAATAGAGTCAGGAGATGTAGGAGTGTTAAGAGGAAAATGGGCAGAGGATGCGTAGGAGCATTTTTCATGTCTCCTGGGCATCCAGTAATCGTAGAATTCTCACAGTTCGGTCGTGATTGCTCTGTTGTTGTTACTTAAAGGAACATAGCATTGCACATTCAGTGCAACACTTACAGACCTGCTACTGTGCATGTTGACCGCCCAAAAGAAGCTGGTGGATGCTTTCTGCTGAAAGTTTAGCTTCTTCCAGAGTGAAGGACGGAGCGAAGGGATGGTAACAGATATCATAGCAGATAAATAATGGGCAGATGTAGAAACAATTGTCCAGCCATGAACACTGTCAAGGTGAAGCAGGAAAATAGGAAAGGTTTATTGGATGAGGTTACTAAGTTAACAGCTTTTCTATATTCTAGAAGGATTTCATGGGTGATGTAGTAGCCATTGCAAACAAACGAGAGAGAGTGAAAGGCTTATGACATTTGGATATGAATGTGCTAGTTTTAGGGTATTGGTGGGGCTGGAGTTGGTCAGATGTTTAGATGGCTACAGTTGGGAAGTTAAGAAGACCAGCATGCTTGAGGCATTGTGATGGTTTCAAACTAGAGACATCTTGACAGTTTTGTAAAGGAAGCTGTGTCAAAAGCAAAAAAAGTGCTTGAACCTTATGAATGATGGAAAGGGAGAATAAAAAGTGTCACACTAATTGGTAGCGTAGAAGGCAGGCAGAACCATAGTGTGTGCTGAGCCTGAAATGGGAATGGTTTTAATTGTGAACTGTATTTTATGGATGCTTTCCCACCCTAAGCAATGTGGCTATGAGCCAGGATTGAGGAGTTGCAGTCTTGAAACAAAAGTTCCAACATGACCTGTATTACTTCAACAATAGCTCTAAGTGGCCACTGTCCCAACACCTACTGCAGGAACAACAACATGGAATTGGTTTATGTTTTTTTTATTTCATTTTTTATTTGTTTCTTATCTTATTGGTCATCTTATCACATTACTTAACTGGCATATACGATACATCTTTTGCAATCATATAGCCATATACATATGAATTCTTGATAAAATATATTTCTGAAATACGTTTTTTAGATTTACATATATACAAAACCAAAACGCATGACATTGTACATTTATATATATATATTTTTTACTTTATTCATCTCAGTTTGATCTGCACCAATAGATTTATGTGTACTCCCCCATATACCATTTCACTCACTCCTTCTATCACCAAGCAAACACATTCTCACTCCAACTACTCATTCATGCCCCAGCCTCCTACCACATACACTATAGATTACAAATAGGAGAAATCTCCAATTTCTTTTGTTGCTGTGTTGTGGTCTGGGGTTTCCCAAAGATACAGTCAACGCACATTTCTGTGGAACAGGTTTTTAACCACCTTCATCGGGACTACACGATCAACACCATATCCTATAGTGAATGGGGTAATCTGCAATGTAGCATACAGGAACAATGAATGAATGCGAAAGAGTGACAGATGCCCAGAAAAGCAACAGAGAATGAGTGACAAATGCTCAAAAAACAGCAAAGAGTAAGTGAGAAAGAACGCGAGAAGCACAGAAAAGTGGCAAAGACCAAATGAGAAATCCCCCAAAAAGTGGTAAAGAATGAATGAGAAACAATGAGAGATACACAGAACACAGCAAGGAAATGGTGAGAAACGCTCAAGAAAGCAGCAGGGAATAAAAGAAAAAAAAGAATAAGCTCAGAAAGCGACTTAGGAGATCATAAGGCAGAAAGTGGTAAAACAGGAGAGAGGCAAAGAATGAGTGAGAAAGGATGAGAAATGCAAGGAGAAGCTGCACAAAAAGACTGAAAAATACACAAATATTGGCAAGGAATGAATAAGAAAGATTGAAAGATTCACAGAAAACGGTAAGGAAAGGGCGACAAATGCTCAAGGAAGCAACGGAGAACAAAAGAGAAAGTCAAGAAAGGGCAAAGGAGTTCAAAGAGGCGCAGAGGAAGTTGTGAAACGGAGAGAGGCAAAGAAAAAAATGACGAGTAGCAGCAAAGAAAATCTGAGAAATGCACAAAAAAGCAGCACGGAATGAATAAAAGTTGCACAGAAAATGGCAAGGAAGGGTTGAGAAATGCTCAAGAAAGCGGTAGAGAGTAAAAAAGAAAGGAAAGAGAAAGATCCCGTAAAACGTCAAAGGAGGTCAAAGGAAAAGAGCAGAGAAAGTGGAGAGAGAGCAAGAGAATAAAAGAGAGAAGCGGAAGGTTGAGAAGAGAGAGAGGAGGTCGAGGGGGAGCCTTGTGACAGCACTGAAGTTGTACATTATAGGAGGAACGGGGACAGGTAAGGGCGCAGGAGCAAAGCAGAGGCAGGTGAAGCTTCTCACCCGTGTGCTTCTCAACACCATCACCATGTTGCTGTCTCATCCATTTACTTCCCCCTGCCCTCTCCATGTTGCTATCTCAGTTTACTCCCCACCTCCCCCCACCTGAGCCCCTATGTTGCTTCCAACCGCTCACCTTGTTGCTTCTCCCACCTGCTTGGGCTATTTCTTTTTCTTTTTGTTTACTGATCCAACTCAGATTGGAAAAGACAAAAAAAGTGCTAGCATCCTTGTTGTGCACACCAACAAAATGACGTGGCAGGCCGCGTTCTGCGCTTTTAATTCTCTTTTTTAGCCATGCTGCACTGCATACTAGATGTACAGCATGGATAAAACCACTGGCAAAGCCAGTATGTCCCAAATGCTTTTTGCCAATGCTTTTTTGAAGAAGAAAAAAAAGCTGCATATTGTATATTTTCATGTGGTAGCCTAACTCTAAAATGTCTGATTTTCAACACAACAGTAAATCTACGAGCTTTCGGTAGAGTTTAAGTGCCCCGTATGCTTTTTTTTCTCCACATGGATATATTTTTTCCCTTTGGAAAAATTCTTTCACCTACCGCCTCTGTAAGTATGGGGGTGTTTGCAGCACTTTGACACCCAGTGGCAGCACTTATTCCAGCCTTTTCCGCACTACAGTTCACAAATTGAGAGAATGTGGGTGTTCACCACATACCCAATGGCCACTCCTCTACCTCTGTCTTGGGGACACCCATGTTCCAGGTAAGAACATACATACAACAATTGAAACTTCACCAGTATGACTGATTTTCCGTGGTCACGAGTGGTGTTTGGAGTCAGAATAATATTCAGATCCAGATCTGATGAATCAGGATTTGGCTATTCTGACTCCAATCTTTTTTTGTTAGCCTAAGTCTGAAACATCTGAAAATGTTTTGTTAATCAGTCATTCTGATGATCTATAACAATTGGAACCTGAAGTCAGCTGGTTTTAAGTTTAGAAAAAAAAATGGATCAATCGTTTAGATTTATAATAATGTTAAAAGACAGAGGGGCTCATTTATGATTTGGACGCGTAGGAGCCCTGCTTCAAATTGGTGGGGCTCCTACTACACAAACCTAGGCTTCCCCACATCATTTAGTGGTGTTGGGACCACTGGGTTTCTAATAGTCGAACCTCAGCTGGCTTTGCCATTGGAAACCTATTACTCAAGAGTCCATCCATCAGAGGTATGCTGGGTCAGTGAGTCAGAGGGCCTGCTATATTTAGTGTGGGCATCATGTATATTTTTCCTACCAGGGACTGCCATGCATGGCATGAAGATCCTGAGCAGGAAGTTTAATCACTAGACCCCACTATCAAGGGAAAATTTCCTGGCATGTGAGGGCCATTGATTTTTTTCCAGAAATAAACACCAGCTTTGAGGCTTTGTTTCTGCTAAACAAAAAAAGGCAATTTTCCGGCATAAAGTTTTTTTATCCGGCATGACTGATTTGACCAAAGTGCTTCTGCCGTACCCGCTGGAGCACTTTTGCAAAACGGTTTTCATTGTTAGCGGCGATCTCCAATTATGGTGTGTGGTCATCCTGCAAGTGGCGTAACAAAACTTGAGCGCCCCCGCCCGTAAAGTACAGGGAGGGCCCCCCCTCCATACTCAGTCAAGAGGTCTAAGGTCAGGGTACTGTGCTGAGGGAGCCCACTGTAGCTCAGGGCACCCCCGCACCACGGGGGCTGCGGGTGCCTATGTTACGCCAATGCCTCTGGCAAGTTGGTGGTGGCGAGAGCTTTGGCCACACCTATGGGCTGATGGGCCACCCAAAATTGTCTGTCAGTGTAAAAGTACTGAGAAATGTGTCAATAAAAATGTCAGAACAAAGATGTTAGGAAAAGTACTGTGTGTACGACATGCCATGTTGGGAAGAAGTTGGTTATTTGTTATATTTTTTCCATACCACAAACGTTTTTATCTTGTCTTTGCATTTGTTTAGGAGCCAACAATATAAAACTATGAGAGATGGTGCTTTCATTGTTAATATTTGTAGTTTTAAATATGATGTACATGTATTTATCAACCTGCAACCCATAATGTACAGCTCTTTGCTAATTAGGTACATATGAATACAATTATTCAAATAGTTTGCACAGAAGCCTACATTTGCCATGTCAATGACAATCTAATTCATTTCAGAACACATCTAATGTCCATATCATTTGTACAATAAACACTGTTTTCACTCTGGCGTTATGTGGCTTGTATAACTGCGAAAGCAGGATGTTGTTCTTTTTGTGTCTTTAACTGTATTGAAACTTGTTCCTATATTTATTTGTTTCTTAATGAAATCACCCTGCGAGTGGATTCCCAATTCCCAAGCAGATGTAAGGGGAGAAAGGTATATGCATAGGTTTCCATAAGCAGCCCTAAAAAAGATCCTAATTTACTTAGGAATACTGTGGCTTTAGAAATCCTAACAATATATAAAGGAAACATGACTATTTAGGCCTAGCATTGACAAAGCAATTTAGGTTTAAATCTTTTTATTGATAAGTTTCGTTTATGCATCAAACAGTGCCACCAATAATGAGCCAAATAGATCCTACATGTACAGCAGGGCACATAACGAAAAACCCCAACACAATCCCCTTCCCCCCTCCCGGGTCCCTCCCTGGGGCCCTCTCAACCCAACCCCTGCCTCGTTCCCTCCCTGGGCCGATTTGGTACGGAGTCAGTAGAACCAAATCAGGGCTTTCAAACTGTACTGCCTGGTCATGCAGATTAAGTGGTGTCCTGTGGGGGCGTCGTAAGACGTAAAAGACGCAAGTATTTGGGGCAGGTGAGTTCCCGCATTTCGGTGCTAAGTAGGGAGAGAAATGGACACCATAGATCTGCAAAGGAGGCACCATCTCCCTGCAGTGAGAGGGTTATACATTCCATACCCAGCATGTGCCACAATCTGTATAGCCACCCCTGGTGTGTGGGTGTCCGGTTTGTGCCCCAGTGAGATAGCATATTTTGCAGTGCTGCACGCAGAGCTATTCCCATTTGTCTGCCTTTGCGCGATTTGAGGGGAAATGTGAGCGCGTTGGGCAGGCCTAGGACAACGTATGCCGGAAAGCGCGGTATCGTTTAGAATCTGTTCACAATATGGAGAAAGGATGGGGCACCTCCATAGCAAGTGTATTAGCGTGCCTTCTGACCCGCAGCTCCTCCAGCAATCTGATTTGCTGGTAGGGTTGCTTCTGTGAAGTCTCGGGGGCGTGAGATACCAATATGTGGCGATCTTGGTCGCCGTTTCGATGCTAGAGTCATTCCGCGCAGTGTGGCGTGCCCGATAAAAGATGTTACCCCGTTCCTTCTGTGAAAGCATACGCCCCAGTTCTGCATCTTAGCGCTGCTGTCCTGCAGAGTTGACTGCTGGTTCTGGAGGGCGCAATAAATGGTAGAGCTCAGTGATGAGGCGTGTGCTAGCTGTTTTGGTGTGCAGCCATTTTTCGTATGGGGTAAGCGGTCTCTGGGCCCCTGGCCGTACCGAGGGATGCATGAACCAGTGTCGTACCTGTTGGAAGTGATAGCGTTCGGTCTCTGGCAGCGCGAGGTCGGAGCGAATATCTTCCAAGGTCAGTGTGCCTTCCATATCATAGAGATGTGCTATCGATCTACACCCCTCCTTATCCCAGTGTTGGAAGGCTACCAGGTCGAGGCTCGGAGTGAAATTCAAATTGTTAACTATAGGCGTAAGGGGTGACGGTAAGGAAGTTAGACCGCACCTTATTGCAGTTGAATCCCGGCTTTTTAATGTTGTGCGAGTGACCGGTGATCCATATAGCCCTGCAGGGCGTTGGGTTTTGTGGAGGAAAGGGATCTGCCAGAGACTGGCCAGCAATTGCTCCTTCCATAAAAAGCCAATGTTTTTCCGATTCACTACGGGACCATTCCAGTAAAATTTGAAGCTGGGCAGCCTGATAGTAACGGCCTATATTAGGAATTCCGAACCCACCCTCCCCAGGTGGTCTGTAGCTTAGCTCCCTATTCATCCTAGGTTTTTTGTCTGCCCAGACAAACAAGAGGAATTCCTGCTGAAGCGATTTGATGAAGCCGGGGGGGGAAGAGTGTCTGAAAGATGTATAGTATTTTTGGTTACATGTTCATTTTGAGCGCCGCCACGTGACCGAGCCAAGGATGGCCGAATGGCCTCCAGAGGCTCAGGTCTCGTCGGATTTGGGAAAGGAGGTGCTTTTAATTCAAGGAGACGGTGACCTGTGTCGATGTCGCCAACGAAGAACGCAGAGATGGAGATCTGGGGATCCTCCAGCGTTGCGACGATATCATCCTCGTAAAGGCTTATGGGATGGCGTTCCCCCCCAAACCGAACCCCGGAGATCAGTGGATTCTCCCCCACTCTCTGGGCCATAGGCTCCATGTAGAGAGCGAATAATAGCGGGGAGAGCGGGCACCCCGGTATCATGCCTTGGGCGATCGGAATGGGTATGAAGAATGACCATTCACCCGTACCGTGGCTGTGGGGTGACTGTAGCTGCTAAATACCCATTTGTGTAAGCGGTCTCCCATCCCGAACTGTGCAAGACTGGCCTCCATATACGGCCAGTGCACCCGGTCGAATGCCTTTTCAGCATTGACCGACAACACCACTCACTCCACCCTCTGATGTTGAGCCTTGTCAAGGAGATGGAGTAGTCTCCGCGTATTATCACTGCATTGCCTAGTGGCTACAAACCCAGACTGATCCAGATCCACCAGTCCTGGCATCATCGGTCCGAGCCTGGCCGCCAGGATCCCCGTAAAAAGCTTAGGTCAATATTTAAGAGGGATATCGGTGTGAGGAAGTGCCTCGTACCCTCCCACGAAACCCGACTCATCCTCCGTCTTCTCGCCATGGTTCCCGTTCCTCCCGGATACCGCTGATGTCATCGGGGGCTGGAACAACAACCAAACAGTGACGATGGACTCTGCTTCACTTTCCCAGGAGGGGCTTTCTCCATCACAATGGATGAGCCAATCCACGAGCGAGGGTGTGTGGGAAAACACCCAATCCACTACCGTAGAGCAAGTACAAACAACACAAATGACGGACTTGAGGGAGGAGAAGAGGAGGAAAGCAGCCACGAAGATGCCGGAACCGGAGAGAGACGCCTGCCAGGAAGACACCACAGGAGAGGACGCGAGGACCGAAGACGTCGGAACCGGAGAGGCAGCAGACGATTGGGGCGAGGAGTGGTGGTCACCGGAGGACGCCCAAGAGCCACCGCAACTCTGGAGAGTTGCGGCTTAAGGTGGTACGTGACAGTGCAGATGGTGAAGGTTGGGTGGTGGGAAACAGAGCTCTTACTGCCTCGATACCGTATACATTGTTATTTACTGATTTCTCTCCTTTATTGCTTTTGGGCGTGGTGGTTCTTTACAGAAGACATGACTTATCTACCTCCTCTCACAACTCTTTTCACTACCCCCCCGCCCTCCAAAAACACAGAAGGAACTGTGTTGGGTTACAAGCCTAGAAGTCGGGCATACGCCAACAACTCCCTCTGGCGTTCTATACCTGATTTTCCCTTCTTCTGTTGCACAATCCTCCCACCAGGTGTGGTAAAAGGTTAGAACGACAAAACCACAACAATCTTACTTACCGCTTTTTTTTTTCTTTGTTGCTTGGCTCCCTCCGAAAAGACTCCTGGGACCCCGCCAGCATACCAGAACGCCTGAAAGAAACAAGAAAGGAAATGGACTAAGTGAAGAAACTGCTACTTTTGTTAAACTCTCATTGGGAAAGAACTCTTGATGTGCTTTATTCTTTTTTTTTTCTTTCTTTTCATCTCCTCATCTTGTTTTGAAAGAAGACCTGTGTACACCTTAAAACAACTCTTTGGACAATAAAACGTCCCAATATTACCCCGATATGGCCTCCTCGCTTCTGTTTCCGCCCATCCCTTCGACAATCGGTCGATAAGAGGCACAGTATCGACCGTCTTTGCCTGGTTTCGGGAGTACGACAACCGATGCCAGTAGCATTGTGGGGGGAGATGTCGGAGGAGTCGCCTATCGCATTAAAGAGCCTAGTTAAGATGGGTGCTAAGATGGTGCAAAAAGTCTTGTAAAAATTAGCGGAGAATCTATCAGGGCCGGGACATTTGAGATGTTTAAGGCGGGCTATGGCTGATATCACTTCCTCTATACGGATTGGGCTGTCTAGGCTGGCTGCCTGTTCCGGGGTCAGTTTAGAGTGGGTTGCCCCTTGTAGATAATTAAGGGAGGCCTGTTCTGAGAGATGTTGAGCTGTGTAAAGTTTAGCGTAAAAATCACGGAACGCACGTGTTATATCTGCGTCACTCAAGCATTCAGAGCCGGTCGCATCCAAACTGTGTAGACCGTGGCTGCCTAACGTTGGGCGCGCGATCTGTTGGCCAAAAAGCGCCCACATCTATCTCCCCCCAAGTAAAATGAGTGTTGCAGCCTGAGGGCGGCGTATTCCGCTCTATCCAAATCCAGGCCGGCGAGCTGCGAATGTACCGCCTCTAATTGCCGCCATATCCGGGGCCCGTCCGCTTATAAATACGCTCTAACTCTTGTATTTGTTTGGTAAGACCTTCCCTCTTGTCCCTTTGGAGCTTATTATCCACTGACGAAGTGGCAATAAGTGCCCCACTCGTGACTAGTTTGAGTGTTTCCCATACGGTGGTAATTGAGGTGTCAGGGGTATCATTAAAATCCAATGTCTAATGTCTTAGCTAGGCGATGTACCACTGCCGGGCGATGTAAACGTCTGTCGCACAGCTGCCAAGAGTATGGTGGCCTGTCTGGGGGGAGGATCGCCAGTGTAAGTGTCAGTGCAGCATGATCGGAGAGAGAGCGGGGTTCAGTCTCCGAGGCTAGCGTTAATGGGAGCACGGATTAAGACCCGATTAAATAGTCAATTCTAGCGTAGGTTTTATGCGCATGGGAATAAAACGTATAGTCTGTGGGTGTAGGGAGCGCCAAATGTCCACTAGTCCGAGGTCGTGTAGCCATTCCCTCCCAGTCCGTGAAAGGGACCCCGCCTGCCCCTACCGCTGGGCCGAACGGTCTAATTGATTGTCGAAGACCGTGTTTGTGTCTCCCCCCAGCATGATTTGCCTATCCGGAGAAGTTGTTAAGTCCGTCACTGCTCGAAGGAATGCCTCTTGCCGCTCATTGGGCGCATATATAGAGCCAAGAGTAAAAATGTGTGTGTTGATGGTTACTGAGATAGCTAAAAGCCGCCCCTTAATTTCAGCCAGTTTTGCACTTACCTTTCCTCCAAAGTTTGGGGAGATGCGAATGGCGACTCCGGCTGTTTTGGTTGTGTGTGAGGAGAAGTATTGGTGCGGGAAAGCCCTCAAACGGAGTCTATGTGTGTCCCTGGCGAGGAGTTGAGTTTCCTGTAACAGGCATATGTGTGTACCCGACTGTTCTAGGTAAGATAAAATAGCCCTTCTTTTAATCGGGTTATTCAGCCCCTTCACATTTAATGTGAGGATTTTAGTGTTCACTACCATATGTGTTGGGACCAAGGTTGAGAGCTAAACGAGGGGCCAGTGCGTTATGGGAAACCCCCACCCACAGGGATCCCCAAGGAGCCAAGTAAGTATACCCGGCAGAAAACAGTTACCTGAACTTGAAGCCAAGCATTCGTGGAGCCCGAGAGAGAGAGAGAGCAAAAATAAAAAATGAAACAACAATTGAAACTATGAACCGGTGAACAAACATCGTATGAATGACTAAAGTCCGGAGTGATATGCTCCCAGAGAGTTAGTAGACGGGTACCAGTGGCCAGCATCTCACTGCTCCCGCCCAGCCCCATGCGTTCGTAGAGAGAGAACCAGGAAAGGGACCAGCAGATCATCAGCTATCTTCCCCCGCTTGTCATGGCGTCGATGCTCTAGGGGAGTCCCCAGTAAGGGTCACCAGGACCGCTTGTCTTTCTTTGTTCATGGTGTCCGGATCAGGACATAGGTTGTGAGTTGGAAGCTTGATTGTCGTCTACCCATGGCCACTCCGACGGTTTCTGCTCATCTTGCTTTGTTGTGGTTCTTCCACCGAAGGGACCTCAATACCCAAGAGCTTGCAGACCTCGGTCACTGAGCGCAGTTGACTAAGTTCCCCGTTGAGGGGGGAAATTAATCTGAATGGGTGACCCCAGGAATATGAGATGCCAGCTGCCCTTAAGTCTTGGTGATGGGCTTAAATGCTCTGCGTTTTTGTAGCATAGATGCTGCTAAGTCTTGGCATAGTGTGGGTTTTTGGCCCTTGTACTGGAATGCAGGATCGTCTCTGGCAGCATGGAGTATGCGCTCTTTAAGCTGAAAGTCATGCACAGAGGTTAGAATATCAGCCGGGGGGGCCGAAGCGGCACTCCGGGGCCCCACTCTGTGTGTGCGATCAAGTTTAATGCGGAAGTCTGCTGGCTCACCCAGTATTGCACAGAAGAGGTCAGCCACCATGGCCTCAATCTTCGTGTCCTCTGCCCCGGTCCCAATACCTTGGATGCATATATTATTGCGCCGGAACCGGTTTTCAAGATCTTCAGTGCAAGCTTGAAGGTTGAGGTTTTGTTTGCGCACTTGGATGACCTCTTGTTGGAGGGCTTCTATTTCCTCATCCCTGCTGGACTCGTGGTCCTCCAAGGTGTTAATCCTCTCCCCCAGGGAATCCAGGTCTCAGCGGACCTCCCTGAGGTCAGCCGATAGGTCGCGTTTCATGGATGAAAGATCCTCCCGGAGACAGGTGAAGAGTGATTCCAGGAAAGAGCGACTGACCGGGCCCTCCACTCCGTCCGCTCCCTCTACCTCTTCCGTGGACTTCTGAGGGGTGGGACACCAGCCTGCGAGTTAGGCATCTTGAGGAGCAAGTCTTTTACCGATCTGTCCTTCCTCCCCTTGCCGGAGGCCATGTCCGGAATATTGCTCCACGCTGTTCGCACGGCCAGCTATAGGCAGAGCCAAGGGGCAGCGTAGTCTTCCAGGTGTAGGTTACCCCCGCCGCTCCCCAGGTCTCCAGTAGTGGGGGGATGGCGGGTTGCTTTTCTTCGCCCGGGGCGTGTGGGGACCTGAGTACAGTCCTCAGGTCTTGGTCCTTGTTGCGTTATGGCCGCAGGCTCTTCACCTCGGGGTCCCTGGCTTGTCACTGACCAAGATGGCCTTCGATCCCTAGGCTCGGTTTCTCTGATGTGGGCCCCGGGCCTTTGCAGGCAAGTAGGGGGAACCCTCAGCCCCGCAGCCACCGGCTAATCCTGTTAGGTATCTCTGTTCTCCTCCTCCAGCACCCACAGTCCCTGTAGAGTGGGTGGCTATATATCGGGAGACGAGGGGAGAGAGGAGGGGGCAGCGAGGGGACCGGCCCTTCTTTGGTTGATTGCTCGTGGAGTTTGCCCCCTAGTTGACTTCTCGGCCGGTCTGCGACTCCCCCAGGGCCCCCTGATAACACTGTGCAGCTGTTTGGGCCGCCTTCACTCCCTGCCACCGAAGCTCTGCGTCCCTTGACCCCTTTACTTTGCTGGGTGTCGTAGGGGGCCTCTTCAGAGGGGACAGGGGCCCCCGCAGGTGAGTCCTGAGCCTCAAAGCCTTGCCATGTGCTCCGGGCCCAGCTTCGGCCCCCCCCGCCGCTACCGCTCCTCACCTCTCTGTGTCTTTACCATTCGTCGGAGGCAGCAGGGGGCCTCGGCGATAATTCCAGGCATCAAATCAGGGCCTCAAGAAGTCCCACCATCTCCTCGAGGCCAGGCTCTTCCAGCAAGTGCCCCCGCTGTCTAGGCCACCAGCTCCGGTTCTGTTGACTGTCAGCCGGCGCCCCTACCACGCGCCGTTGCTTCTAGAGCGTTGGTAGGCCCCGGAGCGCCGCACCCCCTCTCCTCTCGCTGCAGGCCTCAGGCCTCGCCCAGTCCGCCACACGCCGGGGGTACGAGGCCATGCTAGTTCCACTCCTGGCGCCTTCCCTCGCTTCTCAGCCTCGCAGCTGGGAATCCGTAGGCCACCTCTGCACAGCTGCGGGGTGTACGCCGGTGCGGCCTCTTCACGCGGGCCCTCCGGCACCACTCGTACGCTCCATTCGTGCAGTTGCCGGTCCGCCCCCAGGTCGCTGCATCCGCTTCGCTCACCTCCGGGACCACTGTTTCTCCTCGGGTCCAATCCGCACCATCTCCTGAAGGCCGCCCAGGGATCTCTCGGTGTGCCTCTTCCCTGATCTCTTTATCGCCCCTCCAGTCCTGGGCATCCGCCTTCTCCCAGCCGCAGGACGCACGTGCATGCGGCAGCCCACCGGCCCTGCTCTCTCGGATCCGGGCACCTGGGCAACCAGAACCGCTCCACCGGCTTCACCAGCACTCGGGGGATATTTTACTGGGGGAGTCTGTCCCCGATGGCCCCCGATCAGCAGCTACAGACTGAGGCCTAGCTTGGCGAGAGCAGAGAGACTGGAAAGCACATCCTATTGCACCGCCATCTTGGCCGCGCCCCCCGACAAAGCAATTTAAATGGTCAAATTTGCCTGGCCTGGCTGAAGGACCTCTGTAAGCACATTAGTTTGTACGTCTATAGTGCAGACCTGCCAACTCACGGTGCCACCGTGTCACATGATATCGTCTCTCTGCACACGGTCAGCTGGTGAGGAGCCAATATCACACGATGGTAGGAAAGACAAACTGAAAACCACTACACAGAGTGGTTTTCCAGCTCGTTTTTGGAGACTCTGGGCTACCGATGTCCAGTAAAGGATGTAAAATCACCCCGAGACTTCGCGGCAGCCTCAGCAAGCATTTGTTTTTCTTTATTTTGTTTGGGAAGTAAGGTTGGTGGGGGAGGGGGCAGAGTGCCTGTTAGGTAGCTCTCGGCACGAAGCCCTACTCCCTCCCAAGTCACGGTGAAATAGTTTTGTAGGTTGGCAGATCTGATAGTGGGATGGTAGAGGTCAAGGACTTTAACATCACTTCAAATCAGTTGTGAAAGATTTACTTTCCTCCATTGCTGGTCCAAAGGGTAGACCAACCCAATTTTGTGCAAGGTCTCTAACCCACTGGCATCTTGGCGTCTTGTAAGTGTCTGAATCTTATGGATTAAGTTCTGACTGTACCATATCAAGAACTGAATCTGGCTTCTGGTAGGGTTGAGATGAAGTCGGCTTAGAGTTGGACACCACAATGCGTTGTGGCTCCTCCATGGGCATTGGGTCCACAGTTCAAGGGACTGACGCAAATTTCAGTGCAGAACCCGAAGTAGGCTCAAGGGGCCCAGACTGCTGATCAGAGGGTGGTAATCCAACTGGAGGCCCCTGCCAATCTTTGGTACTCAAAGGTGCTCCAGAGGGAGACAGAAGCGTGCCAAAAATGCGCAGGATGGCCTCTTGAAAGGCATCAAATTACTGTAACACAGCCAATGGACCTGGGAACTCGGGTGCATTGAGAATAGGGTTGGAATCGGCTCCTCGATGGAATGGAAGCACAATGACGCCCTCTCTGGAGAATTAGAGTGGCGGGAAGGGGCCATTTCTACTTGGATAGCTTATGTTTCTTATTGGACTTAGCCGAAGACTTCCACCATGAGAAATATCTACTGCGGAAACAACTTCGGGAGTGGGTCTGCACCAGTCGCGGCCAGCATAACTTGTGGGTGGGGGGTTCGCGCAGGGGGAGGGGGAGAGGGTTAAATATATATATTTTTTTTTTAAAGAAACTTACCTTCCCAGGTCCCGCGATGTCGCGGCTCCTGGCCGGGTCCCGTTTTCTTGCTCTCCTGCTGAACAGGAAGCAGGCAACCTCCCTCCCCTCAGCCAATCACAACGCTGCAATGGCAGCGTTGTGATTGGCGGGGACGGCACCCAGCCGGGCGCCTATGGAGAGACCATTTTCTCCATGTAGGCTGCATGCAGCCTACATGGAGAAAAGGGAGATGCGCATGACTGGTTGGGGCCGACCAAACAGTCAGGGCCCGCAACATTGGGCAAGCTACTCCTCCCCAACCCGCCCACCCGCCTGCCCCCAATCAGGCATACCCTTCTGCTTTCTCACAGTGCGAGAAGCATAAACATAAGATGGTAGTTTTACCATTTTATGTTTCTGCTTCTCGCACTGCGAGAAAGCAGTGGGGCGACGCTCCTCCCCCCAAATACAGGAGCCGCCCCTGGTCTGCACTCTCTGCTTTCAGCTTTAGCAGGACCTGCGTGGAGTCTTGCGGTGCTTTGCCAGCATACAGCTTCCCTTCACTTCATGTTCTTGAATGGCTTTTGGATTAATCTGTGCGCAGTCATTGCAGGCCTTGGAGCAGTGTGATGAACCCAAGCACCAGAGGCACACTTCGTCTGGATCAGGGGGGCGACATGTTACCTTACACACTGGGAAATTTTTAATAAAAAAATTTCACGGTTTCACTTTATCTAATACTTTGTAATCCTAAATTTTAAGTTTCAGAGAGCTCAAAAAAGTGTGCCATGACAAATGAGCCGGACGTGTGCCCAAGTACAGGTCAAGTTGGTCTAGATTGCTCTGGGAAAAAGTCTAATCTATCCTATAATTGTCTCAGTAATTGGTTCCCATTTAGAGTATTGATCATGACGTTGTCAGCAACTCTAGTAAATGTATGAATTGACAGCTGTTTAGAGCTCTTCCACTCAGGGAGGATTGATTTGACACCTATAGATATAATGAGTTCCATGAGCAGTAAGTCAGTGTGTTGTATTTTGGGCTAAAAATTGGAAGCAAATATGCCGAGGTAGATCATCGGATAGGTAGGGAATCAATCCACGTTCAAAGTTTTCTTCCCACATATGGTGAGTATAGGAGCACTCTAGTAGCATATGTCTTAAATCACCAGTCTTTTTTCAAACAAGTGCAGCATAAGTTGTTGTTGACTGGAACCTCATTTATGTAGTCTTTCCCAGTTACAGCAAGCTCTGTGCACAAACCAAAATCTACATTGGGGAAAAGCTGGGGTGATCTTTGTGGCTGTCGATTAGCACCAAATGTTATTCCATGCTTCCTAGGATATCAGAGCTCGCTTAAGAAAGGTTATGGTGGAATACCATCTCTCCTGATTCTTTAGAGTGAGTTTCCATGTGGATGGGGGCAAGGGGGTTAATAGCCTGTACACCTTTGTGGCAATGGGACCTCTCTGGGGTTTTTTGTGAGTAGGTTGGGTAATATTGGATGTGCCAGAGAAAAGAAGAGAAGCATTCCTCATCTTATGAACTAATTCAGGCTCAGTTTGACTAAACGTGCATACAATGCACAGCAGCAAGGGAAATTGCTGCCCTGTGTTGCGTCAAAGGGAGAGAGCAGAAATACACCTTCTTTATTACAGAAGAGACTCACCAGGACAATTGTACTACTGCTTCTTTCTGCTATTGAAAACCTGCCTGTACCTATGTGACTGGAAGAGGACAATGCATTTTACACCCCCCAAAGCATTGAATGCTATGCAAACAAGGGAAAATACAAAGAGTTTTAGCTTCTGACATTTTCTGTGGTGCATTTTGACAACTGCTCCCTTTTGTTTCATTACGCAACGTGGACATAAAGTGGAATAAAGCATGGGCATCTTTACCTTCTTATAGACCTTGTATGTGCCAGCAAGCACCCCTGTCATTAATGCTGAAGGGTTTGGTGCAAAAAGTGAACGAACTCCCCCCGCCGATGTTAGAAGTAAGATGGGGTTTGCCCCAGGATTCTGAAAACAAGGTCTAGTATTGTGAAAATGGGCAGGTAAGAGGTGGGGATGTGCCACAATGAGAACGCAGCATCGCTTCATACAAAGATTTATGTTGCCCCTTGGCAGTATTTTCATAAAAAATGTCTTCAACAGTAGGTTCGTGAAATTTGCTTTAGAAACACTTCCTTGATCGATATTTGCTTAATCAGATCTACAAATGAATTAGTAGGGCTCCTTCTGTGTCAGCACGATTCAGTGACTAAAGGGGAGTGTGGTGAGCCTTTCTGGAAAGGGAGTTGATATACTTATAAAGTATCTTATTCTTTTGCAATCACCATTTAGTCTAAACACTGGAGAGGGCTCTGTGAAAGCGTCTAAGAGCCACGCAAAGTGACACTGAGGAACTAATTTGCTTTCCACACAGGAGGACTTTCCGATTTGCCGACTTGATCCGATGTCATGAATCCTCACTTTTACAGTAACCAAGAGCTTTCGAACATAATGTGTGGTACCATAGAGACTGTTCTCTAGACCCTATGTCACCAAAGACTTGGGGGTATATTCACATGAACGCGTGCTAAATATCACCAAAAAATGTTAACGCAACTTTACACATCGCAGCCGATCGCGGGAAAATAACCCCGTGTTAACCTGGAATTCACAACACGGCGGTACCATGCGATAGTCCCCCGAAAACACGGTCAATGTCCGCGATACAATCACCGCGAGCGTGATAAAAACACAAACCTCAACGCGAAAAAACATGCGATGGGCCAAAGCGCGATGAGGAAATAAGCGATAAGCAGCGAGAGGCCAGCACAACCCACGCGTAATGCGTGAAAAAGCACAAGAACAGCATACGGAAAATGTCACCACAAACCAAATCAACTGCGGAGTACCACGGACGCACCCTGACCGACTGCAGAGGACAACATGAACTCCACAATCCCCACGGAGGAACACCCAGGAATACAGGGCACGTGGAAGGGCAATGAGAAGAGGAAGAGGAAGACGGGGTATAGTCTACAGGGAAACCACATGATCACCACGGATGAGACAGAACACCACCACCAACTGTACGTCACCTCCAACGTGTCATTGGTAACAAAGAGGCAAAGATGGCACACCACCTCGGACCATGTGATGCCGCCGCATGGCAGAGGAGGACAAATGAAGAGCACAAGAGACGCTGGACTGATGTGAATGGCAAAACCAAGCAGAAATCCGCTGCCAACACGAAAGCAGCAATGCACCCCGGAGGAGGGGGGCCAGCAGAACACCAGGAGCTGAATGACATGGAGAGGATGGTGGCCACATTCACCAGTCCGGAGACGGTGACATGAGTTGGTGATCTGGACACTGCCCAACATGACCCTACATCACATCAACATGGTGCGTAGCGACCTGGGAGTGGGGGGACTGGTGGAGATGGGCACAATGGCACACATGCACAATCAAGCAGGGCACACCCACAATGACCCTGGTCCATGTCCCTGATCCCACGGGAACACTCCAGCACACACACAAACACCAAGTAGTCCCACAAACAGCCTGTGCCCAAGGGGGCACCCACCCAACACATCAACAGTCACACAACCAACATATGCCCACGTGCGAACAAGCGAACATGCACATACATCAGCCACACTGACAATTTAAGAGACACCACATGACCAGTAGCTTGGCTGCAGTCCGAACAACATGGCAATGTACACGGCCCGACACTGAGGTGGCTGAGTGCGGACAACACCCGAAAAGGAGCAGGTCACACTCGGACACAACTACCTGCACAAACAACCCCTGACGTCAACGACACATCTGCGGACAAATCAGGCCCAAGAGTCACAACTCGACAAAGAGCACAAGTTACCCAAGTCTGCAACATCTCAGCACCCACAGAACTGACAGGCACACCGCATGAAAGGGATCAGTGGCAGACAAATCAGAGCCGCAGGAGTGAATCACCCACCATGCAGCATACGCACATGAGTATAAGTGCACCTCGACATTGACAACATCCCGGTACAAACAGCAACACCGCCACAACAGAACACAGGGCACAACTGGTGCCGCAAATGTGCACAACATGGCAAATCACATCTGGCACAGCATGAAACTGTGACATGACAATGTACAAGTACAACCTGTAACCTGCAAATATGTTTTATTCACACATGCTGTGATTGTGGACATTTTGTACTGTCCCGTGATTGCCAGGGACGGCCACAATGTGACGTTCTCATGAGAAGAAATTGTTAATGATGGTGTTCCTACGGGCCAATACTGCAGCAGCAGCAGTGGGATGTGGGCCACCTGCCCCACCGTCCCCATCATCGTCCGGTACTTCTGGAACTGGGATCCATGGGGCATTGGTGCGTACACAGATGTTGTGCAACACACAACATGCAACGATCATCTTGCACACGATTTCCGGGCTGTACAGGAGCTTTCCACCTGTGCCGTCCAGGCACCTGAAACTGACTTCAACACGCCAAATGTGCGTTCAACGATGCCCCTGGTGCGTATGTGGGCCGCATTGTACTGCCTCTGGGCGGGTGTGTTCGGGTCTCGGAGGGGTGTCATCATCCAAGGGCAGAGTGCATATCCTTGATCACCTGGGACAGTGCAGAGAGAAAAGAGTCAATACTTGGTTCGGCATGATGTGATGGCAGGTCCACTGATCCAGTGACGCCTGTGCTGGCTGTGTGTGGGGTGAGTGTAAGCCAGCCCTCAGGGAGTAGCTGGTGCTGGCAACAACTCCAACAGTCATCAGGCACTCAGAAATGCAATGTCAGAACAACAAGGGAGCATGACTTGAGTTGCACAGGGTTAGTGGCCCCGGCTGCACAGCGGCCGACACGGGCCTACCGCCACGGGGCGCTGACCTGCGGGGGACTGGGGTAGGGTCATGAGGGCAGAGCGGGGTCTCCAATGTCTCAGAGGTGCCTTCCGCGGAGTGTCTCGGGGGAGAATGGGAGGTGTACCCCCCCGGGCATGATGCAGAGGGCACATGCCAGCTGTGACCGGCAACATGGCAGATATGAATGCCACAGACTCATGCCAGACACCAAGTCCGTACCTGCCCGTTGCTGATGACAACCCCCAGGCCACAGGTTCAGACACCTTCAATGTTCCGCCGGAGGCTGACGGTCACTCACGGCGCACAGGGTTAGTAGCACCAGGTCAGTCCTTGCTACTGGTTGACCTCCTCCGTAACCGTGATCCGTGTTACCACCGGACTGTGACACATCTCCCTCTCAGTCCTCCCCCTGCGTACACTGTCATGGACCCGGCCATTGATCAATGATGACTCAGTCCAGGATGTGGGACATGCTGGACTGCAGTCTAGCCGGGCAGCAGCGGTGGGGTATGTCAACGAATGGGGACCACTGGGGGCCTGTGTCACGGAGGACAGCGATGGCCTGAGGAGGCTGCCAAGGTCGCGGGCATGGGTCTTGGAGCTAGCACCGGCACGTGGTGGGCCCTCTTTGACACACGACTGTGTCGGCAGGTGAGCAGTGCGGCCTTGGAGCGCTGGTGCGGGCAGGCCTGGTCTGGGTATCAGCGTCCTGGGGTGCAGCAGGCGCACAGGCTCGCAGGCCCCGCTGCTCACGGCGCCGGCCTCGTGGCGGACTGCGAGGCGCCGCCCTGGCAGTGACGTTGGCCTTTCCGGGAGTGGACCACGCTCTGCGCCACGGGGTTTTTGCCCACACCCCTGCGCAGGCCTGGCGTACTCCGGGCACACCCACTACGCTCACGCACACAGGGGGGGACGCAGCGAGCGACATTTCCGCGATCTGACCCACGGCCTGGGGTGTCATGGTTGCGTCCACTGTTTACTGCTCTCCAGTCACCAGCAGTCGATATCTGCATGGACATATCTGGGGTTAGCATACCCATGTCTAACCGGCACATCCACGCCTCACTTGTCGTTGTGTACATTCCCATTCATGGGTCACTTGCATCCTTCGCACATGGCTGCATTCCGCATCTCCACACGTTCAGCTGTTGTGTTGATGTGGTGCCATGATATAGCTGTATTGTGTGCAGGGGAAGCCCAGGATCCCCATGGAGTTGTGTTGACGTGTCTGGTAGGTGGGCATGTTGATTGACATGTTGTATGTGGTTTGGTCACGTGTGCATTCCCACAGTTGTGCGTTGTGAGATGTTGGCTTTGAGGTGTGTGGTGTGTTGATCTGCCACTTACCAACGAGCAGTCCAGTTCCATAGATGCCATCCTGGAAGCGCTGGTTGATGATGGACTGTTGGAAGATGTATGAATCGTGCACACTGCCTGGGTAGTTTGTGACGACATTGGTGGACATTCCCCGGTGGTCCACTATTGCCTGCGCATTATTGGAATGCGTGTGCTTTCTGTTGCGGTAGTGGTGTGCAGTATCCGCAGGGGGCACAAGTGGGACATGTGTGCAGTCAATGGCCAACAACACGTGTGGGAAGCTGGCAAAGGCGTAGAAGCCTTGCTTTGTCTCCAGCTGTTCCTGCGCAGTGTGGGGGAAGTGAAGGTACTGGGGTATGAAGCTGCTGATGGCATCCAGGACAGGTGTGATGAACTTTGATAGGGCTGGCTGTGAGACTCCTCCGACTCTGGCAGTTGTTGGTTGGAAGGTACCAGAGGCCAACAGGTGCAGCACAGCCAGCAGCTTCGTCTGCGGAGGGATGTTGGTTCTCCGCTGGGTTGGGACCATCAACCTGTGGGCTATGTGGGTCATGATGCGGATGATGGTTCTCCTTTTGAGCCTTTAGTGGGCAATGACTTCCTCGGGCGTTAGGTCTGTGAGACTGGTGCGTTTTCGGTAGGTCCGCTGTCTTACTCTGCGCTGCCTCTGTGGTGGTCCGGGGGGGGGGGGGTGCGGGTCCGGGTCCTGGGGGAGGTGGCGGTGGGTGTTGTGGCCCTATTGGGGCTCCGAGCTGCATGATGAGTCGCTCCATGGCGTCGTTTGTTCTTCGGGTTTGGCTGTGTGCGGGGCTCCGTTGCGTACTGCAGGTAGTCGTCCGGCTTTACACCAGCTGAAGGCAGGTGTTAAATACCTGCTGCTACCGCGGCTTATCGCGTGGTTTTGACTCGCATCGCAGTTCTGGCAGTTCGTTGTGAAAGTGGTGTAGTGGTGTTTTCGTGTGTTTTTGCACGGGAACGCCTACTCTGCATCTCATTAGGGTTAGTTGGTGGTGTCCACCGTGGGGATAAATTTTGGGGCAGTTATCTCGGGAATACTGGCGATGTCTGCAGTTTGCACCCGCTTGTGAATGGGGTGTTAAATCTATCTCCACTTTTGATGAGTTAAGGTGGCGATAAATCGGAGATAAGTCCTTGTGAATATGCCCCTTAGTCAATGAAACAACAAGAGACAGAGAAGGACTGTAACCCACTGTGCATTACCCGAGTGGGATGCCCATTAGGTATCTGTCAGTCCTGTGAGACTCACAAGAATGGCTAGTGGATTCCAAACTCTCATTTATCAGGACTAGACACACTCAAGAATGCAAGGAAGCCAGCAATATGTTTTCAAAATGTATTAAAAAAAATATCCAGTCCTAGTACACACAATATGAATAGTAGTTATTATAAAAATCATGATAGTGGCAATGATATTTGTCAGCAGGCAGAGGAACAGGAAATATAACATTATGACAGTAATTTAGGGTTTCTCTGCATCAATACCCCTAACCACCCCCATTCTCAGCTAACTAAGGTAAACATGGCACCAAAAGGTACTTACTCATGTTTCATAGATGGTTCATATCAGCATACCTTCTCTGAAAAATAGAAGTAGTGTTCAGTGAAGAAACAGCAGCTGCTGTTCCTGTCTCTACAGCCATGTCTGCGAGCCAGCGGATAAGCCGAGTGGAGGGCTCAATGGGGCATATGTACAAGCCTCTATCTCCATGGGAACGTCACTCTTTCTGACGTTCCTGTGTCGATAGGAGCTTCGCCTTATTTACAAAGCAGCATTAAGCCACTTAGCGTGGCTTAACGCTGCCTTGTAAATAAGGCTCCCTTTCACGCTATGCTTAGCATAAAAGGGGTGGGCAGTGGGAGTTGCAGTGGGCGTTCCACCGCAACACCCTTTGATTTTGACGCTGCCCCCTATTTATAAGGGTGGCGTAAATAGGAGGCAGCGCCAAAATTAAGACTAGGGAAAACCTGGTCTTAACTTGGCGAAACGAGGATAAATACTTTATTTCTCCTCGTTTTTGCTTTTTCCATGTGTGCTGCCTTGTGCAGCACACGTGGAAAAAGCAAAATGCCTTGGATTGTTTATGTGTAGGAAGGTGTCCCTTCCTACACATAAACAATCTTTTTAAAAAAAATGACATTTTGTAACTTCCATGTGTGCTGCATTAAGCAGCACACATAGAAGTGACAAAACAGCATTTAAAGATTGTTTATGTGTAGGAAGGGACACCTTCCTACACATAAACAATCTTCCCCTGCACGCAGACACCCTTGCACTATGGTGCAAGGGTGCCTGCATTGGCGCTAGGCAGCTAAGTGTAGCGCCAGCGCAGGGGAAAACGCAAGGCTGCACCATATCCTTGTAAATATGGTTTCTGAAGTGGCGGAGTGAGGCGTTAAGCCATGACGGCTAACGCCTCACTCCCCCACTTCTTTGTACATATGCCCCAATGTGTCTTCTCTGTAGCCTTCAGCAAAGAAAGGTGTTTCCACTATTGGATGGCGCTCAGTCTTGAATCCCTTGATCAGAGTCCCTCTATATCTAATACTTCATTCCAGTTTATATACTTGGTCTGCGCATTGTTGAACATCTGTAAACAATTGATAATGAAGCCCCTCTAGACATTAACATACTTATATTATGTGACCCATTGCTTTTGTTTAAAATAATAACCGAAAAATCAACATATCAATTTCTATTAAACTTTGTTCATTATTTAAAAACAATAACTAGAAAAACAATTGAAGCTATGCTAAAATAAAACATGAATATGTTCAAGCAAGCTAATTTATCACATTGCAATGAAACAAATACTGTAGCAACATTAGCATTTGTGCACTTTGATTTAAAAGACAGCCCTAAATAAATGAGCATATATAATCCAAAAGAGGGAAACCTGAAAAAATAGAAAATATAGGAACATTATACCAGGTGACTGATGGCATGTTTCACTCAATACTGAGGCTCCACCTACGCTTGAAGTAATTGACATAACAATACTGCATGCAGTATTTGAAGCCAGAAATTCTAAGCTGTAAGAGGAGATTTGGTAAAAACAATCTGGCAATGAGTGGAATTACGGCTCATCCCAGCGCACCAGGAGACTTGCCAGCCATTGGGTGAAACTAAATATAATGTGGACATGGCACAGATGTATGAGAGGTTATTAAGGCAAGCATAATAGTAAACTGGTTCATGAAGTGTGAAAACCCACTACAACAATCACGCTATTATTAGACCTAACGCAACAGAAAGTCAGATACCCCAGGATATACCATTCATGGAGGGGGTACGTGAGATTATATGTCCAGTCAACTGTACCTGACATAGCAGGAAGGCATACAGGAATCCCTTTTGCCATTCCAGCGGAATGTGTTTCATAAAGATAGCTCTTGTAGAAACTCCAGTGTAAAACTGTTACCACTACACATGCTCAAGAGTGGCGGAAAGATCTATTCTGAGGGATACATCTTGTGAATTTCCGCCAGATTGGATCAGGAAAAGAGGCGACAGACAAAAGCAGTGCTCCTGCGTGCCAGTAGATGGCACCATGTGACTCAATGTAGATGCTGTTCCGCTCTGGAAGTGACAAACAGAACTGCATATAAGTGCCACTTGTGCACACTGACATCAGTTCCTTTATTTTCATGCTTCTAGACGCAGATCTGGAGCTCCACTCCTTCTTTCTTCACTTTGGGAAGAGTGGAAGCAGATTTATTTCAAATTTTCCAGTATGGAAGTGACATGTCACATCTTAAATGATAGGGTTTAAACATTGTAGGGACTGTCGCAAGCAGATGTCTCTGAAAGATCCCCATGAGGTGTGCCTCGTGCCTGGTGCTTGGGTTCCGATGAACAATTCCAAGGCCTGTGACGACGGCGCACAGATGACTCCAAAGGCCAGCCGAGAGCTCAAAGCAAAGCTCTACATGGTGAAGCACTGAAAGGCTCTGCGGTGGTCATGCCCCAAATCAATGTCAAGAGCGCGGACTTGCTCTCGATAAGAGCCTGTGTCAGATCTTCCTTGTGGTCAGAATCGTCAGATAAGTCCAAGAAAAAAAAAGTCCAAACAACACTTGGCCCCTTCACGCCATTGTTTTTTGCCAGAAAAGTTGTGAGGGCGTCACTGTGCCACTAGGTCTCGATCTTGTTCCACGAGGAGCTGATTTCATTCTTTGTTTCAATGCACCCAGAGTTCCAGGGTCCATCAGCGATGTCGCAGCTGGTCGTGATCTTTCGGGAGAACATGCTGCGCATCTTTAGCACACTTCCATCTCTCCCTATTGCACCTTTGGCCCTAAGGATCTGAAGGGACCCCCGGTTCTGTACCACTGGCAGGTTTTTCCGCTGCACCGTCTATGCTCCTTAAACCTGCCTTAGGTTCTGTACCAGCACTAGGAAAGGCACCAAATGAGCACCAGCCCCTCGAACATCTATGCTGGCACCGATGCTGGAAGAGGAACCGCAACCCATTATGGTGTCAGACTCCCATCCAGCTTTGTCACAACCTCGACCAAAGCCACATCTAGATCTTGATGTGTTGCAGCCTATGCTGACTCCATCTAACTTGCACAGACATAACACCAGCTTTTTGGCTCGGACTCTGACCAAAGCCAGTCATATGGAGACAAGAGTGGCGGGGATGGGGAAGAGTTTGCCTCTCTCAATGATGATGGCACCTCATACATGAACCTACAGGATGCCAGTCAACTGGACATCTCACTTGAGTTTGCTCCCCACTGGGCCAGCAACAGAAGAAAGTACTTCTTTTATCACTGTGATTAGGAGGGCTTCTGAGGTCCTCGACCTCCACCTCTCCACTATGGAGATAGACAATTGTGTTAACTGAGGTCTTGCAGCCTGTCCAGGCACCAACTGAACCTCTTTTGTCCTTCAATGAAGAAAGACCTCCGGACATACTATTTAGCACTTTGGTTAAACCATGTTCTGCCCTCCCCACCATGTTAAGCAACAAATCATCAATTGCTAAGACCTGCTCCAGACGACCTAGATGTCAGCATCGCACCCCTGAAAGTCTGGTGGTACAGGTGTCCACCAGCAGAGTGAACCCTAACACCTTCCCTATCACTCCCACTGACAGGGACTCAAAACAGGTGGATACATTTGGAAAGTGTATGTTCTCTTCAGCTAACCTTGCCTTGAGGTCGTGGTTGCTACACCCATGTGCACTGAGTGGCTGAGAGCTTACCTGCAAGTCCCAGATGACTTACGGACTTCCTTAGCCCAAACCATTCAAGATGGTCGGGATGGAGCAAAATTCATCATACGCCCGATTGGGTAGGGTAATGGGAATCGGAGTGGTGCTTCAACACCATGCATGGAGTAAGTCCACTGCTTCCCCTGGACATCTAGGCGTCCTTAATGGACAAGCCTCATGACAGCTCCCGCCTGTTTGATGAAAAGGTGGACTCAGCCCTACAGCTTTTTAAGGAGAGCTGACTCACAGCATACTCTTTGGGCCTGTCAGTGCAGTAAGGAAATCCCCCAAACAATTTCACCCTTTTCAGGGATATGCCAGGGGCGTGGCATATGAACAATGCCAGGCACAACAAGCCTCCTAGGGTTCATCCCAATCCTCTGCCCACAACCTCAAAACCCCTTTAGCGCACCCTTAATTGCACACAGCCATCCTGTAGGAGGCAGGATCTGCCACTTCCTGCAGGAGTGGCAACACGTTACATCCAACATGTGGGTCCTGCAGATTGTCATATGGGGCTATACCCTACCATTCCCTTTTACCCACGGCACCTGCCACCTACATCAGACCACTACTTGGAGCACCGCATGCTCGTTGTATTCCAGGAAGCGCAGGCTGTGTTGGCCAAAGGAGCCATAGAGATTTTGCCTGCCTCAGAAGTAGTGACTGAGTGCTATTCCTGCTACTTTCTTGCATGGAAAAAGGATGGAGATCTCTGTTCTATTGTAGATCTTCACCCTCTCTATGCCTTCCTACACAAGGACAAATTGAAAATGCTTACCGTGGCCTAGGTTCTCTCGGCCCTGGATCTCAGAGACTGGATGGTGGTGCTAGACCTGCAGGACGCTTATTTTCACATCCCCATCCTGCAGGCTGGCGCATGGTATCTGCAGTGAAAGGTGGACCACAAGCACTTTCAGTTTGCCATGCTCCCTTTTGGCCTCACCCCTTGGGTGTTCACAAAGATGATGGTGGTGCTCACTGCCCACCCACGGAAGTTGGGGTCTTCCCCTACCATGACAGCTGGCTGTTGAAGGCGGGCTCACCACTGTTAGTCACAGTCCACCTCCAGATGACATCAAACCTCTTGACATCATTGGGGTTCTCAATAAACCTACCAAAGTCACACCTGACTCCATCGCAGAGGCTAACCTTCATCAGAGCTATCCTGGACACAGTGCACTTTCGAGTCTTTTCTCCAGACCAATGAGCCCAGGACATTCGGGACTTTGATCCTGATGTTTCAACCTCTGTCCTGGGTCCCAGTGAGGATAGCTTTTAGGCTTTTTGGGCTACTAGCCTCCTTCCTCCTGTTAGCCAACCATGCCAGATGGCAAATACAAGCTTTGCAGTGAGATCCGAAGGCTCAAGTGGGCCCAGCACTAAGGGAACCTGCCCGATTCCATCCAGGTGACCGTGGAGACTGCAAAAGATCTGCAGTGGTGGCTGTTCGACTGCAATTGGACCAGCTGCAGACCTCTCTCCCTACCCCACCCAGAGTGGATGTGTTGCTAATGGATTGGGAATGTCATCTGGGAACAGGGGTGATCAGAGAACTCTGATCTCTGGTGGAGACCCACCTCCACATCAATTTGTTAGAGTTACGATCAGTTTGCTTGGCACTGAAGACCTTCCTCCCCTCCATCAAGGGGTGGCTGATGCAGGATCTCAAGGATACCACCCCTGCCATGTGGTACTGGAACAAGCAGGGCAGGGCGGGGTCCTAGTCCTGTGCTAAACGGCACTGCACCTCTAGAGGTGGCTGAATAGTCAGGCAATTTCCCTTGAGGTACACAACCTGGTGGGATCTCTAACTTAGCCTAGTTATACCAGGAGGTGGCATAGGGTATCTTTCGACAATAAGGAGAATCCTGGTTAGATCTCTTTGCCACTGCTGAGACCCTCAATATCAGCCCTCTTGCACGCTGATGTTCCCAAAAGGCTGTTTGAGACACATTCTGCTACCTCTCCTGTCCCAAGGTCTGAAGAAGATCAGGAATGACTGGGCCCAAGTTATCCTACTGAAACCAGCTTGGGCCAAGAGAGTGTGGTACCCAGAACTTCTGGCATTGGGCTCTGATCAAGTTGCCACTTCGAGAAGACCTTCTGCTGCAGCAGCAGGGCAAGACCTTTCACCCAAGCCTGTGCAACCTGCACCTCCATGATTGGAGATTGAGCGACGACAGTTGATCCCTGTGTTCTTCCTCCTGAGGTCATTGATGTAATTTTGGCAGCCATGCACCCCTCAACGAAATCTGTGTATGCAGGGATCTGGGACAAATTTGTGGCTTGGTGAGGTACTCGCCAGTTGGACCAATTACAGGCAAAACTGTTGGATGTGTTGTTGTATGCTTTGTTTTTAGCCTAGCAAGTCCTTGCTCTGGGCACATTTATTTATTTTTTTAAACATATTTTTATTGGCGTTTTATATTTAACATTACAGCTTACACGCATCAGGCATTTCTTCAGTAACATTTATCTGTTGCAATACTAAGGTCACCAGTCTATGCCACTCCGGGTTCATAGGATACTTATTGACAACTTGTTTTAAACGATATTTTGAGCCGGAAAGTAGCCTAGTGGAGTGTCCCTGCCCTTAGTGAGCAATTATCCATTCTATTGCGCGTTTCACATTCTATTCAATTTCTTTTAGGTGGGCAGCCTTCAGCAACACTCTAGAGCACAGCAATACCATTTGTAATTAATGAAACTACTTTAACTTCAAACTGTGAACTTAAACCTGTGCAGAAGGGTGGTGTATGCGGGTATCCGGCAGTTCGTATTCGGGGGGGGGGAGGGTATAACGTAAGGAGCTCATAAGAGAGCTGGAAGGGTCTTCCCTAGTATGTCAGCTCCCCTCACAATCACATATTCTTTCCTCTGCTATAGGCGATCCTGAGGTGCATTGACAAGTTCTATCTCATGACCACATTATTAGAAAGAGGTTGTTATGGTACAGCACTTCCTCACAGTCCCTCTCACTCCCCCCTTCCTCCTCGCTGCTTGTTTGCATCAGCTTCTCCCAGGACACCATCGTCTCTTTCCATTGGTCAGCCATGGGACGCTTTCGCATTCCCCTAGCCTCTTCCCAGCTCAGCGCTCTACCTTCCGCCCCAGCCCAGCTAATCAGGTCGCGATTCCAACTTGCAACTTCAGGTCTAGCCATTGATTTCCATTCTAACGCTATTCTTCATTTGGCTAGTCCCATGGCTAAATCTATCAACCTGTTCCCAACCTTACATTTATGTGGCCGGGGGAAGAGTCCCAGTAGGCACACCTGCACTGTCAGGGCCAATTCCCGTCCCAGGGCGTCTTTAATCTTGGCTAGGATTGCTTCCCAAAAAGGACGTATGCACTTACATTCCCATGTCATATGTATGAAATCTGCATCAATTTGGGCACATCTTGGCCACTTCCGCATTTCCCCCCAATATATGACATTGAGGTGGTGAGGTGTCATATAAGTCATATGTATGAAATTGAATTGTATGTATTTCAAGCGCCTATTGCGGGAGACCTTCTTGGGGGACTGCAAGATTTTACCCCATTCTACATCTGTGAGTTCTCTGCCCACAATCTTCTCCCACCTCCCCCGCAGCTCGCGTAATGGGACGAGGGACGCTGTGATCAGGGTAGCATAGAACCACTTCACTTGATGCCCCGCAGAGCCCAGGGTAATCAACCAATGCAACACTGGGTGTGTCTCAGGCTCCTCCCTTCCCCCTCCCCATAGTTACCTGAAGGTGCGAGCCAAGGCCTAATACCGCAGAAACTGCCCTGGGGAAGTCCGCAGCTGTCCACCAATTACTCGAAAGGGATCAGTGTTTTTTCCAGGTAGCAATCCCCAACGTTCTCCGTCCAGGGCGCCAACTGTTCGGCCGTGAATATTGTCTCAGGGTCTCCATGGGGCAGGCCCACGAGGGGCAGCATAGGTGTGTACCTCGGGGTTCTCTGTAGCTTGGTCAGCATCTTTTCCAGGTCTGCAAGGCTGTGCATTGCAATAACGAGCGGTATGGGGCAGGCATTGCCGGGTCTAACAATTTTGCCAGCAATAGGCTAGGGCAGATATCTGGTTCCGTCAGACAGGTGTCTTCCTCGTTCACACCCTCTAACCATTGTGCCAGCCATTGCAGTTGGGCGGCCAACATATAGAGCTCGAAGTTCAGTACCCCCAACCCGCCTTCTGTCATAGGACGTTGTAGTGTCTTCAATGACACCCTCCGTTGCCCGTCTCCCCACACCAGGTCCAGCAGTAGGGAGTTCAAAGAGCGGAACTATCTTGGGAGCATCAGGACTGGGAGATTATCAAAGAAATATAATAGTCGGGGTAGCATAACCATTTTAGATAGGGAAATCCTAGCCATAATAGGCAACTGCAGGGTGTGCCAGAAGAGAACGCAGAATCTAAGAGATCGTAAAGCCCTGTTCAGGTTTCCTTACCTCAGATCTTCCATGGAATGGAAGATATGGATACCCAGGTATTTGAATGAGTGGGGGGTCCAGTGAATGTCAGCTGTCAAGGCCGCAGGCCAGGGTGTAGGACCCGCCACAGGGAATAGGTACGTCTTAGTTTTGTTAACCCGGAGGCCCGATAACTGTTCAAAACTCTCCAGGAGCTGCATAGCCAAGGCAGTGCCCCTCACTGCCTCTTCTAGGTAAATCAGCAAGTTGTCAGCGTAAAGGGAAATAGTATGAACCCTCTCACCCATCCTATCCCTTCACCACCCAACTGAACCTCTCAGCAAGCGGATCAATTGCTAGGGCAAACAGGAAGGGCGAGAGAGGGAACCCCTGTCGAGTTCCCCGGGAAATCTTGTATTGGTTGGATATCGTTTTGCCCGTCCTGACCCTCGCCATGGGGGATACATAGAGGAGCCATACCCACCTCACCCAGCCGCTCCCAAGGCCCATACGGAGCATAACTTCAAAGAGTACTCCCAGCTAACCGTGTCAAAGGCTTTTTCCAGGTCGATTGACAGCACTGCAGCCTACTGTTTAGATGTTGCTTCCGTGTGATAAAGGATAGAGTAGAGTCTGCGGAGATTTGCTCTGGGCACAGTTAAAGGTTATCTGTGGGCCCTTTCAGTCTTTTTATGTTTTCTGGACCTCTTATACTTGTTCAATTGACCGGTTGTGATGCTTTCCTAAAAGGTTTACGGCATATGTTTCCACCTAAGTCCTTTGTGA
The DNA here is from genome assembly GCA_963921515.1 of Calotriton arnoldi. NCBI lineage: Eukaryota > Metazoa > Chordata > Amphibia > Caudata > Salamandridae > Calotriton > Calotriton arnoldi. The sequence continues at coordinate 4,081,903 of CAWUFW010000014.1, read as the reverse complement.
TGGCACAGTGGGACATGGATCTGGTTCTCTCTTTTTTGATGTATTTCACCTTGGAAACAAATGCACAGTCGTCCATTGCATCTACTCACTTTAAAAGAGGTCTTCCTGATTGCGATAACATCTGCAGGCTCTGTGATTTAACTTGAGGCCCTTTCAGTCCAGCCTCTATACCACCTTTTTTTCTGGATAAACTGGTCCTAAGGACTCAAGCTGCATTCCACCCAAAGGTGGTGACACCTTTCATGTTGGACAAGCCATTACCTTTCTGACCACCTTTGCTCTACCTCATCCATCAAAAGAGGAAGAGAGACTCCATTGTTTGGAGTACTCAGTTTTTACATTGATCACACCAAGAAACAGGGTGGATTATCAGCTCCTTGTGAGGTTCTTTGAGGTGAAGAAGGGCAAGGTGGTAAAGAATGAATAGTCGTCTGCATAAAAATCTGCTGCACATTGGCTAAGATGCAGCCTTCAGAAGGTAAAAGGCCTCAAGGCTGCTACCACTGCATTGGCACGCCCTGGATAAATATCAGATTCTCACTATCCTCCCGCCTCCCCATTCTGTGGTATGGTCTCCTCAATCTAAAAAGATCCCAATATAGGAATCTGCACACTGGTTCATTCAATTTGCCATTGGGCTCAGCACCTGAGGGTGCGGACCAGTTCATGAAAGAAACTAATGTCAGAATGCATTTGTGGTGTATATATGTGACTCCATTCATCACTTCCAGAGTGGAACAGCGTTGATGTGGAGTAGCATGGTGCCACTTACCAGCACGCAGGAGCACTACTTTTGAGTTTTCCAGATCCAGCCTGGTGCTAAGGTAAGTACCATGTTCACCAGGGCTCTTCCCACTGATTGTAGACACCCTGCGCCTGGGAATGTAGTTGCCACTCATGATTGCCAGATATCTGCTCAATTTGTCCGCTCTGGCATTCAAAGACCTTTCCACATGGTGGCAACCAGAAAGATGTTTTGGCGCTCTAGCCACTTCCAGAGACCCAAAGCCTCCTGGCACAGGACCCCACACCAACATGCTTGTTGAGTACCACATGACGGTAGTGTGGACCATGAGTACCTGCACTAGCCTTTTCTTGATGGATGGCAGGAAGACCTTCAAGGTCAGAAGAATGACCTGTAGCTCCAGATGGTTGATGTCGAACCGACCCTCCACTGGATGCCAGAATGCTCTGATCTCCACTTTACTTAGATGACCTCCCCCCCACACCCCCCCCATCCAGCTGCAATGTGTCAGTCACCACTGTCAGCTTTGGGTGGGGAAGGGAGGACAGGACAAATTGTGTCTGGTCGGCCGCCACTGCAAATCACAGGTCGTCGGGTCGTCTCCTTCAAGACCTGAATAGTGTCATAAAGGCGGCCTTGATGCGGAGCCCACAAAGACTTTAGGTTCCACTACAGGGCTCGCATGTGCCACCCAGCGTAGTTGATAAGGAGGATTCAAAAGGCTTAAGAAGCCAAAAAGGGTCAGAGACACCCTCCAAGAGTGAGCCTTAAACATCAGGATCATAGCCCAAAAGTTCTAGACTCATTGAAGCGTTGGAAAAACCCAGAACTCCACTGTGTCCTGATTCTCCCCTATGAATGGGTGATTGTGATGGAATCAGGTGGTACTTCTGCTTGTTTATTGTAAACCGCAACAATGTTATACGTTTCGCCATCATCTGGAGGAGGCCCACTACTAACTACGGCAAGCCCGCCTTCCGCAGCCAATCGTCGAGGTGTGGGAATATAGGAACTCCTGACCTTTGAAGATGGGCAGCAACTACCACCATCACTTTCAAGTACACCAAAGGGGTGCTGCTGAGGCTGAAAGAGAACACAGCAAACTGGAAATGTTCCTGGCCCACCCTGAATCACAGTTTAACACTTGTGGATCTGCAGGACAGCTACATTAAAATACATGTCCTGCAAGTCTAAGGAACCCATACACTCTTGGGTCCAGACCAGAAAAAATCTTAACCAATATGAGCATTTAGATTTTGCCCTTCTGTAGGAAGTCATTCAAAGGCATTCAGGGGTCTACGATCCAAGACAAACAAGACGCCCCTATCCTTTTTCAGGACAAGGATGTAGCATAAGAACCTTGCCCTTCTCAGAGTGTGGCACAATCTCTATGGCACCTTTGGAGAGTTATAAAACTATTTCCTGTAGCAGGTTAGACAGAGGCTCTTCTGAAATTCGTTCTGGTGTGGAAAGGTGGTGGGTGGAAGGCTAGAAAAAGTAACTCATAGCCCTTTAAGCAATTTGCAAACCCCATCTGTCAGATGTGATGGCTCACCAACACAGGAAGAAATGCTGGATCCTGCCTCTCACTTGTTGGGCATGCACTGCAAAGGGCAAATGAAAGCAGTTTGTTGCCGGTTGAAGCAGGAGAAGAGAAGTTAGAGAACTGATGCCCTGCTGGCCTGTCTGTACATGTATGCCAGCCCTAGGGAATAGCCTCTCCATTTCCAGAACAGGCACTGAAACTGTTTGGCAGGGGGTCAACAGCCCCAAGGAACGGGCTGTAGCTCTACTGTCTTCAAGGGCGAGAAAGCAAAAGACACACAATTGATGGACGGAATGCAGAACAAATCAAAACATTCTCCCCCAGTCAAGAGATCTGGGTTAAATCCATCATCCTTTTACTCACCATGCCACCCCAGTTTAGACCTGGCCATATGCAAATCAGTCTTGACCCTGTGCCTCATGGGAACAGTCCAGCCTGAACTGCCAAGCCAGGTCCTCCCTGGACCGGAAACAAGCATCCTAGGACCTGTTTCGGGGTTTCACCCCTCTTCAGCCAGGATAGCTTGATTCCAGTGGCACAGTGAGCCCAGTACCCACGTCTGGGCATACCTGGCGCACTTAGGGCGAGAAAGCAAAAGACACACAATTGATGGACGGAATGCAGAACAAATTAAAACATTCACCCCCAGTCAAGAGATCTGGGTTAAATCCATCATTCTTTTGCTCACCATGCCACCCCAGTTTAGACCTGGCCATATGCAAATCAGTCTTGACCCTGTGCCTCATGGGAACAGTCCAGCCTGAACTGCCAAGCCAGGTCCTCCCTGGACCGGAAACCAGCATCCTAGGACCGGTTTCGGGGTTTCACCCCTCCTCAGCCAGGATAGCTTAATTCCAGTGGCACAGTGAGCCCAGGACCCACGTCTGGGCATACCCGGCGCACTTAGGGCGAGAAAGCAAAAGACACACAATTGATGGACGGAATGCAGAACAAATCAAAACATACACCCCCAGTCAAGATATCTGGGTTAGGGGGGCGTGGCCTAGGAGCTGAACATGGCGGACGCGTCTCCGTAGAGCTCCGCTGTTCGCTCCTTCCAGGGACAGCATCCGCCATTATCCTGGTCCCTGACACTCGGGCTTGTGCGAGCGGGCTGCTCACGGGCCCGCGGCGATCGCGCCGGGACATCTTGGTGGCGGCAGGGAGCTCAATTCGGCCGCTGCGGCCGCGGCTTGCAGGACCGGTGGAGACCACGCACGCATCGGCGGGCGGCTGCGGCTGAGCTGCGGCGGCCGCGATTCACTGGCGGCGCGGCTGGGGACGCTATCATCCTGCCCGGCGGCCCCCCGGAAAGCTGCTGATCGGGCCCCGGCCCTGAGGGGCAGCAGGGAGTGCACCAAGATCGCGGTGCCCCTCTGCCGGCTGCGCCTACCTCTGGTCCCTTGCAGGAGGGGCTCTGGATTTGTGGGGCCTACCCTGGGCCTGGACGGCCGTTGACTGCGGCCCTGCCTGAGGACTCCGGTGCCATAGGGTGTTGCGGTGAGCTGGGCGGGGACCTGTGGGGCTGGACTCTGCTGCTACCCACGCGCCTGACCCCCTGGCGGGGGCTCCGCCGGTCCCTCCCCCCGGCTGGCCCGGGGCGGCCATACGGACAGTCCTGACTGCCCCGCAGCTGGGAGACCCCGGAGGCTCTTGACGGAGATACCTGTCGGCGCCGCCTGGGATCGGGCGCCTGCGCGGGGGACGCGGTCGTGGTGATCCGCCCCACCCGGGGTGGGTGGTGAACTCTACCGATCCCCCCTTCCATCATTCTCTCTGGCTGCGGCACTGACTGCTCTGGAGCGGACCCTCCACGCCATCATGGGTAAGAGCAACCCCGGAGCGGCGGCGCCCAAACAACCTACCATGGACCAATACACCACGGCCACCCCAGCGAATAAAGGTGCCGCAGAGGGCGTCTCCTCAGATACGGCGACACTCCTGGAGGCCATCAATCAGTCACGAACCGCCCTCGAGGCCCAGATCGGTGCGGTGGGGTCCGAAGTGTCATTCCTCCGCCAGGATCTCCGGAAGGCGGTCGACCGAATCACCGAGGCCGAGACGAGGGTCTCCGCGGTTGAGGATACTGTCTCCACCCTCCAGAAGAAGGTTGACAAGCTGGCCATGGTATCTAGGGAGCTGGAAGCGAGGGCCGAAGACGCGGAGGGCGGGCCCGCCGCAACAACATCCGCCTGGTGGGTTTTCCAGAAGGTTGCGAGGGATCCTCGATGGGTGGCTTCCTCTCCGAATGGCTCAAGGCGCGGCTACCCGCAGATGACATTTCTTCCTGCTTCATGATCGAGAGGGCCCATCGCGCCCTGACCAAGAAGCCGCCGCCGGGGGAGCGCCCACGCCCGGTTATTGCTCGCCTCCTAAATTATGCTGACCGCGATGCCATTCTTCGCTTTGCCAGGACGCACAAGGATGAAATGATCTTTGAGTCCCATCCCATCATGGCCTTCCCGGACTACACCCGGACGGTTCAGCAGCAACGCCAATCCTTTGTTGCGGCCAAGCGGCGGCTGCGGGACCTGAACCTATCCTATGCGCTCATGTTCCCGGCCCGTCTGAAGGTCATTTATGATTCCAAAACATATTTCTTTGATACGCCAGAGGAAGTATTTGCGTGGACAGATGAGCGCCGCAACTTGAAGCCGCATTCCCCACCCCCTTTAGACTCTGACTCTTCTCAAAGCTCGCATCGGGGTGGACGGCAGGGAGGCGACGCTACTCATCGACGACATCGATCCCGCTCAAACTGGCGCTCCCAGAACAAGAAGGACCCTGCGGACTGAGGCAGCCCGAGGCTGGGACATACGCTGGTGGATTGACTCTTCCCGGTTTCATGTGACGGCGGAGCCCGTTGGCTGCTGCTACTGGCCGGGATATCCTGCCACTAAGAGCCAGGGACTTTTGCTCTTCCCCTGGAGGGAGTGGGTTCTCCACGCCTTCCCTGTTGTGAGTTTTTATGGGTAATGTTGGGTGGGGGGGATCCTTTGGAGGGTCCGCCGGGGCCTCCACGTTGGGGGGCCAGGACGAGATTCCGCCGCGACAGGTACTCCGTGTTCCAGGAAGTATAGGGGTTGGGGGGGCGGGGGAGGGGGTTGGGAGGGCGATTTGTTGTTAGTTCTACAGTTGTTTTTTAAGATATACGCACCACGATGTCCCATATGTCCACAATGTCCGCTGCTCTACACCTTACCGATAGCACATGACACATACAGCTAATGGCACTCCCCTAGGAGATCTCAATATCGTGTCTTGGAATGTACGGGGCCTGTTGAATAAGATTAAAAGAGGGGCTGTACTACACATGGCAAAACGCTACTCAGCAGATGTCTTGCTGCTGCAAGAAACTCACATGCTAGGCAACAAGGCCCCGTGTCTGTCTCGCTATGGCTATGCCACGGTGTACCATTCTGGCTTCTCAAGGGGGGCACGAGGTACGGCCATCCTTATTCACCGCAGGGTCCCATTTCAAGTTACACAGCATTGGTTCGACCCGGGTGGCCGTTTTACGGCCGTTTCCGGCACCCTGGCTGGGGAACAGATTACAATTGGGAGCATATATGCACCACCTCCTCTAGGCCGGACGTTCATTGACAGACTGACGCAACTCTGGGGGAATTCCCCGACGGCCTGACTATCCTGGGTGGGGACTGGAACGACGTCATGGCTCCCCCGGATAGGTGGCGGGCACGACCGCCGACCACCCCTCCTCCTAGGTCTAAACTCAACATCTTGGCCCATACATTGGGATGGGTGGACACATGGCGGGCTTATCATCCTTCCGAAAATGGATTTACATACGCATCATCCGTCCACCCCACCCTTTCACGTCTGGATTACATATTCCTCCCAGGCAGCTACCTGCATCGGGTGTCACATACTTCTATCTTCCCACGTGGCCTGTCTGATCACTCACCCATTCAGCTCAAACTCCGTCTGCAGACCTGTCGTCCCCCCTATCACTGGCGCATGTCTCCCTGGCTGCTTAGAGATCCCGGGTATCGGGAGATGCTCCATCGAGCCACGGCAGATTATTTTGCTTTCAACACCGGGTCCACTCAATCCCTGATAATATTGTGGGAGGCCTTTAAGCCGACTATTCGGGGGGCGGATATTAGCTATCGCACTGGGGAAAAGCGGCGCCGCCTGGCACAGATCCAAGATCTAGAAGATAGACAGCTCGCTCTCCAGGCCTCGTTAGTGGAAAGCTCCGACGCCGGTGCCCGCCGTAACCTGCTCCATGTCCAACAACAGCTGCACCAGCTGCTCACGGACACTGCCAGGGATGCTTGGCTGGCGACCCAGCACCGGATATATCACTGGGGCGATAAGTCTAGCCAGATGCTCCACCGACTGTGTCAGGCGAGGGCCTCCCCGACGCAGGTCCCTCTCTTGAGGTCCCCTGCCGGTGACATGTGCGTCACCCCGGGGGCGGTGGTGCAGGCCTTTGCCGATTTTTATACGGCCTTGTACTGTGAGCGTGAGGAACTCGCGGCACCGCTTATCGATGCCTTCCTTGTAGATATCCCTCCAAAACGCCTCTCAGATGTGCAGCGAGCTGTTCTTGACGAGCCTATCTCGGTGGAGGAGCTGCGGGCGGCCCTCACCGATACCCACCCGGGCCGTGCACCAGGCCCCAACGGGTTCCCCTGCGACTTTTTGCGCTCCCAAATGGGGACCGTTGGTCCTCATCTTCTTGGCGCGCTGCATCAGGCGTTGGAGCAGAAGATCTTGCCCCTGGACTGGCGCCATGCCGAAATTGTGGTTTTTCTCAAACCGGGCCGCCCTCCGGAGGCCCCGGGCTCATACCGTCCCATATCCCTATTAAACTTCGAGCCGAAATTACTGGGGAAGGTGTTGGCTGAACGCCTCCGCACCTGTATTCTGGACCTTGTCCACCCGGACCAGTCAGGCTTTATGCCCCAACGCTCCACGAGGCATAACATACGGCGAGCGCACAACGCTGTTGCCGAGGCCCACCGGCTGGGACGCCCTGCGGCGGTCCTGCTAGCTGACATCGACAAGGCGTTCGACTCCTTGAGCTGTACCTACCTTTTTAAACTTTTGGAAGCTGTCAACCTGGGGCCCCGGTTCCGCGAGTATGTTAAATTGCTGTACACAGATCTTACGGCTTCGATCCGTGTGGCTGGCCACCGTTCTCCCTCCTTCCCCATCTGCAGGGGGACCAGACAGGGTTGCCCCCTCTCTCCGCTTCTGTTCGCTTTAGCGATAGAGCCACTGGCTGAGTGGGTACGCAGGGATGCGGTTTACCGGGGACTGGTCTGGTCACCCGAGTGTTCGGACAGGATAGCACTATACGCGGATGACGCGCTATTTTTCTTTTCTGACCCTTGGGTCACCGGACCGAGGGTGCTCCAGATCTTGCGGGTGTTCGGTGAGACGACAGGACTACACGCCAACCCGTCCAAGTCGATCCTCTTTCCCATATGCGGCGCACAGGGAAGTCAAACCTGGGCCTCACAGCTGGTCATTGCGGACGAAGGGTTTAGATACCTCGGCGTCCATATCTCTAGATGCCCCGTCGTGGCGTGGTCGCGCAACATAGCCCCCCTGCTTCCGGCAGTACGTGAGGAGACGACGGTATGGTCCCACCTTCCCTTATCCTTATACGGCCGGTCTGCAATATTCAAAATGGTATCACTGCCACGCTTGCTTTATAGGTTGCAAAATTTCCCGTTCCCGATCCCTCCGTCGTGGTTTCTTCAAATCAATGCGCTCCTAAATAGATTCCTCTGGGGGGTGGGGCGGTCCGGGTGGCTCTGGCGACCTGTATCCATCCACCTATTGCGGTGGCATTGCAGCAGCGGACGTACGGGCGTATTATTGGGCGTCCCAGCTCTTAGTCATCAATGAATGGTGGTACAATCCTCAGACCGACCCGGCCTATGCGGTAGACCGGCTTTTCCTGGCGGCACATCCACTATTAGATCTCTTATACAGCAATTCGTCCTTGGAGGCTCTTCCCCCCGCCTGTAGTACCGTAGTCCAGATCTGGAGACGAGTGTCCCGGTCCATGAGTTGGTGGGATACGCTGACAGGCGCGACTCCCCTTTGGCGCGGCACGCGCCTTCGGCCCGTCTCCACTCTGGCCGGGTTCCGGGGCTGGGATACTATTGGAATCTCTACATTGGGTGATGTGATGCGAGGGACCACGCTTAAATCCTTTCAGAGTCTGCAGGAGGAGTTTGATCTACACAAGTCCCAGTTCCACAGGTATCTTCAGCTTCGCCATGCCCTGTCCCCCCTGATAAAGCACCTCACGTCCTTACCCGAATTCCACCCACTAGAGGGCAGACTGTTGATAGGGGATCTGGGAGGGCACAAAATCCGTCAAATATATCAGACCCTGACAACGCACTCCAAGACGCGCATACACCGGACTAGGGCAGCTTGGGAGGTGGATTTACCGGCCCTCACGGACGATGATTGGACTGAGGCCCTTGCCAGCCCCAGGTATGCTGCCGTCTCCTCTAGGTACAGGTTGATACAGTTTAAGTACCTTCATAGGGTATATTATACCCGCCTTCGCCTTTGGAAGATGGGGGCTATTCCGTCCCCGACCTGCCTCCGTTGTAATTCTGACGATGGGTCCTTCCTCCACACGGTTTGGAGTTGCACGGCACTACACCAATTTTGGTCGGGGGTGCTGTCCTGTCTGGGGCGGGTGTTGTGCTGGGACCTCCCGGAGGATCCTCGATTGATACTTCTTCATGGCACGGAGGACATCGGGGAAACCGATATAAGAGGCACCTTCTATTCCTCGGTCTCACCTTAGCCAAGCGTGATATAGCGCAGAATTGGAAGTCTCCCTCTCCCCCGGGGTGGCGGCCTGGAAGACAGCCCTAGATACATGTATGTCGGCGGAGGTGGCGGTGTTTCAGGCCCGGGGTTGCCCGCAGAAACATGGGAGGATCTGGTCCAAGTGGGCAGAATACCGGGGCATTGACCTATCTATTCATACACAGTCAGCGAACCCGGACCCTATTGCAAGACTCATCATCAATGATTCCCCAATCTAAGGTGCTCATTGGCTGGGGCATTGGACATAGTGTTATGATCATGTATGTCTTTCTCATTTCAGGTGGGAAGAGTGGTGCAGGGGAAGGGGGAGGGGGGAGGGGTGGGATGTTGGACTGCATGTTTCGCAGATTCTTTGGTGAAACCTTCGTAGGTATCGGTTGTATATGCATATTGATATGTGTCTCTATATTGACTACAGGGGTTCACCCACTGGGAGTTGTAAACTCAATAAAATTTGTTGTTAAAAAAAAAAGATATCTGGGTTAAATCCATCATTCTTTTGCTCACCATGCCACCCCAGTTTAGACCTGGCCATATGAAAATCAGTCTTGACCCTGTGCCTCATGGGAACAGTCCAGCTTGAACTGCCAAGCCAGGTCCTCCCTGGACCGGAAACAAGCATCCTAGGACCGGTTTCGGGGTTTCACCCCTCTTCAGCCAGGATAGCTTGATTCCAGTGGCACAGTGAGCCCAGGACCCACGTCTGGGCAACCCTGGCTGAAGAGGGGTGAAACCCCGAAACCGGGTCCTAGGATGCTTGTTTCCAGTCCAGGGAGGACCTGGCTTGGCAGTTCGGGCTGGACTGTTCCCATGAGGCACAGGGTCAAGACTGATTTGCATATGGCTGGGTCCAAACTGGAATGGCATGGTGAGCAAAAAAACGATGGATTTAGGCCCAGATCTCTCTACTGGGGTGAATGTATGACATTGTTCTGCATTCTGTCCATCAACTGTTGTTTTTGCATTTGTCACCCCGAGTGGGACGGGTATGCCCAGACGTGGGTCCCGTGCTCTCCATGCAACTGGAATCAAGCTATCCTGGCTGAAAAGGGGTGAAACCCCGAAACCGGTCCTAGGATGCTTGTTTCTAGTCCAGGGAGGACCTGGCTTGGCAGTTCGGGCTGGACTGTTCCCATGAAACACAGGGTCAAGACTGATTTGCGTATGGCTGGGTCCAAACTGGAATGGCACGGTGAGCAGAAAAAACGATGGATTTATGCCCAGATCTCTGTACTGGGGTGAATGTATGACATTGTTCTGCATTCTGTCCATCAACTGTTGTTTTTGCATTTGTCACCCCGAGTGGGACGGGTATGCCCAGACGTGGGTCCCGTGCTCTCCATGCCACTGGAATCAAGCTATCCTGGCTGAAGAGGGGTGAAACCCCGAAACCGGTCCTAGGATGCTTGTTTCCAGTCCAGGGAGGACCTGGCTTGGCAGTTCGGGCTGGACTGTTCCCATGAGGCACAGGGTCAAGACTGATTTGCATATGGCTGGGTCCAAACTGGAATGGCATGGTGAGCAAAAAAACGATGGATTTAGGCCCAGATCTCTGTACTGGGGTGAATGTATGAGATTGTTCTGCATTCTGTCCATCAACTGTTGTTTTTGCATTCTACTGTCTTCAAAGCATTCTAACATGAAGTCCGGCTTCAATCCACAGAAGCGAGACCCATCAAGGGACCTATCCATTAGTTAAGCTTGTACACCGATGGAGAATCTGGTGGAACTCATACAGACATGTATATGAAGGACAACATTGGTACCGACTGCCTCCCAATTCAGTCTGTGGTATCCAAACCTGCGAAGTTAAGATACCTGGCCGCATCTTGCTAGTTATGGATCATCTGAACCAGAGAGGCCCTAATAACCAGGGCTCCTGGTTTTATGGTATTTATTTATTTTTGAAAATATTTTTATTGTTTTATGCATTATGACAAGTACACTAATACAAACATCGCAACATCCCCTGAGCACCCCAATCGCCCCAGAGTCTGGCCCCTGCAGAACCACAGAATCAAAGTCCACGTCATCATACCCAGTCTACTGTGTCTCCTTGATCCTCCCGTTGTCGCAAATATTACGTGCAAGGGCTGCTAAGACAAATAAACGCCACGCCCCCAGGCCTGTGCTGGGCGTGTGCTCCCACCTTGCCCCTCTCTCAACCCACATTCACTTCCCATCCTCCCAGATTTCATCAAATTTCCTCTGGCTCCCTTGTCCTTTGTAGATTTCCTTTTGCATTATTCTACAATATTTCCTTCCACACTCCCAGTCCTTGTGTCTTGGGGGAACTCCAGAGCCCCATTTCTGAGCAATGTCCCTTTTTGCCACCATACAACCCAAATTCACCAACAGTTTCTGATAGCAGGAGTGATCTGTCTGGCCCCATATTCCCAGAAGCATCAGTGGTGGCTACATCTCTAAGGGCAGCCCTGTTGCCTCCTCCAGAGACCTCCTAACCGCTTCCCAAAAAATTCTTACACAGGGACAGCTCTAAAGTTTATGTAGAAAAGTGCCTTCCGGCACCTGAGGCAATCCGCTTCTTCCACCCTTACTATACTACATAGCAAGGTGCGCGTGTAGTAGACCCGATGTAATACCTTAAGTTGGATCAGGCGAAAACTCACTTTTATGGCCACCAATGCTGGGAACTCCAGAGCCACCCACCAATCATCCTTGTCTAATTCCCCTAGATCGTGTTCCCAGGTTTCCTATAATTTCGAAAGAGAGGGTTGCGTGTTTCTCTTCACTGTCCCATATGTCAACGAGATCAACTTCTTTTCAACCCTCCCATCTAGGAATCTACCTTCCAACGTGGAGTCATCTAGCGACACAAATGCGCTCAAGACATGCGTCAATGGACCGTAGTACAGCCATTGCATCTCTGACACTTGATACTCCTTTCTCAGGAAGGCAAAGGGAACCACCCCATTCTCATCCCACACATCTGCCAGCGTGGACATTTCAATATTATCCCTTCCCTGAAGTCCTCTCAAAGCCACGACGGGTCGTACCCAGGAGCCCTCCCACAATGGCATCCTCGGGGTCAGCCTGCTACCCCACCACATCTCTATGGCCAGTCTTCTCCAGATACCCCCCCACTGTCCTCGTCGCTAGATTCGCCTCGGGCAACAGCCTGCCCCTATACAACGAATGTAAGTGACTCATGTCCCCCATTCCTATCCTGTCTTGTCGAAGCACTAGATCAGCCCAATCTGTATATGCTCAACCATTTACTACACTCACTTGTGCAGCTTCATAATATTTCCGCACGTTTGGTAAGGAAATGTTTCCCTCATATTCAGACCACTGAAGGACTCTCAGGGATATACGAGGCTGTCGTCCCACCCAGACTAGTGTCCGCAAAAATGCGTCCACCTTAGTAAAGAATCCATCCAAAATCTTAAAAGGGCTATTCTGGAGTGCGTACAAAAGCCTGGGGAGTGCCACTATTTCAAACATCGCTGCCTTCCCCAGTAGCGAAAACGGCAGCGACTGCCATTGTTTCACATCTTGCTCCAGTCTTTGGAGCAGATGGGCCGGATTTGCCTCATAGTACGAATCCGGACGGTTAGTAATCCAGATCCCCAAATATTTCAATTGCTCTTTCTCTATCCGCAGCGGTAAAGCTGGGTCCATTCTCCCAGCAGGAACAACAAAGATTTGTCCCAGTTAATGGCAAAACTAAAATGGTCCCCAAATATGTGAAAGATATCCCGTAACCTGATCAGTGTTGGGCCCACATTCATTAGGTACAATAAGATATCGTCAGCATATAGTCATATGCGCTCATCCCATTCAGTACCTCCTGGCCATCCCCATAGCTGCGCACCTACTCGCACCCATTCCTCCAAGTCTTCTATGGCAGAGTGAACAGCATTGGCGGGAGCTGACACCCCTGACGTGTGACCCTTCATACGTTGAATTCCAGCGAGGTTTGGACATTAACCCGCACTCTGGCCGTTGGCTTATCATAGAGAAGTTTGACCCACTTGATGTATCTAAGGCCTAACTCCATCGTAGCAAGCACATCAAAGAGGTATGGCCATTCCACGGTTGCAAACCTTATTTGCGTTTAACAAAACAATCACCTACCACCGCCAAGTTATTATGCAGACGTCTCAGATTCAGCCTAGTCTAGTGACCCGGCATAAACCCATTCTGATCGTGGTGCACCAACTCTGACACTACCGCCCTAAGCCTGGTCGCTAGTAGATTGGCCAGAACTTGATGTGCGTTGAGCAGTAATATGACCCATTATGATTCACATCGATCTCTGGCCTTCCCTGCCTTTGGGATAAGTACCACTGTCACCAACTGCATGTTGTCCTGTAGCCCTCCCACCTGGAAAGCCTTCACAAAGGCGGCGTGCAGCTGGGCTGCCGTCCACCTATGCAATATCAGAAACAATTCAACCAGGGAAGCCGTTTGGACCCGGGACTTTCCCGGATTGCATTTGACCCATGGCAAAGGATACTTCCTCCGCAGTAATGTCTGCCGCTTTCGTGTGCCCTGTCCAATCGCCTCATAGGGCAGTCGTTAATAAAGGCCAACGCCTCCTGTTCAGGGGTCCGCTAGTGAGCACTGTAAAAGGTCTCTGAATGTCTGGCAAATTACTCCACTATCTCCCTGCTGCCACTCTCTGCTGCCCCGGAGTCCATCTTTAATTTGCTAACCAACATACTTTCCTTGCCTCCAATCTGCGCTAACAATTTACCTGTCTTGTTCCCCCTTCATATATCCTTTTATTTTTTGCCAAGTAGGACGTTTTGGCCTCATGATCAGTCACTGCCTCATACTCGGCCCTCTTTAAATCCATGGTGGCCTTCCCAGGGAGGGATTGCGTCCCCGCGTAATCCTGCTCCATCTGAGCCAGTTCCCCCTCCAAGACAGCCAATCTAGCACATCTCTCCCTTCTGTCCCCTATTTCCCGGGTGATGATGACTCCACCAACTGCGGCCTTGTACGCCTCCCACAGTGTAACCTGGCTACTCACTGAGGTTTTGTTTTCCTCAAAATAATGTTTGGATGCCTTGCCTAAGCGTTTGACCTCCTGTACATTGGTATTTATTTATTTTTAACATTTCCATCTGTATTTATCCTTATTTATTTTCTGGCCATCTTATTAGTATTTATCCATTCTTATTTTGTGTTTTGAGAATAAATGGAGTCGTAAAATGGTATATTTACACATTTATTTAACTGATATACCCTCATACTTTGATGCCTGTTGCATTTTAGCAAATTAAGCAGCTGAATATAGGAAAACACTACACCCACAAGTAAATATTAGCATTATACTACAAATATATGTTAACATATGCCTGTATTTAGGGAAATTTCAACCTGTTTTTTAACGCCCCATGCTGTTTATCTCCTCAGCTGTTGCCCTGGAATTCACGAAAGACAGTATAGAGAGTCACTCACAAGAAGCACAATTTTCTGATTTTTTCCGCTTTTAAAAAATTAACACATACAGGAAACATTTTGTTTTCTGTCTGTATTAAATAATCTGTAAAAAAAAATCTGTAAAAACAGGGAGCCTTATGTAATAACCTCCAGAACTGCTGGGAAGCCATCTTCCAAAAAGTACACATGCATCGCCCAACAGACTGCATTTATGGATTGCAGTGTAAGACTGGCAGCGGTAAAAATACTTTTTGGCATCAATCTTTTTGGATTCTTTGGAAGATTGGTTGAAAATGAGTGACTCTCAGGAGTAGGATGCTTGGTGAGAAAATCAGGATCACCGGGTCCCAATCTATGACATCTGTCCACCGGCCGGCTAACAGTCAGGCAAGAGCATGGTTTTCACCAGGTATCACAGTATCCATCAGGGTATCATTAAACAGGAACAAGGGCTCAGACGTTGATAGTCCAGTTTGCAGAATTTCTTTCAAAACATTTGTCTTAGTCTCAATGGGGGGCAGTTGTAATTGTAGTACCTCGGGCCGCCCTGTGAACTACCACTGCAAATGAGGCACTGTCTTCCATTGGTGGTCCGTGTGGTTAATCAAGCTCTATTTCAGGCAAGATATCAAGCCCAACTATGTTCATTAAATCAAGGTATAGGGCATCATCAGTATAACGACTAGTGAGCAAGCCATCCCCTTCACCATCACAGTCTGCAATATCCTGGGGTGCACCCTGCTCTGGTACAGGATCAGAGTCAGAAGAAAAAGGATAATGGAGTCTGGTAGAAGCACTCAGTTTGACTCCGGCTACTTAACAGCTGGTTGCGCTTTTGTAATTGCGGAGTGCCACATTGGTCAACCACGACCTGACGTCAGTTTGGGATCAGACATGGGTGTAGGCACCAGATTATCCACTGATGCCACTAGTGTTGGCACCAGCATAGGGGTCGTCAGGAACAGGCATGTGTTTTTGGGCCTGAGTTGAAGTCTGTACCAGAGTTTGTATAGCCCAGGAAATGGGTTCCAGGGGGACAGACCATACTGGGGAGGGACCCACAGGAGTTACCAGACTGGAGGCCCTTTTGGTTCCTCAAGGACCGAAGGCGCACCAGGAATGAAGGACTGAGTGGGAAGCCACTGAAAATTTGCAACATGGCTTCTTTGAAGACCTCATTTTTGTGGTGATGACAGCCTGAGGAACTCTGGGCACATCGGGATCAACTGAGGAATCGGTTCAGTTGCTGGCGACATAGGTGGACTTCAACTTAAGTCTTGATGCCCTTGCTCCTTATCTTTGGAGTCAGAGTGGAGGGAAAGGGACAAGGACCACTTTGCTTTTTTATGCTTGCTCTTGGACTTCGATTTACCTGATGACTATCAGCTAAACGTGGAGAGGTGGAGGTAATGGCACTGGGACAGGGCCCATGACTTTGAGCAAGGGCGGGATCTGCACGAAGGGCTTTTCTTTTTGTTTGACGTCTTATACCTTTGCCTCCCAGTCTCAAATTGCCTTCTATTATTTTTTTTTTCTCGTTTTATTGAAAATTATTAGTTTCATACAGCATATGGTGGAGAGAAAGGTGACAGATGTTAAACAATTACAGATCTTTGATTCATAGTATTGCAGATTCAGTGATTCCCAGCAATTCAGAAGTGGCACTTTTACAGCTAAATAATTTGCAGCATGCACACATTTGTCCCTCAGAACCCACTCCACCCTGCCACCTAGGTGGCTCTCCCTCAGTTCCCCTTCCATCCTTAATCTCTTTAATCGCTCCATGCCTCCCACACTTTCTCCCACTTTCTGGGACAACCTCTTGCTTTATATATCACTTGCACCTCCCTCTGACACCAATCCAGGTCCGCTTCCCATTTTATCTCTAGGGTGGGGGTCGCAGCACCCCATGCTCTCGCTATGTTATGCTTGGTAACCCCCGCTGCAAACCGCAGCCAGATCTCAGTGTATCTGGGCCACTTCTCTTCCCCGGTAATCCCTAGGAGCAGCCATTTAGCATCAAGGGGGGCCTCCAATGACATGACACAGGTCATTTTCTCCTGCACTCTGACCAGAAACTCTGTATAAATGAGCACTCCCACAAGATGTGGAAAAAAGTACCCTCAATCCCACATCCCCTCCTGCATAGTGGAGTCTCCGCCCTACCAATTTTGTGTAAAGGTGTCTGTGAGTAGTAGGACCTATGCAGAATTTTTAATTGGACCAATCTGAATCGAGCGCAAATGGTTATAACTCACGGGCTCTGAAGGGCCTCTATCCAATCCTCATCTTCGAGTTCCCTCAGGTCTCCCTCCCACGCTAACCTCGGGGGGGGGGGGGTCCAGCAGGTCAGGGGAGTTGTTGACCAGTTTCCTATATATCACTGACATCCCTTTCTCTGTCAGTGCCTCGGTGAGTATTCGGTCTTCCAGAGGAGAGGATTCTGGCACCTGCTCACCTTGTAGGAGAAAATGAAGGGTGTCGTCCAGCTGTAGATATTGAAATGCTCTGATTCTGCTAGAGCATACTCCGGGCAGAGGTCTTTAAATATGATAATGGCTTGGCCCCTCCAGACATCTCCCAGATGTCCTATGCCTAGGAGCTCCCACTTCGAGAATCCTTTTAGTCCACCCACTTCAGACAACAATCGGCTGTGCCAAAGCGGCATCAACCCAGTGAGCCTCCCCGCCCAGCTCAGAAAGCTGTGGCTTACATCCGACTCTGATCACTGTGTGTGTGTGTGTGTGTGTGTTGCGGTGTACCTTTGTCGCTCATCGCACTATACAAGACACCTTCGTATCCTCCTCGGCCCATAACCTCTCTATCCACCCTGTACTCCGGGTCCTGGCGGTCCACAAAGACCCAATCATTAATCACAAGGAGCTGTGAGGCCCAATAGTATTTCAGGATGTCTGGAACTGCCAGCTCCCCCCCCCCATCATAGACCCCTCTCTGTAGTTTGTGCAACGCAATTCTTGGGGTGCCCCCCTGCCACAGTAAACAACAGACCTCTCGATTTATTTTCTTAAAGACATCCGGAGGGATTCTATAAGGCGTATTCTGCATGACATAAAGGAATCGCGGTAGGCCCATCATTTTATAGAGGGACGCTCTGTCCATCAGTGTCAACGGCAGGCTGCATCAGTGTACCACATCACCCCTAAGCGTCTCCAACTGGGGAGATATACTCATACGGAGGAACTCCTGGGGATCCAGAGTAACGTATATACCCAGGTACCGAAACCCTTCTGAAACGATCGGAGCCTAGCAGTCCCGGGGCAGGTGAGGGCTCGCCCCTGATAGTGGTTGTATCACAGACTTGGATCAGTTAATTATGTAACCCGAAAGGTCCCCAAAGATACGAAACACCTGCATAATTCTGTCTATTGAGAAATGGGATGACGTAACGTAAAGAAGAACGTCATTGGCCTAAAGGGAAATCTGACCCTCCCATCCCCCGGGCACCTGGATATCCCAAATCAAGGGATCCTCATGGATCCACGCCACCAGTGGCTCGAGCACCAGGGCACATAACATGGGGGAGAGAGGGCATCCCTGACAAATGCCCTCTGCTGCTCAAAGCTATGAGACGTCACACCATTCACACGCACCTGGGGAATGGGGGCTCGATAAAGTAACCTGATCCAAGTACAGAACCTCGGCCCAAAGCCCAGCCTCCTTAACACAGCAAACATAATTCCATTCAATGGAGTTCAATGCCGTCCTGGCAATTAGGGCCATTAAGACCGCCTGTTCCTTTGTGTAAAACTCCGTCAAATGAAATACTTCGTACAGGTGTCAAAATTAAACCGGGTGCTTCTATTGGGCATAAAGCCCAACTAATCGGGCTGTACGATCGATGAGATGACCCCCCCGCAGTCGAGTTGCCAAGGTCGTTGCCAATACCTTGGCCTCTACGTTCAGCAGGGAGATCGGTCTGTAAGACCCGCAGTCTGTCAGAGGCTTGCCATCTTTGTGTATTATGTGTATTACAACTATAGTCGCAGTTTTCTGGTCCTTGCGCAAGCAGTCCTCTTTGCATGCCTCCTGGAGCATTGCAAGCATAGGATCAGTAACAACATCAGCCAGCCCCTTGAAGAGCTCAACCGGCAAGCCGTTGGGGCCCGGTGCCTTCCCCAGCTGGAGCTTGCGCTAGTTCTTTGTCCGTCAGGTCCTCCTTCTAAGTTTCACGCTCCTCTCCAGTGAGTTCATGAAGGGAGACATCGTTGAGGATATCAGCGCAGTCCGTGTCTGTCATGGAGGTTTTGGATGCATAAAGGAAATCATAATAGGAGGCAAAGGCCTCTCCTATATCGCTATTGGCTGTGTACGTGTCCCCCAACTCATCGTGTATTTCAAGTACCCAAGATCTTTCCTTATCTCGCTTGACAAGCCATGCCAAGAGTTCACAGGCTTTATCCCCCACATCGTATAGGCGTCACTAGTGTGTGAAGAAGGAGGCTCCACTAAATCCGTAACTGCATCCAATAAATTCACAGGCTCAACAGGAACGGAAGAACGTTTATTTCCCAGTCCAGGCAAAGAAGATACAGGTAAGTCGCTCTGAGCAATGAGTGCCAGTTAACGTCCTACTCCATCCAGTCTTATATACACCATCAACCGTCCCCCACACGCTCCCTCACTCAAAGACAAACACTGTTATCCAAAGGCACACAATGCGGCTGAAAACAACATTTCTTAATCTCCTGCATGAGCGCACCACAACCGGTGCCACACTCGTGCTGACAGATTCCCCATTTCCTTTTTAGATATTGCAAACACAATAAAGCGAGCAGGAGCACGACAATATACAAGATGTCACCGCGCTCGTGCTACACCCAACACAGTGCATGTTTACGTGCCAGGCCCTCTCCCAAGGCCCATGGGTCCTGTTGGTGAAGCTGTAGTCGACGGCAGTGTTCCGCCCCACCCTCCATGACCAGTGCCACCCTTTCCAATTCTACTATTTCCCTCTTAATGGCAGCACACGCAGTCGTGTTTCTTTCTCCCCCCCCCCCCCCTCCCTCCCTGCAGTTAGTGCCTCAGCCTGTTTTAAATCTTGCGGAACAAGTCTGGCACCTGGTGGTAGTCTAAAGGTGAGAAATCTACAGTTAGATAGTATCCGCCAGAAAGAGCGTTACCAAAGGTAAGTATCTTGTTCCTTTGGCAACCTTGACCATCGAATCGCCTTCTATTCTGTTACATTTATCACACGATTTAAGAGCTGTGACCATAGCCCAGGAACCAAAAGCACTTCTCGTACAGGTCTGTGACCGACATCTGCTTTCTGCAGTGATAGCAAGGATAGAATCCAGTCCTTTACTCAGTGGACATCATTCCCCAGCACAATGTTGAAACCAGGGCTTTAAGTGGGATGAAAATAGGGGGGGTCTCATAAAGGGGCGTGGCCAATGTAATTAAGGGCGTGGCTTAAAACATGTAAGCTAAAAATCTGTGTTTAGCATAGTGTGCCGCCCGACTTGTATTTTGCTGTTTCTGTCACTGCATCCAGATATATGATACAACAAGTAACATCATACCTACAATAAGTCAGGACTATTGGGTTTTTCAATGGTTGTTAGTTGCATAAGATAAATAAGCAGCAACTAGGAGGCTTGTATATAATATTGAAAAAGCTTCCACTTACAGCTCTGGTGACACCACGACAATGTTGCTGCTCCTGAGTTTCAAAAAAAGAAGAGAAATCCAGAGAGAAAATGACTCTCTTTAAAGGATTTCCCTTCCCCTACAACGCTCACCTGGCATGAAGTCATGCCGTAACTTCTCCACTAGTGAGAAGTGAGCAGTGTGAGCACGCGCACATGATGTGCCTGCTGTCACTGCAGTCTGGAAAAAACGGACCGCCTGTGCCAGGGCACAAAACAGAGCCCGATAGAGACCTGTTTCGGAGCCCCCTTTAAAAAACTACCGGTGCTCAGCACCGGTGAGACACGGCCCACTTAAAGCCCTGGTTGAAATGTTGTGCAGTTGTCGGAATGCCTGCGAAGTTGGGAACAGAGCTTCAGATCCGTGTGAAAAGGCGCAGCAAGAAAGGAACTGATGTCGGTGCGCAGGGGTGGCACTAATATGCAGCTCTGCTACCTCACTTCTGAGGAGGCATGGAGTAAGCACTGAGCTGCACGACGCCACCTACCAGAGCGTAGGGACCCTGCTAAAAACTTCTTTGAATTCAGTCTGGTGGATATTCTAAGGTGAGGAATCTGTGGTTAGAAGTTTCCAACAGGAATTACCCAACCTCAGTTAGTAAATAGAGCCTTTGTCATGCTTTGGTTTTGAAACGAAACTACAGACTTTCTATTACCAGGCACTTGAATAGGAATAATTAGTTTAGGTTACAGAGCTGAGAGTACCTGGTGACTTCCATACATCAGGACACGCAAGCAGGAAATAGCATGCCTGACGACAAACTAACAGTAGTATTTAAAAACACGAGGCAAGATAAGACTTGTTAATAACACTAGAAGCATTCACATGTTTTGTTTGAGTACAAATAGGAGTGGGTGAAAAATTAAGGATGTTTTTATGTAAATCCTAGTCATGTTAACGAATTTCTCTTTTTATTGCACCAATTTCAATTCTCTTAGGCTCTCAGCTGATTAAATGGATCCTCGCAAGTTTAAGTCAGAGTTGCAGTATGTGAGAAATTGAACAGGAGGATCTTGCTACTTCTGCACCTCTTAACAGCACAACCCTTGACAGGTTACCAAAGGAACAAGTTACTTACCTTTGGTAACACTCTTTCTGGCGGATCCTCTATCTAACTGTAGATTTCTCACCTTTAGAATACCGCCAGGTGCCAGACTTGATACGCAAGATTTAAAACAGGTTTGCTCCAGTGCACTGCGAGGTGGTGCTGCGCTGCTCAGCATTGACTTCATTCTGCCCTGGATGTGATGCTGGAGCCACATATAAGCGCCACCACTACGCATCAACATCAGTTTCTTTCTCGACTCTATCCATAACCTCAGACACGGAGTCCAACCATAATGAGATGTACCAGTGTGCAGCTCAAATTCTTTTTTTTAGATGAAAAACAGAGATTATTCCACAGAATGAGGGAGCCAGAAGGCAGTGAGGAATCTGTGTTTAGAATGCATTTCCAACAGAAAGAGATTTATCGAAGGTAAGTAACTTGATCTTCCAATGGATACTCTGACCACAGATTCCTCACCTGTAGAATGGCTACCAAAGCAGTACTTCCCAAGGTGGTGGGCCTGTGAAACGGTTCAGATCAAAACGTCCTCCAGGACCAAACATCCGAGATGTAATTCCTGTCGGTCCTGGCTGTGAAGGCAGTAGTGCTTAATGTACATGTGCACTGATGCCAGTACTGACATATCAAAACAAGCATTGGCATAGCCAATAGGTCTCGCCTTTGGGGCCTTATAAGTGTTTAGGCAGAGCTATTGACTTTGCCAATGTGTTTAAAGGGGGTGGAGTGGTGGTGGAGTTGTGATGGTGGTGGAGTGGTGGTGGAGTGGTGGTGGAGGAGTGGTGGTGTTGTGATGCTGAGGTGGTGGTGGAGTGATGGTGGAGTGGTGTTGTGGTGGAGTGTTGTGGTGGAGTGGTGGTGGAGTGATGGTGGAGTGGTGGTGAAGTGGTGGTGGAGTGGTGCTGAGGTGGTGGTGTTGTGATGCTGAGGTGGTGGTGTTGTGATGCTGAGGTGGTGGAGTGGTGGTGGAGTGGTGGTGTTGTGATGCTGAGGTGGTGGAGTGATGGTGGAGTGATGCTGAGGTGGTGGAGTGGTGGTGGAGTGGTGGTGCTGTGATGCTGAGGTGGTGGAGTGGTGGTGGAGTGGTGGTGTTGTGATGCTGAGGTGGTGGAGTGGTGGTGGAGTGATGGTGGAGTGGTGGTGTGATGCTGAGGTGGTGGAGTAGTGGTGGAGTGATGCTGAGGTGGAGGAGTGGTGGTGGTGTGGTGCTGAGGTGGTGGTGTTGTGATGCTGAGGTGGTGGAGTGGTGGTGTTGTGATGCTGAGGTGGTGGTGTTGTGATGCTGAGGTGGTGGAGTGGTGGTGTTGTGATGCTGAGGTGGTGTTGTGATGCTGAGGTGGTGGAGTGGTGGTGGAGTGATGGTGGAGTGGTGGTGTTGTGATGCTGAGGTGGTGGAGTGGTGGTGGAGTGATGCTGAGGTGGAGGAGTAGTGGTGGAGTGATGCTGAGGTGGTGGAGTGGTGGTGGAGTGATGGTGGAGTGGTGTTGTGATGCTGAGGTGGTGGTGTTGTGATGCTGAGGTGGTGGAGTGGTGGTGTTGTGATGCTGAGGTGGTGGAGTGGTGGTGTTGTGATGCTGAGGTGGTGGAGTGATGCTGAGGTGGTGGAGTGGTGGTGGAGTGGTGCTGAGGTGGTGGAGTGGTGGTGTTGTGATGCTGAGGTGGTGGAGTGGTGGAGGGGTGCGGAGGTGGTGGAGTGGTGCTGAGGTGGTGGAGTGGTGCTGAGGTGGTGGAGTGGTGCTGAGGTGGTGGAGTGGTGCTGTTGTGATGCTGAGTGGTGGAGTGGTGGTGCAGATATGTGTATTGTGGCTACCACCAAGCGCCTGTGCCAAGGTATATTTGCAGATTCCTTTGATGATATAACTTTCCTTGCAAAGCTACCAAATAACTTTTTGAAGTTGAAAGAGGCGCAGGTTGACATCATGCCAAGAACAGTCTCGAAGTGTCTGTTAAAACTTACAACGTGAAAAAAACAACAAAATGCCCATGTTTTCCTCCAATGCTGTGCATCAAAAGGGTCACAACAGAAGCATGGCAGACGTTTCTGTGGTGGGGGAGAGGGAGGGGCATTGAAGCGAGGCGCGCACGCTTGGCCGAGCGAGAGGAATGCCAGATGACCCTTTGCTCGTGCATGTGCGCGTAATCGCACACTGTATGCCATGCCACACAAAGCTGTGGTTGCACTTTTAAAACCCCACTACTATAGGTTTCGCCAGAGACCAGCGCAAGCGCTGGTTCAGGACGAGACCTAATAAAAAATAAGAATATAGTACTGGAGTCACTGGCTGCAGTAAGCGATATTCCCCACACGAGGCCGCTACTTCCCCATCCTGTAATCCTCGAATGTCAGTCTGCAATAGCGCCAGTCAACCGGCAGAGGGGGCAAGTTTGCAAACAGGCCTCGGATCACCGGGCTGTAGTAGTTCCAGCTCCCCGGCAGGCGTCGCCCCTTGCCGGGCCACGCAACCCCGGACACAGCTGCAGGATGGCGGCGTTGCCGCCGGAGGATTCCTCGGACAGTGACCCGGAGTCCGAGCCCGGAGCCCTCAGAAGCTCATCCGCAAGGTGTCCACCTCCGGACAGATCCGGCAGAAGGTGAGCAGAGCTCCGGGATGGGGGTGCAACTAGTGCTTGGGGGCGGGCGGGAGGCGTGCAATTAAAAAGCCAGGGAAAGTGGACAAAAAAGCACACAGGCCCAGACCTCCATGAGAACCCGGAACTAAGAGAGTATGGTTTGGGAGAGAATAGTTGAAATGGTGTGCTGCCTGTAGACGCAGAGAAGGGAGAGGGCACCAACTGAGACACTGGGGGACGAAAGGGCGCATGATGGAGAGAGGGGTGAACGGAGACCGGCCGAAGTTTGAGTGAAGTGTAGGAGAGTCATTTCAGTCAAAACGATTCTGTTCAGTCGCGTGGAAATGGCATGTTACAGAAAGGCGCAGCGGAGAACAAGGGTGTCAGGGAGAGGGACAAATTCGGGAGTGTATGATGCAAACGGGAGTGGGCATTTCTGGGTACTCGGCGAGACGAGGACAAGCTGTATGAGACCGGATAGGACATGCTTGCTACGGACGCGAAGGCAAGGCAGAATGACTGAGGGAGAGCCGGCAAGCAAAGGAGACACGAGTAGAGGGCATGGCTATGGAGAGGCAGTGGAAAGGGCAAGTTGGATGGAGGCAGGAGCGAAGGGCACGCTGAGAGGATCGGGGTACGCTGAACAGAAGAATGGGAGGGCTAGCTGGCGAGGAACGTAGCTGGGCTGCCGGAGACGCGATGACAGGGAAGAGGACATGCTTCAGTGCAATTGGCGTGGGCATGCTGGGGTCAGAAATGATAGTATACACTGGATAGAGGATTTGAGGGGCATTAGAAACAGCTAAAAAAACAAGGACAACAATGGAGGAGCGGGGGCGAGCGAGCGCGGCAGCCTGCTCAGCTGACCAGACGCTCGTGCGTCATGGCCTTTTCCCGGCATGTGTTTCCAATTATCGCGCCCGCGTCTGGGCACGATAATGGGAAACAGATGTCGGCCGCGCGGGTAACCGCCCAAAAAAGGCCATGACGCACGAGCGTCTGGTCAGCTTTGAAAACCCCCTACATAATGCTTCGCCAGAAGCAGCGCTTGCGCGCTACTCTAGGCTCAACCTAAAAAGGCACTCCCTTGCCAACTCAGTTGTAGCAGTCTTGGCCAATGTGGAATGGGCCCTCAGTCCATTTGGGGGCTGTTCTTGGCCAGTGCATAGCAGGTATCAATGCAGAGGTTTATACACCTTGACAAAGTCCATTTCTGCACCGCCTTCCCTTCCTTTCCCCACAAAGAGCTGATCATCCTCCTGATGCCTTTCAGTGCAATCAATATAAAAACTCAAGGCTCTCTAGAGGTCTAACCAATGGGATGTCTCTGGTCCTCTTTCTGGCATGAGGCAGAGCAAAGAACATCTGAGGTGGATTGTCCGACGTGAAAAGGAGTCACAACTTTAGGCAGGAAGGTTACTCTGGTCCAGAATACCAGTTTGTCTAGAAAACAGGTGGTGTAAGGTGACTGCACTGAGAGAAGCTCATTCACACAATGAGCTGAAGTTATTGCGACAAAGAATGTAGTCTTCAGAGTTAGGAGATAAGGAGAGCAGCTGTGCATCGACTCGAAGGGAGAGCATATGAGGAATGTGAGTAACAAATTAGGATGCCACTGTGGCACTACAAAGGGTTTGAAAGGAAACCTGTGTCAAGCCTTTTAGAAACCTCATCACAACAGGTGATTTAAACAAGGATGGCTGCAAATGCAAGTAAGTTAAAAGGGCCGAAGAATAACCTTTAAAAGTGCCCACTGCAAGTCCTTGTGTTGGACCAAAGATAAAACAACAAGGCATTGAATAGGTTGGCTTGTAACAGGTCTGTATTGCAGGTGCCACACCTGGCCACATATTTGACCCAGTGCCCGACGTAGATAGACTTTGTAGATGGACACCTGGTAATGGTGTGGTACTTGAGAGCCTGAACCAGCCTTCCCTTGAGGGATGGTAGGAAGGCTTCCAGTGCAAGCTGAATTGCCCGCAACTCCAGCAGGTTGATTTGGAGTCGGGTCTCTGCAGGAGACCAGAGTCCTCTGATCTCCACCTCTCCCAGATTACCTTACCAGCCCAGCAGTGATGCATCCATCACCAGTGTCAGCTCTAGGGGGGGCATGGAGAGGGGTCAGTCGCTGGTTCAGTTGTGGCAGAGCAGCCATAACAGTAGATCTTTTGCAGTCTCCTCTGAAACTTGCATGGCATTTGATAGATTCTCTTCGTGCTGGGCCCAGTGAGGGTTCAGGTTCCACTGCAAAGCCTGCATATTCCACCTGGCATAGTTGATGAGCAAGATGCAGAATGCCAAAAAGCCCAGAGGACTCAGAACCGCTCTCACTGACACCCAGCACCGCAGCTGAACATTGAGATCATAGCCCAAATGTCTTGGATGGATGGAAGGCCCAGAATCTACACTGCATGTCAGCAGATTCACAGTTGTCTGGAGGTAGTCCGTGACTGACTGTGGCAAGCCCAACATCAACAGCCAGTCGTATAGTTAGGAGAAAACTGGTATTCCCAACCTCCGAAGATTGGCAGCAACCACTACCATCACTTTTGTGAAAACCTGAGGGGCACTGATGAGGCATAAGTAGCAACTCCTGTCGAATTGCAGGACTGGCCATTCGATAGTATGAGTCCTTCAGATCCAGGGTAACCATTCAGTTGCCTGTATCGAAGGTAGTCAGAACTTAGGCCAATGTGAGCATTTTGAATGTGCCCTTCCGTAGGGAGGCATTCAGAGGAGGGAGATCGATAATTGGACGAAAGCCTCCACCCTTCTTCAGCACGAGAAAATAGCAGGCGTGACAACCAGTCTCTATCTCCACTGCCAGCACCCTCTCTATGGCTCCATTGGTCAAAAGAGCCTGCACCTCCTGAAGCTACGTATCAAGAAGGACCCCTTCCTAGTGAGGAAAGGGGTACGGGTGGACAGGGAGCCTGATTATGAGGTCCAGAAGCCTGTGCTCCTATATAGAATTCAAATTACAAAAAGGGGCTAATGTTCCTGGAAAGGATAGAGTGGGAGGCACAGTCTCTCAAAAGGCGGAGAGTGCCTGGGTTAGAGTACTGAATGGGGACAGTCAAAAAGACTGTTTATTGTGCCCTCACACATCCCCTAGGGGATGTCATGCTTCATCATATGGCGGTGCTCCTCGTCGGGCCGGCGCTGCAATGCCCTACGTGTCCCCCGAAGGGTCACTTTGGCAGAGATCTTTAAAGAGGCTGCTGTATGATGAGTGCGGGTAAGGTGGTATGTAACGTGAAGTGGTGGGGTGTGAAACGAAGGATTAAAACTGGTAAGAGAGATCCTGCACTATACTTTAATGAGGGGGATTACCCTTCCAGGGATAAAAACTTATGGCAGGTGGGTGCTACCTTAGGGTTTGAAAGGAACCCTGGAAAGTCAGGGTGCTGAGACTGGATAGGGGAAGTCTCATACTGTCTCAGGGGAGGGACCTAACTAAGGTCACTCCTTCAAAAAAAAGTCGACATGTTTCGCGCCTAAACTGGTCATAGGGATCCGTGGCGCTTCATCAGAACAAAAAACATATATAAGGTGGGCAAACTACCCCACACTGTGTTGGTGCCCCTGGGTGCTACCTACTGTGTGTGTATTGTTCCGGGTCCGACCTAAGCTGGGACAAAAGTTTGCATCATCAGGTGAAGCGGAGGAGCCGCGTTGAAGCGTGCTACGGTTTCGTAGTACGGACTTCGTGTCAGCACCTACCCCTCTCCGCGTCCTCGGGATAAAGGAAACTAGACAGGTATTCCTCTGGAATCTGCTATGATGTGGTTGGAAGATGCAGCGAGTCAAAAAGGAATGGCCGGGCATAGCCCTGTTGAACAATCTGAATGACCCACCTATCAGATGTTATATTTCACCACGCGTGGAGAAAATGTCTGATCCTGCCTTTCACAGGGTGGTTGTGTGCCACTAAGGACAAAATAATGCAGCTTGGAGGCTGATGCTGCAGGGGTGTGGGACTGGGAAGTTCACTGGCCCTGGTGGCATGGACGTTGTCTGCTTGATCCCCAACCCCAAAAGGCCCAGGGTGCCTGTTGGATGGGCAAAGAGCCTTGATTTTGCTGATATGCCAAATCTCTTAGATGGCCTCCACAGGGGCGAAACACTGAGCATACTCTTCTCCAGGAGTACAGAGTCCCAAAGAATGGGCTGTGGCCTGGCTTTCTTTGAAGCGTTCTTTACTGCGGAATCTGCCTTATCGCCAAACAGGTAAGATCTGTCAAAAAGCATTTCTAGAGGTAAGACTTGCACTTTGTCAAGCAAGCCTGTGGCTCTCATTGATGGTAAACTCCATGCTAGTGCCAACCTCTCTGCCCAAACTATTGGTAGTATCCAGTCCAGAAGGAATTACATATTTGGCAGCTTCTTGACCATCCTGGATAGTTTGAGTCAAGTTGGACCGAAATTCCTCTGGGATTGCCAGAAACATCTCGCTAACCATGTGCCATAAAGTGAGGGAATACACACAGCTGACACTGACCAACCAGAGGGCTATGCTGACTGATAAAAAAATTAGTTTCCCAAATGCCTCAATTCTCTTTGATTCTCTGTCATGGCAGCCGGTAGTCATAGGAAATGAATAGGGGGTTCCCCTATTGGATGAAGCTTGAACCACCAGACTTTCTGGAGTAGGGTGTTGCATCAAGAAGTCAGGGTCGCCTGGCTAACTGCCTGTATATTGGTGGGCAAGTACAAGGCTTAACTTGGTCCCCTATTAATAGGCTGGTCAGGGCTCCATTGAATGGCAATAAATGCCCTGGGGAAGCCTTCCCAGGCTGTAAAACATCTGTCAGAACATTCGTTTTAACTTCCATAGAAGGTAGCTGTGAATCCCAAACCTCAACTGTGCGTCTTATGAGCAAAGGAAGCACTATCTTCTGTTGATGGTCCAGGTGGAGAACCCAACCCCATATCAGGAGGAGTGTCCAACTCACAGGCATCCTATAAATGCATGTAAAGATTGTCAGTATTATAGTGGATAGGCAAATCATACCCATCATCTCCACAGTCATCTCTGAAAGCTTGTTGACTCTGGCGAGAATCAGAATCAAAAAGTTGTTGGAGTGCTGAAGGACAGCTTCGAACCGGGTGCATCGTTGTGCATTCGGGATACGACCTTGGTGGAGGCCGAGACACGTTCAGCTTGGAGTCTGACACGACTATTAAGGCAAAGTTCCTCCTCTGGGACTGGCTGCGTCTGGGCTGGCGTTGACATCAAATGGACCGGTGTGGGTTTTGGCCCCGAGACTGGTTCAGGAGGCACAGATGCCACAGAAGACAGATCCACCAGAGGTAATCCGACTGGAGGCCTCCATGGATCCTTGGGAGCCAGAAGAGTGCCAAAGAATCACAAAATTGCCTCTTTAAAAGCCTTGATCTGTTGCAAGGCTGCCAATGGGTCAGGAAACTCATGTGCATCGGGATCAGTTGCAGAGTCGACTCCTCGGCGGGGGACAGAGAAAGACACAGAGAGGCACCCTGATGTCCTTGTGATTTCTCAGGCAGACTGACTGGACAGGTAGGAGATCCGCTTGGACTTTTTGTGCTTCCACTTCAACGTACTGGAATACTTGGACCACAATCAGGACCTGTTGTGGTAATGGCCCGAGAGCGGGAATGGGTCCACATCCTCAACAGGAGTGGGACTCGTGTGACTTTTTTTCCCGTGTTTGGTACGTATAGCTTTGCTTCATGTTTCTGGATTGCCTTTGAATTTATGAGTACATTCCTTGCATGGCTTGACGTTGTACACAAACACCACAGGCATACGTCGTGGGTGTCTCTCACAGACATCTGTTTGCAGCAGTTCCTACAAGGTTTATATCTTGTAGTCTTAGGAGCAGACACTGTTACCTTGCACAGTGGTTTGGAGAAAAAAAGATTGGCAACCAATGAGAAAAATGTAGGAGCAAGCTCCGGCTATGTGTATGTATTAAGGCATGGAAAGAAAGGAACGGACACAGATGTGCAGGAGTGGCCCTTATGTGCAGTTTTATCATCACTTCCAGGGCGGAACACAGCAAACGCTGCCGCATGGCACCACCTACTGACACATGGCAGAAATGCTGCTTCAAATCTTACAGATCCTGTCTGGCGCCTGGGGATATTCTGGAGGAGAGCAACGTGTGGTTAGAAGTATCCATCAGAAACATAGAGTTTTTCCACCCAATCAGCATGGATTTGGGAGGTCTGTTGACAGTTGCTTTGGCCAACATCTTCCAGGTAGTACAGGACTTAGTTGTTTCATTACAAACTGAAGGAAGAGCTAAGATGTGAGGTTCTATCCCCTAGAGCTGCAGCAGCTTCTTTGCTGTATGGAGGGGGCACCTGCAGGTCCCACTGTCACTTCTACACTTTATTGCCCTCTTGCACTAATTCTCTTGCATTCAAGTAGGTTTTCAGTTGGTCCACTTCCTTCTGATCAGGTGACTCTTCATTGGGAACCAGTTCATTTGGCATACAAATTTCACAAGCAATGCTGTAAGGTTCAACAGGGCCTGCGCACAAAGTCTCCATTTTAAACCACATGTTTAAACTTGACATCATTTTAGATGGTGACTTTTTACATGCCTTGCACTGCCATGTAGTCACATTAGGCCAGAGTAGGTACACCACCATTTTACATGATCACGTTTTAAAGTTGCCATCTTTTCTTAAACACTGACATTTGACACACATTAGCTTGCGTGCCAGTGCAGGATAACATTCTCTGAAATGGCTTTTCTTACATTTACACTTCTTCATAGGCATATTATCGAGTGCCTTGAAAATTCTGTACAATGGCTAAGTTCACTGCGCAAAATGCTGTTGTTTGTTATAGTTCACTTGGCGACAGAGCTATCACGAAAGAATCAACAATAGCGCCTGACTGGGGCTTCAGCATGATTACATGAGTGAAGTTTATTATATAAACAACATCACTCCTTTGTTAGACAGAGGAGCATTTCGCTAACACTGCTGAGGACACCCAATGTCGGAATTCCAGCCCAGCTGATTCTGGTTTACCTCCTGCGAGGAATGATGACTAGCTCTCCACCAGGATGGGCTCCCTGATTTTTTATTTTTTTTTAAACCTTTTTATTGGATTTTTCATATTTTTCAAACAGGGTATACACCTTATAGCAATAGCAATAGTTACTTAGCATTTAGTGTGTTGCATTACCATTACAAAACTTAAACGGCGAGGTGATTAATTGTCCAGGTGTGTGTGGTATACGTAAAAATGTAGGTTTAGAGAAAGTGGGCCTCATGATGGACTGCTTGATTCTTGGGTCTGATTGGTGCGCCCTTGCTGATCTTATGTTAGGCCAAAAGGAATCCATTTGTTCAAACTAACTGGGGAGAATAACTCGGGAAAATGGGGCTAGGGGTAAGGGCATTGGTCTTTGCTAGTCTATTGACACGTGTTGTTGCTCTTTCACTGGGACAAGTATGGAGTTCCAGGGGGGGCAGGACTCGCCCAGGCGGCTCTTGTGCGGGCCGGGCGTTGCAGGGTTAAGCGCCGTCTGAGTGGCTGTTGGGGTTTCAGTGGGGGTTTCGTGTACCTGCTTGAAGCTATGGAGGAGCATCGGCCACTCCATGGATATGGGGTGCCGTCGCGCTCCGGGCGCCTCCTCCAGTCTGATTGCATCTTCTTCTGTGGCCCCCCATTTCTTGACTGCTCCCCTCCATGCTGCTATCGGGGGACCTTCCGATGAGTGCCAATGCAGTGTGATGGTTCGCTTTGCTAGGAGTAGGGCCAGTATCGCGAAGCTGGTTTCCACCTTTTTCTGTTTGTGTTGCTTAAATATCCCCAAGGCGCTGGCCTCCCATGTGGCAAGGCCTGTCAGGCCTGTGACTGTCTGTATCGTGGTGTGTACTCCTGCCCAGTAGGACTGCAGTGTGGGGCATGTCCATAACATATGGACAAATGTGGCGTCGGGTATGTGGCAGCGCGGGCATTCAAACTGCGCTGCGGGGAAGAAGCGCTTGAGCTGCTCCGGTGTGAGATACGCATGATGCAGTATATTGAACTGGATATTTTTGAAGCGCTGGTTGCGCGATACTTTTTTGTGGTGCTCTAGTGCGGTGAGCCATTCGTTATCGTGCAGCGCCCGACCGAATTCCTCCTCCCATTTTTGTCGGAGCTGCGTTAGCAGCACATAGTGAGTTCCATAATTGATCTATATATCCAAGTGATGAGGTGTCTCCCCGCTCCCATATTTAAATATCGCGTGCAGTGTGGGGTGTGTTTTGGGTTCTCCCTCCGTCAGATCCCATGTCCTCCCACAGTCTGCTATGAGCTGTCTGTGAAAGAGGAACTGTCCAGCAGAAAGCCCTCTCCTCCGTCAGGCCCTCGAAAGAGGACAATTTGCCTTCCGTGAACAGGGCTTCCACTTCAGTGAGTGCGTATTCTGTCCAGGTCAGGAAATCTCTCGATGTGTAGTGTCCGCGTCCCTTGGGGAGACCCGCCAGTGGTAACAGTGGGGAATATATTGGCGCCGCTCGAGAGAAGCGATGACAGGACGGGCTCCCTGATGACACCCACAGGTAACGGGGGAGATAGATCACCCTACATGGATTCTGGCAGATTCACCCACCCTATATACACTAGGATAGGTAGCGCTAGGTAGGAGCACAAAATATAACAGTACTCAAATGCGAGCATATATCCTATGTAACAGTACAATGGTTGAATTATTTTCTTTATCATTCACATAATGCTGATTACACTGTTCTGTTTCCTTCTATTAATAATTGCAACACACGTATTTTACAAAAGAATCATAACGGTTCAATAAACATTGAAACGCCACATTGTGTATTTCTTGTGTATCTCTTCGGATATGCATGAGTTACCAAATGAAAAGGTTCTAGATCAGTTTCTACGATTTCCTTGGGGAGTCGGGGTTGTCATGTTCTGAGGTTGCACATTCCACCTGTGACCTTGCTAGGTTTGGGGGACAGATGGTACACTGGGAGCTAGCTGGATTAAGGCCAACATATCCTGATGGTATGCGTAGAATCAGTCTTGCACAGTTTTGATATTTATGTTGTCCAACAAATCCACAGTTTTACTGAGAAAGTATGAACCGTACGACAGAACTTACACAATAACATAATGAGAAAGTATTCTGCTTGCAGCATATTTCTTAGTAAGAATTTTATCATGTTCTTCGTACACTCTGTCCAAGGCTAAGGAACATTGAGCCCGAATCCCTTGCTTTTGGTTGTCGAGTTGGAGTTGCAAGACAAACAATCACATCAGTGCTGCACCTCCGACTCAGTGCGATTGGAACAGTGCTTTTATTATATAAACCAACTCTGAGCAACATTCAGCAGAGAAGCACTTTTACGGATTATCCTGGAACGCTTGACTGTGACTGAGATGCAGCCCTGCTAAATCTAATCTCTATCCTGCAAAGGACAGTAGCCTGTTCTGCACTAGATCGGCTTCCTGATACATCATACACAGGTATAGGGGGGTGGCTTGTCCCAAGAGATCTGGCAGAGGGTACTCCTACTATGCTCTCGATAGTGTAGGTAGTATTAGGTAGGAATATAAGTACACGCATAGTCATAGAGTCATACAGTATTGTCATAATGATTTATCTTTTTCACCATTCTTGTAATGTCGATTACAATGCTTTGTTCCTTCTGCTAATAATTGCAGCTCATGCTTGTTTTACACAAGAATACCATTGCTTCAATAAGTGTTTGAAATGCCAATGTATATATTTCGTCTGTCTCCCTTTGGGCATGCCTAAGTAACAATGAAAGGGTAGATCGGTTTCCACGATTTCTTTGGGAAATTTGAGTGGTCATGTTCTGAGGTTGCAGATACCATCCGGTACCCTGTGAGGTTAGGGGTCCAGATGGCTTATTGTGAGCTAGCTAGGAATTGGGCCAACATATTCTGATGATATGTATGGACTCAGTTCCCATATTCTGGTGTCTATGTTGTCCGGATACACAGTCCTGCTTAATTCGTATCCATGCTACGTTGTATCGGGATGTGCTTGTGCCCGTGCTTAACGAGCTCACCGCTGCCACCCGAGCTTGCTGCTGCCTTGCCTGTCGCCTGCAAGACCTTCTTGCCCAAGCCTCTAAGCCGCCCAAGGAGCCTAGGCCGCCAAGCTGCCAGCCCGCTGCCGCTGGATCCACCGGGCCGTCTGATTCCCAGACTGGAGGTCGTAGATCGAGGGACAGGACCTTGCTGAAGACTAGGTAGTTCAGATATGAAATGGAAACAATGACTCTCTGAGCTATATCTGTAGGATTACTGAGTGAAGAGCCAAGTTTTCAGTGCTTTTCCAAAGGAAGCATGGATCTCCACGTTAGCAACCGGCTGAGGAAGAGAGTTCCATAACTTGGCTGTAGCAACTGAGCTGGCTCTCCCTCCCAATCTTGCCTTCCAAAATTTGGGGATAACTACCAAGTTTAAATTTGCCAAACGCAGGTGTCTGGTGGGGACATTCCACTGGAACATAGATCTCATTGCTCCAGGACCCAATTTATGTAGAGCCATGTGAGCAAGGCACAAAGCTTTACACATAATGCACTACCAGTGCAGCTTAATTAGTTCGGCTGATACTGACTGGTATTTAGGAATGTCTAGAATTAGTCTTGCTGCTGTGTTTTGTACTATTTGCAGCTTGGTCAAAGCCGACTTGTTGATACCAAGGTAGAGCACATTACAGTAGTCAAGCCTGGACAATATGAGCGCCAGTACCACTTTTTTACCCGCCAATATTGGAATAAATTAGAAGACTTTGCGAAGAATCCTAATTTAAAAAAAAAGATTTTATTACTTTTCAACATTATACATCTTTGTCGTATACATTTTTAATGCTCAGTTATTTTGGTATTCTTGTCCTGTTATGTTTACTAAACATTATGTCAACCAAATACTGTTTATTTCTTTCATAAACCTCCCTCAACTAACTCCCCTCTCCCATTCCCTTACTGCAGGTTCCATTTAATGTTTCGCTAGGTGATTTCCCACAATTTTGAGCAGGCCACATTTCTTACCCCCCCCCATTGTACTCGATCTTTATTATCGCTCCCTCCCCCAGAACGTGTCCATTAATTTCGGTGTGCTCATCCTATACCCCGTCATGATCATGGCGTGTTGGCTCCCCTGTTGTGAGCGTGCCAAAGGTGAGGACCCACCTGAGTCTGGCTCTGGGTTTCTCATTCCCTCCACCAATGCCTCCCATGCTCTGGCGCGTTCCATTGCCCATATCCCCCTGCTGCATTCCTGAGCAGTACCCTGCTTTCACATCCCACCCAGGTTTCTAGTTCTCTTTTCCATCCAGCTATTTGGGGTCCCCCTGGTGTCTTCCAGCGTCTCATGATTTCACGCTTGGCCAGTATGAGAGCAAGATCTTGGAATCTATCAGTAACCCTCGATTTAGATGTATGGGGAAATAAGCTAAGGAGACAGTGTGCTGGTCCACAGGGAACCACTCGCTCAATTATTCCAGTCACTATGGCCATAACCTCCCGCCAATATACGTGTACAATTGGGCAATTCCAGAACATGTGCATCATGCCTACCCCGATTTCTCCACATCTTGGGCAGTTCACATCCTCCTTGTGGTAGTATCTGTTAATACGTTACGGGGTGAGGTAGGCCCGATGAAGTATATAAAAATTAATTAGTTTGAATCGAACATTTCTCGAAACCTTATAAGTTCTATCTAGCATGTTCACCCTATCAGTATCTTCCATTGGAGTGCCCAAGTCCGTCTCCCATCTGTCCCTCAGTACAGTCAGAGGTTGGAGAGAGTCCCTACCGATCGCTCTATATAGGCACGTTACCGCCTTAATCTTGCCCCCGCCGTTCCTATATATCCACTTGTAGCGTGGCTTTTGGGTTCTACAGTACTCATCTCCCAGTGTCTCCTGATCGCTGTCGTTACCGCTCCATACAGCAAAAATTGGCCGTGGGGGATGTCCTAGTCTGCCCTAAAGACCTCAAATGGCGGGAGCTCGCCTTCTTCATACAGATCCCCCAGTTTAGTTGCTCCTGCCTGCATCCAGTCCTCCAGCCCTCTCCACTGGCCCCCATGTAATAGCACCTGTAGCAACGTCATTGAGAGGTCTGGTGAGTAGGGCACTCGAGTTTGTGTCCTTTGCAGGCATCTCCCCCAACAGCACCGTATCACTTGCAGTTCATTGGTACCCTCCTGTGGTGCCCCCCAACCCTCAATAGAATCCGTAGGAGCACATCTCGTTCAGGGAGGAAAGGCCCCATCACTCCCTCCGGTGTCAGCCTCCTCGCTATCCAGTGCGCAAACCATTGCAATTGTCCCGCTAAGTAGTATGATCCAAAGTCAGGAACTGCCAGTCCCCCCTTCCTCTGTTAGTCATTTTAATGTTGCCAGGGCCTCTCTTCGACAGCCCACCCCCCCAGATGAACGACACCAGATATGAGTCTAATTCCGAAAATTGGGCTCTTGGTATTCATATGGGTGGTGTGGTAAACAAGTATAATAGGCGCGGAAGGGCTAACATTTTTAGTAGTGCCACTCTGCCAGCGACAGATAGAGGAAGCAATCCCCAGAATGCCATACTGTATTTAAGGAACGTATCATCCCACCTATGTTCCCCTCCTGACTGTTTGATTGGGAGTGATATATCTTAACGCCCAGATATCTTAGGCAACGGGGCTCCCATAGTCCCTCCGGTGTTTCCTGGCCCCGTACTAGTGGGAAAAGTCGGAACTTCTGCCAATTTACTTTGAGCCCCAACAGTACAGTGAAATCTGTCATTTACCGAGCTCCTCGCAATTCTCCTCCCAAATCTTTCAAGAACAGGAGTAGGTCATATGCATATAGTGGAATATGATGGGTATGCCCTCCTATCTGCAGACCTTGGTATTTTTCTCCCGACCGGACAAGGCAAGCCAATGGCTCCATGGCCAGTGCGAACAGCAGGGGGGAGAGAGGGCACCCCTGGCGTGTCCCCTTCTCCACGCCATATTGCTCAGAAATCGTACGGCCCGTTTGCACTCTTGCCAGGGGCTCCGTATATAGCAGCTGTAGCCATCGTATGAAGTCTTGCCCCAATTGCATTTGCTCCAAAACTCCATATAAATATCCCCACTCAAGGCTATCAAAAGCCTTCTCTATATCGATGGCAAAAACTGCTCCGTCTCCCCGGTCGCTTGTCTCCAGTATAGACAACAATCGTCTAATGTTGAGAGCTGTGTTTCTACTCGGGATAAACCCTGCCTGATCCGGGTGGACTAGCGTAGTCATGAATGGGAGGAGTCTCGTTGCTAGAATTTTGCTTAATATTTTAAAGTCCAAACTAAGCATAGATAATGGTCTATAGGCCATACAATCTAGAGGTGATTTACCTGGTTTAAGTAGTGGTATTACAAGTGCTTCTCTTGTAGTGCTCGGGTGCACTCTCCTCTCTTGCCGCTTCATACAACTTTACCAATCTTGGGGCTAACTCCTCCACACAGGCAGCGTAGAATTCGGCAGGAAGCCCATCTGTTCCCAGAGTTTTGCCTCTGGCTAGGTCTTTCATGGCCCTCCGTACTTCCTGCTCAGTTATGTCTGCCCCCCAAATTGCGGCATTTTCTTCTGACAGGGTGGGGAGGAGGAGCGGCACAAGAAAGTCTTTCAATGCCATCTCCTCCCGTCTCCCCGTGCTTTTGTAAAGAGACAAATAATACTCCATTAACCTGACATTTATCTCCTCTTGTCTTTATAGATGGTGCCCATCCTGACCAGCTATTTCCACTATAGAGCTGCCTCTACGGGTCGGGTTGGCCAACCAGACCAATAGGGATCCCGTCCTATCCCTTTCCGCATGGGTCCACTCCATATATCTTTTATAGTCAAAACAGCGCAGCCCATCCTCTTGCGCTGCTACATTCTCTTTTGCATCCAGGAGATCCTGTCGGATCTCCGGATATTCAGGTCTTCGTTTCTCTAGATCACGTAATGCCCGGTCCGCGTTCTCCACATCTGTTACCAGCATGCAACACACCCCAATGGAAGTCACCATGCATCGTCCCTGGACCACCGCCTTAAAGGCGTCCCATTCCGTCAGTCTGGACGAAGTAGTGTCCGCATTTACAGAGAAGTAGAGGATTATGTGGCCAAGTAGGAATGGGCTGTGGCCCCGATCCCCATCTTAGTCGCATCAGGACCGGATTATGATCTGATATCGTACGCATCAAATATTTCACCCCTTGTACCGAGGTATGTATAATCAGTGGAGCACAAGGTGGTGTCTAGTCGAACGTGTAGATCGTGCACATGTAAAAAATGGGAATAGCCTCTAGTCAACGGGTATGTGCGCCTCCATGTATCCACCAACTCCCATCTGGTTTGCCACTCTGTGAAGGCCCTCGCTGTCCTAACGGTCGGGGCATCCCCAAGCGGCGGATGGGAGCGGTCCAGCGTCGGATCTGCTACACAATTGGAGTCTCCCCCCAGGATTGCGGAATGCATCAGATAGGGTGCCAGCATGCCAGACATGTTGGTTAGGAAGGCACTTTGGTCCGAGTTAGGGCCATATAGGTTGATTATCCTCACATCCTGGCCATCCAATCTCCCAGTGACCACTAAGTATCGCCCCCCCGGGTCGGCCCAGTCCCGTGTGTGTTGAAAGGGGACCTCTGCCCTTATCCAAATCAGCAGCCCTCTAGCAAACGCCGAGAATGAGGTGTAGTATGCCTGTCCC
Organism: Calotriton arnoldi; assembly: GCA_963921515.1. Lineage (NCBI taxonomy): Eukaryota > Metazoa > Chordata > Amphibia > Caudata > Salamandridae > Calotriton > Calotriton arnoldi. The sequence goes on along the minus strand of CAWUFW010000014.1, from coordinate 4,043,359 downwards.
CGCCATCTACGTTGTAGTGCAGCTCCCTCGGGAACCAGGAGGTGCGTTTCCTGTAGAAGGGCTGTAGAAGGGCTCCATGAACACCCCTCCTGGTCAAATAGGAGAAAACTTTATGTTGCTTCCTCATTGTGTGCATTCCCCTCACATTCCAGGTCATAAGCTTATAGGCCGTGATATTATCCATTAGTACAGTTCTTGCCTGGCTTAATCCCCCCGTCTGTAGGTATCTCCTCTGCAGAAATCTGTGTGGTCTTCGCCAGTTTCAAACATCTCAGACTTTGATGTATGGTCCCTGAAGTTTCCCCATTTAACAACCTCATAATCCCCGAACACCCACACCCCAGGACAAGTGAGTGTTTCTCCCCCATCCAAACTCTATGCAAACTGTGCAAATGAAACAAAAAGTGTAATGCTTGAGAGGCCGTGGAAGTCACCGAGGAGGAAGGCAAGCCAAATCCACCTGACCTCCCGGGGCTATCCCCCCCATCCAGTACTTTACATAAACATGGTATGTGACCTTCCCAACCGCCATTCAGTCGTCATTTCTCCAGCAGCAACTCCCCCTTCTGATACTTGCTTGCAGGATACAGTTCAAATGATGTCATTTGCCGTCCCCGGGGCTCACATCTGGAGCTCCAGGCTGTGGCCCCCCACAGTGCTGGAGCTATGGTCCGAGTCTGAGTCTCTAGACTCCTCCCCTGTTGGTGAGGGTGAGGGTCCGGGCTCCGAGGCACTCAGTGATGCAATCGCCACCACCACCACCACTCTGGGTTTCTGCTTCTGTGGGTGCCCCACCGGTCTTCCCCCCACTCCTCTGTTGTCGGTCCGCTGCTTTTTCCCAGCTTTCCCATGAAAGCTTTGTGAAGATTCCTAATAATGTAAAAGCAGGTGGAGACTATGCGGTTCACCTTCCGGTCAAAGTCCAACTTAGTATCTACAATCACCCCAAGAGTTTTCACTGAGTCAGAGCAGATCGGCAATGGTCCCAGCAGCTTTGACCACTAGTTGGTGTTTCACATGGATGGCTGAGTTCCAAAAATTAGGATCTCAGTCTTGTCTACATTTAATTTTAAGCAGTTGTCTCTCATCCACTTCTCTACCAACTTCATACAGTTGTTAAAATTGACTGATACAGACTCAATGTCTTTGGTGATATAGACAAATATTTGGGTATCATTGGCGTAGGACAATGCCTGTAGCCCAAACGTCCGGATCAATTTTGCCAATGGGGATACATACATATTAAATAAAGTAGAACTCAGGGACGATCCCTGGGGAACTCTAAATGGTAGGGTGAAGGAGTCTGATTTGAATTGGTTGATTATCACCATCTGTGACCTATCATTGTGAAAAGATCTTAGTAGATTTTAATGCGGCCTATCATAATGGACGGAGAGATGGTATCGAAGACCACAGACAGGTCCAAAAGGATGAGTACCACAGCCTGACCCATATCAACCATAGAACTAGTACTGTCCACCGCTGTGCCTAAAACTGATTCCGTGCCATGTTTGCTCCTAAATCCAAACTGAGAAGCATCTAACATATCCTGTTGTTCAATATGGGACATAAGCTGTCCATTAAGATGTTTTTTTTTAGAATTTTTGCCATTACAGGCAGCAAAGAGATGGGACGGTAGTTTTTTTAATCATGGGCAAGCGTGTGCCGCACAAGTATCTGGATACTCAGCAAGCATATGGTCCTCACCACAGAATACTAGTCCAGGGGTAGGCACGATATCTTAAATCATGGCAATATCCTAACACGTCTACATGCTGTGCCAACTCTAGAGAACTTGACCTTCGGAGACATTGAGTCGGTCGAATTCTTAGTCCCCACGGAGGGCGTCACACGGGTGTCCACCCAAGCGACATGGACCTCAAGCTCAACGGCTAGAAAAGTCCTCCTGGAGAGTGGTTGTTTTCACTGCTGGATAATTAGGATTAGCACCCACTTCCCAGCAGCATATCCATTCCTGCTTGCCCATCGAAAGAGCCCACACCACTGTGAGCATTGAAAGACAAGAACTAAGTTTACTCCAGTCTTAGAAACCCTATTGGTACATTAAATATGAACTCACCTTCTCACAATAATAATGTGCATTCATCATCAGATACATTTAAAGGCTGGCCATCAGCAGCTCTGCATGGTGGCAGGCAGTTTTGATACATTGATACCCAAGCCGCAAGACAGACCAAGCATCCAACCTAATGAAACTTTGCTCCTGGAACATAAACGGCTTTTCACAACAAAAATGGCAATAAGGATCGGATAAACTATTGGAGGAATTTTCAAATTAAACTGTTACAAGAAACATGGTTGACACTGCATTTTCCCTCGAAGGGCTTGTAGGGTATTTCAACCCAGAGTACAAAACCAGGAGGTTTGGCCGCCCAAAGGGAGGGGAGGGGGGGAGGTCTGGAAACATTTGTGGCAGCCTTAGGAAGTGAATTGGTGGAATCGGGTGAAGAAAATATCCTAATGGTTAAGCTGGGGACGTGGCAAGCAAAATTTGACAGACCCCTTTTATTAAACAACCTATTTATCCCTCTGGATCCAGGATCAAGAAAAGCCTTGTCACTTAAACTATCAAACATTCTTTTAAACACCTTACATGACCCAATGTTTCCGAATATCATACTAACAGGAGATTTTAATATGAACCTGCTGTGGCCCTTTGCCCGTGACGACTACATCACACAGCAGGACCATCTCTGACTTGTTCCTAATCAATCTGAAAGAATCAAACAATAGAAAAAAGGACACAAAGGCAGTCTCTCTGATAAAAGACGTTGAATCTCTCGGGCTTAGAGTATTAAATGGCAGATATCAATTGGATTTTTCACCGGCGTGGACCTACTATACATCTGACTCTCACTCCATAATCAACTTCACAATAGCCATTCTCTCCCTACTTCACTTAATCACATCATTTCAGATTGAAAAAAGGGCCGAAAGTGATCACAACATACAAATTATAGAGCTTAATGTTAAATGCTCCCTCCATCAGCAGGCAAGTACCCAGACAGGGAAAATGGAAACCATAAACTATAAGAAGTTAAGGTAGACTGATGATACTATAGGTGCAATTGGGAAAGTAGCAGCAGACCTCATTGTACATTGCCTAAAGAAACATCTAAACCCAATCTTCAAATGGAAACTATCTAATAAGTAAATATCTACCCAAGAATCGCTCAACCACACATCACGTCATAAAGGACTCTCAAGGCCCAAAAAGGAATCATATCTGCTTTATGTAAAAGCGTAAAGAGGAATCGCAATAAAATGTTGAGAATGGCTCAGCAGCAGCCTAGTAATCCTCTGATTCAAGCCAAGTTGAAGTGTATAAAAAAGTCCTACCGGAAGATGGTCTGGGAGGAAATAAATCACAGCACGACAGACCTTTGGTGCAAAAGTCCTGTATCTCAGCAGGAAGAAAAATTTGAGGGACTTTTGGAGGATGGTGAACAGCTCAAATAGGGCCCCATTCTCCATAAACAACTCAAATCTCACAGAAACCAGATGGGTTAACTTTCTATCCAAACATTTCAGTCAATCTTCGGATAAAACTACAGCCATTTTGTGTCAAAATGCTTAAATCCAACAATGAAATCACCTCTAGATGATCGCATGCTCAGTTTCCCTAAAGATCAAATATGTAAAACCATCCAGAAGTCCAGACGCGATGGAGACCCTGGCACGAATGGTATATCACAGGCATTGTACAAAACCAACCCTACCTTCTGGGCAAATAGACTCAAGGTGGTCTTCAATTGTGCTGTGCAGCTAGAAAGCATCCCTGATTCATAGAAAGGTTCTATTATCACCTCATTGCACTTCTAGATACTGAGGCAAAACACTTTGCAGGGATTCTACTAACTGAGTTAACTCTTTGGGCAGAAGAAAAAACATCATTCCACCGAATCGAACTGGTTTAACATAAAGAGGAAGCACGGCAACTAATATCCTGGTGCTTTCTATAATAATTGACAAATTAAAGTTAATCAAGCAAGCGATTTATCTCTGTTTCGTGGACTTCACGGCCACATTTGACTGTGTGCAGCGTAACCTCCTCTGCCAGAAACTGTCACGTTGGGGCAACCCCGTGCGTCTTTTAAAAGCAATACAGATGCTCTACACAGGCACTTGGACAAGAGTGAGAATTGGGGACGACTCCTCCATATCCAGGAAAATAGACACCTCCGAGGGCCTAAAACAAGCATGTGTTTTGGTGCCATATTTATTCAATCTATTTCTGGCAGACCTGACCCCAGCTCTGGATGAGGTAAATACAAGGCTTGGGGATCTTCAAATTTCCAACCTTTTGTATGCAGATGATGTGATCCTTCTTAGTCAAACAAAAGTCAGTCTACAAAGTCTCATCGACAAACTATCAATTATTCAGCAAGCCACTGCATGTCAATAAACGAAAAGAAAACCAAAGTCATGGTTGTGAGTAACAGTATAGCCAGCTATACTCCATATCCAGTATTAACACCACTAACTGCTGTAGAGCTCTGTGCTCTATACTCTGGTCTAGTCAGACTATACAGATGTTCAACACAGTTCGTTATGCGAACAATAACAGCAACCCCAGCAAGGGCTGTTCAAGCTGTGCAGCCACATATAGCCATGCTTGCAATTAGTCCAGTTACCATTAACGCAATTATGGGTAAGGCTCCCACCAGAAGGGAGGAAATTACGTTCTGGATTGCACATAAAACAAACCAGCTTAAAGCAGTTTTTCCCTACACTGGACCCCAAGATAAACATAGAATTCTCATAATGTGCCTACCACTAGGTATGGTTCCCCCGGTAGATGAATGTGCCACTTGGGGCACAGTTCTTGCTACAATATTAACCATCATACATGGTACACCCTCTATTGTTGTTTTGCCTGAAGTGATAAAACAGATTCAAAATGAATACTGGGCTGCCCCTGCCCTGGATTTGGGGAATGATCTAATTGGCAATTATGCCACAGTTGCCTCAATTATTTTAAGTAACATAAAAGGGGAAGCAGCAGCATTGGCAGTACGCCAACACCTCCTGCAGGTTCCCTTAGCGGACCAAGAGCGCAAATTACCAAAAAATGATTGTTGAAACCTATACATCTATAGGTCGAGATAATTTGGGAGCCCGGTCATATAAACCACAGCTTAAGGGTAATTCTGAAAAGGATAAATCGAAACTGGCACCTGAGTCTTCTAAAAAGCGCTGGAATAAACAAAAAAAATAAAGAAAAAGCAAAGTCACGGGGTCCTCAACTGGAGTACACTGAGAAGCATTATAACCTGCGCAACTGTGAATCACTTAGACAGCCTGTTAGGTATCAGTATACCTTGTCGTTCCTTTCAGGACTCACCCAACAAACGCTCGAAGAGAGGACGGTCAGAGCGCAGACAAGAAGAGTACATGAAACAGAGAAAGGACTCAAAACACTCATCTGACAGCATCATAAAAAGGGAAGAGAAACTTCCACAACAAAAGCCTCAATTCAAAAAGTGGCAGGTATTTACGTTAAATATGTCACACATATTAAGGACACTACTTCGGAACAAGGAGGGGGCACTGACACGGTTAGACAGCGCAGCAGAGGTCACAATAGTTCGCCAGACTTTAAGAGTTTCTGGTGGCGAGAGCAACTAATGAATTTATTCAATTTGAAACACTGGATCAGAGGGTTAACTCTCCATACAGACTGTTTGATTTGGACATCCAAATTGAGGGTAATATACCTCACACCATTCATTTTCAGGGGAAATTTAACACTTAGGACATTCTCTTGGCTGAAATAGATTGGCCACCTGAGTTTGTTCAGAAAGTCCCACAAGGGGAAGATATAATAATACCGTCTTTCTCTGCCCTCGTTCCCGAGACTGTTAAACAAGTGTATGCCATGGTGTGAGCTCTTGCACTTGCATTGTACCGCAATCATGTAGGCTGGGAAAAAGACTCACCATATCACATTATACCTATAAGGTCCAGCCCGCAAGTGCAACCACAATATCCAATTAAGCATGAAGCTAAACGCCCAGTTAGAGAAATTCTAACACAACTAGAGTATCAAGACATAATTGAGCCTTGTATCTCACCAATGAACAATCCTTTGTTTTCGGTAGCAAAACCAGATGATTCATACCGTCTAGTCTTAGACTACAGTCATTTAAACAGTCAGACATGCATATTTACAGTACAAAATTTACACAGTGCAGCACTAACGAACAACATAGTGTGCAAAAAATACAAAGCCACTTTCGACATTTCAAATGGCTTTTTCTGCCAAAACATAGCACCTGAAAGCAGGGATTTAACCACATTCACCGTGTTAGGGAGCCAAAAACGACTTTGTCGACGACCTCAGGGATATAAGAACATCCCTGGTCTGGCCTCTGCCAGAGTAACATCAATTTTACACGAAATTGACTCAGAAGCATTATTTATTGTCAATGACATATACCTTACGGATGAGGACTTAAAAACACTTCTAGCCAGAGCAGATCGCATATTTTTGGGATTTGCTGCACAAGGCTACAAATTCAACTTTCGAAAACGCAAAAATTGCCTATCTCAGTATCCTGTTCTTGGGATACGAGTTGTCAAATGAAGGCAAATGCTTAGCACCACATTTCCTATAGAAATGTGCACTCCTACAACCATCAAATACAATTAAGAAGCTACAATCACTTTTGGGTTTTCTCAACTTTGGTAGAAAATACAAACCAGATTATGCAGAACAGGTAAAACCATTTCATGAATTAATTCATCCAGACTTTTCAAGCATACATTGGACACCTGAATGTACACAGATTCTGAGAACACTGCAAACAGACATGCTTGCATCCCAACACTTACACACACGTCAACACCACAAATTTGGTAATCCGCAAAATTGCGGGAGCCTCAGGCTACATGTCACTTTCAATGAAGGTGATACTGTACCGATTGCATATAAATCGTATTCACAAAGGCCAGCGTTTCTAACGCGAAAGCCTTATATCCAAGATGGATGCAGTGGACCACCACCTTAACAACTACTGATGTAGACTATATTATTGACCGCACACTACAACCACAAGAATTCCTCCAATATGAACAAGAATGCCCAGTGACATTTTGCCTCTTGACCTGTATGACTTCATTGTCTATACTGATGGTTCAGTCCAACCCACTGTTGGACCTAAACAGCAATACTCCACCGCTTGCACAGCTATACGTCGAGTCATGAGGAATGGAAAATTCCACCCTTCAAAAACATTTACACAATTTCTAGGGGACTGTACCGTTTAGCTGGCTGAAATCAAAGCTCTAATTCTGGCACTAGAAAATACTGATCCTGAATTACCCACACTCAGTCAGTGTTCCTCAATTTTTTTTTTAACTTATGTGTGGCAGTGAATGGTCTCTGTGCACTGCAGCTAAGGCCATGTGCATCAAACATGTCACAACTAGCTAAGCAAGCGAATGAGCAACCAGAATCACTAGTATTTACCAGAAGTGAGATTACTCAGCCTTTAACCCAAAAGGACACCACAGGTTTTACTAATTGTCTGACCCTTACCACCTCAGCAACCACCTACTGATGATTCAATTGGGTAAGGAAGGACCAGGAGTAGACACTACAGAAAGTTAACAGCTCACTTAGTATGTATTATATTGCAATGATATTTATGTAGCACTTACTACTTCTAACGAGGCGGTGAAGCGATTTACGTCAGGCAGCACACTGCTCCGCAACCCAAAGTAAGTGGTTAATCTAGTGGCTACTGGTTATTGTTGGCATTGAGTTTAGTCTTGTGCACTAAAGGAGACTATTCCATGCATTTAGTCCAGTGTCTTTGTGATGGATTAAAATTAGTATTACTTGGGTGCGAACATTAGTGGGGGGTATGCTCTTGCAGAAGGTGGGTGGGATTAGTAGATGAGCTAGAGAAGATTAGATATTGCTAGGTTGCAGAACATGACTTTCTAAGAAGGAGAGGTTATCTTTAAGATGAAGTGTGGGTAGATTGCACAAATACAATAACGGATTATGGCAAATGTGCACATAATTTAGAGTAGACTGTACTCAGAGAGGAGGCATGGAGAGGATGTAAAGCAGGCAAAAGTTCATTCAAACAAAAAAAGGAGAGTAGATAATCAGAGGTTTTAAGTCAAGTTTAAAATTTTCATGCAGAGTAGACTTTTGAGATAGCATGTACATCAAGGATGCAAAACTGTAGAAAGAAATATCCGTGTTTACGATAGTGCTATATTAGGCACTTTTGACAAGCTGCAGCCACTGCACTTACTGGGTCAGATATGTTTACTGCTGTTAGCCCAGAAGATAGCCCCACAGGTTAATGCACCTTCTGCAGAGATATGCATGTACCCACTAATTCTAATGTCTTAAAGTGTCAGGTTGACAATTTTAATATCCATCACATTCTTAATATTGTCATAAACTCCCAGACATGTACAAGAAGATGAAGAATTCTACGTTCCATTTGAGGACTTTGCAGTTTCTTTGATCCACAAACTGTGGTCTTTCCATCTCTTAAGTACTGCTTTCAGCCTCTGAAGATGTCTCCGGTCTGAATGTGAATATCATTGCTAACATTCAGCACTCTTGTGAGGTTTTCCAGCACTTCATCAATGACATTGTACAAATGTTTGTCAGCAAAGGACAGACACCCAAAAGCTCAGACCCTTGGACCTTGTTTTGATAGTTGAGGCAATGTGCTACTCCACCTTTGTCGGCTGCAGAAATCTACAGTCCATATATATGAAAAATACTACTGGTTGCTTCGCCTATTCAGTGGTTATGATTGAGGACATCCATGTGAATAGGCCATTAACTTCTCAATTAGTTTGACCAAATGTTTAAGATAACGCATTAATGTGTCAGAGGCCCCAGCTGACTCTGAATGATGTTAAACTGTATTTGTCTGAGGTCAAGATAACCTACCACTGTGAAAAGATCACATTTTGTCCAGGATATCATTCAACACACACAAGAATATGATGGGTAGAATGTAAATCAAGTTGTAGCGCATGAACTGTTTTGTAAGTTGATAATGTTGCTGTCTCAGTCTCAAATTGTGACCTCATTCTTGCCATGGAGGAAATTAGACTAAAAAATGCTGAAGTGGCATGTGCTGTGCAACTCATATGAATGTATTTTGGTTGTTTTAGGCTTGAGTGACTATTCATTGGCCATTACGTAGACTGATGCATCTATGCAGCGGCTGCAATGGACGGGATTTATGGACAATAACATACCAATGCTTTTTTAATTTTAGACAAAGAGTATCCATACTTTTTTGTTAAAAAAGAACTGTCCCTGAATGGTTATTGCTGACCTTGATGTGCTCAAGGTCCCTTACTTTTTTATGTACTTCAACCACTGCATCTAGGTCATGTTGGTGATGACTTCCAGCACTTGCACTGGACTCTGTAGTGGTGTTCAGACTTTTTACTTCCTTCTACACCAGAGAGACGGTGAGATCTCCTCTGCATTACTTCATTTGAGAACAAGAACTCTTTAGTTTCTTCTTTCACCATTTTGTGCATTTAGGTGTGCCTGTTTAGGCTTTGCCCCAATCAAGACAATGTCAAGCTGAATGTTTGGCACATCCTGGCAGGGTTATTTACTTCACCACACAAAGAGACTCATGACACCGGACTGCGCAAGATCCACGATAGGCAACTCACTCCCACAATAACCACTTTCAGGCTTGCCCAATGCCCTAACTATATTGTTCTTTGCACCAGTCATTATAGGTATGTGATGATTTCGACTGAATATAGTCTTTAGTGCCCAAGAGTTCTTTCTCTGCAGCCAGGGAGGACAGAGCAGATTGAATGTGTGTTGCACCAACACTGGAGAACATGCAACCTCCCCACAGGTAAGACATGCTATAGAGGGTAATACATGGCTTAGGGGTGTAGCTTCCATAGGTATAACAGGTGCAGTGCACTGGGCCCGGAGGCCTGGGGGACCCACTGATCCCTGATTATTGCTGTATTTCACAGTTCAAACATTAGCTAGGGGTCTAGTATCCTTTCTTTCCCTATGGTAGGGTCCATAACACACTAGCTTGCCTTTTGTTTTATTTTTACCATATTCAGCGGCTTGCCTGTACTGGAAAGCTTTTTTTATCCTGGTGTGTAAGACCATTTAGCTTGCCAGTGCACAAAATAATCATCATCTTTATTGAGTTCAGGGCTAAAATGCCACCCAGCCACTAGAGCACCATATTTATCCACGTATCGTGCACACAATGTATGAGACATTGCCTACTATCACCAAAGTGAATGAGGAGGGAGTGCTTTACTGCAAGGTCTTTTTCCCTCAGGGACAGAAAATAATTTGTGAGACTAGCTGCCCCTAACTTAAATTTGAGCCCAATGGATGATGGGCCATACCGGTCTGAAATATTAGATAGCCTTTAGGTGAGGAGGTAGTGTAGATGGCATGGTGTGAGACACAGAGTGTGTGTGGGGGAGTAGCGGTGTATATGCTCAAAATATGGCTGGCACATTCTTAATGTGCCTCACCCTCCTCTAAAAAGCATCACCAGGTGGATACATCTTTGTTTCAGTCAAACACCTGTACTATTGTAGTTGCTCGCTTAAGAGGTGGCACCCCCAACTTAAGAATGTTGTGTTGTGCATCAACACAGCCTGTGTCCATGCATACTTTACCCCTCTGGTCCCCTGCCCCTTAAAATCTTTCAGGTCCTTTAAAATATTCCCTTTTTTTTCAGCTTATAAAGCGCGATCTTGTCTTAAGGGCAATGGAGCAGTTCACATCATCACTAAGTTACATTACACAAACTGAGATTAATTTTTTAGGGATGGGAACATTAAGTGATTTGCCCAGAAACGCAGGATGTTAAGTAGATGTCAGGACTCGAACACAGTTCCCAGTTCCAAATTCAGCAGCTCTGGCTGTAACGTCACATACTTTCCCTGTGTTTGCCCCAGTTAATGGTCTCTTTATCGCTCGCACCAAGAGAAAGCTTCCTTTCTGCTACTGATTTTAAAAGCTCGGGAAGTTTTTCCCTTCATGCGCGCTGCAGCATGAAGGGTGTGCGCAGGCACACACCCTTCAGGAAACATAGGTCATAGTGTGTGATTCGTATTATTGTGTCAAATCTTTCAATTAGCACTAACATTATTGGCGCTAGAATGGATTTAGAAACTCAAAATGGAACGCTATCGAGCATAATGTGCTTTGGGAAAAGTGGCACATCTTAAGGAATGTTTGCCACTGGCTCATGTAATTCATACATTTGGTCCCCAACGTATTGGAATACACGTTGCAGGGAATTCACTAGCTGAGGCAGTTGCAAAAGCAGTGGTTCAGACTACTGTAGTAGCTGCAACTACTCGTTCTCACTCAAGAGTGGATGGTGATATCATGGTAGCTGTCAATGTTTCATGCACTGGCACATCGTTACCCAAAATACTCCTACCTACTGAGTGCCCAAAATATACCTTATGCTGGTATTCCCAGAGTGGGGGATCGAGTGAAACCAAACTCAGTCTGCAGGCTACAATTAATTAATGATAGCTGCTCATGAGAAGTTAGCTTCTGCCCATGCAGGTGCGGCAGCTACAGTTTCACTGCTACAGCAATGCTATTGATGGCATGGTCTCTGCAAACAGACAAAACATTGTCTTTAGTTGTGACATTTGTCAACAAATAAACTTCAATCACAGCTCGCCCACCATAGACACCTCTCTTAGTCTCAAACAAACCATTGGCTTGTGTCTATCTGACCCCAGCGGACCTCTTAATTTAGATGGCTCCTTTATATTCATTCTGTTGGCAGTGGATTCATGTTCTAGATTTCTATGGGTGTGGCCACAGCGATCGACTTACGTTCAAACTGTTATTCAAGACCCGCAAGTCTTTATCTGGACAAATGCAGTAGCTCCATACCACTCAGATCAGGGACCAGTGTTTGCCTCCAGAGCTTACGGGTATCCCATGGGCACCCTGCGTGTGGCTGTGCATTATTTCTTCTGCTATCATCCGGAGGGAAATTCGATAGTGGAAAGAAAAATCCATGACTTAAAGCAGTCTTTAACAGCTAAGGTATTAAGTTCAGGTCATAGTTGGTTCCATCACTTGTATGGAGTCCAGAGAGCTTTAAATATTCTGCCTAGAAGATCCTTGGGCGGCCGGACTCCCTATGAAGTCCTGTTCGGTGTCCAGATGTACGTTACAGACCTTGATAATCCTGGCAGTGGCAGCAAATACGCCTATTGACATCAATGAAAATTTTGCTGCCTTACGGCAACTACAAGACTTCCGAGATGAGCGCTAAAATGAAACTATTCAACGTTCTGCCACTGAAGACATGAAGGTGCAACTAGCAACTCCTGTCTGGATTTCAAAAACTGGGGATCTAGTTTGAGAAAAGATTACTGACAAGGAGTTCGCCCACCATACAGAGCACCAGTGCCATCCCTTGGCATTGTAGGTACCAGAACTGTGATTTTGCCACTACTTGCTGGTCGTAGAAAGAAACAGTTTGTGTCCACAGACCTAGTCAAACCACACCATGTGGCCAGTCCTACACAGTAGGCCATGAAGGCTGATGGGTAGTTACCTGTCTCCTATCACTACCACATAGGAAATCCCGCTACAAGCATTTAATGATAGAGAAAGTGTTGCTCCCCGGCTGGGGACATCAGCTACTGAAGTTCTGGTACTTCCTGTTACTCCTCGTAACACTGCAAACACACCATATGTGAATTCACAGTCTTGGACTGCTACTTCTTGCTTATTACATACCACCTTTGGAGGTGCCTACCAGTTCGACTTTGCCCTTCGAGGTCCCTGTTTTTGCACAGACTGCCTCCGACTATTTTGCTGACACTGATCACTTTTCCTTCAGATTCATCACACACTTCATTGCATGGGATACCTGCATTTATTTTTTGGCTAAAATAGACTTACCTGATTCCACCTTGGTTTTATATTTAGATTGCCATTTCATTGCTTTTCCTCTTCGTTTGGATTAGATTTGTAACAGTTTTCGTTTTGCTCTTAAACTGATATTATCTACCAGAACGCTCTGGTGTTGAACTCGTAGCTGTGGTATTGAAGGCTCATTCTTCTTCCCATAAAGTGCGAAGAGACCTGTCCCTTGTGAACATTTCTGCATTTCCAGTCCCAGATTGAAATGTTTGGGATAAGGTCCCTCCCATTGGACATTTTGGTCCTACAGAATCATTGCAAATCCCTTATGTATTTAAAGTCAGCGCGGAGGATGTTATTACTGCTGGTATGATTTCTGATGATTGGGATGTTACAACTGTTAAATCAATGCTTTCTGATCTAGAATCTTACAAAGTATTCGGAAGCGAAGACTTGTATTTTATTTCTGCTAATTATGGTGAAATGTTTTGTTATCATTATGCACTCCATTATTTACACAGAGCTAGTACTCCATGTCCAGTTATTAATTACACACAATGGGAACATTGCCAGACACCAACAGTAGGTAGTTCAAAAACATACCTGCAAAAGTTTGCATATTTTTCCGGTAACAACTCAGTTTCTTATTATTATAAACTTACCCCTTCCCCAGAGAAGAAAAATATGCTGACCCAAACAAAATTAATCTATCCAGATTCATTTATGTCCTAAATGTCCATACATGCTTATGAATTTCAGAAAGACAACATGGAGTTGAAATTGGTTTGGGGAACAAGATATTGGCAACTTCAGAGCAAATCTTTATTTAGAGCTTGTCTAATACCAAGGCAAATGATTTTCCTGAACAAAACAGTACAGCAAACCACCTGCCTGGGTTTGGCTAAAATTAAAGACAAAAATGCATGAAACATTCCCTCCATTGCACGTTTTGACAATTGGCAACATTTTGCAGATTACACAGGGGAACAGCTCAACAACATGATACAGATTGGTATTTATAATTGTTCACTTTCAGGTTCAGATGGATGGTTAGTGTGGCCATTAGACACTAATGGTTGTCATACACGTTTTTTAAACACCACAAAGGGGTTAAAGCAAGCAGCCCAGACCCACGTTATGTGCAGACATAACACTCCGGAGTGGTTACTACCTATAGTGCAGAGAAGTTATGCCAGCAATGGTTACAACATTCAACTTTAACTGCAGTTAAGGAGCACTTGTCTCTCCATTCTGATAACATGGATTTACAAGATTTCTTGTCAGGTCCAAGATCACCACGTTCTAAACGCTTTCTATATGCCATATACAATGAACTTCATAACTTTTCCCATCAGCTGCTGAACTTTTACAAGAAATTGACAGGGCTAATTTGGAAAAGGTTTTGGCTGTTGTAGATTTTATTTTTTTAAACCATTTTATTGGGTTTTCCACATTCCAGGATCAATGCACATTGTTATCAGCCATAGTTACAGGCATATTATTAGAGACAGGGTATTGAATCATGGTTACAGGTAGTAGACATAGAAACTGACAATGCAAATGACACGAGTGATGCCTTAAAGGGGCTAGTCCTTCCAGGGGAAAGGGGCTGTCCTCCTACGAATGTACCCAGGAAGAGAAAATGGGGAGAGATAGCTAACTACAAACTTGGGGTAGCAACCAGGGATAGGTGACAGAGGGTGGAGGTGGGTAGGTGGGTTCTTGTCGTTGGTGATTATACGGTTGGGGCTGCGGGCCTCGGCGGGGAGTGGGAGGAGATGGCCCAACAGGGGGCTATAGAGGTCAAGTGTTCATGCATGCAGTGTAGGAGACTTTGGGAGGGAGGGCCTGCTTGAGACCCTGGGGGAAGGCAAGCAGCGGGGTGTCCCGGGTGAGACCTGCAGCAGTGGGGACATCAGGCATTCTCGAGGGCATTCTCGGACATTTGTCGAAAGCACTGAAGGAGCATGGCCCATTCAGTGGAGATGTGCCGTCGGTGCACTCCCCGTACCTCCTCGTGACGGATCGCGTCCTCCTCAGCTGCATCCCAGTCTTTGGCTGTTGTAGATAACAGCATGACCACACTGTCAACTCACATTTATTCTTTGAATAATATTGTGTCATCTGCATTCGATATCAAACAAAGTGACACGTCCCTCCTCCAATACTGGCAGAGTCAGCTTAGATTGATTATGCAATTGAGCTGGACGTTGCAGATTTTAAAATCAAATTGCGTGCCATTGAAATACCTGAACGCAACCAATTTATTTTTGCCTTATAATTTAACATGCACACAGAAAATAATGGCAAAAAAGATGTGACTTACACAATGTTAAGTATACAGCATTTGGAAAAATTGCCCTTGACGCGTGCAATGTGTCCATGAACAATTTGGCATGTTATCTGAAGGGTGCCCAGCTGCCGCAATTTGGCCAGTATTCAAAATGCTTTCAAATGGAAGTTATTTAATTCTGAATGACCAAGGTTGTTGTGGGATGAAACCAGGAGTACCATATGGGGTGATGGTTTTCAGGGTCGTGACCTGTTGTAACAATGTATTGTTCCCACCTGCACACGCAGTCAGAGAGGTTACAGTATGGCCTTCAATTGCTATTTATAACGTTAATTTTGATAAGTTGAGTCAACTTAAAGCCATATTGTTTCACAAGGAAGTCGCGTTGACATCTGCTAGAAAGACATTTGATCTCCAAGTAAGAAGGTCTTTCTCTAAAATTCAATCGCTACTGCGCACAAACCTCCCTCAACATTTGGCAAACTTGTGCACTGCATATTTAATGCTTCAAATACCAAGGGAGTGGTACACTTTTTTAAAGTGATTTGGTCTGGCTTTGTCAGCACAGCACAGACTGTATTTGGAGTGATTCTCTTCCCTTATACACTCTGGTTTCCAGTATATTTTGAGACATACTGCTAGTGTTATTCATGATTGTTGGAATTTTAGTCCTATTTTTGTTGCTCCGCAATGGATGTTCCACCACGAGGTTAAATGGTGATGAAGCTATCACACATTCTGCTGTGTCATGAAAGCATGGTACAGTACTTTGGAGTGTATTTACTTCAGGAACTGAATGACAACTGGTCTTTATCCTTCCAACCTATATGGTTACACTGTGTACAGCCTGTGTTCCGCTGTCTATTGTGCACTTTAGAGTGTGCACTGGATACATGTCTTGGAATGCAATCAGTTCAATCTAAGGATATGGATCTGTAGTGTAGTTCCTATTTCCTAATAGGCTCTGCGCATTGGAATAATTTAACCTATAGGCTTGACATAGGACTAAGGTCGTTATGTCCCTATCGAGTATATTAAACTTAATTACTTGTGCCAGCTAGCTCAGCGGCCACTAGAAACTCCTTGAGAACAAGAAGGGAGTAGTTTCTGGCAACCGAAAAACATGACAACTTTGTTTCCCTTTAGAATCGGAACATGTCTCAGAATCGTGGAAACAATAGATAACAGTTTCACTCAGCTCAATCGTGCATGCTTAGTTTCTACAGAGTTACACAGAAAGGAAAGACGGGCGTTTCAATAAAAAGGTTTTATTGAACAGTCTTGTTTCTCGTGTAAGAGATATGTGCTGTTGTGATCACAAGACAGTATGCAAGATAAATAATGTACAGCGTAAGCAGTAGAAATAAATAATACTGCGCTAGCATTATCTTTTAGCATATATTCACATACATAAATAACGTACTAAAAATGCGAGTACTCATAAGATGCGTCTCTAAGCTAGTTCTACCCCAATGTACTTAACCTAGTCTAGGTGTAGGGAAAGGTAGAAGTAGGTGGAGTATCCTCTAGTATGGTATACTAAGAGTATGTTAAGTCTAGTACGCCAAGTATGCCAATAGTCCCTCTAGGTTCTAGTCAGCTCCATACCTTGAGAATGCGAGGTGGGAATCTCTTGCCGGATCTGGAACTCTAACACCCCGCGAAGGGAGTCAGAACACTGGAAGCTGGATTCTTCTGCGAGCAGGAATGACCGTCTTCTCAGTGCGTCAGATACCGGTTCCTCTGAAGTCGAGGTCTCCTCTAACTTGCTTGGGTGAGGGAAGGTATATTTATACCTGATAGGTGCCTTGGAATGTTAGCATTGACGTGAAGTCGGACAGAGGAAGACGTCAGGAATGAACCCTTAAGGTATAACGGTTCATACATAATAGATGAGTTCTTGGAGAAATCAATAGTCATGTGCTAGGGGAACTCCCGAAGCTTAAGGGTCTGGTTTCTAAGAACTCGTTGTGACGTTAGGGTGGACGGATGTCGGTGACCATGCCTGTATTTGGAGTGCACGGTTAATGCCTAAATAAGGACAGGGATTCTATGCCTATATAAGGGCAATGCAAATTGTGCATATATAAGGACATGATTCAGGAAAACCTATATACGGACACCTAAAGCGGAATACAACACCCACTCCACTTTCGAATGAACGAAAATACTAAATGCTAAACATTTAAATGCTAAACATAAAATTGAGTACCACATGTTGCTAAAAACATTTCTAAAAGCATAGTAAAAGAAGTTTAAAAATAAACCGTTGAATGCAATAGGTACTGTACATTTAAAGCACCGTTTTCATTCTAAGCATATAATGGAAGTAAAATGCAACGTGAATGAATAAACAGAAATATATACATATGATGAAATGGTCGATAAGTTTTCAAAAATCAAAGCCATTGCATATCATGGAATTAAATGAAATGTTAGACAAGTAAGGTGACAATGTGTCCCTGGAAGTATTCAAAGAAGTCCGTTTTATAAGACTAGTTCTACTGTAAGCAGATTGTTCATTTGCCATGTCATTTAAAAAAAAAAAAAGTTCAATTTCTGGGAAAAGTTCCAAGTTTTGAAAATATGAAGGCCAAATTTCATTGTTGCCCCGGTACACTGTGAGCCGAATCAAAGTCAGTGTATGGGTCTGGCGTAAACATGAGATCATCTATTTCCATAGCCAAAATATCGTCCACCGAAGTTGGTGACATTTGGAACACCTCGTTCAGAAGGTTAATTGCACAGAGATGAGAAACATCGCCTTCAGCAGAAGATGCAATGTTCGCGTCCGTTGTTACCTGTGTGCCTGTTGATCCATCTCGTACCTCAGCAAAGCGTCTGTGAGATCTCAATGAATGCCGTCATCAGGATTGGTAGCCTCTGGGGACAACACACAGCATGGGCCGTTATCGGGTCCAGCAGAGAATCGACATCCGTTGGCATGACTGATGGGAGTGTTAGACAGGTGTCTAGCACGCATTCTTCACCGCAAAACAGGCAGCGTAGAACAGGTAAGATGCAATCTTGCCAGATTGGTCTGAATGACAGGAACCACGTTGTATTAAGTTCCCGTAGACGAGGCATGCCCAAAAGCTGTACTATTCGCTCACGGCATTTCCGTTCAAAGAGAGCTTTCTCCACATCGCTCGGAGTGATGTTGGCGAATAGGCTTGCCATAGCGTAGTAGGAGGAATAGAAATAGAATTCCTGCAACAAGTGCTAGAATTAATGGCACACCACCAAACACCGAATGTGCGAAGTTTGGGATGATTCCGAGGACAGCCTGGAAAGGTGCTAATAAGTCCGGAACAGATGGTCTTAAATACATGTACAATTCCGCTTGTATCAGACATGTTAAAGATACGTCCTATCATTTCTACGAAATGTATAGGGCAGTTTGTACGAATTAAAGCCTGTATCTCAGCCGAAGTTCTTGCAACTTGTAAATCATAGATTTCTTTGGCCGAGGTCAAAGGCACTGTTTGTTGTATAAGCATGGCTTTCATTCTGCTTAAAGTATCAAATCGTATAAAAGAGACATTCAACGAAGGCCATAAAGGCGACTCCCGGACTGTGTCTATTGGGGCTAACAATACTTGCATACAGCAAGTGACCCTGGAGTCGACCGTTACTAGATATGGGATGCCTGGCAACATGCCACAGCAACTCTGATCATTCACATGAGGTAACTCCCATTAGAAAGTTGGCCAAACGTTGGATTAATCACAGTAGCTGGTGTACCCTGCTGGTGGCAGGACAAATTTGCCACAGAACCATTACAAGCCCCGTGTAAAGAAATGTCCTGACAAATCAGTGAACCGCTCAGTGCACTTTCACAGTGTGTACCGCTTAGAAACACTTCACGATCCACGAAGGTAAATTCCAGGATGTCTTAATGTATTCTTTACCCAACCTTTCATATTTGCCTGCTTGCATCTGTTTGAGGCAATACTGAAACTGAAAAGTAGTCACAGGCAGACTAATTTTGCCATGAATAAGCCATTCTGTAGCTGGTTTTTCTGCCACTGTGAATGGTAATTTTTCCAGTTTTTCAATACTCAGTACTGTATACTTTGCTCATCTTTGTGCCAGTTCGATCTGTTTATTAGTTAGATTGTATTCTGCAAACAGAGCCGACGTGTTGATAAAACGCCAATGCACATAGCCCGCACGCAAAGATTGCAGCATCCAGCTTAATAACACAATAGAACGTAACTGAGATTGGCCTTGTTGTTCAAGTATGTCAATAGCAGAGAATACAATAAATTCTGGAGGACAAAGTTGTTAACCCATTGTCGACCACAGAGAGAGTTTTCTCTAAGTTAATACGATCAAGTTCACGTATTCGTTCTGCGGCCTCTATCTGTGACACCTTCCATGCTTCATTATAAGCAGCATAGATGCCGGCATATATGAAACGTTTTTGACGCGATTTTCTTGGTCCAAGCAAGAATTCCCTAAGGTCTGCGTCTTCTTTAAGTAAAGATAAGTGTCGTTTCACATCCTTAAGTGTAGATTTTTGCAGCCAATTGAGGCATAATTTTCCTACACTGTATGTTGTTACTACCAGCGGATGTTGTCTTTGGACGTATCGTGGGTCTGGCCTATGAATAGTAAACCCCTGTGTTTTATTCAGGAATCTCTCTTGACAGTTGTTTGTGTCTGTGGGCCAGATCAACCATTTTCTCCAATCAGGATTTGTTCTGTTGAGTTGTAGTATTGTGTCAACTGTAACCGCTGCCTGTGTATTGTTATTACTGGCATGTGTTGGTACAGAAGGAGTTTATGTCTTTGATCTTGGCTAAACCAAGGCAAGACGTTTGTTGCACAGTGTCATTCAAAAACATTATTTGCTGAGGGATGATACAGGCTCTAAACAAAGCTTCTATCCCCTGCACTTGCCAATCTTTAGTACCCCAGACAGATTGTGTAAATTGTGTCTTTCGATAAGTCGAAACCATGTCTAGACAGTTGGGCAATAAATGCTGCAGAATAAATCTGTTTTGTGTTTGTTAACATAATTTTCAGTCCTGTTTTGTTTACATTTTTATAGTAAAATGTTTCTGGATCAAATGTATTGTATCCTGAAAAATATGGAAACTTTTTAGCAAATGTTTTTGAACTACCTTTTGGTGGTGTAGGACAATGCTCCCATTGGTTAAACATAAACACATTTCTAGGTGTTGCAGATTTATGCAAAAAATGATGACCATAGTGGTTATAGCAATACAGCGGTTCATAGTCTGATGAACCCTCTAAATATTCATTATTAGAAAATGCAGCAGACTTTTCTAGGTCAAACATCATGTCATTTATAGTTTCAAAGTCCCAATCATCAGAATAGGTACTGGATGAAACAAAATCACTTAGTGAAATCTTAAATAAATGTGGAATGTTCAAATGTTCCGTAGGGCCGAAAATATCGAAATCAGTTTTGTCCCACACTATACCATCCTGTATAGGAACGGCTGTGATGTTCACTGCAGACAAGTCTCTTGCTTCACGATGGGATGATTTGTGAGGTTTTAAAAGTAAGTTCACATCTTTACTTTCAATGTCCAAATGGATGTATCTGCCATTTATAAGCACGCTCATAGTCATGACCAAAGCTAGCCAAAGCAGAAAGAAAAATATTCCAGAAATAATCCAGAGTTCAATCCATGGTGAAACCAGATAAGTCTTTCTCAAAAAATGAAAAAAGTCTTGTATTTGCTGTTTAAACGTTTTTGATGCTGGCGACGTCTCAGGCTCACTCAGATCCTCAGAAAACGTATCAAAGTTAATGAAATAGCCAGAAGCAGTTCTGTCAATTGTTGGAATTGCATCAGGATTTGTTGAAATCGCTGGAACCAGTTGATCACTTGTTACATTGGTGTAGACAGGTGTATTTGGACGAACTGTTACTTGAGTTTCAAGAGGGATGAGTTCCATAGCATTGTTGCTCATCCTTCATCTGTTACTGCTGAATTCTCGATGGTTATCAGTCTTTCAGTCTGAAACTCTTGGATAGTAGCGAGAGGAGTGCGTCTGCTACTAGGTCGGAGTCCACGAGGCCTATTATTTAGTATTGGCCACATACTGTGGTTTGATGAGGTCGATGGACACAAATCTTTTCTCCTTTTTTCCAGCAAGGGGCGGCAGAAGTACTGTTCTTGTTCCGTGTATGGCTAGGACAGGTACTGGTTGTCTGTAAGAAGGTCCAAATTCCTTCTTGTCCGCAATTTTCTCTCTGACTAGATCCCCAACTTTTGGAATCCAGACAGGCCTTGCTGGGACCGCCGGTTTTTCCCCAGTGGTGGTTGGCTGCAGGAATACGTTGCTTTGTTTCGATCTTAGTTCATTTAGATCCTGTAAAACAGCCAAACGATCTTTGATATCAAAGGGTTTATTTTCCACCACTGTGCCTCTACATTCTAGATCTGGCACCCACATTCTTGTCCCAAATAGGACCTCATATGGAGTGACCCCCCTAGAGAACTTCTTGGCAAATTATTTAATGAGCGTTGGACCCCATAAAGATGTTTGACCCCACCCATCACGCGAACCTAATACCCTAGCTGTTATAGACTGCTTTATGTCCCGGTTTTTCCTTTCCACAACAGAATTTCCCTCAGGATGAAACGGAGAGGAGTACCGCAATGCAACGCCCAGACTGGCCATGGCTTCTTTGTAAGCCCGAGAGCTAAACGCAGGGCCCTGGTCAGAATGTAGCGTGCCTATTGCGTATGTGCCGATAAAGACTTGCAAATCTTTTATAACAGTTCGAGCGTCAGCCGAGCGCTGAGGCCATATCCATAGGAACCTAGAGCAAGAATCCACTGCGACCATTATATATTTATAGTTACCGTCCCTTTGCAAGGGACCGCAGTGGTCCAGGTAAACACAAGCTAATGGTTTGTCTGAAATTAACAGGGGTGTCTGCGCAGGACGTTTCACTGTGGAGACTTTCATCTGTTGGCATATTTCACATTCCAGAACATAGTTCTTGGTCTGTTTCCTAATGCCAGGCCACCAATATCTTTGTTTCAGTAAAGATACTGTTGCAGAAACACCTGCATGGGCAGAGGCTATCCCTTCATGTGCTGCTAGGATTAGTCCTAATCTACGTTCCTTGTTTGGAATTACCCTATCCCCCACTCCAGGGATTCGAGCAAAAGGAACGTTGTTCGCATCAATTACATAAGAGTACTTGAGTGGAAACTTTTTTGGTAACGCTGCACTACTGCCTTTGCTCGTAGCATTGACAGCCAACATTATCTCACTGTCTATTCTCTTTTTTGAACGAGTGATCGCAGCTACGGAAGCCGTCTGAACAGCCCCCTTTGCGGCTTCGTCAGCCAATGAATTCCCTGCAACGTGAACGCCATCACGTTGATGACTCAGCGTGTGTATCACGTGAGCCTTTGGTAGTTCGCTTTTTAACTGAACTACTGGTTACCAAAGCGTGTTATGCTTTATTGTGCCACCTTTTGCATCTTTGAACCCATTTTCAAGCCAAGTTTGTATATATTCATTATACGACTGCACACAGTAGAAAGAATCGCACACTATTAGTGTGGGGTATTCTTGATCTGTACTTTCAAGTGCCAGTTAGTTTGAATGCTTGTAGTTCAGCTCGCTTAGCTGTACAATCTCCTAGAGATTGGGTTTTTGTGACCATAGGTCTGAAGTTGCCATCTCGCATGCGACCTTTAACGATTGCGCACGCTGCACTGTAAGCTTGCTTACTCCCTGTAGCGGGTTGTGCGGATCCGTCAGTGTAAATTATGAATTCGTACTGATCGAGGGGCAGAATCTCAGTGGGCAGAGGACATTCATGTTCATATTGCAGGAACGCTTGTGTTTTTAAATCAGGATCAAAAACATATTCAACATCTGTTGCAGCAAGAGAATTAACCCATTGTATCCATCTAGGATGTAATGCTTTAGCATTTGGAATGCTCGCTTTTGTTACCGCCTCTAAGGCCGGTACTGGGGTTACGACAATAATGCGTTTCCCTTGGGCTAGAGCGCTTTCTTTTGCTACAGCGGTTTGAACGGCTGTCAGTATTTTTTCTGTTGAAGTGAAGCGCATTTCTGCTTGTGTATACAAATGAGATTTGTATGCAATTGGTACTTTTTCACCCTCATTAAATGTTAAGTAGGTGAATGCGCATTGACCCGAAATTATTCGGATGACTAAATTGCGTTGACTTACGCGTGTTTGTAAGTGATTTGTTGCTAACATGTTAGCTTGGAGTGAACGCAAGATTTCTGTGTGTTCCTGTGTCCAATTTTTGATTGAAAAATCAGGTTTGATTAGTGCGTAGAGAGGTTTAATCCTTTCTGCGTAATTTAGAATGTAAGTTCTTCCAAAATTTAGGAAACCCAGGATGGATTGTAAATTTTTCAGCGTTTTAGGAGGTTGGCGCTGCGCACACCTTTCTAAAAAGTTAGCTGCCAAGCTCTTTCCTTCACTTGAAAGCTCATATCCTAGAAAAAGGACATTGAGATGGGCAATTCTGGATTTTTTAAAGTTGAACTTATAGCCCTCATAGGCGAAGCCCAATATAATGGTACTCACCCTGTTCAAGTGTTTGTCCAGGTCATCGTCTGTCAGATAGATGTCACCGACATATGACAATGCCTCATTATCATAAATTTGTAGTAACTCCGTTACCCTCGCTGAGAATAACCCCGGGCTGTTCTTGAACCCTTGTGGGAGTCGACAAAATTGACGCTGGGTCCCCATTATTGAGAAAGCTGTCAAGTACCTGCTTTCAGGTGCTATGTTTTGACAAAAGAAACCATGTGAGTTATCCAATGTGGTTTTATATTTTTTACGCACAATGTTATTTATTAATGCTGTACTATGTGCATTTTGCACTGCAAATGTTTTTGAACAAGTGTTTAAGTGTCTGTAATCCAAAACTAGACGATATGTATTGTCTGGTTTGGAGACAGGAAACAAAGGATTGTTCATTGAAGAGGTGCATGTTTCAATCACCCCTTGGTATTCAAGTTGATCTAAGATCTCCCTGACCTGTTTTTTAGCTTCTTGCTTTATTGGGTACTGCCTCTGTGCAGTAGGTTCATTTTTTAGATGTATTTTATGGTGGGGTGAGTCCTCATCCCATCCTACATGATTTTTGTATAATGCTGGGGCTTGGGCAACTGCCCATTTCCTGGCATAAGTATATTTTAGATGAATTGGAATATGGTTGGAGAAGGCAGGCATAATGATGTCTTCGCCATGTGGGCACTCCCTGACAAATTGTGGTGGCCAGTCTTTTTCTGCTAGAAGTATGTCATAACCCCTTGAAAGTTTTTCCCAAAAGAGTGGTTTCACCTTTCTTGGTATGTCTCCCTCTATTCGGAGTGTTATTTCATATAACTTTTGTGGAGTACTAACCCTGGTGTCTACAGTCTCAACTGTGATGTACTTATTCAAGTCCACTATCTCCAGAAGTTCCTTCAGGTTCTGGCGAGCTATTGTGACATCTGCTGCAAGGTCCAGCATTGTCTGAGCCCATTCTCCGTTCTTGAGTTGTGTTCTCAGTATCCTCGGCATGTCTGATCTTCAGACCTGCTACCTTCTTCTTTGAGAATTGAGGTTTTGATTTATTTTTCGGAACGTGTTTGTCGTCTTTCGATTTCACGCGTTCTTCTCTATGTTCTGACCGTCCTCTTCTTTCCGATGTCTGTGACGATATCTGAAAGGTACGAGAGGAACGTGTATCAGTATCTTGATACCTGTCAGTTTTTTCAAATTATCCCTATTCCTGAGGTTATACCTCCTTTCAGAGGGCTCCTTTTGAGGAGACCTACCTCGGGATTGAGAAGGTTTCTCGTTTGAATTTTGTTTATTAGTTTCCCACTTCTTTTTAGAAGATGTAGGAGTTTGTTTAATAGAGTCCTTCTCAGGACTTTCAGATAGTTTTGGCTTCAATGGTCTTCCACCCAAACTATCTCTGCCTAATTCTGCATAAGATTGTTCTATTATTCTGGGTAGTTCTGTTTGATGTTCTGTAACAACGAATTCCCTTAATCGTTGGCGGATCGCCACTGCTGCTGCCTCCCCTTTAATATTAGATAATATTGTTGAGACCTGGTCGAACTTTTTCAGTAATTTCATACCTAAATTCAGAGCAGGCTCTGCCCCGTATTCGTTTTGAATTTGTTTCAGGACATCTGGTATTACTGCAATTGACGGAATACCATGTGTTTTAGTATAGATGGCAGCAAAGACTGAGCCCCAAGTGGTGCAGTCTTCCAGTTGTGGTGTGATCCCCATTGGTAAACAGATTGTTAGGATTCTGTGTTTCTCATAAGGGCTAGTATTTGGAAATACTGCTTCTATCTGAGAAATTTTTTGAGCTATCCAGAATGGAATTTGCTCACGTTTTGTGGGCATTTTACCCATGACTGCGTATAGAGTCTGTGGTGTAATTTTTAGTGTATTCCCCTGTTGAGGAGTTTGATTTGGAATGGTTAATGGTGGTTGGACTGTGAAAGTCCGCATGACATATTGGACTAATTGTCTGTAGATTTTTATTAACTCTGTAAGTTGAGTAAGTAATTCCTCGTCTGACATTATATCGATGTCAGGATGAGGAGTGTAGCCGGCTAGAATCGGCCATGTTGCTCCTGGTCTACCTAGTGGACCGAGCCTGGTAATGTTTTTGTGATGTTTTAGGGCGCCTTTAAACCAGAGCTGATGCTCCTGGTATGTTAGTGGAATTTCAATATCCTCAAAAGGAATATATTCCTCTGGTGGTTCATCTTCTTTGTAGAAGTGAAACAGTTTTGTTACTGGATTTGATTCAGGGAATACTATCCATGAATAGAATACCTCTGTCTGAAAGGATTCGTGTGCCTCTATCACGAAAACTGCTCTACCGCCTCTTGGTGGTAGGCCATGTTTTATAAGTTTTAGAGTGATGGCTCTTCTTAAGTTTGGATGGATGTCCCTCCTCGGTTTCATTTAAACCTGTAATGTTAAAAGCTGGTACGACTGGGTCAGCCGCAGCTCCACCGTTCCCGGTGTTATTGTCCCCGTTTATGGACATTTGTTTTTTGAAAAATGTAGAACAAGTTTCAAGGAAACAAAAGATAAGGTGCACAATATTTTGGAACACTGTATCCTTCAACGTTGAACAAACCAAACAACTAATATATAGGGTTTTTTGTCCTAATTAGTTATGGCGGATATTTAACCCTACCCACTCCAGACGTCTTATGGAGTATGTGAGTAGGGGTCTCTGAGAAAAGCACGACGGAGTTACTCAGTATCTAGCGTTAAATTACTGCCTTACCAAACGTTTGGGCGCCATGTAGTGTAGTTCCTATTTCCCTAATAGGCTCTGCGCATTGGAATAATATAACCTATAGGCTTGACATAGGACTAAGGTCGGTATGTCCCTATCGAGTATATTAAACTTAATTACTTGTGCCAGCTAGCTCAGAGGCCACTAGAAACTCCTTGCGAACAAGAAGGGAGTAGTTTCTGGCAACCGAAAAACATGACAACTTTGTTTCCCTTTAGAATCGGAACATGTCTCAGAATCGTGGAAACAATAGATAACAGTTTCACTCAGCTCAATCGTGCATGCTTAGTTTCTACAGAGTTACACAGAAAGGAAAGACGGGCGTTTCAATAAAAAGGTTTTATTGAACAGTCTTGTTTCTCGTGTAAGAGATATGTGCTGTTATGATCACAAGACAGTATGCAAGATAAATAATGTACAGCGTAAGCAGTAGAAATAAATAATACTGCGCTAGCATTATCTTTTAGCATATATTCACGTACATAAATAACATGTGCTAAAAATGCGAGTACTCATAAGATGCGTCTCTAAGCTAGTTCTACCCCAATGTACCTAACCTAGTCTAGGTGTAGGGAAAGGTAGAAGTAGGTGGAGTATCCTCTAGTATGGTATACTAAGAGTATGTTAAGTCTAGTACGCCAAGTATGCCAAGAGTCCCTCTAGATTCTAGTCAGCTCCATACCTTGAGAATGAGAGAGGTGGGAATCTCTTGCCGGATCTGGAACTCTAACACCCCGCGAAGGGAGTCAGAACACTGGAAGCTGGATTCTTCTGCGAGCAGGAATGACAGCGTCTTCTCAGTGCGTCAGGCCGGGATACGGGCTCCTCTGAAGTCGAGGTCTCCTCTAACTTGCTTGGGTGAGGGAAGGTATATTTATACCCGATAGGTGCCTCGGAATGTTAGCATTGACGTGAAGTCGGACAGAGGAAGACGTCAGGAATGAACCCTTAAGGTATAACGGTTCATACATAATAGATGAGTTCTTGGAGAAATCAATAGTCATGTGCTAGGGGAACTCCCGAAGCTTTAAGGGTCTGGTTTCTAAGAACTCGTTGTGACGTTAGGGTGGGCGGATGTCGGTGACCATGCCTGTATTTGGAGTGCACGGTTAATGCCTAAATAAGGACAGGGATTCTATGCCTATATAAGGGCAATGCGAATTGTGCCTATATAAGGACATGATTCAGGAAAACCTATATACGGACACCTAAAGCGGAATACAACAGATCTGCAGGTGTGCCCGCCAAGGGCTCATCTTCAGTGCTCCTGGAGTCACTCCTGGATGCATCGGCTCCTGGAATTTTGGATCCTGGCTCCTCCTCTGTGGTTACACTGATGGCTGGCACACCATCAGCAGCTGCTGATTGGACTGGATATGACTATGTCTGTTCTTTGGAACTTGCAGTTCGGGCCACTGTGGAAATGTTGTCTGCAGTTGTGGGCTCCTTCCTGGATCCCATTGAATCTCCGAACATGAGAAACATTTCAGGAGCCTCCTAAATTTTAATTCGGCATCTTGTTTTTATTTTAAATTGTTTTATTTGTTACATGCTTTTAATTGCCATTTTTAATGCAGTATGGCTTTCATTTGGTTTTAATATTAAAGTGCAATTTATATTCATTTTATAATCATTAGGCTTACACATATATTAAGTTTGCTCTTTAAGACTAGCTTAAGTTTAGTTTGAAGCAAGAGTCTCCCTCCGGCCAAGGAGTGGGCGTTGTAAGGTTCAACTGGGCCCTCACAAAGTCTCCATTTTAAAACATGTTTAAACTTGATATCTTTTTAGGAAGTGACTTTTTACATGCCTTGCACTTACACGATAACATACTTAAACATTCTGCTTGCAGCATATTTCTTAGTAAGAATTTTATCATGTTGTTTGTACCCTCTATCCAAGGCTAAGGAACATTAAGCAAAATGCCCTTGCTTTTGGTTGGCTGGTTGGAGATAGCTCTGAGTCGCAAGACAAACAATAACATCAGCACTGCACCACCACACAGTGCGAAAGGAACAGTGGTTTTACTATATAAACCACCTCTGACCCACATTCGGCAGAGGAGCCCTTCTATGGATTATCCTGGAAAGCTTGCCTATGACTGGGATGCAGCCCTACTGACTCTAATTTTGATCCTGCAGAGGACTGTAGCCTGCTCTACACCAGATTGGCTTCCTGATTCATCACACACAGGTATGGGGTCGGGTTGTCCCAAGAGAGCTGGCAGAGGGTATTCCCACTATGCTCTCGATAGCGTAGGTATTATTAGGTAGGAATATAAGTAATCAAACAATATTGTCATAATGGTTGAACTGTTTATCTTTTTCACCATTCTTGTAATGCTGGTTACAATACGTTAGGGGTCCAGATGGCGCACTATGAGCTAGCTAGGAATTGGGCCAACATACTCTGATGTGTGGACTCAGTCCACATAGTCTGAGGTATGCCGTAAATACAGTCCTATTTAATTCGTAGGAACCATATGACGACACCTACTCATGAACACCTAATGGGAGCTACACTCCTTACACTGAACATCTCAGACTATGAACCAACAAAATGTGTGTTATTTCCATATCTGGTGCCAACCTCTTAGATACCACAAGCTATAATGCTTGTAGACCTGAGATACTACTAGCTATGCAGCTTGCAGAATCTGAGAAACCACAAGCAACACTGAAGAACCTTAGCTACCACCAGCTAGGCTGCAGAACCTGGGATACCCACTGGTTGCACACTGTTTGCAGAACCAGGGATGCCACTAGCTATACAGCTTGCTGAACCGGAGACATTACTAGCTATACTGCAGAACCTGAGATACCCACAAGTTATATTGCTTTCAGAACAAGAGCTACCACTAGCTAAACTGCTTGCAGAACCTGGGCTACTACTAGCTATACTGCTTGCAAAATATGTGATACCTCTATACTGCTTGCAGAACATGTGATACCACAAGCTACAATGCTTGCAGAACCTGACATACCACAAGCTAGATTTCTTGCAGAACCTGAGATACCACAAGTGATAATATTTGCAGATACTGATATACTACTAGCTAAACTGCTTGAAAAATGTGTGATACCACTAGCTAGGGTGCTTGCAGAACCGGAAATACCACAAGCTATAATGTACAACCTGAGATACCACAAACTATACTGCTTGCAGAATCTGATATACAATGCTACGAGGTGGAGTCGCACACTGGCCACAGGTCTGTCCCTGTCCTCCTCAGTACATTATGGTACATGAAGTTCAAGGCAGTCCATAACTTACCGTTTTTTCTAGTGGTAGCATGAGTGTTGAAGTGCAGCCAGTGCTGTTAGCACTTTACATCAGTATTTTGTTCTGCTGATGGATAAAGTCTGTTGGCGGGGGGAGGTGGACTGTTGCCTAGTGTCTGTGGATGAGTGCCAGACAGCTCCCAGATGCAGAAACTAGTGCGAGTCTCCACCTCTTATGAAATGTAAGTGTGCACAAATAGGAGATACTATTCACCTACACTCATGTGAGCTACTGCAAAAGTCTTTGGGAAGAGGAGGCCTTGGTCGGCCAGTCATCAAATATGGACTCTCTGATATGGAAAAAGCTGCCATTACCTTTGTTAAGAGGTAGGCTAATGAGCAGAACAGGACAATGATGGCACGGCCTCCTCCCCCAAGTGAAGTGGGATGCTTTTAAGGCAGACCTCCGTGGCCAGTGTATAGCCGAGTCAAAGGGAATTAAACATACTCTATTGTAAGAGGTACTAAGTGCAGAACGAGTCCTAAGGGACATAGAAATCCAGAGACCAGGACATCCAGAATTGCAACCTGACCTCTTAGAGGCTAAAGAGATGGTAGTGGCCCATATAGAGAGGGTTCGGTGCTTTGATTTTAATCAATACATGGACCACACGCATGTAGAGCGAGACAAGTCGGGCCCCTCCTGGTGTGTCTGGCTAATCGGACCAAACGTGGCTCTCCTATTGCCAAACTAGAAAGTAGGGAAGGGGACAGAATATACTTATAGGAAGGGGTTAATGACCTCCTCGCTTAATACTATTCAATCCTATATATACACAAGTATCACAGTACACAACGCCACGGCAACACAGTCATAGCTTGAGACGTTATACCTCCCGAGCCTTGAGGAGGAGGAGCTGGGGGGATCGGGGGGGGGGGGATATTACCCCACAGGAGCTATAGACTGCTATAAAAAATATGGCACATTATAAAACTCCAGGGATGGACGGATTCCCTGCGGAGTTCTATGCTGCCTGCTCAGCGGAATCGACACCCAGACTGGCTGCCTTATATGCTGTGGCCAAAAAATCAGGGTCCAGACACCACGAGGGAAGCGCTTATAGCCCCCATCCCGAAATCTGCGCATGATCACACAGCATATAGGCCGCTCTCGTTGCTAAACATCAGCTATAAAATATTAAGTAAAATACTAGCGACTAGGTTGCTGCCCCTCATGCCCAAACTGACTCACCCGGATCAGTTGGGATTCATACCTGACCGTAACACAGCCATAAATCTCAGGAGGTGGCTGGCCATACTGGAAGCTGGAGACTATGATCGGCTAAGCGTTGCAGTGTTCGCTGTTGACATAGAAAAGGCGTTCGATAGCCTAAAATGGCACTTCCTTTATGAAGTGCTGTTGCATGTGGGACTTGGCGAGAACTTAGATAAAACTGCTGTACACGAACCCGATTGCTAGAGTCTGCACAGGGAAGACCATCTCTGCAAGACACTTGGTGGGGCGCGGCATGCGGCAGGGTTGTCCCTTGTCCCCCTTGCTTTTCGCATTGGCCATGGAGCAGTTGACCAACTATGCAAGAACAGGCCATAGCTATCGGGGCTTATGTATTGAGGGTTATCGCATAGCACTATATGCGGATGACCTACTGATCTTCCTCTGCGATACGGAGGAGGATCTAGGTCAGGGGGGTCTCCAACAGGTAGATCGGGAGCTACCAGTAGCTCACCAGCTGCCAAAAGTAGCTCTTCAACTTGGAGTCTACTCTAATATACGATTCAAAGGATGTGTAGCTTAACAGTGCTGCCTCGTGCACCACGGAGTTGTAGACCCTTGAAGTAGAGGCCAGCGTAACCAATGGCAAGGTTCAATGCTCAAACACACACAATGAGACTAACAGCATGGAGCCTGCAACATAACAAATCAACATGCAGCAAAGACACCTGCTGCAGTGGGCGTTGGTACTGGTAGTAAGAGCACAGTATCTAAAGTAGGAGACAGCATGAGTTGGAACCAACATAAGAAAAATAATCTGATGACCATGTCTGATGTGGTATCTACAGTGACAGTTGTTATGTTTGTTAGTAGCTCGGGATGATTTTCAGTGATCTAAAGTAGCTCAGCCTAAAGAAGAGGCTGGAGACCTCTTTCGAGATGGAGCCAGTCATGCTGGAGAGATTTGGCCTGTTGTCTGGTTTAAAAGTAAATTGGCAGAAGTCCAGACCCTTCCCCACAGCACCGCGCAGAGACCCATCCAAGGGATTGGCGCATCTGCAATGGGAGTCCCGCTGTTTGGCTTACCTGGGGGTCAATCTCTACCATGATTACGCTGACCTATTAGATGGTAATGTGGGGCAGGCCATCCAATCCCTCCGCTCTCATGCGGACTTTTGGAAAACATTGCCGCTCTCGGTGGCGGGCCTAATTGCCCTCCTGAAGATGTTGGCACTGCCGCGTCTCCTTTACTTTTTCAGAACACTCCCGGTCTGGGTCCCGCGAGCACTATTTCGAGACTTGGATTCCTAAATTACTGCCGTCATATGAGGAGCAGGCAATAGGCAAGTGGCAGTCACGATGCAGCGCTCAACAGCAACTGGCAGTCCCTGACTTTGAGACGTACTATATAGCAGCCCAGCTTAACTAGCTAGTCCAGCGGCTGGCAAGCAGGAGAGATCCAGACAGGATCCCAAGTACATTTGCGCAGCCGCTCTCAGACCTCACTAAGATGCTGCTAAGACTTTCCCCTGCTGGGGATACCCAGGAGTTTCAGGTGATTGCTCGCTGTTGGAATAGATGCTTGTAAAAGCATGTAGCAAAATACCAAACTCCTCTGATTTACCTCTCTCCTTGCGAAATGAGCTGGCTCATTAAGAATGCTGGAGGGGTCTTGATGGTTGAAACGTATCGGGGGCAACAAAGATGGGGGTTCTATTTAGAGACTCGGAGATGTTGCTGTTTGAGTTTCGTGTAGAATTCGAACTACCACAGGGCCATTTTCTTTTGCACACAGCAATTATAACGTCGCTGAGAAAGCATTGGGGCACTGGCTTCTCCAGACCGCGTGCGCTCAAGAGTTGTCAATATGTGGTCCTATCTGTGAGTACCATTAAGACGGTCTCCTGTCTATACAAAGCAATATAAACAGATTTCCAACGACCGCTGGAGCGCCTGCAAACACAGTGGGAGGAGGATTTGGGGATCCCTATCACTGTCAGGGACATTATTCTAGAGTGAACACCGAAAATATCCAGGAACGCGCGCTTCCAATTAATTATTATGTGCTTTATAGATCGTATCTTACTCCTGCGAGGATTGGCAGATATTTCCACATAGATGAGGCAGCTTGTCCTAGATGTGGGGAGAGGGAAGCTCATATCCTGCACATGTTCTGGAAGTGCCCATCGCTACATACTTTTTGGGAGGAAGTCAAAACTACGATTGCGGCCATCATTAAGAGGGAAGTTCGCGGTTTCCCAGGCCACTGTCTCCTAGGGTGGTTCCCACACACATTCAAAACGAAAGTCACAAGCAAATTTCAAGACTTGGCGTACATCTTGGCCAAACGCGAAATCACAAGGAACTGGAAGCCGTTGGGAGGGTCCTGAGTACCAGCATGGAGAAGAGAAATGGAGAAGTGGGTGAGCTGCGATTGCTTCTGAGGGAAACTAGATGCGGGATGGGCACGCTAGAAGCAGCCCGGGCTTGGGATACATTGGTAGCAATTTTACTGCCCTGGAATCTGACACCCCCCATAGCCTCGCCTGTGGGATCACCGAACCCATCTCAATTTTAAGGTGCATTGGGTCGTCATTGATTCTCCGAAAGCCCCTGATACTTGCAAAGGCTGACATACAAGGCTCAAAATTGAACACCCACTATCTCACACTTTTCCTTAGCACACACAGACATACCATTCTTTTCTAACAAATTAATGATTTTGTACTGACTCATCGGGGGGGGCTGGTGGGAGAAGGGGGGGAAATGGTTTGTTACCTCTGGGGACCAGGTATGCAAATACATCAATGTTATACTGTCGACAGCCTAATATTTATAATGCAATACAGTACTTATTTTTATTGTATCTCTCTATTGGCATTTTGTTAGTTAGCGTACATACAATGCAAAGAAATATTGACAGTGCAAGTAATCAACAACAAACAGTGTTAAGGCATTTTGGATAAATATACATCAGGTTAATTCCTAGAAAGGCTTGTACCCGTTAATAAACTGCTGTCATATATGTCAGGTTTCACGAACCCCGAGTTAGACCCCTATTAAGAGTTTGTAGTCCGTGGGTCTTGAATTGGAGCAACTTGGCCAACGCCAGATCGCCAGTACAGCAGCAAGCCAGAGATATTGAATGTTAAACAAATCAAACTTCACATAACAGAGTTGCCTAGTCTTTACTCAGTCCCTTACACTTGCAACCCACTACCGCCGACCACCCCACGCGAAGCACTCCCACAACCGCTCTCATGAAAAATGATCACTAGCAAGAAGCCTGGGCGCACCCATCTCTACTCCTGCACTGTACCCGTAGATGAGGAGTCCCCTCCGTCCGGGTGCGTGATACACTGCAAGGCCCCCAGTATGGAATCCCAGTGTTTTGCAATAGGATACTTTCTAAGCCCTAGTGCGTCTTCTCTGTTGAACGCTATGCTTTCCGCTTGTGCCCATACCAGGAGGGACTGTTTCCATGCCTTGTGGTGGGGATGGGGGGGGGAAGTCGGTGTTTTCACCTGCGAGTGATTAATCGCTTAGCTGTGATTAACCCCAGGTCCAGGAATCTGGAAGTTACTTTGTGCTTCTTGGATCTAGGGAACAATCCCAGTATACACTCCTCCCAGGTGCGCAGCTACACAAGGTCTGTACATGGGGCCAAGTAGGACGTTACTTACCGGCAGTATTGTAGTAGAGCATGGCAGGACCACGACATATGGGGGAGGCCGGCCCCCACTAGGCCACATCGGGGACAGGCTGCGGATTACAAATGGAAGTACCTATTCAAATTGTCAGGCGATAGATACGCCCTATGAATGATGTAGTGTTGTATAAGGTGGAACCTAACGTACCGTGGAATTTGAGTAGCGCTTGCCAGTACCTTATCCCATTCTGTGTCCGCCCAAGGCCTCCCTCTAGCTGCCTCACACTTGCCACGCAGGGAGGTGAGTGAGTCTCCCGTGTGTGCTAGAAGCGCTGCAGTTAACCAGTGTATTATGTGACTGCCCATCCCCATCACATGCAAATATTGTACAACTAGGTGGGGCTGGGGCTCGGTGTCTAGGCCCCCTCAGGCCTGCGTCAGCGAGGCTATCAGTGAGTTGTACAGCAGGAACTGGCCCGGGGAATGTCCGAGCCATGGGATAGTCCCTCATACGTCAGCAGCACTCCATCCTCGAACAGATCGCCCAGCGTTTGTATCCCTGCCATGTGCCATGGTGCACGCTCTGCTCCCGTTGTAACCATCCTACCCCTCGCCGTGACAAGCAAGGGCAGTGCTGGCGCATATGGGGTTGTCCCCCGAGTAAGATACAGACTGCGCCTATAGCAGCGATGGGCCAGGGCCAACAGCCCGGGCTGTGGTGTGGGTGGCTTGGCTATGGGGTGGAATAGATGATGTATGCTGGCCAGCGTCCATGCCGGCAGTAGTGTCGCCCTGTCATCTGGCAACAGTCCCGCCAGCCATTTCGATACCCACTGTAATTGTGCGGCTAAGTAATATAGCTCCAAGTTGGGTACAGCTAGCCCACCCTGCTCCACCGGCGCATAGAGTTTCCGTAGCGCCACTCTGTATGGCCCACCGTTCCAGATGAAATCCCTGGTCCACTGTTCTAATTCTCGAAATGTTTTAGCTCAAATGTATACTGGTAGTTTGGAAAAGTAATATAACATCCTGGGCAATGCTATCATTTTTAACAGCGCAATGCGGCCCATAACAGGCAGCGGTAGAGTTTGCCAGAATTTCATTTGAGATCGGATAGATGTTATTGCTCTGGTAAGGTTGCCGTCTAGAATGTCATCAGTGGAGTGGTAGATGCCGATTCCTAAATACCAAAAGGTTGTTGGTTGCCATTGTATTTGAGTCCCTTTGACCATGAGACCCGGGTCCTGCGTGTGAGTACTGATTGGATATAGGCAGGACTTCCTCCAATTCACCCCAAGCCCCGACAGCCGGGCAAACCGCTGCAGGATCTCGGCAACCGCGCTCAGCACGCTGTGGACATCCCTCAAGTAGGACAACAGGTCATCTGCGTACAGAGACACAACATGTAGGCCATCTCCCAGGTGAATTCCCCAGTCCCCCCCGCCACTCAGCTCTGCTGCTAGGGGTTCCATCGCCAGTGAAAATAACAAAGGCGAGAGCGGACAACCTTGTCTGGTGCCCCTGCCAATGGTTACGGGTTCAGATATTTGATGATCAAAGAGAACCCTAATGAGGGGGCTCGTGTATAATAACCGGGTGAGCTGTATAAATCGTTCCCCAAAGCGAAACTGGCGGTGGACCGAGAATACGTAAGGCCACTCCAATGAGTCAAAGGCTTTTTCCAGGTCAAGGACCAGGCAGCCTGATCGGGGCCAGATCTGAGGAGCGTACTCTTGGAGTCGGAAGTACCACCATATATTGATAGAAGTGTTACGAGCTGGTACGAAACCATTCTGATCAGGATGGACGAGAGAGGGGACCAGGGGGGCCAGTCTGGCTGCAATAATGCTGGCTAAGATTTTGTAGTCAGTGTTAAGCATTTCCAACGGTCTATACGACCCCAGTTCTGTTTTATCTCTATCTGGCTTAGGGAGAGAGACCAGTAGTGCCTCCCGCTGCGAGGCAGAGAGCGCGGCGTCATACATCGTTTGCAACTGAAGCACTAAGAGGGTGGCATAGGCCTTGTAAAATTTGGTTGGTAGCCCATCTGGGCCGGGAGTCTTTCCCGTGGCTAGAGCGCGGATACCGGCATGTATTTTTTCTGCCATTATCGGCTCGTCCAGCTCTAGCTGCTGCTCGGGGTAAGGCGGGGGAGCCCAACCGCGGTGAGGTGCTGCTGCACTTCTGCTGGGGAGGCCACAGCTGTGGACCTGTATAGTGCCTTGTAATGACATGTGAATTTGTGAAGTATCTCAGTTTGGGGATCCACCAGAGTGTTGCTCGTCGAGCGGATTTCAGTAATGGGTGATCCAGTGTCATCCCGACGGACGAGCCAGGCCATCAGGCGGCCCGCGCAGTCTGCTGCAGTGTGTGCGGGCAGAATGTGACTTGTAATTTAAACACCTCAGTCTCTCTAGTAGGGAGTCGAGCTCCGCTCTTTTAGCTGTGAGTCGCATTTGAGTTCCTGGGGATTCTACCACCTGAGTTTCTAAGCGAAACAGCCCATGTTCTATTTTTTTTTTTTTTTTAGATCGGCCTCTAGGGACTTTCGCATACCTGATTGTGTTCCGAGGCAGTGGCCCCGCATGACCACTTTAGACGCGTCCCACTCTAGAAAGGCACGAGGACGCTGTGTGCGCATTTGTGAAGTAAGTAGCGATAGCGGAGCTCAGAGCTTCCCGGAACGGTGGGTCTTCCAGGGTCTCAGGCTGAAGACACCATCTGGGGATGGCAGATGGGATCCTGTCACATGACAACCACAGATACTGTGGGTTGTGATCTGAATGAGTCCTGCCCATGTATCCTGTATCAACCACATACCCGCAAGACGCCAGTGCGCCATCCATGTATTCAGCGCTTTAGCTGCTAGCACCGTAGGAGCACCAGGAAGCGGGGGGAAGGAGTGATCAATCGCTGTGTCCAGCACACTGTTTAAGTCGCCACCCAGTAACTAGGGCATCCCATGCCAGTTAGAGAGCTTGCCTGTCAGTGTGTCAAGGAACGATGGCTGATCTGTGTTCGGCACATACAGGGACCCCAGCACTATGTGCCGGCTGTCCAGGCGGCCCTTTATCAGCACGTAACGACCCTCAGTGTCAATGACCGTGTCCGCTACGGCAAAGGGGGTCCCTGGTTTAATCGAGATTAGTGCCCCCCGGGCGAATGCCGAGTAACCAGTGGCATATAACTGCCCATGCCATCTCCTCTGTAAGCAGGCGACTTCAGTGGACGTGAGGTGCGTCTCGTGCAGAAAGGCTATTTGGGCCTGGTGTCTCTTCAGGTAGGAGTAGATTGAGTATCTACGGGCTGGAGTGTGGATGCCCCGGACGTTCCAGGTGTAGACAGTTACGGGTGCCATTGCGACAATAAGATGTATGCATGTGGTGGTTGTGGCACAGGTGCCGGCTTATGCTGCAGGTGGGGGGCGGTGTGCGAAGCGTGCAGGGAGGCGATCTCAAAGGGCAGCAGTGAGCGTGAAATGGCAACTCAACCATAATAAACAATAGCACACAATGAACAAGGCTACAAATACCAATAAGGGCGAGTCTGCAACAGGCAGCCGTCCAAACCACAGACCAGTCTGTAAAGCCACTTATGGCTAATGGGGTGAGGTGGCAATCGTAGCAACAGCCAAGTAGATAAGAACAAGTATCCCCCGGGATAGTATCATAAGCAGTCCCAGTGAGCGGACGTTCCCGCACCCCCCGCCCGCGTAGAGCCTGCAAAGCTCAAACCGGGGCGTGGGCGCTAGGGGCACCCCACAAAGCATATGAGTGCCAGACATACCCCAATTATCATAACTGTTCATACATGCAGTGATACATTATTACTTGCACAGCAATATTGGGTACAGATTAATGGTACTTTGATGTCCGCAAAGTTCAGACAGGTACTTGTGGCCTTCCGGATCTCCGCATAGTGTCATGCTATTTTGTCTGCAGTTTGCAGAGTGACCTCAGGCAGGGTAATGGAGTCCAGTGAAGAGGAGGTCGCGTCCACCGATTCTTCGTTGCTGCCTCGCTCCTGGAGACTCTCCCCAGATATCGATTCCCTTCGGGCTTCACTGATTTCAGCTGTTGCCTGCAGTGCACTGCGCCGGTTTTGTATCATTTGTTCGATGTTTGGGCCGAGCCTCGAGCCGCCTACCCGCGTCTCCTCCTCCGACAGCTCTTAGCACCATTTCCCCGCTGAGTCCCCCCGTGTGTCCCAGGGGAGGTGGTAAGGCGCCTTGGGAACACAGAGTCTAACCACTCACAGGCAGCCATGGGAGTGTCAAAGAAATGCGTTTTGCCTTTGGCAACTATGCGTAGCCGTGCTGGGAATAGCAAAGAGTATTTAAGTTCCAAGCTGAGTAGCCGGCGCTTCACCTCCAGGAAGGAATGCCGACGCTTCCGCACTGCGGCCGTGTAGTCCGAGAATAACATGATTTGGCTATTTTTAACCTGAATTGACTGCAATTTACGAGCTTCCTGCAGGATCGTGTCTCTATCCCTATAGTGCAGTATTTGGAACAGAAACGGTCGGGGACCAGCCCCCGGCGGGGGAGGTCTCGTCGGAACCCTATGTGCACGCTCCACAGCAAAATGTTGAGTCAGCTTCCCAGTTGGCATAAAGTCCTGGATCCAGTTTTCAACAAAGCTGGGGGGGGTGTGGGGGAGGGGTACGCCCCCTCCTCGCCCTCTGACAAGCCAATGACACAAATGTTATTGTGCCTGGATCGGCCCTCAGAGTCCTCTGCTCTGCGTTATGTGTGCACTCGGGTCAGCAGATCTTTCAACTGGGCTCCTGCGTTTTCGGAGCCAGTTCGTCTAGAGTGTCCTCTAGCGCTCGGGCTTTGTCCCCAAGTTTCCGGTGGTCTGCGTGCAAAAGGTTGAGGACCGTCACTATGGCGTCTATCTTGCCCTCCAGAGAGGAGCGTGTTTGTTCCAGGGAGGTCCCCAGCTTCTCAACCACAGCAAGAACAGCATCCAATTTGTGGGACATAGCATCGCTGGGCGAGATGTCTGGCTCTTTATCCACCTGGCCCCTGGCTGTCTGCAGCTGTCCAGATGGTCCTCCAGCACCGGAACGCAGGCGGCCCACGTCGGACATGTGTCATCGTAATGCTCACCAGCTCTGGGCTGCCGACTCCAGGGAGCCGCAACTGGCTTCAAGGCCAGGATCCGACTGCACTCAGCCCCACCGCAGGAGTACCGAAGCAAGGAGTCAGCAGGAGGGCCACAGCTCAGCAAGTCCACGCCATGTGCGGAGGAGTCGCCGCCGCTTCCAGTCCACTACGTAGGACTCACTCCCTTCCCGCAGTGAGAGAGCCAGGGAAGTAATGTAGTCCAGACCAGACACCGCACGGGTCAGGCCGAGCGCTCCTCAGGACGGCACTCGGTGCCAGCGGCCAAAGCGCAAAATCAGCGGGCCAGCAGCTCCCTCAGCTCAAATGCGGTTGGTTGAATGCAGCGGCTTCCACTCTGTTCCCCGCTGATGGGATCTCCCCTGGGATACAGGCGTGGTCGAAAGGTCTGTCCACCTGTCCCCCCCCCAGTGAAGGGCCACAGGGTGCCCTCAAGGCGTATTGCCACAAATCAAGATGTCAGTCCCCTGCACCCCGGTAGGGGCCCTCCAGTTCCTCCCCCACTGCCGCAACTCCGCATCAGGCAGGGCATCTGCAACTATTCTGAGGTGGCGCTGCAGTCCGTTCCCATCAACTGCTGGCAACTCTCTACTGCAGACCAGGTGTTCTGATCCGCAGTCGCCCTCAGGTGGGCCTAGAGGAATCCGCCTGCCGCCACACAACAGTCCAGGGGGCCGCCCGGGTCAGGAGCACGGCCCCCGCAGCGCCCCAGTGCAAGAAGACAAGTCCCCGGCTTCGCCCCGCATCCCAGCACCCAGGCAACAGCTCTCCAGTTCCCGCGGCTAGGCAACCGCCGCAGGCCGCATAGGCTCTGGCCTCTCCACAGCACGCCGCGCCCGATCCGCAGCGGGTCCACACCTCGGAGAAAGGGTGTTGGGGGGGCCAAGGCCGGGCGCCGACATGGGGCTGCAGCTCTGCAGGACGGGATCTCAGCCACGGGACTACCTCACACTCCCTCCGAACTCCGCAGGCACTGGCACATCAGGGCATCACTCGCCGCTCGGCTGCGGGCCCACGCCCACGCTCCTCGCCACTCACAAAGAGATCGTCACCACAGTGGCAGCCAGGGCGCATCCCCTTCAAATCAAGGCTGCATCGGGGTGCGCAAGGGCACCGGGCGCAGTCAGCTGCCATTGGTCCCTTCGTTGAGAGGATAAAATCCGGATTATGGGGGATGAATAGCAGAGCGCTAGAGGTTCGCGTCCACCATCATGGCGAGCTTAGCCACGCCCCTCTCATGCAATACAGTACTTATGATGTATGATTTGCAAAACCCTAATAAAGTTTGTTTAAAAAAAAACACACAAACAAAATAAATCAAGTGCTCTATCAAATACTTTGTCAAATGTCAGTAATTTCTTCAGCAACAGCTCTTTTGATCTTAAAGTGGTCTATGTAAGATTGCATTTGCAGTGGAGAATGGTCTGGTTTCGGTAGGTAAGTACACAGTCAGTTTTAAACAGAAGAATAAATGAGCACTGGACTTTATCTAATATGTAATTACATTTTATTTTTGAAATATTACATAAAAAATAAGGCAACATTTAAAAACATATACAATATTTTAAAATATTTCCAGACTGTCACAGAAAAGATGTTTAAATAATAAAACATGCTTAAAATGTTTACAGACTGATCTCAAGTGTTTATTGCTCTTTCCACACCTCAACTATTGTTGAGATAGTTCAAATAGTTGTTCCAAGGAGTTCCTGGATGCTCTTGAACGGTGGAATATATAAAAACTGATGACAATGCTTTGTCGATAATCAACTTTCTATTTTGGATTTTGAAGAAATTACACAGACTTGCGCTATGTCGTCATATTCATATGTCCTCTTCAAAAATGTGTCAGTTAGTCTTAATCCAGAGACGCTCTACAGAAAAAAGAGACAGAGACTTAATGTACTTTCCCCACACACAAGACAGCTTTTTACTGCTTGCATCAAAATTGAAACAAATTTGACGCATTGAATCTCAAAACAAATCTCCTGCTTAAATCACATTTTAGGGTGTACTACAAGCTTTTTAAACAATAATGTAAATATGGGCAATTATATTGAACCATGTAAAAGAGAATACATAATAAAGAGCAAACGCCTTGCAAGTACTGGCAGGGATAAGTGAGCTTTTAACACATTTTTAAAATCACGACTAGAAAACTGGCAAAGCCAATAGGTCTCACCTTTAAGGGGGTTTGGGGGAGCCCACAGGAGAGAAGGGAGCAACAGAAGAGATGCTCAGGGAAGAGGATGTTGGTTGAGAAAAGAAGCACACATGGAAGGCAGTAAAAAGCGGGAGAGAGAGACGCACAAGAGGGATAGAGAGACGAAAATGAGGGAGAGAGCAACAGAACACAGAGGATAGACATAAATGGACAAAAGAGCAACACAGAATGCAAGGGGAGAACCAGCACATGAGAGAGAGCGTGGAAATGCATGCACGTCATGTTGTGCTTAATCAAACTTAGTTCAATGAAGTTGAGCAAAGGAAGGACACAAGTAAAGAGGTTATTCTCCAGGGGAAGAAGAAATTTAGAAGGTGGACAGGGCAAGCCATTGAATAAGAAGCAAGCAAATAAGAATGACAACTCTCCAATGGTAAACAAAAAAAGAGAACTTCTGTCATCTCACACTTATAATAGAACTTTAATACTTGTTTTACTGCTCCACAAGTGTGCTTGTAACAGTTTTTGCATCTCAACTTCTAAGTAATGTCAAACAACGAAAATTACTGAATCCTGTTTACTGTTCACACCACTGGAGAAGTCTGGACACACATTTACTCAGTGGTGTTCATCACATGTCTAATAAGGAAACTTAGCAATTCCTTCATGGCAACATACTTGGAAACACTGCGGCAATGCTTTGCTCTAGATGCAAATCTTTACCGGAAATGTAAGCAGCTGAGTAGATAATGATGTTCTTATTTTGAAGAGTGTACGTCGAAGTCGTCAGCCTTAATGAACTATGGCTTTAGGGCCTACAGTTATGTTTTCGCGTACAAATTTGTGACAGTCAGAAATTGCAACAAACTTGCTTTGTTCATAGTGTCAAAGTAACATTGTAATGCTTTAAATGAGGAACGTATTTAAACTGAGGAAATGGTATTTAAAAGTTGTGGAAGTATTTACGATTGCAAATAAAAGATAGAAAACTCCATTCCTGTTACTTCCCCCCTCACTACGACCCTGCCCCGTTTTCCAGACAATTCACAGACAAATCCATGTATCCTTTCTACAGATTTTAAGTTGGACTGCAACTCATGTAGTCTTCAATCACTTTAAGCATTCGAAACAAAGAAACCTGTAAGAGCACCAGCTATGGTCTACATTACTATTACGTACAAATAACCTAGATGTAGTTTTAGAGACACTAACTAAGGTTCTGCCTAGATGTTTTGTGAAAAGAACTCCCTGGCCCATGTGTTCAGAGTGTCTTAAACAGTACTGGATCTTCTACTTCAAAGAAAGAGATTCTACTGGACCGTCAACATGAAGA
The DNA here is from genome assembly GCA_963921515.1 of Calotriton arnoldi. Taxonomy (NCBI): domain Eukaryota; kingdom Metazoa; phylum Chordata; class Amphibia; order Caudata; family Salamandridae; genus Calotriton; species Calotriton arnoldi. Next base: position 4,000,118 of record CAWUFW010000014.1, on the reverse strand, counting down.
GGAATGAAGACGGCACCTTACTGCCACTGCATGGATAGCACTTATGTAGGAGGAGCCTTCATTGTGAACTGTTCCACAGCACAATAACTGTCGTGTAGTTCCTATAAATCTATATAGGATCTGCGTGTTTAGACAACAAAGACTGTGGGATTGGTGTCCAGACTGATTCCAGACACCCCCACCGGGTATGTTCACCTGTATACCAGCTAGCCCACAGTGCCACTGTAAACTCCTCTTACCAAGGAGAGAATAGTTCCTGGCAACTATCGAACATGACAACCCTGTCCCATCAGGGATCGTGGAAACAGTACAGTACTTTTCGCTCAGTTACTCGTGCTCACTTTGTCTCAGAGAGATCCACAGAATAAACGGCGGGGACGTTTTCAATAAGCATTTATTGAACCAGAGTCATTCTAGTGTAAAATAGGTGTGCTGAAACAACCATAAGGCAGAAACAGATATAAATGACTATAAGTACCAACAGAGTAAAAGGATGGTAGATTTCTACCATAGGGCTAAAAAAATGAATATAGGCAGGTATATAAATACATAGCAATAATAATGCGTACTCCTACGATGCGACCCCAACTAGATGTACCTAAGTGTACCTAGCATGTATGTAGGTGTAGAGCCAAGAACCCCCCTAGGATGAAGCCAACCCCATTACCTGAAGTGAGACTGTGGGACCCCGTCTTGGTCTCGAGATGGACACCCTGCTTGGGATGTCAGACCACTGCGAGCTGGAGTGTCTGCATGCAGGAACCTCAGCGTCTTGCATCAGCATGGAAGTCTTTCTACTCTTCCTGCCCCAGCAAAGATATGGTGTACATATGCCCAAAAGGTACCCTCAGGGGTTCTACCTTGCTGTGTCATGTTGGCCGAGGATGACTAAAGGGATGACCCTTAAACATAGTTATTATACAGAAGATGGTAATCCTGCTGTGATTCTGAGAATCCTCATGCATAATAAATGAGGCTAGTTTTCTAGGAAACCACACAACATTTATGCAGCACCTTAACTAAGTAGAAGGTCAATACAAAAAACCGTTATGTTGTACAATGGCAGGGAAAATGTAGGTGAAAGGTTAGGTGACTACCCTTGGGGTACATTACAAAACATAACAACGGATAATGACGCATAAGATGGCAAACCTTTAGCACAGTCACCTCAGAGTAGTTCAGATTACCTTTATTCGAGTTTCAGACACATACACACACATTTATGACACATTCAACCGAGAGTACACATGAGCAATGTTAGAGCTGCCTAAAACGAGAGAAAAAAACTCGAGAGAAGAACCTTAAGATGCACAGAACAATTATGATCCATGTAATGTAATTTCTGATGTACCTATCATACCAAAACAGTGGGTATTTAATCACCCAGATAAAAACATTTGTCAAAAAGGTTTACAGGTGTAGGGTGGCAACATCTATAATCAGCCAAATCATATATGAAACTTCGATCTGCAGTGAACGTCCACTATCCAAATAGCACTGTGTTAAATCTGGTTTACAAATGTTCAATTCACACATGCCCCAAACCTTTTAAGTAAGTGCTTTTTGTGGAATCACACTTTCTTGGAAATCAATTTCATACTCTCAAATGCTCAATAGACCAGGAATCGGTACAACAATACAGGCATCCTTGTATTCTGAATAGTCTGCCCTCAGGTGACTCGACAAAACTCACTGCCTTCTGCACGTTACTCTTTGTAGGATTCTAATGAGACAACAGGCAGTTTGGATTGTCTTTTGAAAAGTAGTACTAAAAGGCACCCAATGGTTAGCAGAAATATGCTTGCATCTTCAACACTACACATACCAGGCACGTTGCACCAGCTTTCGAGACATTATAAATCCTATTTTACCTTCTACTGCACAATTAGCAGGCTGTATAATGACATAACCACAATTGAAAAGGAGCGTTAAATTATATAAAAGATTGTCCATTCATAATCACAGATGATTATACTCTTCTCCAGCAATAGATCAAATAATCATGATTCGTTATACAGTAGTTATTCAGGAGTCTTGTGCGTTTTCTTAGAACCCAATTTTACTCAACAAATGCAAATAAACAGAAGCAGTCCATTCAGCAAAGCCAACGCGTTTCGTCCCATTTGGGACTTCATCAGGTTTGATCAGTTTTTCAGTGTTGTATTCCACGCGGTCTCATATCCTGTTCTTATTCCAGAATTCTTCATAAATAAAATATTACTGCCACTAGACAGCGTGTAGTATTCCTGTGTATTCTTCATCACTCATGTTCCTCGGTCCAAATGTCCATCGAATCCACGCCATGGACAATCTTTTATATAATTTAACTCTCCTTTTCAATTATTGTTTTGACCTCGTCTTTGGGTGGCTACTGTGCAGTGGGGTCACAAAAGTAGAGCGTTGGAGGAAACAGAACCCTAACTAATTACACACCAGTGCGCCTTTTCAAGCCTACATTGCCAGCATGCTGTTTTCTAGGATTGTAGAATTGCATAGCCCAGATTGTTCAGGCACGGTTACAAGTCTATGCAGTTTTCAAATCAAACTCTACTAAAAATACTTCTACTGTTTTTTGGGAACCGAGATTGGAATCTGAACTTCTCCTTGTAGTCCCTGGACCGTGTTACCTATTAGAATAGAAAGGGGTAGGCCATCAAAGTTTTTTTCAGTTCTTGGAGATTCTCCAGCTTCAGTTTGGTTTTCCTTACTTCGAATTTTTTGCGTAGAGGAAAAAACGGGTGATGTTCACTTTGGCGTAATCCATTACATGACCTTGAGCTTTCCATGCAAATGATCATGCCTCACTCTGGTCTTGACAGGGGAAAGGGCAGTTATCAGTCCATAAAGATGCCATGAAATGCTTTTGCTATAAATGGTGATTAACACTAAATGGGGACTACCCGGCGTACCATATGTGACCATAATCTTTGTTACTACTAGGTCGAGCTTGTAGGGTTGGGATGGGTTAAGTTGGTGGTGACATTGTGTAAAACAATATTAGTCTTTATGTCATAAGCTGCAGGGTTCACAATACTTGTTTGGTTGTTCCGTTTGGGTAAACATTTTAATTCCTTTGTACTCAGAACATTTTTTTTTTCCAGACGGATCAAGGATTCCGTGCACCCTTTAAAACAGGACACATTTTATTAGAAATTATCAACACCTTGGCAGGTCGGACATGCTGTTAAGTATTATGACCATTTTCCCCGGGCCAGCATGTTGTCACGGATTACAGCTGCTGTACCAGGGACAACGTTCTACCACAAATTGCCAACACTTTGCAAGGGCCAGTATGTTTTCAGGGATTCCCACTATTGTGGAGCTTGAAAAATGGATGGATGAGTCGCCCTTGCTAGGAATCTAACCCATGGCCTGCCATTCTCCACAAAGCGCTTAACTCACTGATTCTTCTCTATGGTTAATTAGTCCTGTTGTCATCAGTCGAGATGGAAGAGTTGGTTATGACTGCATTAAAATCCTTAACCAATTTTTTTTTTTTTTTTTTTTAACTTTTTATTGTCACAAACAACAAATAAAACAGAACATTGCTGGTTACTATTGGCAGTGTCCATTAGGTGGTACATTCATCATAGGTTATACACACAGGTAATGCATTGTGCCTAGTTACTTGACATTCACGTCTTAATTTAGTATATTGTCTATTGTCTGGACCCCTGACCCTGGAATTGTAGCCGACCCTGTAGTAAACCTTGTGAGCTAGTCGCTTAGGTCTGGTTCTGATTCCTCTGCCGGGGGGGCACATATGTTACCACGGAACGAATTCCACTTGCCCCACACCCGCTCCCATTTTTTGGGACATCCTCTGTGTGTGAAAACTGCTTTTTCGGCCACCATTGCTCTATCCATGTCTTGGCACCAGTGTTGCTACAAGGGAGTAGTGGATGCGCCCCAGTGCTGTGCAATGTTTCGTTTAGCTAACGTGATCCCGAGGGTTGCCCAGTCTCGTGATGCGTGATTAAGGTCGGTCGGTTCCCATACATTGAGGAGGCACCTCTTTGGCTCAGGGGGAACCTCAGCGCCACACACCCGGGTAATCGTCTCCATGACTGTCTCCCAGTAGTGTGTTATGTGGGGACATTCCCATAGCGTGTGGTAATAAGTGCCCCGCGTCCCACATCCCCGCAGACAGAGAGGCGACTCTGTCCGGCCAATTTTGTGGAGCATAGTTCTAGTGTAGTATGTCCTATGTAGGATCTTCAGTTGCACCAGTTGTAGTCGTGACGGGATTGCCACCTCTCGTGGGGATGCCAGTGCCTCCTGCCATTCCTGGTCGTCCATGTCCCCTAAGTCAACTCGCCATTTGTCTCGCAAGGTCTGCGTGGGATCTTTCTGATTATACATTAGTTTGCGATAAGTGAGGGAAATAGCTTTTTAGTTAGGCGGTCTGTAAGGAGACGATCCTCGAGCGGCGATGATTCGGGGAGATCGGTGCCTCTGGGTATGGCCATTGTGAGTGCGTGTTTAATTTGTGTGTAGCGAAACTGTTCGGAATCAGCCATTTGGTATGTTGTTCGTAGTTGGGCGAATGTCACTACTTCTCCCTTTTGCCAGAGGTCTCCAATTCTCGAGATACCAATAAGGTCCCATTGTGCAAAGCCCTTACTGTGGCGGAGCATACCTAGTTTAGGCGTGTCCCACAGTGGTGTAAGTTGGGTGAGGACTCCCTCCCAACCCAGCACTCGCTGCGCTGTGAACCATATGTTTATTGTATGTGCAGTGGGACCAATCCATGCGCCTTTTTTGCGTTTGCGGTAAAGTGCCGCTAGGGGTCCACCGGCCCCGAGAGCATACCTGTCAAGCCGGAGAGCCGGTTCCTCCTGCGGGGCATGGAGCCATTGGTTCACTATAATAAGTTGCGAGGCCCAGTAGTACAATTGTACGCTGGGCAAGGCTATTCCACCATCGTACCAGCTTCTGGTGAGTTTGGATAGGGCTATGCGGGGTGGTTTTCCCCCCCAGAGGAGCAGTCCCACTTCAGCCTCAATGGCTTTAAAATACGAGTTTGGGACCGGGGTAGGCGTATTTTGCAGGGCATATAGGAACCGTGGAAGAGCCATCATCTTGAACAAGGCTGCACGGCCCAGAAGGGTCAGGGGTAGTGCATGCCAGTGTTTCACATCGTTCTTAAGTCTCAGGAGAGGTGCCGCAAGATTGCGCTCATAGAATTGCGTAGGGTTGGGCGTGACGTGGATGCCCAGGTATTTAAAACCGTCCGTCCCAAGCTGTATCGTCACTCCCCTGGGTAGGCGCGGAGGAGGGCCATGGAGGACAAACAGAACCGATTTCGCCCAGTTAATCATGTACCCCGAATATTTCCCGTATGATGCACAGATATCCAATAGACGACCAATTGAGCGGCTGGGGGAGGTCATGTATAGTAGTATATCATCTGCGTACAGTGATATACGGTCTTCCCACCCTTCCGTCCACCTTAGTCCCCGTATCACTGGGTCTTGTCGTATCCAAGTCGCGAGGGGCTCGAGTACCAGGGCAAATAGGAGTGGGGACAGTGGACATCCCTGTCTGGTCCCGCGTCCCAGAGGAAAGTCCTCAGATATGCGTCCATTGACTACTACGTGTGCCATGGGTTGTGTATATAGCAACCGGACCCACGCCCGAAAATTAGGCCCAAAGCCAAAGTGTTGCAGTACTGCGAACATAAATGGCCACTCCACCCGATCGAAGGCCATACTGGCGTCTAACGATAAAATGACCGCCTCTTCTTGGATGGTGGACATTCGGGCCATCACTCCGTGTAGCCGTCTTAGGTTCATTGCTGTGTTGCGGCCTGGCATAAAGCCGGACTGATCCGGGTGTATAAGAGACGTGAGGTGTGGTTGGAGCCTGGAGGCTAGAATCTTAGCTAGAATTTCCGCTCCGCGTTGAGGAGTGAGATTGGACGGTATGAGGTGCAGTCCTGAGGGGGCTTGCCGGGTTTTGGGATTGTCACAATGGTCGCTATCCTCTGATCCCTGGGAAGTATTCCCTTATCTAGACTGTCTACGTACATTGTTAATAAGTGAGGCCCCAGCCTTTCAGCTTCTGTTTTGTAGAGTTCCACCGGAATGCCGTTGGGACCCAGTGCTTTGCCTGATTGCAGCCCTCTAAGCGCAGCGATAATTTCGTCTACCGTGAGAGGTTCATCCAATGTGTCGACGTCTTGGGTTGTCAATGTAGGCAAACGGATATCTTTGAGAAAGGCCAAATTCTCTTCTACCGTGGTGCTTGTGGTGGGAGTGTAGACCGCCTCATAATGCCGTGCAAAGGCAGTTACTATGTCTGGTGGGTCCGTTATGTCCTTCCCAGAGGGTAAGTGTAGGTGAGCCACCCAGCGACTAGCGCGCTTTTTCTTGTCTAGCCAGGCCAGCAACTTACCAGCCTTGTCCCCTACCTCATATATCGTGTATTGCGTTTTTGCGGCTTTTGCCTTAGCGTCTTCCCATGCATAGTCCCTGTATGCTTGTTTGGCCAAGTTCAGAGTGTGCGTTGTCTCCTCAGTCTGAGCTCTGGTGTGTTTTTCGGCTAGGCTAACTGCGCTCTCGAGTTCCTGTACCTGTAGGATCTTGTCTCGTTTGTGTGAGGTTATTACGGATATTGCCTGCTCTCGCAAAACCGTCTTGTATGCCTCCCATAAGTTACTAGGGGAAGCCACAGATTGTGTATTTTCTTGAAAATATTGTTTCGTGGTGGTGCTCAGTTGTTTCCTGAGAGTCGGGACTTTCAAATACCCCGGGTAAATTGGATAAATGCGTTTACGTCCCATGTGCTGCGATGTGTAAGTTACTGATAGGGGAGAGTGATCTGATATGCCTCTGGGGAGGTGTGTGATCTCTGTGATTGCTGCAAGGCTTGTTGGGGATGCGAGGATATAGTCTATTCTTGACATACTATTATGGGCTCCGGAGTGATAAGTGTATTGGCGCGTCGAGGGGTGTCGTGCACGCCAGACATCTATAAGTCCCATAGCGTCTGTGAAGTCACTTAGATGTGAGAGGGGATTTCCCCGGTCCCGTGGTGGTAACCGATCCCAAGAGGCGTCGATGACATCATTGAAGTCGCCTCCCACCACCAGCTCCCCAGGAGGTAATGTGAGCAGGAACCTACCAAGAGCCGGGAAGGCCAGACTGTGGAGCGCAGGGGGGACATATACGGCCACTAGGTTGTAGGCTCGTCCCTCCCATTGACAGGATAATGCCGCAAAGCGCCCCTGATCGTCCGTCTGGGCCTATGCACTATTAGTGGGCAATTCTTTCGTAGCAGTATCCCCACCCCTCTAGATCCTGTAGTAAATTCGGAGTGTACTATCATTTTGAACCCCCATCTGTCCAGTGCTTTAGTGGCTGATCCCACCAAGTGAGTTTCCTGTAAGAGGACTACCGATGGAGTTTGTCTCTTAAGATATTGTAGCACAAGTCCTCTTTTAATTTTGTTGCCTAGGCCGTTAACATTCCACGATATGAGGGTAAGGGGGGGGCAGGGCCTGTGAGTGTCGTCCAGACGTAATTGTGAGGGGTCCGGAGCTATGTCACCCAGGACGTTGAGGCAGCTTTGGGACATCAGAATCGTTTGTGTGAGTCAATGGGGTCCCTGTGTTCAACCCTAAAGCGTGTGGTACCAGCATAGAACAAATATACATTTCCAAAAAATAAGAAAAAAACCTGAACTCTAACAATACCTTATTCAAAACCCCCCTCCTCCCCCTCCCTGCCTCCCTGCTAGACGGATTGCCAACTACCCGCCACCCCAACTGTGTAGAGTGCTTTAGTCCCATGAACAGTACTTGCGTGTGGGGGGAGAGGGCATCCGGGGCACTTCGAACATCCCTTCACTCCAAGACGTTGAAGGAGTCAGGATATTACCATAAGTATAGCATCTAAATTAAGGGTTCAGGCACAGCGGTAGGTCTCTGTAAGTTCATTTCTGGACCGCCCCAGGCGATCCACAGCCAGGCAGCTCGGCATGGGGTGGGCGGAAGTTCCTTCAACGAAGTCCCATCGCTGTCAAGTCGGCAGTCGCCGTCCGCATGGGGTTAGTCCTCTGTGTCTGTTTGGCGTCGATCTTCGTCTCCTTCCGTGTTTCTCCGGCCCTGGGATGCCGCTTCTGCAGAGTGGCGTTGTTGTCGCCCATTGTCGTTTTTGGATCTGTTGGTCTGTCTCCAACCCTCCAGCCAGTCGTGGGCGTCCGCCGGTGTCTCGAAGAACCAGGTCTTGCCGTCCGCCACCACTCGGAGCTTTGCAGGAAAGAGCATGGAGTATGCAATTCCTCTGCCTTGGAGTTCCTTCTTGACTTCAAGGAAACTCCTCCTCTGCTTGGTGACTGCCGCCGTATAGTCGGGGAAGAAGGAGATGACGGAGTTGTCTATGCGCAGAGGTGGAGCCACTCTTGCTGTTTGGAGGATGGCGTCTCGGTCCCTGAAATTAAAGATCCTAGCCAGGATCGGGCGAGGGGTGCTCCAGGCTTTGGCCTACCCCCGGGTATTCTGTGCGCCCGCTCCACCGAAAAGAAGCTGGAGAGACCCCTTGGTTGGAGTTGATTCTTGATGATGTCCTCCACGTAGAGGTCCATGGCTGGCGGCCCCTTTGACTCCGGAACTCCTGTAATGCGGACGTTGTTTCGTCTCGACTGGCCCTCCTGGTCATCCAGTTTGGCTGCCTTCTGGCGATTTTGAGCTTCCAACTGCTGGACCTGTCTTTGGAGGCCGGCTGTGTCTTTCGTAAGAGTCGCCGTCGTGGTTTCCACCTCGTTCATTCTGGAAGTCATTTTCTGGAAGTCGGCTCGGAGGAACGATACATCGGAGGAAATGGAGCCCACTGTCGTTTGAAGGTTCGTTAAGGCGGACATTATGTCTATTAACGTGACCTCTGGCTGGCCCCCTGTCGCGGCGTTGACCTCCGTGGGTGCCCGCTGGGTGGCCGCGTCCGTCGCGTCTTTGGAAAAGGCATATTTGTCCAGTTTGGCTTACTGGGTCGCTCGTGGCTCCCGACCGCCCATCGTGCCTTTCCCGCGGGGTTACTGGTATTGCGCAGTGCTCACCGCCGCCTGCCTCGTGACTGTGCGTTACCTTGCGGCCTGTCGGGTTTCTTGCTCGATTTGTGGGCCCTTTGGTTCCAGTGGCGGCCGAGCTATTCCAGCACAGTGGAGCCTGACTCTGTGCTTAATTCACTGCCCTGGCAGTACGTGGGTCTCGAGGTGTCGGCACGGCGTAGCCACCAGCTTGTAATCACGCCGGGAGATTCCGGCCGCCTTCCCCCGTGCCTGCGTATCCTTGTAGGCCAGGCGGGAACCTCACAGTCGAAAATGGCGCCGAGGCACCGGAGTGGAGCCGCCCAGTGCAGCCAGGCAACTCAGCAACTTAGGGCCTGCAAGTGTCCCAGGAATCATTCAGGATCTCACCATCAGGGAGCGGACCCCACCCCGGGGTTCTCGGCGCTGCACCAGAGTCCCGCTCCTCACAGCGGTATGGGTCACTGGCCGCGCGGTAGAGGCGGCTCCCCGGTGGCCTCCGGTGCGCCGCGGCTCACCGCCTCCTCGACTGATATTGCACCCGGGGGTCACAGACGTTCAGTGTCTAGGTCCCGGCCGATTAAGAGGCCGCAGCCGGTGTCGGGGCCCTGCAGGCGTTTTCTGGCGCGGAGCCGTGAGGGCCGCTGGGCGGGGGTTAGTGATCACCACCGGGCCTCTCCCGGTACCCAGAGCCGTCGCGATGTTAGATGGCCCCGCGGGGCTCCTCAAGCGCTCAACGGTGTCCCGACGATCAGCTGCCCAGGCGTAGTCCCCTCCGCAGCGCGGCACCCTTCGCCTCTCACCGTTGTACTGCCTTCCCGCCTCGCGCCCACGGATCAGTTGCGAAGCGTCGGTCCCGCTCCAAACTCGGTCAGGACGTGCCTCCGGTGTTCCGATGCCTGAAAAAGGTCTCGGGTGATAATTATTGTGCGGATAAATGTCCGGATTACTAGGGGATGTTCTCGTGTTGCCCGGAGCTCAGTTAGGTTGCGGCCATTACTTTCGGCTGCAAGCCACGCCCCCCTTAACCAATTTTTGACTGTTTCCATAAAATTAAGCCACCAAATGACAAAGCACAGAGCCAAGAGGTAACTTAATGCTCATTTACAGTCTCTTGTAAGGCAACTTGGGGCTTCTTGAAGCTCTTTTGCTGGTTTCTCTGAAACCGCTCTGTCAGGTTCATGGTAATAAGATTCCCTGAACTTCTACAAGAACAAGCAACGATCACTACCCATTCGATATAAAAATCTAGGGAAGGACATAGAAGGAAGTGAGAGACGCATCAGTTAAGGGCTGTACTGGTTGAGAAATTTCACTTTCTATCATACTATGCTCCATAGTTTCCAGCTCTATGCCTGATCACCTGCCGAACTGAATTGTTTTTATTGGCTCAACACAAACTACCTTATCGCCTCTGTTCCTCTAAATCCAAAGAGTCTCTTTTCAATAAGTTCACAAATCAATGCAAAAAATTAACCCATTTGCGTCTATCAGTCTGTTGCTCTTCTTTGGTCTTTAAGAAAAACCAGCCTAACCTACACCTGCTTGGTGTACTGGAAATGTTATCATTATTTAGCGATATATATTAGTAGGTATGGAACAACCTATTTAACTGCAACAATACTTATGTACGTGAGGCCAATCTATGTTGATGTGCTCTGCATTTTTCCACCATCTAGCGTTAGGTCCAAGAAAAAATGCCTGTCTAAATAACCCTAGTATTCTGTGCATCAACCATACGCGGAGTCTAGGTAACTTGATGACATGACCATAATCCCACAGTCCCCAACTACATAGCATTCATTTTTGGCTTTCTTTTCCTGCTTTGACTGTTAGTGGGAGTAAGGATAGTTTCAAATGATTCTTTAAACTTTTTGTTATGGTTTCCAAGGCGGGTTGGGAGAGTTAAGTGTGAACCTAGAACAGCTCAAAGCTGCAAAACTAATTATCTTGTTTCTTTGCACTGTGGAACTATTCTAAATTCAGATGCTGTGCATGTGTTATGCAGTAGTATCATTCTTACGCAGAGCGTGAGAAGTATATACGAGGGCAAATGCAAAAAATGCTTCAACGCTGCTTGCTTCATGTTCACTTCTTTTCACTGACAATCCACATAGTAGTGTTTGGTGAACATGTGGATTTGTTACTGCTATACAAATGTCTAGTTGTGAAACAGTACTTAGAGAAGCTAATGATTCACATTTCTTCCTCATAGATAAGGCTTCAGCTTCTTAACTTTTTTTCCATTTTAAACTGTATCACACTGAAATGCTTTCACAATCCATTTGGCCAAAGATCCAATGCGACTCCTTTGCCTAGAGATTGGTCTGTATAAGAGACAAAAAAAAGGTTAAGCTATGTAATACTTTGCTGCTATCCTAACATGTATAATATGCAAAGCAGTTTAAACTGTGATGCTCAGCTTTTGAAAAAGACATGCAGTTGGATTGTCTAGTTGATATGGGAATCCGAGATCACATTGGTATAAATTCTTGATTAGTATACGTGACAAAATTACCAGGATCAATCTGAAAGTATGGTTGCTTCAATATAAATGCTTGCAGTTCGCCATCTATGCTATTAGGAATTCATAGTTCACAGTAAACATGCATTATGCATAGGTTCAAAGGGTGTTAAACGCAACCTACAAAAAACACGTTTAAATTCTAAAATGGGAGAGGTGCATGTCTTGATGTGCTGTTTCAAATAGGAACACCACATCTTCCAACAGCAGTGAAAAGTGTTCCTTTTTATCGGTCTTATGTTTGATCCGACCATAGCTGGTTTTTCATCAATTTTATGAAGTAACCTTTAAGCACGATTTCTAGGACCCATCTGATGGAGGTTATGTTGGCCCACTGTGCATCAAAAAAACTCAGATTTCCTTTAAGACGACTTGTGTGGGTAGTCAGTGAGTAAATAAATTCATTTGGCGGCAGACATACAGTCTCTACAACTGTCCTCTCCCTCCCAACATGAAATGGCTGATGTGTTGCTTGCTGACCCCACAGCCAAGAGGATGAAGATAACAATGGAACATATGCAAATTGGGGTTAGCGATACCTCTTCTGGGAGTGTGCCTACCCACTAGTCTTCCTTTTTCTAACACTGATATTCCATGCCCACATTGTCCTCTACTTTGCACCCTTAGCCATTGCTATTTTTTAATTTGTTCAAGGCGATCATAAATGGATTTGGCAGGTATGTCTTCTGATGACTGAACCTATGCTTCCCTAATGGCTAGAAGTATCCACCGAGTCCAGGGCATACTTTAATCACATGTTGGAGATGGTTTTACCTTCCAGAAATAAAGCAACCCTCTTTTTTAGTACACTTCAGCCAGGTGTTTCAATATTTCTTTTACCTCTTCCAAATGTTGGTGTTCATATCAATATAGCAGAAGAGCAAAATTTGAAATTCTGTAAACCCAAATATCTATTTTCTTATCAACTGCCTCTCACCTTTTACTTTATCAGGTGGCTAGCCTGATTTAACGGTTGATTAACTTTCTCTTTCTAGCAGTTGAGACACATAAGGAACACAACAATGTAAAGTACAAATAAATATAAGATTTCACTCAGGTGCCTCACTGTGTATTTGTGCAAAAGAGGGAGAATAAACCTCTCCCTAACTACAAAAGAACAATATATTTAGATCGGATTGATCTGACCTCCCATCACAAGGACAGGCTGACAAGTCATCTATCGAATACATATTGTTTGGAAAACCCATCATCAGGGGAATGCAATTCAGACGAAACTTCACTAAAATGAAACAATGTTGGGGATTTGTCACAAACACTAAATAGAATATTCAACCTGTGTGATGGGAGGAGACATTTGGTACAGCTTTACTGAGGATTTGATTAACTTAACTCCACTTTCTCACATGCGGCCTTCGCTAAAAAGATTTCTCTAATTCTCATCTTGGAGATAGTCATACAACTGGATGGATTTATGTATAACTAATCCAAACCTCATCCAAAACTTTGCTCCCAGTGTGCTCTTCACATATTGTAGCCAAGCAATCTTATGTACATGATCTAGGGTTAAACAATCCCTGATAATACTTTGAGTCAGATTAACAGTATTCCTCCTTCAGATCGAGTTCCATAATAAAATGGGTGCTAACCGGGCAGCATCAGAAAGGTAGGGGGCACCAAGTTCAAAGTGGCAATTATAATTTGAGCAGCTACGGGGAAGAGCAAATAGCCTTTTAATAAAAACCATCCTTTACTTCTTGCAAGGGATCTATTGCCACCATCCCCCACACGACTGCTCCATACATCACACTGGAAATGGTTTTGGCAGAGTATACCTTTTTTATTACCTCAATATGCCTAGACTTGAGCTTCTTAATAAAACTGTAAATAGCCATTACACTTTTCTCCATTACAAGAGCTCTATTAGCAACCATATTTAACCAGGAGTGCTTTCTATCGAAAAGAACCCCCAGGTAAGAAAATGTATCCATCACTACCAGTCTACGTGTCTCTATGTGAAATGCTGGGAGTTTCTTAGGGCGTGCCCCTGCCACCAGAACAAAGGTCAAGACTTTTTATACATTTTGAATAAGCCTCTGTAAATTTCTGCAGCGCCACCCCAGTTCTTGCTATTAACACTGCATCATCTGCGTAAAGCAGTATTGGGAGGGGAGAGGCATTAATAGAGGGCACATCTTTAGTAGACCTTGTCACAGCGACCTGCACCCTATTAGTATAAATTGAGAATAAAAATGGGGCAAGGAGGGGGGGGCGTGGCCTACAGCCGATGGAAGCGGTCGCGCTGTAAAGCGGCTCCGGAGCCCGAGCCCATTTGATATAGTAAATCCGACACAAATCCGTAAACTGAACCCAGGCACCTCGTCTATGTGAGCCCCGGACATTGCGAGGGAGGTGAGCGGCGAGATCGTGCCGCCGCAACACGTTAAATTGATCGTTGAAACTCCGAGGTGAGGCCGGGGAGAAAAGCACAAAATGGCAGCTGCAACGGAAGCGTGGCTCTAAAGGGGACGAGAAAGGAGAGCGACAGTGAAGAGGTACTCCCCGCTGTACCAGCAAGTGATCCCGAGGTGCGACAGCTTGAAGGCGTGTGGAGTCAGGGGGTGTGCCCAGGCTGGCGGCGCGGCCCCGAAATAGCAGCCGGGAAGGGAAGATATCGCTGGGGACAGCCGCAGAACAGATCGGGTGAGCGGTGCGGTGCGGGCGGAGGTGGAGTTGTCCGGCAGATGGGCCGGATGATGGGCCGGGGGCCCCCTCATCCACCCTTTCCCGGCAGAGCCGGAGACTATCAGCATGGGAGAGGATGGGCGGCAAGGATGCATTGCTAGCCTGATGAGTGACCCGGCAGCTGGATGCATGCAGGCCCAACTGGACCCTGAGCTGGACTGCGGGGTGGCATTTCAGGCCTGAACTAGTGGAGGCGCGAAAGAGAGGAGGCGCCATAGCGAAGCACCGGAGGGGGGAGGCCACGACCTGGGGCTCCTGCGAGGACCATCATAGCGAAGGTCTTCAACTTTCGAGACAGGGACGCTATTCTACAAACAGCAAGAGTTGCCGCACCCACGAAGTTCGAAAATAGCACAGTTACTTTTTTCCCGGACTTTACACTAAAAGTGCAACAGCGCCGCAGTTCAAGAAAGCGCTTAGAGACAAGGGCATAAAGTATGCTATACTCTTCCCGGCGAAGTTGAGAGTGGAAACGGGCGGGAGGGCATACTTTCTGTCCTTGCCGGAAGAGACATGGGACTGGCTCGATGGCTGGCGACAAGTCGGTAACTCAGGCAGAGATAAACAACCCGGCCCGGGAGGGAATTGTGCTGAACACTCCAAAGATGCTTGAAAGGGCACTGAATAAGCTCCTGCGGGACTGGCAGGGGGAGAACGATGACTGTCTACTCTTGGGATGAGAGGGCGGATCTGGAGCACGTATCGGTTCAAACTACAGACATCAGCCAAGAGTGGCAGAGCTGGTTCCTGGATGGAAGGGACTGACAGGACTCTTGCCTTACGCCATGGGTGCCGAGCTGGACATGGGTCTTGTGTGGTAGTTGGAGCGGACAGAGTAATGGCAGCCAAAGCTGCCGCAGAAAATATTTGGTAACGGGGAATAAGAAGGGGCTCGGAGAGGAGGGGGATTTTGAGAAAGGAACGCATTGGCCACGGTCCCAAAGTTGGTATGTGGGGAGGGCGACAGGCACTCTGCTAAGTTGGGGTGGCGGGTAGTTCGAAGCTCGTCAGCAGGGAGGTGGGAGAGCAGTGTGAGGGAGGGGGGGATTTTGTTTTTTGCAAGGTGCACCATTACACAATTGCGATGTTATTGTTACTAGACATGGGGGCGCGAGGGCTGCACTATGATGGGGCCCCGGTCATAGGGTAGTTAGCAAGGGACTGGAGGGAGGAGATGGGAGGCAGTACCCTCAGACTGGATATGGCTAAGTTGAAACCGTTGAGCTTGAGGGCCATGACGTGGAATGTTAATGGGCTAAACAACAGACTTAAGAGAACTATGGTGCTGAAATATCCGCACAAACACTCGCCTGAGTTGGTCCTCTTACAGGAGACACTCTTAAGGGGCAATTCTTATCTAGTGCTCAATAGATTTGGGTACACTCTCTGGCTCTCGAGGGGTGGCCATATTGATTAAAAAATCTGTGCCCTTCATATCAGGTCGTATATGGCATGATACCCAGGGCGGGTATGTGGCACTAACAGGGAGTTGGGAGGGGAAGACACTAAACATATTCTCTGTTTATGTGCCATCCAAGCTACATGCGGAGACGTTTCCACAGTTAAGCAAACTGCTACTGGAACTCCCGACTGGAATTCGCATGTTGGGAGGTGATATGAATGTGGTGATGTGTCGAGAGCTGGATAGGGCCCGTTTGACTACACAGGCAGGGGGCCCAGAGCTATTGCGGGAGTTTGTGGAAGCGTTGAGCCTTGTAGATCTGTGGAGAAAGCATAACCCGCCCATTAGGCAATACACTCACATATCCTCAAGGCACGGCAGCGGAGCCAGATTGGACTACTTCCTCACGCAGGGGGTGCATGAAGGGCAGTTTAAAGAGGCACAACATAGAGCTAGGTGCATATCAGACAACTCCCCGTGGTGGTCTCCTTGCTAGGCTAGTCCGAGGAAACATTCTTCCACCAAGAGTGGACCCATGGCTATTTAGAGACCGCGACTTTCAAGACAAGTTTAGAGAACGCACAGAGCAATACTTGACGGACAACACGGGTTCAGTGGCCACACAATGTGTGTTGTGGGAGGCATATAAGGTGGTTGTGAGAGGCTATGCCCAGGCAGAAATGGGGGGCAGAAAGAAGGAACGATTGGCATGCTGTGCCACACTAGAAGGTGAATTAATGACACTGGAGGAGCAGGTCACGCAGACGGGGGGGGGAAAGAGGTCGAACCCTGTACTTGGACACAGATTGGGGCTCAAGCAGAAAGAACTAAGGGGCCTAGAGGAAGAGGCCACCAGAGCGTATGCAGTTGCAAATCAAAGGAAAATTTACGATATTGGGGACAAGGCAAACCAGCTAATTGTCAGGTTGGAAAAGAGGGATCAAGGAAGAAACTGGGTAGCAGAAATCAGGGGGATTGACGGCACTAGCCATAAGGAGGGCTCCGACATTGCGGAGGTGTTTGCTCAATACTATGAAATTATATATCAGTCCGCCTCAGCCGTGACAGAAGAGGATTGTACTGCATTCCTTCAGGATATTGCACTACTGACATTGTCTGCAGAGGATAGTGAGGCGATTGACCAGGATCCATCGGTGGAGGAGGTAGCAAGTGCTATCAGGGAATTGCAGTCTGGGAAAGCGGCGGGCCCGAATGGCCTACCTGCTGAGATGTTCAAGTGCGTCTCGAATACAGTGGCACAGCCTATGCTCAATATGTTCTGTGAAGCGCGGGAGGTGGGACAGCTACCGGAGGACCTTAGATTAGCATTAATAGTTGTTAACCCCAAACCGGGTAAAGCACCGGAGCACCGAGGGTCATATAGGCCCATCTCGCTGCTGAATTACGAGGCCAAGGTCTTGTCAAAAATACTGGCCAACAGGCTTAGGCCTATCATATCCACGGTAATCCACCCCGATCAGTCCGGGTTTATGCCTATGAGGAGTACAAGGCTAAATCTCCGTCGTTTATATGGAGTAATGCATGAGGTACTTGCGCATCCGAAGGAGGATGCAGCAGTGGTGTCATTGGATGCCCGCATGGCATTTGATTGTATTGAGTGGACGTATCTGTTTAGAGTGTTGGTCAAGATGGGCTTCGGGCCGAGGTTTTGTGCCTGGGTCCGACTGCTATATTCTAATCCTATTGGTAGAGTGCGAGTGAACGGGCTGATATCCAGGCCATTTGCTATGCATCGAGGCACGCGCCAGGGGTGCCCACTGTCTCCGATGCTATTCGCAATGGCCTTGGAGCCGTTGGCTGCCTGGGTAGGTAAGGACCCGGTAGTGCATGGAATTGACATCGGAAGGGATTGGGAGGAAAGCATCTCCCTGTATGGTGACGATGTGTTACTCCATGTATATAGACCGCGCCACACGATTCAAAGATTGCTTCATATTTTTAGAACATTTGGCAGATACTCGGGGTATCAAATAAATTGGGATAAATCATTGGTCTACTCTCTAACTGGGCAGAAACTGCAGCTTACATCGGAGTGTGGAGCCCTGCAGCAGCGGGAAGAATTCAAATACTTGTGGATATGGGTCACTAGGTCGGCAGAGAGGTTTTTAGATTTAAATCTGAAGCCGCAGATAGAAAGATTGCGTAGAGATGAGATACATTGGCGGAGACTACCGGTGTCTCTTATGGGGCGGGCGGTATTATTCAAGATGATGGCCCTTAAGCGGTTACTATACCTACTACAGAATACCCCATATCAGATTCAGACGGCGGTGTTTCGGACAATAGATGCAGAATTCCGGGCTCTATTGTGGGCGGGGAAGCCCCCGAATAGCATTGCGAAAATTGCAGAGGGGGGGTGTACGATGGGGGACTGGCAGTTCCGAACATTAGATGTTATTATCTGGCGACTCAACTGGGGTGTGTGAACGACTGGGTCTTTGCACCCCGTGATGAACCGGCGTATCGGATGGATCGGCGAGCATTTGGTTCTCTGGGATATCCGGCGCCACTATATGGGAAGGGGCGTCAATCACATCTGCCAGCACATACAAGAACGGTTGTACGGGCATGGCATGAGGCCAACAAAATGTTAGGGTGGGACTCTAGACTGACTGAGCAGACCCCACTGTGGGACAGTGACCAATTGGCAGAGGTGAGACGATTGAAGGGCTTCCGTAAGTGGAACCTCATTGGGGTTGAAAAACTAGGGGATGTTTGGCGCAATGGCGACATATATACGTTTGAGGACCTTCAGCCAGAATACAACTTAGTGGAAGGGGAGAGGCTCCACTACCTACAGCTGAGACATGCCCTGAAACGCCATGTAACGGTCGGAGAGCAGGTCCCGGAATACTCCCAATGGAGGATAGATTGTTGATGGATCCGATGGTGGGTAAGGCCGTATCGCTTATATACCGTAAACTTATGAATAATCTGGTGGATCCGTTGGGCCCCCTAAGGGAAGCGTGGGAGTCGGATGTGGGGCTGCTTGAAGATGATGATTGGGCGGAGGTGCTGCAGAGCCCTAGGGAAATGGCTATTCGTGCCAGGTTTAGATTGGTCCAGCTTAGGATCCTGCACAGATCATATATGGCCCGAACATTACAGCAGACGTTGGGCAGATGTGAATCGGGCCAGTGCCCTAGGAAATGTAGAGAGGTGGGTCCCTTTGTTCACGTTCTTTGGACATGCCCAAAGATTCAGAGGTTCTGGGAAGGGGTCTCACGAGTAATGGCAGCGGTAGTGGTTTTACAGGTTCCCGTAGATGCGAGATGGCATATATTGACTGTGACGGGGAGATTGTTTGGCCCAAATACATAAAGATATGGTTGACACTGGCATCTAGAGTGGCAAAACGGAACGTGGCAAGAGCATGGGGGGCGGGGGAACCACCAAAAGTTGAGGCGTGGAAACTAGACTTAGACTGGTGTCAGCAAGCCGAAAAAGTGGTGTATGAGAGTAGGGGATGCCCCAAAAAATGGGAGAAGATCTGGACGCAATGGGACAAATATAGGAACTAATGAATGTTGATGGTCGGACTGCGGTATGCCAGAGGGAGGGTACTGAGTTGCTAGGGTGGGTTTTGGGTGGGGAAGTTCAATAATATGATACTGTATACTGTCTTGGAAATTGATATGATGTTCTATTGTAATTTGCGTTGCCCAAATATGGGGAAATGTACTGTACACCTACTTAATAAAAAACAGAAATTAAAAAAAGAAACAAATGGGGCAAGGACGCAACTCTGTCTAACTCTGTCCAACCGCATTGATCAATGGTCTCTTGCCCTTTTGGAATCCCTAAACTTTTAGGTGGCAGCTGTTTGACACAAATTCACCCATGCTTCCTCCATCAGGCCCCTTATTCTGGCTTTCCATGCATCTCTACATGGGTTACGCAGAGTCCGTACGAATCTTTGACCTCTTGGGGCCGTTCCAAGAGCAGCACGCAAATGTCTTAAGGTCTTTGAACAAGCCGCATCAAATCAGCAGGCCAACTGGATCGTCTTGGGAGAATTAGTCCGGACCAGATTACTTTTAACTTCATCCAGTATCTCAGAAAATGCAAACATTAAACCTTCCGGGTTGTAATTAGGATCTAAGCATATCAATACCTCACTCAATGTTTCAGGTATTATCGATGGCACAACTCTCTTTATTGATTTTGTCCCACTTTAATATATAGCCGTTCTTCCTTGCAAGGATTGGCTTTGGAACCTTGTCTGCTACAGCCTTATTATCCATCTCCCGTATCATAGAACAAAAGAGGGCCGCATGATCACTATATATAAAAAAAAATT
This sequence comes from Calotriton arnoldi, assembly GCA_963921515.1. Classification (NCBI taxonomy): domain Eukaryota; kingdom Metazoa; phylum Chordata; class Amphibia; order Caudata; family Salamandridae; genus Calotriton; species Calotriton arnoldi. The sequence goes on along the minus strand of CAWUFW010000014.1, from coordinate 3,980,144 downwards.
GGTTCTGCCTGGGTTATTCTCCCGACAAAGGGATTCAGAAGCTTATATAAAATCTATGATAGAACCAAGCTCCATACTCCCGAATGTTTTTGGGGATAATCCTGTGTCGGGATCTAGCTAATTAATTACCTCAAGATTCATAGTTATTGGAAGGCTGTTAAGCAAATTACCATGTTCATTATGTATGAAATGGGGAGTTACATCTCCCTCAGCATCTACTAATCCACACACAGGTTTTGTCATATTCTCCCAACAGTGAGCATTGAAATCACCCAACCACAGAATATTGATACATTTTTAGCGTGCTTCACAAGCAACAATTTTCTTTTCCAGTAAGCCAACCCCCGAAGCCATATTCCCTCAAAAGTTATTATTGTAATAATTAATCAATAACCATTTCCAGCTGACTAAACCTTCACATAGTAAGATATGGAAGTAAGGAGGGGAGCTAAAAAACGTTAAACTTTTTAACATTTAATCTTAGTGTGTTCACTATTAGCGTCACAATACCACCTCTCGCTCTACCAATTAGGGAAGAAACTGGTGTAGTTTGAAACGATCGATACCAATCCAGGAAAATCGGCCCCGTTTCCCACGTTTCCTGAAAACACAAAATATCTTGTTCCACCACAAGACTTTTCCAGTCTTTTAAACTGCAGTTGGCTACCCCCTTCATATCCACCCCTTTCTGTCCTATATTTTCAAGATGAATAGCTATAAAAGGGGCCGAATAATCTTTACTCAGCTAATCACAGGACTCCAGATCCCCCAAAGGACTAAAGCGGTTATCAATCCTTGCTTCAAACCTAGCAGGGTCAGTAACGTGGAGCACAGTAGGGCGGAGAGTTACAGAGCTGCTCCTCACCAACTCTGGGGCCATCAATCTAATAGGTCTATAAAAATATCCCAAGGGAATACGGATTTCAACCCCCATACCCCTGCGGCAACATCAGCACCTCACGTGATAAGGGCGGATAAACTCTCTTCAATTTTTACCGGTCTGGACATTAACAGTAGCAACAACATAGCACATTTTCTAATCTTTGACACAGATCATCATTGCAATTGAAGGACATATCCTTTACAAAAGTTTCTAAACCCACGGTCTTGGGCACTTTGTGAACCATATTAGTCTTCGCCTTAGCGCCTCCCCTTTTCCTTTTAACTCTGGGTCTATTCGTGAGGCTGCTCCAGCATCACAAGGACTTGGAGGGAATGCTGCATGGACTTATAGATGAATCCACACCTTCTGCTTAAAACAGCCTGGGCCAATGAATCCGTAACAGGGGGCATCACCGTAAATCCAAGCTTCTCCTACCCTCCTCAAGTGAGAGGCAGCGCTCAGTAAGTTCGATCTCCTTTGACAGCACATTTGCCGCCCTCGTCCGGAATGAATTGAGGGTATTAACTATTTCTCCCCCGTCTCTTGTTGTTTAGCTTTTCTCTCACCCATTTCTATCGGTCTCTCATTCCACTCCCAGGAGACAACAGCTTAGAAGGGGGGCCCAGCCCAGCCCCTTCCGGTTGCTGACAGGCCTGCCTTTGGCCTGGGCGCGCCTATGTCGCACTTATCAGCGCGTTGCAGGCCCGAAAAGGTTGTTGAGGAGTGTGGTCCTTCCCCCCTCCTGGGCTCTTCCTGTCAAAGCAAGGCACACAGTGCAACAATCCTCAGACACAGAGGACTCCAAGCAGCTACACCCGCCACTGGACAATGTTGCGCTTATCAGAGTGTTGAAAGGCTGCAAAGGCTGCTGGGGAATGTAGTTCTTCTCCTCCAGGGCAACACTGAGGACTGAGCGGTTATGATGCATGGGTTTGGGTGACAGCTGGGTAAGGTGGGTTAAACTATTATACTCGGCCCCACTGCACGGGTCAAGACGGGACATATCGCTCAACGTAATACAATGTCTACAGAGGAACTAGACACAGGGGTGTCCGTTGTCGCCACTTCTGCTCTCCCTGGCCATCGAGCCTCTGGTGGAGCTGTTCCGCCAGGAGGGGAAGGGCTTTGGAGTGACGATAGAAGGCAGGGAACATAAAATATCTCTATATGCCGATGACCTTCAGTTATATCTCGATAACGGCCCGACAGGAGCCGCGCACACAATGACCCTTTTAGATGAATTTCTAACACTCTTGGGCCTCCGAGTTATTAGGGCGAAGATATGTTTATTCACTATGCCATCAGAAGCTCAGAGGCCTGGCTATATACCTCAGGTCCTGACCTGGTTGCTGACAGCTTTCCGGTTTCTGGGGATTTGAGTGTTCCACTTCTTGGAAGACCTACGGGCGGGGTAACCCGGGGAATACACTTGGGTCTCTTAAATCTTGCGCCCACTTTTGGCGCTTCCTGAAGCTACCCATCATGGCCCGAATATCGGTGTCCAAAATAGTCATGTTGCCGAGATTACTATATTTGTTCGCTGATCTCCCAGTAAAGGTGCTGCATTCTTATTTAAACAATTAGACACACTTCTTAGGGAATTGAGATGGGACGGCGGCAGCCACAGGGTTTCTTTGGAGGTCCTCAGATGCTCCCCAGACCAAGTGGGCTTGGGGGCCGCCGAATTTGTACTTCCTGGCAGTGCAGCTCCAGTGAGTCACTCAGTGGCTTGATGGAGCACACCAGGAGGAACTGGGAATCCTGGACTTGTCGGACCACAGGGGCACTCTGCTTGCAAAGTTGCTTTGTCGAAAGGTGGAGATCACACGGCCGGGTATACTGCTGGCAGTGGCCCTGAAATGTAGGAGAAGATGCTTGAAGAGGACTGCAGGGACACCCCTTTATGCCCTGTCGCTCCCACTGGTGGAGCTCCCACATGGGGACCCAATGTGCTTTTTCACGGATGAGCAGCTGGCTGCCCGGACAGCCGCTGAATTAGTGACAAAAGGAGACTTATCAGCTGGGCACATTGATAACGCTGGAGGAACTAGTAACACTATGAACTACCCCAGAGTCAATTCTAAATATATGAAGCACTAGTGCAAACTTTTAAAAACCTGTGGCGGCTGGGAAGGGACCTGGTGAACTAGTTCTACAAGGCGCTGTGGTGCATGGTACGAAAACAGTTGGTGGCTACTTGAGGCCTATGGGACATGCTTCTGCAGTGAGAAATCACAGACTGAAAGTGGTGTAAAATACTGGCTTACCCCAAGAGCATCTTTAGGAATATGAGGCTGAAATACACCCAATTTACCTATGTCCATATGGCATATTTGACACCCCACAGACTCCAGGTAATCCATGGAGGGGAGCCCAGGGACTTCTTGGATGCAGACTTGGGGCATGTGACCTGGAGCTGCCCCCATTTGCAGGCCTACTGAGAGATGGTGACATGGACCCTCAGTGCTGCTGTGGGCCGCACCATGGACTGCAATTTAGCAACTTGCCTTCTGGGGTCATTCTCCACACCTCAAACAAGGAAAGTAGGCTCTAGATCCATAGACCTACCATTGGCTCGGGCCAAGCGAATTATAGCCCGGACATGGAAACCTGCTGCAACCCCGGAGGTAGCGACCTGGGTATGTTATGTTATAGTCTAGGCTAGAGCAGAGGACAGTCCCTAATCAGAGAGGATGCTCATGGCATATGTAGACGCTCGATTGAAGGCCTGTGGGCTGTAATACTAGAATCACAGGAACACCCTGGGGAGGGTATGAGGGAAGACCAGGATACCGAGGCTGGAGAGGCGGGAGACGAGTCCTCAGAGGAAACAAAAGAAGGACCTGCTACATACTGACAAGGAGCAATGGACCGCAACATCTGAGGGCGATACATTCCCACGTTGGGGGTCAGAATCATGGCTAGCTAGAAGTTCAATCCCCTTTCTCCCCGGCCCAGTACACACCCCCCTCACCAGACACTTATCCATGGACAGCGCAATGGTGGCACCCCGTGTTGTCTCCCCCCACGCCACAGACTCCTTAATGAACCTCTGTCTTATTCCTTCTGAGACTCCCTGATAATACTACACCGGCATTGGTACTAGACCCATAAGATAGTTTAAGTTCTTTTATGTTTTTCGTGTTTATACATTTTCATTTTGCTGGCCACTACAGACTCCCTCATCGAAGTTACTAGGCAATATCATGAATAACACAAAGGTCTAGAAGTACAGTAGACCCTTGCAAGACCTGATAGACAGGCGTAATTGTCCAGGCGATACTGATGCAGAAATCTGAGCTTCTGTAACACACAATACGTCACAGGTTCTATAGGTGGCATCCCATGATGGGCCATCCGGATGCAAATGTCAAAATGTATATGTAATATCAGTTATGATCAATAGAATACACAGGAGGAGTTAAATGTGTTAGCTGCTTAAGTTATAAATGTTTGTAATATCCATTTCCAGTGTCCAAGACGCTCAGTTCTCACTAATGTGTCCAGTACATTGATATGTCTTTGTATTCTTATTTTGCATATCATAAATGTCAATAAAAATAGGTTTAAAAAAAAGATGAACAACCTGATGCATCGTGGTTGAGTGGAAGAAATTGCATACCAAATGCTTGTCTTTCCATGCATACCAACATCTACACTCCATGCAAAATCTAGTAGGCGTCGTTTTCCATGACTAAAAACAAAGAAAACCCAGAAGCCAGCCAGTCCGTAAACAATACACCTGACTACAAATATTTTCGTTCAAATCTTAGACTTCCTACCATCGAAGCATATTATCCGAAAATCTTTGTTGATTTTGAGGGATGGATTTCAATATTGTAGTCAGAAAATTAAAAACAAACTTTTTAAAACTCTCTCCTTCAAACTCCTGCATGCATTTGAACCAGACAATAAGATATCTGAAAATGGCAGCAACCTAATGAGGCATTGTGGTATTAGGGTCAACATAAAAAAAGTAAGTAGACTCCTACTACATTCGCTGCCAAAACTAAATCCTTTATTTAGACAAGCAGGTTTCACAAGTAGGTGAATTGATGCACAGTATGTGAATTGAAAATAGTTGCACTGAAAAACTATGGACCTATGTTGAGACCATAGGTCAAGCATTAGACGATCTTCTCAGTTCCTTCCCCTTTCACATTTCCATGATGTTTACACTGATGATGTTTTTACCTTTAATCACAATTTTTTGCTAAAAATCATGAATTTAAACTTCAAGACCTTAATGGGCTCACAAGCACAAAATGGGTAAAAACAGCCTCCCATGATACGTTTATGACAACAAATCTAGAGTGGAATTAACTGAAATACATTCAAAATGTCCTGCACTACTAAGAAGCAGTCACTTGTTGTGAGGTTGCAGGACTGCCACCAAAACCCTCACTTTTTAGGCCCTGTTTCCTGCGCACATGCTAGCATCCAGACAAGTAATTCACACTTTTATATAAAAAAAAGACCACTGCTACCAGCAATATTCCTCTTTTCTTCCTTTAAGATTCCAATAACATTGAAGCCTATGAAGCTGCATCCTTCCTTCTAGCATGTTAGAGTGTATCTACTGCTCCATGTTTTGTAGATCCTATCCATACATACCATCGTTTGTCTGCTTTTGCTGGCCTACTGTTAGCCAGGTGCAGAAGCATCCTCTCAGTCTATCAGATCCCATGACGTTTTCGGTCTGTTCTTGTCATCTTCAAGTGTTTGCCTTTTGACAAGCCCCATTTCTGAAGATACCAGACCGGAGCCAATGCTTCATTATAGACCTTTGCGGCTAGAGCCAAGCAATTACTATCTTTCTTACCAGGAACAAACTCCGCATCAGCTTAAGTTTCAATGTCCTCCTTTTCGCCAGTGGGCAAAAACTCAAGAGGCACGGTTTGTGTTCTACTGCAGCACCTGGACATTACTGTCTGCAGACTGGTTACTATAACAGCGCACAAACAATGTACTTCCAGGCACAGCTACGTCATAGGAATAAATGCCCCCACCGCTCTTCACTACATTTGGGTCACAATGATGAAGGAAGACATTATACTTGCACTGGTGACTCTTAAGCGCATCAGAGATTTGATTGCTTCAGTTTGAATGTTTATGCAATTATTATGTGGTCTACATCAATATCCCAGACAGCAGATGAAAGCAGGGTCTTACCTGCAGCCCCTGAACTGATGACAGCAGCGTGAGCATAAGATGAAGGGATGAACTTGGGCTTAGTTTTCCAAGCTGTCTTCCTGATACTCCACACCAGTGAATGGCATTGGTATTACACATCTCCAGAATGAGATCCATGGTTCTTTCACTGCTAAATAAGAAGAAGGAAAATATTGTAGAAAGTTAGTACATTTAGCACTTGGTTGTCAAAGGATTTAAATACACTTGGACATTACACAGGTAGCATCCATGAAAGGAAGAGCTTTCCATTTTGAGTATGCCTGAGGTAGGACCGAGATTGCAATGCAAATGTCTAATGAAAAGATCATAAGGCTGTAACCCTTTTAAAATATCAATTAAAATTGCTATGTAAATTGGTTTGAGATCCTTTGTCTGCAGTGCCTCTAAAACCTCCCACTGTGTTATTATTAACTTTTATCATAATAATGTTAATCATTATTACACAGACATAGTAGATTCTTTTGATCAGACCCACAAAATGTCACTGAATGAATGAAAGGGGGATTTTGTGGTAACTTGGGGGGGGGATTTTAACTGCACGCTTTGCCCAATTTCTAGAAATTCTGTTTGTGGTGCGCTGGGATGTGACAATGAGGATTCCCATTTTGAGCACAACCCATGTGGTGATGCTTTAAATCCAATTATGAGTAAGCACTCTCTACTGCTATTACTAGATTTTTCAACCCCAGCCTGTAACCAAATACCTTTACTGGTAAGGGCTCGGGCAGTTTGATTGATTTTATTGCCTTCTCTGAAAAGGATAGAAATAAGGTTGCTGATTTCTCAATTTTACAGAACTGTTTGAGTGACCATAACCCTCGGGCATTTTGCTTGTCTATGGGAAAATTACAGAATCAGGTTCCCCATTCTATACCACTAAAAGAGGTCAATCCGAACAAGGGTATCCTCCGCAAATGGGTAACCGTGGTTTCCAGACACCTACTAGCTGAGCTTGCAGCCAGAAATGGGGAGCAGATGATGTGTTTAGAGATTGAGAAGGACCTTGTGCATGTTAAGGGCATATTCTGAAATCTGCAATACTGTGTTGGAGTTGTTAACACTCAAAGATTCACGGGGAGCCCAACAACCAGAAGTGGTTCGACAGAGCCTGTTCACAGGCACATAGAGATCTAATACATGCCCTTAAGCGGATACCTAGGGATGTGGAGGAAGTGAAGTTATGCAGATGGAATTATAAACAGACTATCACTAGTAGAAAGTCAACGATAAGACAGGAAACCTGGGAACAACTACACAAGTCTAGTATAAAGAACGATAGTCACCTATTTTGGAAAACAGTAAATGTCCCTTTTTTGGGGGAGAGTCATAATACGGTCTTGGATGCAACCATTCCAGCACATAAATGGGTTAAGCACTTTCCCAAAGTGTATGACAGCAGCATTGAATTAAATGACTATTCTGACATTATAATGGCCGGCAGCCCACCGGATGGCTTGGAGCTGGCACTCATTACCTTACAGCCTTTATGAGCCCGGAGCTACTCCATTGTTTTCAATGAACCCTCTCACCATTCCAATGTTCTAATAGCTATTATTTAGCTGTCAAGATTTAACTCAATGTGCAAACCCATATGAATGCACAAGCAAGACGTTCCAATCAACAAAGACAGCTATGAGGTATTAAACTCTGCATCTTGGAATCCGACATCAAAACAGTGTTTCAAAGCCTGATTCTCTCTACATTAGACAATGGGGTGTTCCTACTATCTGGCATTCCTGAAAACACACCTCGTTCATTTGAAGGCTACCTTTTATGCTGCAGTGAACGGCAAACACTTTGAGCACATCACACCTGTACTTACCACTCTTCAATGGCTAACTAGTGAAAGTATCTTCAAGCTGGGGTGTATCGTCCACAAAGCACGCCCAAAAACCTATGCAATAAACCAGATGACTTCTGAGAACTATAAATTTCATGCACTTGGAAACTCCTCTCTTCAAGAAACAGCTGACACTTGCTCACTCCTTCACTGGAATCACGCTGACACTTGCTCACTCCTTCACTGGAATCACGCTGACACTTGCTCACTCCTTCACTGGAATCACGCTGACACTTGCTCACTCCTTCACTGGAATCACGCTGACACTTGCTCACTCCTTCATTGGAATCACTGTGAGGACCTGGAACTCCCTTCCACCCAATATACAAAGGAATCCAGGCTATGACTCCTTCAAGAGAGAGTTGAAAACCCTACTATTCCAAAGGCACTGCACGTCATGAACTCTACCAACTACTCTTTGTTAACATCCCTAGCTCTCTGCTGAGTGAACCTCTGGTAGTTAGCATCTATGCCGTTTACCGAACTTCGACCTGAGTTCCAACTGCTTCTTACTCTTATTTATTCCGGTTTCAACACGTCAGGAACTCCCTAAGATGTTGGGGAACTGGCAATGTGCATATCCACTTCTCATCCCCTTCTGGTACTGTTTAGTTACATACATGTTGACATTTCTGATCTATAACAATTAAACTTACAATAAAATAGCTGAATGTCCTTTAGACTGCTTCAAGGTATGGTGTCCTGTGGTCAATTTGTTTAGCTCATATGTCTTTATATCTTTTTAAAAATATGTTTCTTTATTAAGAGAATTTAACATGTTTATATGGTTAAAATCCACAGTCTCATCATTAGTCAAAGCATACTATACAATCCACACTTCCGGGGTGGACACCTGTCTGCTCTGTGCAGCAGTTCCTAGATCAAGCTCATGGTAAGGCAAATGGAGGGCAGAAAGGGTAAATAAAGGCGGGTGGAAACCGAATGGTAGCATACAGGGAAAAGTCATCACTACGAAGGAATATCTTAACTCTGCAGAAGCAAGCGCCAGCACAAAACAAGAATTGGATCATCTAAGCACGCTAACACGATTCATAATTCAGAACAGATCTAAAGAGGCAGATCTCTCAACGAGACCCCTCACCAGGTTTAGTATGAAAAGAAGGATAGACGTCTTAGAGGTGGGAGCCCCTATAGGGCCTAAGGCGAGGGAGAAGAGTTGATACAGCATTTGGGGAATCCAGTACCTCAGACAATGTGTGTTGTATGGGCAGTGAATCATCTGCACCACACTAGGTCAGGGTGACAAGTGTTAGAGTTGGGCACGGGTAATGACATATGGGGTTCACTGAACAGGAGCCCTACAATATTTGTTTAGAAATGGGATGTAGTGCTGCTGATGGAACTTTAAGTATAGATGGTGTGACGTTCTGAAGGTAGTAGTGATATGACACTGAAACATTCTTCACATCAGCCCTTCAGGAAACAAGGGATATCCTTTTCGGTATGCACAGACCTTCACCCACTGAGGTGGCATGCTCCATATCAGAACACAGAGTTGGTTATATAGTTATTTATTTTAAGGGAGAAGTGTAGATAAACATATATTATCTTGAATGCTTAGTTTCACGAGTAAAGAGTTGCATATCAGAACACAGAGAATGGGTTATACAGTAATACAGCTAAGAAGTTATATCCTTTCACTATTATGGTTCTATGTAGGGCTTCAATAGCTGGTTACTAATAGCTCTCGTCATCGGCCGCACAATACGTGCTCTGCATTAGGTGGGCAGTGCAATACCAAAGGGTCCCACCACTGGGGACTTTGAGTTCTTTTTTTAGCCTCTTACGGTCCAGCAGGGCCACAGACCCATGGCCTTGTTTTTCAGGTGCAGGTACGTTAGAAGTATATTGAGAAAGATTTACAATTGACTATGGATTCCCGAATTATTACTTATTCTTGGATGTAATCAATGGCAAGGTTAAAAATGGGGAGTTGGACTCAGGACATAAGTGGTCTATGATTTAAAGAAATGGTCAACATGTTTCTTGCCGTTTTGCCCAAGTGGCGCGAGTGGCAATTCATCAGGACCTATGTAACCTAATGCGGGCGCTCAGTGAGAGAAACGCGAGTGATGTGCCCTCGTAAAAATAGTGTAAGTACACTTCTAAAATGATCAGTCCTAAAGTAGGAACTTGGGCTTCCTTGTATATGGAGGCCCTAAATATAGTTGGTCATAACCCTTAAGCTACGAGGACACCTTTTTCAGCTCATTGCTAGCTTGGAGTATTCTAGCAATTCGCCTACCCCCGTCTGCTTTCTGGGGAAAGACAGGACACTCCAACCAAGGGTGTCCTTTGTCCTTGTATCCTAAGGGGTTCTGACCAACTGTATGCCGATTGCTATTTAATATGCAATCTCTCTCTTGGTGTCAGCCTCTAGTGTGTGCAGTTGTCATAACCTTAACTCCTGGATATTCAAACCAATTTTACTCAGAAGTGTTATGCATAGCACCAGCCCAGAAATTGAAGATTCTTGAATGTACCCTTTCCCGGACAGGAAAAGGGGCCACCATTTTCCTCCAGGTGGACTTGGCAAAGTTCTCAAGCAGCTAGAGGTGTCGTTAGTGACCTTAAATGGGGGAGCAACCCTCAGTCCCCATCTGAATTGGGACTGCCCAAGGCGAAGGCTCTCAGTGCCTAGGCTTAAAGCAATAAGAACGCAATATATTTCCAGCGTTCTGATAGGTCGGTGAAAAGGGTGAATCCAAGTAACTTGGCATTAGGTGAATGTTGCGATTTGAAGCCATCCAGGTTCATATAGTTGAGCTAGGTTTGGACTAGTTGTTCTTGGCGAATAGCAGGAATTCTTCTTTGTTGCAGTTGAGCTTCAGATAGATACTAATTATGGATGAGGTAAAGGTATTGTTTGAGGCACTGCACAACTGGATTGGTAGAGACTTTCAAGCAATATTGTGTGTAACCATCATACTAGTGAATTCTGATGCGGTTCTTGGTGAGTACCAAGATGCTCCTTGTAGAGGTTGATGATGACTTGGGACAAGATAAACATCTGGGGGTCTCTGCAATTGATAGGGATCTTCTGAGACCTGGAGAAACCCTTGTCAAAGAATTGGTGAGTAGGAGCAGACAAGGAGCAGTTAGGAACATTGCTTTGAAACTTTGGGATGTGGATGAGGGTAGCATTATTGATGGTGTACAAGGCGACTAAGGAGTCCAGCAATATCAGGAGGCAACCATCATCTTTACCTGTGGTAAGCAAGGCATTTTCTGCGATTTGCAATTTAACTGTCTCTGTGCTGCAGAATAGTCTCCAAAGTAGTAGTCATGCAGGAGATGGTTTGTTTTGCTGTCATCTTGGAGTTATGTGTATGACCTTGCCGGTGAAGGGTAGGTGAGTGATGGTCAGTAGTTGCAAGGTCATCAGGAGTGGGAGGAGCAGGCATATCCGGAGAGGTTTTGGGAGGATGACTAAAGTGACAGAGGTGCTGACAATGCCAATTGGGTGTGTTTTGGACCTGGCCCTTATTGCAGGGTTATCCCCAAACGTTGTGCCTTCCTGATTTTTCTGACCTTTTTGTAGGCTTTAGGGCTCTGGGCACTTCAACACAGCTAATCAGTGCTAATGTGCATATGCTCTCTCCTCTAAAACCTGATATGATTGGTTTGCACCCGTTTGGCATATCTGATTCACTTGTAAGTCCCTTGTAAAGAAGTATCCCATATACCAAGGGTTTGTAAATTAAATGCTACCAGTGGGCCTGCAGCACTGCCTGTGCCACCCACAGACGTAGCCTTTCAAGCCTGTCTTAGGCCTGCCACTGCAGGGTCTACATGCATAGTTTACTGCCACTTTTACTTGGCATTTAAAACTACTTGCCAAGCCTTAAACTTCCCTTTTATTACACACAGGTCGCCCCTAAGGTAGGCCTTAGGTAGCTCTATGGGCAGGGTGCTGTGTAAGTAAAAGGTAGGACATGTGGTTTGTGTGGCACGTCCTCGTAGTGACAAACAGCCTATTTTAGTTCTCACTACTGTGAGACCTACTCCTCTCATAGGCTAACATTGGGAATTCCCGTACAAACTTTTAAGTGGTAATTCCTGATCTGAAAGGAGTGGTATTGCCATTTTTGGTATGTTTAGAATGGTAGTGATAAATCCTGCTTACTGGTGTAGTTGGATTTTAAATTACTATTTTAGAAATTACACTTTTAGAAAGTGGGCATTTCTCTGTGCTTATGACTTTGTGCTTTGCAGCCTGACCCCAAACCACTTGTAGGCCTGGGTGACATCTACACTTGGTGCATACTTTCCAGACAGCCACAGCACAGGAAGTGCTGGGTATGACAGGGATTATATTTGCATTCATCTGCATACTGATGGTCTTCCTGGGCTGCGAGAGGGTGTTCACACTTTACATTTGTATAGGTTGTGTCCTGCCCTCAAACAAAGGGCTGGTTTACCCCATACTGACGTCTGGAGACAGGGCTGGGTTGAAAGGGATTGTTGTGCCCTTCTAAGGTTTCTTGTGAAGTCACCCCCTACATCAAAGACATTTATGAGTACAAATTCAGGGCCTCTGACCCAATGATTTTAGGCACTGCGTGCGACTTGTAACCAGATGCTGCTGGCTCTACATGCTGGACCAGAGCACTGCCGTGCTGCCAGGAGGACCGCCAATAGGACTACTTACTTTGTTGTGCTGGTCTGCTGCCTGTTGGGCTGCTGGAGGGAACTGCCACTCTGCTAATGTATGTGCTGGCCTGTCTGCTTGCCGCTACCTGTGTGGCCTCGCTGCTTTGTCTTACAGGCACAGGGACGCAGGCAGCCAGTAGAAACCAAGTGAGGCCTCACCCGCCCGTATTCCACCTCGATCCCTGTAACTGCAGCAGCAGTCCTGTGCACTTGCTGGCAGCTACACTTGGCAAACTTGCACGCGGGGGACCCAGCAAGGTCTCTCCACAGGAATTTACATTGTGTGTGTTCCCCCATCGAATTCGGGACATACCTTGGGGCACTTGATTCATGCTTCTACATTATGTGGTCGACCCGGGACGGAGGCCCTGATCGCTACTGAGGAGGTGTTACATTTGAACGCCTGAAAAATTACCGTATTATAGCCAATAGGTGCCCAGGTGCTCCTGAGCCCTACAGTTGATACCTAAACACACGTTCTCCATGAGGTTCACAAATCTACCGTTACCTTACTAATAAGAGCGCGGGTGCACTGGGCCTATGTGGGCTTCTTGTTACTGGTGTGCTTACGGTGACATTGCGTGATTTATGTACCACTCGTAATATTTGGTGATTTATGAATTCTTCCTCTAACCATACTGCTGCATTTCATGGCCGGATGTTGTAATGTATGTCGTCCTGATTCTTGCATTGACAGGATAATAAGTACTATCTCAGGATTTGCATAGTATGCATAGTACTTATGATTCATGCCATTTTGGTCTATGTTTTATGTACAATATAATCTATATATGTTTATATAATCCAGTGTGGAGTCTCTTTTGTGGTGTATTCATTGTGTTTCTGTGTGAGTGTGTTGTGCAAATGCTTTACACATTCCCTCTGATAAGCCTTCCTGCTCTGTGCCAAGCTACCAGAAGATGAGCACAGGTTATCTTTGGTGTGTAACTTACTTGCCCTGACTAGAGTGGTGGGTTCTGCCTGGCTTAGGTGCATACCCTATCCAACCAGAAACCCCATTTCTAACAGGGTGAGAGAGCTTCTCTGGAGAGGACTTTTATGAAGGATGAGAGTAGGAAATTATAAGAGGTGGCTATGACAGAGTTGAGGATGTTGGCAAAGTCTGCACAAGACAGTGGTTTTGACGGCTTCTCACTCTCTTTGTTTTTTCCCAGAAGAAGAGGTTAAAGGTATTGTACCAGTTGTACTCTGGATTCAACAGGTATGATGCACTCTTCGGCTCTCACCATCTCCACCAGTGCCACATACAATATGAGCACCAATAGTAGAAACTGGGAAAGGGGAATAGATAAGAGAGAAAAAACACACATGGGGCACCATCATTTGGACTCATCACTTCTGCTGGTCACTGATGTCTAAAGGTCAAAGTGGGTATCTAACAATGACAGGAGAACCATTAGTAGCCAGCTATGGAAGCCCTACATCTAACCATAATAGTGAAAGGATATACCTTCTTAGCTGTATCTCTGTATACCCAACTCTCTGTGTCCTGATAAGCAGCTTTTTGTTCCTGAAACTAAAGCATACAAGAGATAATATATGTTCATCTACACTCCTCCCTTAAAGTAAATGACATCAAGCTTTGTAACTTCGTGCTCTTCTCCTGAAGATAAGCTCAGTAACTAATCAATGCTTTGTGCCAATGAAAAGGGAATTTACAGTCACTAATACACTGTGGTGTCTATTTTGGCAATTTATATTACACTGACAGGAATTCTGACTCCCATGAGCATTACGACATATATTTACCATGTGTATCACAGCTTGACATTAGGATCCTTCCTGTTCCATGAGACAATCCTTAAGTTTGTAGCTCAAAGTCAAATGCTCAAAATACAAATAGAAAATAAAAATAAACAAGCATATGCAATAGGTCTCGCATTTGCGAGAGTTTGAGCTATTGGCATTGTAAATGACAAACCTTTTTTCTATGTGTTGGTTTTGAAAACAGATAAATAAAAGGCATTGTCATGTACAATGCCAATAGCTTAAAATTTCGCAAATGCGAGACCTATTGCATTGCAAATGCTTGTTTTGTTATAGGCCCCTCTAACTCCTGCAGCCTTTGAATATTGGAAATGTCTGCATTTAGTGCTGCTGTACACAACATTCTTCCCACCTCTCCCTGGTTTAAACCAGCCAAGTAACCTTTTTGCAACTTCTTGCAGTGTTTATTTTATAAGGCATCTGACACACACGTAACAAATAAAGAACGAAAATAGGCACCTCGCCCTCAAATACAATACTGGAAAGTAAGTCTGGGACACTTCACTCCTCAGTTATTAACAGGTGCCTGCACTTCAGTATTTGAGTTTCAAGCACCAGAAAGGGAGGTATCATTTTCACAAATGAACAGAAAGGGTTTAAAAACAATGCCCACGTACTTGTTTTTTTAGAGCTGACCTCTTCCAGGGTTGCAGCTTTCACTCGATCATTGGGGAAGGTGCGAACAGACTCATGAGCAGCTCCTTCATCCCACATCAGAGCAGCGCCTGAGAGGGATGGAACCTCACAAGAGGGGAAAACGGATACAAAGTAAAGAAGCCCGGCCCGGGCAGAGATGAGTGGTATCTATGGAAACCAGCTACCTCTCCCCCACTCTAGGCTATGGCTCACACTGCCAGAAGTCTCTCTGGCTGTACAGCCAGGGCTTTAAGTGGGCTGGGTCTCACCAGTGCTGAGCACCAGCAGTTTATTTTAAGAGGACCTCGGAACGGGTCTCTATCGGGCTCTGTTTTGTGCCCTGGCACAGGCGGTCCATGCAGTGACAGTAGGCAGATTGATGTCTGCGTGCTCACACTGCTCACTTCTCACTAGTGGAGAAGTTACGGCATGACGTCATGCAGGGTGAGCGTTGTAGGGAAAGGGAAATCGTTTAAAGAGCGCCATTTTCTCTCTGGATTTCCCTTCTCTTTTTGAAACTCAGGAGCAGCAACATTGTCGTGGTGTCACCAGGACTTTAAGTGGAAGCAGTATACAAGCCATAGTTGCTGCTTATTTATCTTATGCACCTAACAACCATTGACAAAGCCAATATTCCCGACTTCTTGTTGGTATGATGTTACTTGTTGTTTCATATATCTGGATGCAATGACAGAAACAGCAAAATACAAGTCGGGCAGCACAGATTTTTAGCTTACGTGTTTTTAAGCCACGCCCTTAATTACATTGGCCACGCCCCTTTAAGAGACCCCCTCAGTTTTTTCATCCCACTTAAAGCCCTGTGTACAGCTAAAAGCAAGCTGAAGTGCCCAGAGCATTTCTGTCCAAGGGGAGCTTCAAAAAGAAGGACTTTACATTTTAGTGCGGTAATGCGGAGACGGTACAGACACTAAAATGAGCTACCCTAAACCGTGATTTGGCAGGGCTGCGCAGCATATGGATTGCCTTACACCAAACACTATTTTGAAGATGGTGAGGCGTTTGCTTATCATGACAGGAAATCAACAGATCACCGGAAGCCTCAAGCACACAAAGAGGTGTTGTGGTACATACATCGGCAAAGTCTTGCTGAGTGGATGAGGGGGTGGGGTAGCTCACACTTTACATGGCCTCTGTTAATTAACCCCGTTTCAAGCCCATCAGCAGCATCTACGAGATCAGACTCAAGCAGGACAACACAAACCAACAAATTGTTATCTTTTTGTACACACCCCAGGCAGTAGCACATTTCATGGATTCCCAACGCTTGGTCCTGGTGGGGGAAAGCATACTGCCCTTCTGTCTTTCGGCGGTTTTAGAAAGAAAGCAGGACTGCTTGCAGGTCAGGAGGTCGGGGACATCGGGCATGTTTATGGACTCTGTAAGCAGGGCACAAGTCCTATAAAAAGAAGTGGGGGGACTGACCAAGTTAGACACTATGCAAGTGACATCATGACGCATGCCATGACGTCACGACGTTACGCTATAAAAGAAATAAAATTAATGCCATTTAAATTATTTGTGTAAATACTGGGACAGACCACCCCATCTGACAGTCTTACAGTGTCTGCACTTACATACAGAGACAGAACAAAGGCAAAAGCATGCCTCTCTTAAGTACCTGTGAAGAGATAGCAAGCTGTGTGCCTTTGTTTCCCCTCCGGTGCATTTACATTTAAGAATGAGGTTCCAAGACTCCTGCAGTCAGGATATTCAAACAAAAGGAGGCCTCATGGCCCTTAACTTCCGCCAGGCTGGAGGTGAACAAAAAGCCCCCTCGCTGCCTGCACGTAGCTGCTGGAAATGGAAAGCAGACAACGTGCAGGCGCTGCTGAACCTGTTCCGGTGTCTTGCACTGGGACAAGTTCAACATATTTCTGTGGGGCCCAACTTCCTGGCAGGGGGGACGGCGTACACCCTGTGAAAATAGTGGGTGGACGTCGTGTACCTGCATGTACCCCTGACTCGTGCCCGGTCTGTAAGTGTCTCAGCAGCAGAAGGCAGGACTGGCCAGCCAGGGCGAACAGCGTGTTACAGTCTCGCTGTCTCACGGCCCAGAAATGGCCAAAAGCCCAGTCTGTGGGTGAGCAGAGCATGCGATGAAACTGGAAGCCATGGATGGGAGGGGGGAACAATGGTAGCACATGGAGGAAGCGCCCGTAACGGCACCCGCTTTAGGAACAGAAAGCGCGACGTCCGTGCAGCTGAGGGTGGTATATTTAAAAGTTATAGAACGATGAGCTACTAAAAAGCATTGCGGGAAACCGTGTCCTGCCTTCAATAGCAGAATAGCAGGCAGGACAAAGCGGTTAAAGAAAATAGTGCTGACAGACTATAATTAAAACCTATGGGTTAACAACACAAGTAAGAGGGCCAGCCACCATGGGAGGTTACAAAAGCAGACAAGGCGGTACTAAGGAGGGACTAAGAAGCCTATTAACGAATCAGAAGCCAGCACTTACGAAGGACAATGACACAAGCCAATGACAAAGATGGGCGAGAGTGGGCGGGGCTTCAAGTACATACTCCAATACAGCAGGGCTCACAGAGCAACGCATGCGCTGCCCAGGCTCGACCTAAAAATGAATTTTAAAAAAGTTTGTTTTTCCAGCACAACTCTGTTTTTAGATTGCTTCTCTATATTCTCAGTGCCCTCCACAAACCTCCAAAGAAAGCAGCTTTTCATTTTGACAGAGATCTTGAATCTGTGCATCAAGACCATAGCTGCAGCAACATTGTATCACGACTGCCTAACAAGGATGCTAAAAGCAAGAGGAAAGATATATAGTCATTAACTCAAGATGGCTGTTGCCGTGTCCAAACGTGAGAGTTCAGGGAATGTTGGGAAATGCAGTTAATCAACTAGACACTAAAAACCAAGGGAAAGAAAAGATTGTATTGGTCTGTCACACCTTCTCCCAAATCATACAATAATCAAAAAAATGGTGTGACATTTCAAAAGAAGAGCTTACAATGGTAGATTTACCTTTATAATGCCTTTTATCTTGGCTGCAAAGATTATCCTTAACAGGATGTACTGACCCGTATCCAACAATGTGACATGCACCTCTGCCGTCTGTCAAGCGCATATCTAGTGAGTCACCACGACCATCATCGGACGGGCAGGAATCAGGAAGGATCGCGGACTACTTCGACTTCTTTAAAAAGCTGAAACAACGTCCCTCAGTCACATCAGGGGACAAGTGGACTTGCAATTTTAGGTGCAGAGCTGGTGCTACCTCAAGATGCAGTGAGCATGCTTATGCACTATGAACACTGGTAATAAGCAGGTACTTAAAACACATTACTTTTAAAAGTCTGTGGTATATGTACCTTATACTTTACACAGTGTGACCAAGAGGACACCAAAGTTGTTGTATCCTCATGGGGCCCTTACCTAGTTTGGATAGAGTAAGCTGTTCCTCCACGATCACAGTGTTGTTATACATATGCGGTGCATATATTCATATGACTGGAGATGTGATAATGGAGAGAGTGCAGGTTTACTCACAATACAAATGTTTTTTTTAAATCCGTATGAATCTTTCTGTCACATATATATCCACATGTATGAGTATGCAGTGTCCGCTGGCACTATCAAAATAAGTTTGCTGTGTCCACTGGAACTACAGACATATTACTAAGTGCTCTGGAGCCACTGGTATTAAATAGGAAACAATGATGAACATACAATTAACTTAACAGCAGACCTTCTCTACTGGATTTTTGGATCTGTTCCCGTAAGCTTCCAGGACCAAGGAAACTAATAACTTATGGTCCGAAATGTAATCATGATTCATAATATGTTGATATTCGCATGTACACAGTTGAATGTGTGAGTGGGCGAGACTATAGATTTCTTAAGATACTAGAGGGCCAAATTATTTAGATTAGGGTACATTGCATAGTTCCTGATGAATTACATGGATCCATAGGGGCAACCAGCACTGTAAAACATTTGTTGGACTTATGGGATAATTATTTCCCACCAGTCACTTTCTTCTTTCACATCTTACCAGGGGTAGTGCATATAACGAATAACAATTACTAAGCTTATCCACAGGTAATTTGTTTATTTCACGCAATCCCCACCCAATATAAAAAATACTCCAAACACAAAGAAGGGGTAAACAAAAATGTGGCAGCCTTTCGACCAGTGCATATAATAAGACCTCAAAACAAGAGCACCTTTTTCCCGAGCCTGTTTAGTATTGCTAGGCTATCCTGTTTTAGGTTTAAGCTTATAACTGATAAAACCCCACCGAAAAAGAAACAGCCCTCTTCAGTAGAAACATAAAAACACTGATGAACAAGTTACTTACCTTCGGTAACGATATATCTGTAAGAGACATAGATTAGTTATAGATTCCTTACCTTAGAATTACCCCCACGCGTCAGATTGGATCTGGAGAATTTTTTCGTCAGCAGTAGCCCTGCGCGTCGAAAGGTGGCGTCGGTCGACTCCGCGTTCGTCGTTGGCGTCGTGGTCGTCGGGATTACGTCGCGGTAGCTACTTAGATGCCCCCCTCGAGCGCTGACGTCAGTTCTTTTACAAGACATTCCACGCCAGAAGCGCAGAGCCATGCAAGACACTGACCACTGGTGCACAAAACTAGGGCCCTGAAAAGGATTCCCTGACCCTAGAAGTCAGTTCGCAGAACGGGGAGGATGGGTGAGCGGTAAGGAATCTATAACTAATCTATGTCTCTTACAGATATATCGTTACCGAAGGTAAGTAACTTGTTCATCTGAAAGAGACAATTAGTTATAGATTCCTTACCTTAGAATAGATAACTCAGAAATACCAACCCCGGAGGTGGGTCTGCGAACTAAGTTCACACCAGAAAGTCCTGGAGAACAGAACAGCCAAAGAAGCCGTCTCTCCGGACTTGGCTGTCCAGGCAGTAGTGGTTTGTGAACATGTGCAGAGATGCCCACGTAGCTGCCCGACAGATGTCACTGAGGGGAACTCCCCGTCCCAAAGCAGTGGTAGCTGCCGTTGCCCTGCTGGAATGGGCGCGCAGTACCACTGGAGGCTCCTTCTTTGCCAAAGAGTAGCAAGCTTTTATGCACAAAACGACCCAACTGGAGATGGTCCGTTTGTGCACGCCCGACCTTTTTTGGCGCCAACGTAGCCAACAAAGAGCTGGTCATCCACCCGGAATTGCTTGGTGCGATCCAAATACAAGGAAAGCGCACGTTTTGGATCCTCCTTAGAAGGATGCAGAGTCAGAAAGAAGGTGGGCAAAGTGATGGTTTGCCCAATGTGAAAAGAAGTAACCACCTTGGGAAGAAAGGAAGGTCTGGTTCGGAGGACGACCTTGTCCGGATGAAAAGGAGGTTTTGAAGAAAGAGCCTGGAGCTCACTCACCCTGCGAGCAGAGGTGATGGCAACCAGAAAAGCAGTCTTTAGAGTAAGAAGTCTGAGAGGACAGTTATGAAGCGGCTCAAAGGGAGCGGACACAAGGTAAGTAAGAACCAAGTTCAAGTCCCACTGAGGCATTACGAAGGGAACAGGAGGAAAAAGATGAGTAATGCCCTTAAGGAAGCGATTTACAAAAGGGGACTTGAAAAGAGAAGGCTGATCAGGAAGCCTAAGAAAGGCTGAAATGGCTGAGAGGTAGCCCTTAAGAGTGCCCAGAGCAGAGCCCTGCTGGGCCAAAGAAAGGAGGAACAAGAGAACCTCAGAAAGAGGGGCAGAAAGGGGATCCACAGCCTTTGCTGTGCACCATGCCACAAATTTATTCCATCTGCAGGCGTATACCGTCTTGGTGGAGGGACGCCTGGCTGCCAAGATAACATCACAGACTTCGGGAGGCAGGTCAAAAGCAGTCAACTGCCGCCGCTCAATCTCCACGCAAGGAGGTGGAGACTGGACAGGTTTGGGTGGAGGACCGTCCCCTGCTGATGCGACAGAAGATCCTCCCAAAGAGGCAGTCTGATCGGAGGATCGATGGCCATGTGTAGCAGCTCGGGATACCAGACTCTTCGTGCGAAATCCGGAGCCACCAGAATGACTTGGGCCCGGCCACGCTTGATCTTCTTCAGCACTCTAGGCAGAAGTGGTACAGGCGGAAAGGCGTATAGAAGACCGAAACTCTACTCGTGACGAAGAGCGTCGCCTAGCGAGTGCCGCCTTGGAAATTCCAACGCGCAGAATTGCTGACGTGGCGCGTTCTCTTCGGTGGCGAATAGATCTAACCAAGGCTCTCCCCACTGCTGAAAGAGACCTTGCACCACCTCCGAGTGAAGACGCCGTTCGTGATCCATCATGCACCTGCGGCTGAGTTTGTCCGCCCTGGCGTTCAGTGAACCTGCCAGGTGTTGAACCACCAGGGATATGCCCTGATGTTTCAGCCATGTCCAGAGACGGAGAGCCTCTTGACATAGGGTCCACGACCTCGCCCCGCCCTGTTTGTTGCAGTACCACATGGCGATGATGTTGTCCGTGAACACCTGCACTACTCGTCCCCGGACAGAGGGAAGGAATGCTTTTAGTGCAAGACGGATCGCCTGAAGCTCCAGAAGGTTTATGTGGAGCCTGGACTCCGCCGGAGACCAGAGGCCTCTGATCTCCGCCTCTCCCATGTGGTCGCCCCACCCCAGAAGGGATGCATCCGTCACCACTGTGAACTCTGGTTGGGGAAGGGAGAGAGATCTGCCGTTGACCCAATCCCGGTTCGTTAGCCACCACCGCAAGTGGTGTGCAGTGCCCTCCGAGATCTGGACGCAATCGGACAGGTCCCTCTGATGCTGTGCCCACTGGAACTTCAGGTCCCACTGCAGAGCCCGCATATGCCATCTGGCATGATCCACCAGCAGGATGCAGGAGGCCACCAGACCCAGCAGCCGCAGAGTCACTATGACCGAAACCCAGGACAGAGACTGAAAGATCGGAATCATAGCCTTAATATCCCGGACTCGCTGCTCGGGAGGATAGACCCCAAACTGCATCGTGTCCAGAACCGCTCCAATGAAGAGGAGCTTCTGAGAGGAAGTCAGGTGTGACTTCAGCACGTTGACAGAAAACCCCAGCAAATGCAGGAGGTCGGCCATAGTCTGGAGGTGGGAGACGACAGCCTGGGGTGAGCCCGCCTTCAACAGCCAGTCATCGAGATAGGGGAAGACTGGAACCCCTGATCTGCGCAGATGAGCTGCGACCACCGCCATCACTTTCGTGAACACCTGAGGGGCGCTGGTAAGGCCGAAGGGGAGCACAGTAAACAAAGTGCTCGTGGCCTACCGTGAACCGCAAGTAGCACCGGTGGGCCGGCACGACGGGGATGTGAAAGTAAGCGTCCTGCAAGTCCAACGCTACCATCCAGTCTCCAGGGTCGAGAGCAGAAAGGAACTGAGCTAGCGTCAACATTTTTAACTTCTGCTTCCGGAGGAAGCGGTTGAAGTTCCTGAGATCCAAGATAGGACGCAGGCCTTTGTCCTTCTTGGGCACCAGAAAATAGTGGGAATAGCAACCACGACCTACTTCTGGGGCAGGAACTCGCTCGATGGCTCCCTTGGCCAAGAGAGCCGTAACTTCCTGTTGGAGAAGGGCCAGATGATCCTCCGACATGCGATGGTACTGAGGTGGTATGGCTGGGGGGGGAGGGGTAGTCTCGAAGGGGAGGGAGTAGCCCCTTTGGACTATCTGCAAAACCCACCTGTCCGACGTGATGGTGCGCCAGTGGGGGAGGTGATGGCGAATCCTGCCGCCCACTGGCGATCAGTGGCCCTGAAAGGTAGGACTAGAAGGGTTTGGAGGCTGCTGCAGAGGGGGCTGTGGTGGACTGGCCCGCTCGCTGGCCCCCAGAACCACAGCGGTGGTTCCCACGTCCCCGGCCGCGCAGGGGCTGAACAGCTTGCGCCGGCCTGTGGCTCTGGGTGGAACATGGTGGGGCACCCCTTCCGTAGCCACGAAAGGGCCGAAAGGCAGACTGCGCTGGGCAGGTGTTGGAGAGGCCCAAGGACTTGGTCGTAGCCCGAGAGTCCTTGAAGCGCTCTAGCGCGTTGTCTGCCTTGTCGCCGAACAGGCAACGGCCATCAAAAGGCATGTCCATAAGGGTAGCTTGGACATCCCCGGAGAAACCAGTCGACCTCAGCCAGGCGTAGCGTCAAAAGGCTACCGACGTGGAAATCGTCCTGCCTAGCGAGTCGGCGGTGTCCAGTCCACAGCGAATGGTAAACTTGGCTGCATCTCTCCCCTCGGCAACTACACGGGAGAGCACGGCCCGGGCCTCCTCCAGGCACTGGGGCAGCACCTGCGCCACCCTATCCCACACGGAGTGGGTGTAACAGCACAACAGACATGCAGTGTTTACCGACCGCAGTCCCAAGCTGGAGGAAGAAAACATCTTCTTCCCAAGGTTGTCCAGCTTTTTGGATTCCCTATCAGGTGGTGCGTTAGGGAATGCGCATTTGGACGTGGAGGCTTGGACCACCAAGCTCTCAGGGGTGGGGTGTAGGGAGAGGAAAGTGGGGTGGGCCGGGCGGTGGCTTACGGGCAATCATCTTATCCACAGGAGCCCCTGTGTTGGTCCTGGACCAGGTGCCCAAAAGGATGTCGGTTAGGGCTTCAATAAACAGCAGCAGGGGCTCTGAAGAGCTCGCTGACGGTTGAAGCACCTCTGTCAGAAGTTTAGTCCAGACCGCCACCGTAGGGAGCTCGAGGTTGAGAGCCTCGGCCGCCCTACGCAACACCACTGCATAAGACGCTCCCTCCTCCGTATCCACGGTAGGAGGAGACAACATGCCAAGGTCTGGTGAGGTTTCCAGACCACTGGCTTCCCCCAGTTCCTCTCTCCAGTCCGGTTCGTAACCCAACTGGTCAGTCAAAGGGTCTCCAGACCCCTCCCACTCCTCCTCACCCTCTTCTGGTTGCTAATCTGGCCTAAAAGAACCAGGGTAGAACAGGGGCACATAAGTACCCGCCGGCGCCGGATCCAGCGTCGGTCGACGCCGATCCGGCGCCGTGTCTCCGTCGGGATGTAGGCCGGGGTCGACACCGGCTGGGGACACAGCCGGCGGCGGACGTGGTGCCGGTGGAGTCGGCGCCAGGGGAGGTGTAGTCAGGTCGACCGGCGCTGAACCGGATCCAGGCCTGGATCCAAGGGGACCTTGCGGTGCTGGGGCCGAAGCCGCCAGCGTCGAAGGCCCAGGGCCCCCAGCCGAGTCTGCAGGGCCCGAAGGCGCGCTGGCGGAGTCGGGCTGCCCAAAGATGGCATGCATCGCTTCGTAGAAACTCCGAAGCTGGGCAGGGGTCGCACCGGGTCCCGGGAAGGGAGGGAAACCCGGAGACAACCCAGCGGGCTCCGCACGCGGAGCCGCGGGAAGAGCACCGCCCGCGTCCCTCGTCGCGTCGGCCGGCGAGAAGTCGAAGAGCGACGATGCTTCTTCGACTTCTTCTTGTGCTTCGACTTACCGGAGGAGTGTGAAGAGTTGGAAGAAGATTGGTGGTGGTGGTGGCTCCGTGACCGGTCCCTCGACCTCCCACGCGACCAGGACCTTGAACGACACGGAGCGGACTGCCGGGCCTCGAGAAGCTTTCGGGACCGCTTCCGCAAAGACTTCGGATTCATGGTCCGGCAGTCGGAACACGACTTGGAGTCAGGGTCGGGTTCCAGACAGAATAGGCACACGCGGTGCTGATCCGTCACCGACATCAGCCGTCGGCAGGAACCGCAAGCCTTGAAACCGGGCATCCCTGACGTGCACCAGGAGTCAAAGACTCAAAAACGACGTCAGCAAAAAGTCAGTCAAAAAGTGACTGGAGGTACCGCTCTCTCCGGATCTGCGCTGGCTGGCGCGGAAAAAGAAAGAACTGACATAAGCGCGCGAGGGCGGCGTCTAAGTAGCTACCGCAACGTCATCCCAGCAACCACGACGCCAACGACGAACACGGAGTCGACCGACGCCACCTTTCGACGTACTGCTGACGAAAAAATTCTCCGGATCCAGTCTGACGCCTGGGGGTAATTCTAAGTTAAGGAATCTATAACTAATTGTCTCTTTCAGATAAATACCTCCACAACCACAAACCAAAATGGCATTCAAAGTAAGGAAAGTGAGAGAGGAGGAGTCATTTTTATTTCTTTCTGAAGGGGCCTACTCAATGCAACTTTATCATGCAAGGTAGCAGCAAGAAAGATTGGTTTAAGATTATTCAGCTTGAGTTTTGCTGTTTTGGGATGTCACTAAAATATAGTGTGCTTGGATTAAAGGTTCATGGTTTAGAAGCATGTTTTAGGTCTGATCTAATTATTTTGTATTTATGTAAAGGATCTGGAAATACTGAAATTCTGTTTGATCTTTTGGCAGTATTTAGTTATTTGACTAATTGGTGAAATGGCTGAGTTGTAAGAATCTTAGCCAATATGTACTATCATATTTACCCACAGACACAGAATGGGTAAACCTCTTGATTCATCAGCCCCCTCTTCTAAGAAGCCTGTGTTGATAGGCTTTAAACATTCAATGCAAGCTGTAGTAACAGGTACCTGTGAAAAGAGTGCTTTGTCATGCAAATGGGATAGTGGTGAAGACATAATGTATGACTTTCCACATACCAGCAAAATTCATAGCTTAAGTGTGTGATATCTTCAGCAACCCCTCTCTTTTTTTACAAACTGCACTTTACGGCTGGGGTTTTTGAGAAAATAATTACAATGTGAACAACAAAATTTCAAGTTCCAAAATAGAATGTGATGTCTGTTAAAAGGTCAGGACTGACTTAAAGTGAGACATTTGCTAGGGGACACTAGGCAGCTACAAATGTCCACACAACAGCAGCGCTACCTTCATGTAGTCAGGCAAAGAGTACAGAAAAGCAGTGGCACGCACACTCAAAGCATTAAGTTTCAGGTGCCTAAGAATGCAGGGCCACAAATTAATCTGGTGTAATTAAAAATGTTAAAGGTATCACAAGGTACTAAGCTGTTGGCACAGTTGTCCACCCCAATATTGTCTTAATATTCAGTAAGTAGTAGGTGAACAATCTCCAACCGTGTCCAGGAATTTGTCTATTAAAACATTTGACTATAGCACGCTTACATTTTTAATCCATTACTAGTCCTGTAAACCAGTCCTGACTGAGTGAGTGTTGAAGGGAATAAGATGTAAGAGAGGGTAATGAGATGTGAGAAAGAGTACAATATATAGACTTTCTATGCGTAAAACAGTGAAACATAAGTCCATTTGACACACTGCCAGTAGGAAGACACTAGATACCCTGCATTACTTCTTCTTTAAATTAAATATGTGCTTTATACCAATCACTGCAAAATAACATGTTTTGGAAACAATGGAAAATACAATTTTTTGTCTATTTTCCGGGTGAGGCAGGTGAATAAATACTAATAAGCAATGATTTCAAAAGATTTGGAAAACACTGAGAAAACATCACTGAATCCACAAAAAATGAACAGTGAAAACAGGACAGCCAAGGTATTGCACATCACAGCCCGATAATGAAGCATGCCACTTTGGTGGGTGAGGGTCAGTGCATCCTGTTAAGGATGATCCTTGTACACCCATGATATAAGGCGTTATAAAGGTGAATTTAACATTTGTTTGTCATTGAGACAAAGGCACGTACTGTGTTCTCCAAACACATAGCCTCCCACACCAAACAGCACGACCACTCCACATGGATTGCTAGATATTCCTTCTTTGAATTGTACTCAATACAAGAGGTTTTTTAGTATTGCGCCCCTGAACCCGCAGAGCCAAAAGTGGTTAGTCCTACCTCCTGACATTCTTCTTGACACATTGCACTTATCTATGGAGAGTGGGATTGGAGGATCAAGCAAGGAATTGATGCAATGCTAGATTGTCTTAAGCATTGTTCTGCTTAGACATAGTGTGTGTGAGTGAGTTTGTGTGCGTGTGTATGTGCAGATAAAATGGAAAAAAAAGAATGTTATAGTTCGATGACATGTTTAGTAACAACGTAATGTTTTAAACTCTAAACGTCACAGATATTCACCAGTTATAGTTATCTCAAGTAACTATAATTTGTGCCCTAAGCTAACTATAACTCGCACCCCATCATGCACAGTTTTTTTTATCAATAATTTCATTGCAAATGTTGCAGTGATATTATCAATGATGTCATAGAAGATGTCATGAGTGATGTGATGTAATATGTGGGGTAATTAGCAATGCATGGTGAGGGCATGAGTTATAGTTACCCAAGGCACCAGTTATGGTTAATGGCCCTGCAGCCTACCCCTAAAG
Organism: Calotriton arnoldi; assembly: GCA_963921515.1. Classification (NCBI taxonomy): domain Eukaryota; kingdom Metazoa; phylum Chordata; class Amphibia; order Caudata; family Salamandridae; genus Calotriton; species Calotriton arnoldi. Next base: position 3,952,884 of record CAWUFW010000014.1, on the reverse strand, counting down.
GCAGCTAACCCATGCTACGTAGGGCATTTAGCCATGTGTGGCGGCGCATTGGCCACAACCCACCCCTGCAGTCTGCTAACCCGACGCTGTGCACGGCCTTTGGCTGTCCACAGTGTGGGATTGAGCCTTTGCCACACAGCATAGGATTGGCCTTAGGGCCCCATGAATCCCTGAATCCCATCCCTGGGCCAAATAAACAAGCATTTGCAATGCAATAGGTCTCGCATTTACGAGAGTTTTAGCTATTGGCATTATAATGACAATGCCTTCTATTCATGTGTTAGTTTTTAAAACATAAATAAAAGGCATTGTTATTTGCAATGCCAATAGCTTAAACTCTCGCACATGCGAGACCTATTGCAGTGCAAATGCTTTTTTTTCTATGGGCCATACAAACAGTGTGACATTTACAGTGCGGCCCGGCAATGATCACATGCATTTTACGTAACAGTCCTTATTTTAATAGATTTCACTGCTTGCGATTTTTTTTTTTTTCCTAGCGCACTTTGTTTAAATAATTTTAAAGAGCTTCATATGTAGATTATTTTATATTTGTTTGCACTTAAATGCATTAACTGGCACTATTTTGCCCCGAAAATTAATGAATTTTTTAAAATTATTTTATGGTATTAGAAGAAATGGTTTTAATTAACTGTAATAAACATGAACGATGTGTGAGGGAAGCAAAGGTTGAACGAGGCGGACCTAAGGCCCACCATGTGTGTATTGGAATCTTACAATATATAGCTGCAGTGTCAAAACCAATACCTAAAAAGCCACAAACCTCACTTGCAGGAAGGGGATAGTGAGAGGCAGTTAGAAATAACGAGAGGGGTATCAGACATGGGCGTGCTTGGCCAGTGCACCCACTGACGCCTTGAACTAGGCACTGAGGTGACAGGTCAATGCCTCAGAATAACCACTGCCCACCCGGGTAATCGTGCTCTATGACCCTTAACTTTCAAACTACGTCCTAACTATGACGGAAGAAATGTGCCGGGTGCGGCCGGCAGCCCTGAGGACTTGTGTCGTCCATCCTTGGAGGTCACGACTGCAGTATTGTTCTGTAACAATCCAGGCACTGGGGCCACGCATGAGGGATGAATGGGATAGTCCATCCAGGCAGGGAGCGGTCTTCTGCCCTCCTTCAAGTTCGTGTTTTCTCCTCTCCAAGGGACGAAAGAGGAAAGGGAGTCAGAAAGAGTCGTGGAGAGGTGGGCCAGGGAGCACAGGGGGAGCAGTAAGAAATGTGGGCAGAGCAACGGTAGAGGAGGCAAGCAAGAAGAGCTGTGGAGAGAGGGGAGAGTGGAAGCAGGGAAAGCTGTGGAGGGAGGGGCGAGAGGAGAGCGGAAGCAGGGAGAGCTGTGGTGAGAGGAGAGCGGAAGCAGGGAGAGCTGTGGAGAGAGGAGAGTGGAAGCAGGGAGAGCTGTGGAGAGAGGGGAGAGCGGAAGCAGGGAAAGCTGTGGAGAGAGGGGCGAGAGGAGAGCGGAAGCAGGGAGAGCTGTGGAGAGAGGGGCGAGAGGAGAGCGGAAGCAGGGAGAGCTGTGGAGAGAGGGGCGAGTGGAAGCAGGGAGAGCTGTGGAGAGAGGGGCGAGAGGAGAGCGGAAGCAGGGAGAGCTGTGGAGAGAGGGGCGAGAGGAGAGTGGAAGCAGGCAGAGCTGTGGAGATGGGCGAGAGGAGAGCGGAAGCAGGGAGAGCTGTGGAGAGAGGGGCGAGAGGAGAGCGGAAGCAGGGAGAGCTGTGGAGAGAGGGACGAGAGGAGAGTGGAAGCAGGGAGAGCTGTGGAGGGGCGAGAGGAGAGTGGAAGCAGGCAGAGCTGTGGAGATGGGCGAGAGGAGAGTGGAAGCAGGCTGAGCTGTGGAGATGGGCGAGAGGAGAGTGGAAGCAGGCAGAGCTGTGGAGATGGGCGAGAGGAGAGTGGAAGCAGGAAGAGCTGTGGAGCGAGGGGCGAGAGGAGAGTGGAAGCAGGCAGAGCTGTGGAGATGGGCGAGAGGAGAGTGGAAGCAGGCAGAGCTGTGGAGATGGGCGAGAGGAGAGTGGAAGCAGGGAGAGCTGTGGAGAGAGGGGGGAGAGGAGAGTGGAAGCAGGGAGAGCTGTGGAGAGAGGGGGGAGAGGAGAGTGCAAGCAGGAAGAGCTGTGGAGAGAGGAACAAAGGAGGAGATGCCGAGCAGGAACACCTGTAGAGTGGGACCATAGCAGCGAGGGAGAGCTGAGAAGGCGGAGAAGAGTGGGATGATAAAGGTCAGGGAGAGCAGGAAGAGCTGTGGACAGAGGGACTATCATCAGAACCACTGGAATTGTGCAAATCTGCGGTTTTGGTGTTTCCCACATAATTATGGATGTGCCGCATTTGCACCAAAATCCATCATCTACAGCACAATCAGCAGATTGTAATAAAAAAATAGTTTTTAGCTGAAGTGGATTGAAAGTTGCTAAAAACGCAGTGACCGGTGTTGCACAGCGGAAGGCCGTTCGCAAAGGCTGACCACCAGCATTCTATTGCTTAGTGCTGTATTTGGGTGCCATACTGATAATAATGAGGTGAAACATCATGTGTAAAACTGACAAACCAATGAAGTGATACCATCCCCCAAAAAGCTGCCTACACACACATAACGTTATTATCCAAACGCCGCCAAGTTTGCATCTGCAGCAAGGGGCTGGCGACGTTTACACCCATACTGAAGGGCTTTTAGGCGCTTAGGAGCATTCAGGGTAAGGTTTGGTGTCAGAATAGGAGCTGTGGGGTCTTTCCATGCTGGCCACTGAGGTGCTCGGGTAGGGTCAGGAGGCTGATTGGAGAGCTTAGATTCCATGCCCATTCCGTTATTGACCTCTCAGCTTGGACCATCAGCAGGTGCCCCGACTTTTCTCACAATGGTGCCAACGATGGTGGTTCTCTGGGGGCTAGGGGGACAGTTCAAATGAGAAAGTGGAAGCTTGTAAGAGGGCGTGGCGGTGGGGGCTGCTGAAGGTGACAGTAATGTCCACAGGTGGAAACTAATGTGAGAAAAGCAAAGGGGAACACATTGTTAGAGGAGCATGACTGTTGTGCTAATGCAGCTTTTAATCTTTATTACAGGAGGATACCATCAAGCATGTAGTGATGGAGGAACAGAAGCACTAGCCAAAAAGCAGGCTGTGGTATATTTTGCTTGGCGCTTTGCCTTTGGCACTTAAAAATAGCAGGTTGCTTCAGGGAACATGACAAGAAGACAGCTCTGTATTTTCTTTCTGTTTCCCTCTTCCTTTATTGTGTTGATAGGTAAAGCCTTACTTGTGCAAATCAATAATACAGAGTATAAAGACTTCCACACTAGACAAACTAAAATACCAGACTCTCCGTTGAGCAGGCAGGTCAATGATGAATGAAACAAGAAAGAGGAGCTCAACGTTACCCATACCCAAAATCATTCGGTATATTAATTTGCGAGACAATTGAGTGCAACAGCGTAGGTTTGTAAATAATGAATTTGAAAATGTAGTTTAACAGAGAGCAGTAAAATCTACTGACTTTACCGAAAATCATAAAGAGTTGAGGCATCAGGAAACTTGTGATTCTGACGGCATCAACTGAAAAAGTAGACTGGTCCTCTGTGACTAGAGGGTCCATCGCCCGACCTTGCTAATGTGGAGAATGTGCTAGGTCAGTAGTGTGGCGACAAAATAATGGTGGTTTGGGTTTGAACTAAAAGATCTCCCAGCTGTCCCAACAATAAGATTTCCACTACCATGGCTGAAGCTTGGCCATCCTGTACGTGTTAACAGAATGGTATTAGTTATCTACAGTGCTTGTAGGTGGATGGAGACAAAGTAACAGGCATGAGCAGACAAAACACAGACACGGATTGTGCAAACCCATAAAACAGGACACATGCCCAAACGATGATTAATCCCTTAAGTATTCATAATAAATTAAAACTAGAATCTGGGATAATCATGTGAGAAAGGGCCCAGCAAACTCTGGTTGCGATGATTTTTCTCCATTCCTAGAACGCAACCTCATACTTGCAGAGTTCAGGGATGCGATTACCAGCCATAGTTGGTGTTTCCCTCCCTGGTAATTTCAGCACTCCTACAGCATGCACCTCAAAATCTGACCCTAAGGGATGGTCTACTTTTTTTGGATAGTAATGAGAGTTTCCTGCAAGGCCTTTATCAGCTACATTTGACAGTTTCTGAAGCTCTCAGTGAGTATAACTTTAATAGGACAGTGCCTCACTGCTAAATATTTTATTTGGAGATGACCTGCACTTCTAAGAACACTGCTATACTTTTATGGATAGAAACAGTACTTACCGGCAAGGATTCTATAATTTTAATGGGACAGTACCAGAACTTTAACTCAGGGCCTTTAAAATGTATTGTGAGAGTACCAGCACTTCTCAAAAAGCTGCATTACCTTTACGAGACATCAAAAGGGCATATCCAAAGGACTGCTATACTTTTAAAGAGGCAATAGCATCACTGCTTAGCATGGCTGCTAGAATTTTAATGGGACAGCACTAGAACTTCACATCAAGGTTGCTTATTGATTGGAGGACTGCTAACACTCCTCTCCCTACAGTGACTACCAATACCAGCCTGCTGATGCATGTTTGCTTTCAGACTTCAAGAATCAGCATAGATGCCACTGGACACTACGTTAATAGAAGGGAGACCCATGAGATAGGTGACAGACACACAAACAAGAACAAAGGATCAATGCCACCTGACCATCACAAGGGCTTGAAAGGGCCAGACGAAGCTGGGGATATTGTAAAGGATATGCAGTGTCAGTACACTGGGATGTGGATATTTTGAGTGGTCTTCACAGGTCAGCTCTGCACCCAAACTTTCGTTATAAATGTCCATTTCTATATTTCATCCTTCAAATAAAGTACAGCAGGGGCTGGATTACACAAAATACAGTCATGCAATTCTGTACTGCGGCAATTTTGCATCCACTGACCAGTGCAAAATCGAGATCTGCACCCACTGACTGATATATCATTTTTGCATTTGTCAGTCTGTGCAAATTTAGTTTTCAACTGGTTGGTTGGTGCAAATGGGTTTGGGAAATTTGAAAGGGCACCAATGTGATATAACCAAGGTCATTGGAATTTTGCGCCATGGGATGACCAAATTATGCTGCAGGCTTCACTAAATTATGTGGCAAGAACAACCCAAATTATGTGGCATAGTGCAGCACATTTTGTGATAGTATTACTTAATTATTTTGCAATTTTTGCACGTTAACACTGACCAGGCAAAGCATTTACCTCAGTAGTACCAGGTTAACATTCAAACACAGCAATAAGCAACTGAAATGTGACCAGTTAACTTTGAAAATTGTCTTCCACTGAGTGGCAACACATGTTGTCGGGTTTTTAGTACATTTTGGTCCGTTTGAGATAGAAACACATGTTTTTGTTAACCCCGGCAGATTATGCAGCAGATGAAGGAGTATATGGGAAATGCAGTAAATCTATAATTATGCATAAAAAAATCGGGGCTGCATAATCGCACAAGGGTATTTACTGAATGCAGTTACTAACTTATCCCCCTCTCTCCCACACACACACACCCATCCCGGGCCCTCTTATAATCTAAGTAGCTAAGAACGTGGACTCGTTTTTTATAAAAAGCAGCATTTAAAGCCAATTTAAGTCTGAACAGACACAGATCACATGCGCCAATGAAATGGAAATATTTATTGGGTGACTGGGCACGTTTACTTTTGCCCTAAATGAGCCTGCGCTCTTGTACCTCCTGAGGGCTGTCCTGTTGCCAAGGTCCCTGAAAGAGGCTTCATTTGAAGCATCACGGTGCTGGGAAAAGAGCCAGAGCGCTGTGCAGCCTGCGGGGGTTCACACACAGCGGCTGTGCTTGACTGACCCCGAAACACACGAGGGAGACAAAAGATGAGAGGCACTTCTTACCTGTTGTCTGGCGAGGACAATGCACGCGACAATCCAGCTGAACTGTGTTCAAGGATTGAATGTAGAGGCAGCAATGCCATAGAAATTAAAGATTTGGATTTCAGATACATTTGCCCACTGTGGCAGAATTGTTTTCTTTCCGGTTGATTGACATGAACCATTTAATTAATACACAATGCTACCATGTGTCATTCGATATTCAAACCAATATCATGTGTGGTTATGTTTAAAAAATGTTCACCAAGTATACTAGCTCTGCAGTAACTTTATTGAAATACGACAGTGACAAAACATGTAACCTTTTTTCTATGTTTATCACATTTGGCACGTTACCTATGTGGTGGTCTCTTTAAAAGTGAAATGAAAAAAGTCAAAACCTAACCCGTGACAAAGGAGTGAAGTAACTCCGAAACGCGTCGGGATTGTTTGATACTTTCGTGAATAAACACGTCTGTTTATTGGAGCCGCGGCACTGTTGTGATTTGGTTTGAACAATCTTACGACCGATACTACAGATTTGTGTGTGTATATATATATATACATATATATATACATATATACATACATATATATATATATATACATATATACATACATATATATACATATATATACATACATATATATATACATATACATATATATATACATATACATATATATATATATACATACATATATACATATATATATATATACATACATATATACATATATATATATATACATACATATATACATATACATATATATATATATACATACATATATACATATATATATATATACATACATATATACATATATATATATATACATACATATATACATATATATATATATACATACATATATACATATATATATATATACATACATATATACATATATATATATATACATACATATATACATATATATATATATACATACATATATACATATATATATATACATACATATATACATATATATATATATATATACATACATATATATATATATATATACATACATATATACATATATATATATATATATATATATATTTTTCACCAAAAACGCTGCACTCTTCCAGGGTTTATTTTAACAGTTTATTGTGCCATGGAACTTCTCCTTCCCTGAGGGAAGGAGAAGTTCCATGGCACAATAAACCGTTAAAATAAACCCCTGGAAGAGTGCAGCGTTTTTTTTGGTGAAAAATATTAATTCGAGGCGAGTCCGGCCTTGCAGCGCGCACCGGCTGTGTGACAGTGCGCCCTTCATGTGGACAAATTTGGTGGATAATTAAATAACGAAGGGGCGCCCAACCACGGCTTCTCCCAAACACGCCGAAAGGAGAGTTCGTGTCCGTCTCATGTCCAGAGAGGCTGCGAGGGAAATTGACACGCAATTACAACGAACGCCAAAAGAACTGGTCTAATTGAAGCTCAACTGTGTGGCGTTATAAAGGGAGAAGCACCCGTGTTACCGAACAGGACTACGGAGGAATTCAAGGAGATCGTAAATATTAATGACAGACAGCGCTACACAAGTGAGGTGAGAGCGCGAGTCTATGATATTATTTCCTGATTAGAGTAACGGGGGTTGCAGCGAGTGACTTAATTACCAAGCAAAACGCATTTTTTTTGCAGGATTGAAATAAAGTAAAAAAGTCACTATCCGGGGTGAAACGGAATAGAACTGAAATACATTGCCATGTGGTAAATCTTGCTCCTTCGTCTGCCAGTGTGATTTGAAGTGAACAGTGCACGGAGCTAAAAATAGCTGTCATTAAACGGACCTGTACATTTGCATTATGGAAGAAAGAGCAATAAAACGCTCGCAACGAGCTGAAAATATGTTTCAAAAAAGTAACCAATCGCTGAGAGGCAAAAAGGATAGAGAAGCACTCGCTAATAAAGGAGAGATGAATTTAAAACAACTGTTTATTCAACTGGAAAGAAGAATGAAAAAGAAATCACCAAGAGTTGGGAGATACTCACTCTAGAAAAGTACATTGAATGTGAAAGGGTGCCTAGGGGCTTGAGAATTTTCACCCTCCCCAACCATCCTGACACCCCTCCGGAAATGTTGGTAGAGTGGGGTAAAAACAATATGCAGTGCTCACACAATATTATGCTCATAATTGTCAAGTATGCGAAAATGGATGTTGAACGGCTACATAAGGAGATAGCTGAATTAGAAGCCGGTATTCTTGCAATAAATCAAGAGGATGAGGCAAAGAAATTGAGAAAGGAAATGGAACGAAGCCTTGACAAACATGAAAATCAAGTAGAAGAGCGGAAGGAAAGAAAGTTCCGCAGAGATGAGCATGATTACCAAACAGGTACAATTTTAACTTTTGCCAAACGATTTGAGTCTATAAGAATACAAATGGGCACTAATAGAGTACAGTTGCAAGGATCCCCCAATACGACACAAAGTGAGTCTGACACTGACTTTAGTGAGAGTGAGGGACAACCCATTCCCGGGCAACCTATTTCTTCTTTTAGACGAGATGAAAATGGTATACCTGGACCAACAAATTCCAAAGGGAAGAGGAAGAGGGAGAGGATGGAATGCAGGACGAGGAAGAGGAAGGGGGAATGTATCCACAAGAGGAAGAAACGAAAAACCAGAAGAAGCTGTCGCAAAACCAAGAAGTTATCACCTGCGCAATCGGACAACCAAGACATAGATAAGTCAGAACTACAGGATCCTTATTTAATCATTAATCTTTCTAAACATGTTTTAACCAGAGCGGAGGAAAGCCTCCTAAACAAAGGACTTACATTTTGTCCAGAAAGACATTTTGATCCAGTGGAGACTAAAATAGATCTATATAAGTATGTCCGGAAACTCAAATTAGCTAAATATTTCAGCAAACAGAATGAACAGAGTAGCCAAAATTCTGAAGAAGGGAATAATACTGTAGAGGATGAAACATCACAGGCATTTACTATAGCGGAAATTCAGCACTTGAGAACAGCGCATGGTTTGGCACATGATATGGACAATGAAAGCCTCTCTGATTTACAAATACTAAGAGAAATGGGTATGAAAACAGATGCGCATGTAAAAACAATGTTTAAGGACAAATCCAAGTTTTGCCCCGTCCTATACCCAGGAAATAGATTGGATACCTTCTATGACCTGGTGTCAGCAGATATTGAAAAAATGAGTAACATCAAACAAATTGACAAAAAGGAAAATCTAAGTCAACTGGAACGGATGGCTATGGACTCTCTGAGAAAAATCCGTCAATAGAGATTAAACCCGCTGACAAGGGGGCAACGTTGTTGTCTTGGATAAAGAAGATTATGTTGCAGAAGCCATGCGGCAATTGAGTGAGAGTGACAAGTATGAGAAACTTAACAAAAACCCAATCAACGACTTAGTTAATGATTTGAATGGTAGATTAAAACAATGGCAAGAAAAAGGTCTCATCTCCGAACAAGAGGTACAATACCTAAGAAATGATTTACCAACTATACCTACTATATATTTTCTCCCGAAAGTTCACAAAACTTTGAATAAGCCACCGGGGAGACCCATCATCTCCAGCTGTGACTCCCTATACCAGAATGTTTCAATCTATGTGGATTCTTTTCTGGCTCCGATAGTACCAACACTCACGTCATACATAAAAGACACTGGAGATTTTTAAGGACTTTGATGAATATACAGTGGCAGAAAGATTATCTGCTAGTAACCATCAACGTTGTGTCACTTTATACTTCAATTAACCATGATATAGGTTTACAAGCAGTGACATTTTTTTTGAAACAAAAACCAGTTGAACAATTAGAGCATTGCATGATGGTACTGGATATGATAGAATTATGCCTACGGAACAATGTATTTCTATTTAATAAAGAAATGTATTCTCAAAAGTGCGGAACTGCGATGGGAGTTTCCTTCTCTCCAAGTTACGCCAACCTCTTCATGGGGTGGTGGGAAAAGACCATAGCATGGAGAGAGGAAAATGACCCATACGTGGTTAAGGTGGTCCTTTGGCTGCGCTTTATAGACGATCTTTTTCTCCTTTGGAATGGAACAGAATTGGAATGCCGGAAATTCATGGATATACTGAATGAGAACAATATTGGCTTGAAATTCACATTTAACATCAGCAAAAAAGAGATAGTATTTCTTGACACCAAAGTATATGTAAAATCAGAAAAGATTGAGACTACAGTACACAGGAAACGCACAGCAACTAACAGTGTGCTGCATGGGCTAAGCTTCCATCCAGAAAGTCTTAAGAAAAGTATACCGTATGGTGAATTTATTAGAATGAAGAGGAACTGTTCAAATACTAAAGAAATGAATCTCAAATTCAAGGAAACAAAGAACCGGTTTCTACAAAGAGGATACCGTTACAATGACATCAAACGTGGAGAAACGAAAGCAAGAGCTATCAACAGATCTGAGATGTTGATTAATAAATGTAAAGAAAAAAGTGGCATGTCAGAGGAACCAATCAGAATGATAATGACGTATAGCAAAGAAAGCTTTAAAGTAAGAAAAGTAATAAATAAATATTGGAACATCTTATTGAAAGACCCAGACATTGGTAAGAAAGTTGGAAATTACCCTCAGATATCATACAGAAAAGCTCCGTCATTGTCAGATAGACTGGTCAAAAGTCACTTTGAAATCAAACGACCCAATACGTGGCTACAGGAACTTAAGAAAGGATTCAGCAAATGTAGTCATTGCAAGGCCTGCAAGATTGGAAGGACAATGAAAGCAATCGTTGATCCACAAGGCAAGATCTTCAAAATAAATGATCTGATAACATGCAACACAACGTACGTAGTATATCTTCTGGAATGTTACTGTGGGAAACGTTATATTGGAAGTACCATCTGTCCCTTGAAAAAAGAATTCTAGAGCATACAAGGGCGATCCAGAATAAAGACACGACGTATGCTATATCTAAACATATGCTCACCCACAAAGGAAAATCGTGGAAAGATATAACTTACTCAGGCCTTGCTACCATACCGGTACATGAAAGAGGAGGGAATAGAACCCTAAAGCTGAGACGACTAGAGTCACGATTGATCATAAGATTCAAGACAAAACATCCAACGGGTCTTAATGGGGATGAGGAGATGTATATACATTTGTAAAAGAATTTGACATGAAAGTAAATGAACTTAACAGCGAAATTAAAAAGAAAAAGAAAAACATATGAAATGTAACAAAGTAATGACAAGCAAGTACAGAGTCCAATTGGGGAGGAGATGAAAATGGAGTGACCAAGATTTAGACAACTAAGCGGCATAAAGTAATTAATTGGGCACTGAGATCCATACTTATAAAGAAATGCTGGAGGAATTGAGTTAATGGCACTTAGCCGAATGGAATATGAGACATATATCCAGATACTCAAATATATAGATCGGACTTAATTCCCCAACTCACTTGGAATGTGAGATGTAATATGTCACTGAGACTGTGATTGTGTGAGTTATAAACTTTGAAATGCCAATGGATACAATATCAACTGTGTCTCACTCCAAATGATTATTACCCCCTATAATGACAAAATGGTGTTAATAATAGTTTTATTTTAGTTGCACTTTTTGCTTTCACACGATTTTGGGTGTTTTTTGTAAAATAATAAAAACTACCTGACCCAGAATGCACCTAATATGCTAGCTGGGCAAGAGGTATAAATATTAGAAATGGTAGAGGGACCAATTGTTGCACCGTGATCAAGACCTGCTGGTCGAAACGCGTTGGTGAGGGAAGGAGAAGTTCCATGGCACAATAAACCGTTAAAATAAAAAAAATAAAAAAATAAAATAAATTAAAAAAAACGGCGAGGGAAGGAGAAGTTCCATGGCACAATAAACCGTTAAAATAAACCCCTGGAAGAGTGCAGCGTTTTTTTTGGTGAAAAATATTAATTCGAGGCGAGTCCGGCCTTGCAGCGCGCACCGGCTGTGTGACAGTGCGCCCTTCATGTGGACAAATTTGGTGGATAATTAAATAACGAAGGGGCGCCCAACCACGGCTTCTCCCAAACACGCCGAAAGGAGAGTTCGTGTCCGTCTCATGTCCAGAGAGGCTGCGAGGGAAATTGACACGCAATTACAACGAACGCCAAAAGAACTGGTCTAATTGAAGCTCAACTGTGTGGCGTTATAAAGGGAGAAGCACCCGTGTTACCGAACAGGACTACGGAGGAATTCAAGGAGATCGTAAATATTAATGACAGACAGCGCTACACAAGTGAGGTGAGAGCGCGAGTCTATGATATTATTTCCTGATTAGAGTAACGGGGGTTGCAGCGAGTGACTTAATTACCAAGCAAAACGCATTTTTTTGCAGGATTGAAATAAAGTAAAAAGTCACTATCCGGGGTGAAACGGAATAGAACTGAAATACATTGCCATGTGGTAAATCTTGCTCCTTCGTCTGCCAGTGTGATTTGAAGTGAACAGTGCACGGAGCTAAAAATAGCTGTCATTAAACGGACCTGTACATTTGCATTATGGAAGAAAGAGCAATAAAACGCTCGCAACGAGCTGAAAATATGTTTCAAAAAAGTAACCAATCGCTGAGAGGCAAAAAGGATAGAGAAGCACTCGCTAATAAAGGAGAGATGAATTTAAAACAACTGTTTATTCAACTGGAAAGAAGAATGAAAAAAGAAATCACCAAGAGTTGGGAGATACTCACTCTAGAAAAGTACATTGAATGTGAAAGGGTGCCTAGGGGCTTGAGAATTTTCACCCTCCCCAACCATCCTGACACCCCTCCGGAAATGTTGGTAGAGTGGGGTAAAACAATATGCAGTGCTCACACAATATTATGCTCATAATTGTCAAGTATGCGAAAATGGATGTTGAACGGCTACATAAGGAGATAGCTGAATTAGAAGCCGGTATTCTTGCAATAAATCAAGAGGATGAGGCAAAGAAATTGAGAAAGGAAATGGAACGAAGCCTTGACAAACATGAAAATCAAGTAGAAGAGCGGAAGGAAAGAAAGTTCCGCAGAGATGAGCATGATTACCAAACAGGTACAATTTTAACTTTTGCCAAACGATTTGAGTCTATAAGAATACAAATGGGCACTAATAGAGTACAGTTGCAAGGATCCCCCAATACGACACAAAGTGAGTCTGACACTGACTTTAGTGAGAGTGAGGGACAACCCATTCCCGGGCAACCTATTTCTTCTTTTTTAGACGAGATGAAAATGGTATACCTGGACCAACAAATTCCAAAGGGAAGAGGAAGAGGGAGAGGATGGAATGCAGGACGAGGAAGAGGAAGGGGGAATGTATCCACAAGAGGAAGAAACGAAAAACCAGAAGAAGCTGTCGCAAAACCAAGAAGTTATCACCTGCGCAATCGGACAACCAAGACATAGATAAGTCAGAACTACAGGATCCTTATTTAATCATTAATCTTTCTAAACATGTTTTAACCAGAGCGGAGGAAAGCCTCCTAAACAAAGGACTTACATTTTGTCCAGAAAGACATTTTGATCCAGTGGAGACTAAAATAGATCTATATAAGTATGTCCGGAAACTCAAATTAGCTAAATATTTCAGCAAACAGAATGAACAGAGTAGCCAAAATTCTGAAGAAGGGAATAATACTGTAGAGGATGAAACATCACAGGCATTTACTATAGCGGAAATTCAGCACTTGAGAACAGCGCATGGTTTGGCACATGATATGGACAATGAAAGCCTCTCTGATTTACAAATACTAAGAGAAATGGGTATGAAAACAGATGCGCATGTAAAAACAATGTTTAAGGACAAATCCAAGTTTTGCCCCGTCCTATACCCAGGAAATAGATTGGATACCTTCTATGACCTGGTGTCAGCAGATATTGAAAAAATGAGTAACATCAAACAAATTGACAAAAGGAAAATCTAAGTCAACTGGAACGGATGGCTATGGACTCTCTGAGAAAAATCCGTCAATAGAGATTAAACCCGCTGACAAGGGGGCAACGTTGTTGTCTTGGATAAAGAAGATTATGTTGCAGAAGCCATGCGGCAATTGAGTGAGAGTGACAAGTATGAGAAACTTAACAAAAACCCAATCAACGACTTAGTTAATGATTTGAATGGTAGATTAAAACAATGGCAAGAAAAAGGTCTCATCTCCGAACAAGAGGTACAATACCTAAGAAATGATTTACCAACTATACCTACTATATATTTTCTCCCGAAAGTTCACAAAACTTTGAATAAGCCACCGGGGAGACCCATCATCTCCAGCTGTGACTCCCTATACCAGAATGTTTCAATCTATGTGGATTCTTTTCTGGCTCCGATAGTACCAACACTCACGTCATACATAAAAGACACTGGAGATTTTTTAAGGACTTTGATGAATATACAGTGGCAGAAAGATTATCTGCTAGTAACCATCAACGTTGTGTCACTTTATACTTCAATTAACCATGATATAGGTTTACAAGCAGTGACATTTTTTTGAAACAAAAACCAGTTGAACAATTAGAGCATTGCATGATGGTACTGGATATGATAGAATTATGCCTACGGAACAATGTATTTCTATTTAATAAAGAAATGTATTCTCAAAAGTGCGGAACTGCGATGGGAGTTTCCTTCTCTCCAAGTTACGCCAACCTCTTCATGGGGTGGTGGGAAAAGACCATAGCATGGAGAGAGGAAAATGACCCATACGTGGTTAAGGTGGTCCTTTGGCTGCGCTTTATAGACGATCTTTTTCTCCTTTGGAATGGAACAGAATTGGAATGCCGGAAATTCATGGATATACTGAATGAGAACAATATTGGCTTGAAATTCACATTTAACATCAGCAAAAAAGAGATAGTATTTCTTGACACCAAAGTATATGTAAAATCAGAAAAGATTGAGACTACAGTACACAGGAAACGCACAGCAACTAACAGTGTGCTGCATGGGCTAAGCTTCCATCCAGAAAGTCTTAAGAAAAGTATACCGTATGGTGAATTTATTAGAATGAAGAGGAACTGTTCAAATACTAAAGAAATGAATCTCAAATTCAAGGAAACAAAGAACCGGTTTCTACAAAGAGGATACCGTTACAATGACATCAAACGTGGAGAAACGAAAGCAAGAGCTATCAACAGATCTGAGATGTTGATTAATAAATGTAAAGAAAAAGTGGCATGTCAGAGGAACCAATCAGAATGATAATGACGTATAGCAAAGAAAGCTTTAAAGTAAGAAAAGTAATAAATAAATATTGGAACATCTTATTGAAAGACCCAGACATTGGTAAGAAAGTTGGAAATTACCCTCAGATATCATACAGAAAAGCTCCGTCATTGTCAGATAGACTGGTCAAAAGTCACTTTGAAATCAAACGACCCAATACGTGGCTACAGGAACTTAAGAAAGGATTCAGCAAATGTAGTCATTGCAAGGCCTGCAAGATTGGAAGGACAATGAAAGCAATCGTTGATCCACAAGGCAAGATCTTCAAAATAAATGATCTGATAACATGCAACACAACGTACGTAGTATATCTTCTGGAATGTTACTGTGGGAAACGTTATATTGGAAGTACCATCTGTCCCTTGAAAAAAGAATTCTAGAGCATACAAGGGCGATCCAGAATAAAGACACGACGTATGCTATATCTAAACATATGCTCACCCACAAAGGAAAATCGTGGAAAGATATAACTTACTCAGGCCTTGCTACCATACCGGTACATGAAAGAGGAGGGAATAGAACCCTAAAGCTGAGACGACTAGAGTCACGATTGATCATAAGATTCAAGACAAAACATCCAACGGGTCTTAATGGGGATGAGGAGATGTATATACATTTGTAAAAGAATTTGACATGAAAGTAAATGAACTTAACAGCGAAATTAAAAAGAAAAAAGAAAAACATATGAAATGTAACAAAGTAATGACAAGCAAGTACAGAGTCCAATTGGGGAGGAGATGAAAATGGAGTGACCAAGATTTAGACAACTAAGCGGCATAAAGTAATTAATTGGGCACTGAGATCCATACTTATAAAGAAATGCTGGAGGAATTGAGTTAATGGCACTTAGCCGAATGGAATATGAGACATATATCCAGATACTCAAATATATAGATCGGACTTAATTCCCCAACTCACTTGGAATGTGAGATGTAATATGTCACTGAGACTGTGATTGTGTGAGTTATAAACTTTGAAATGCCAATGGATACAATATCAACTGTGTCTCACTCCAAATGATTATTACCCCCTATAATGACAAAATGGTGTTAATAATAGTTTTATTTTAGTTGCACTTTTTGCTTTCACACGATTTTGGGTGTTTTTTGTAAAATAATAAAAACTACCTGACCCAGAATGCACCTAATATGCTAGCTGGGCAAGAGGTATAAATATTAGAAATGGTAGAGGGACCAATTGTTGCACCGTGATCAAGACCTGCTGGTCGAAACGCGTTGGTGAGGGAAGGAGAAGTTCCATGGCACAATAAACCGTTAAAATAAAAAAAATAAAAAAATAAAATAAATTAAAAAAACGGCGAGGAAGGAGAAGTTCCATGGCACAATAAACCGTTAAAATAAACCCCTGGAAGAGTGCAGCGTTTTTTTGGTGAAAAATATTAATTCGAGGCGAGTCCGGCCTTGCAGCGCGCACCGGCTGTGTGACAGTGCGCCCTTCATGTGGACAAATTTGGTGGATAAATATATATATATATATATATATATATATATATATATATATATATATATATATATATATATCTCAGAATTCTCCGCTCATTCCGTTCCCTGTGTTGGAAAAGACGGACACGGACCCTTTGCTAGTGCAATGTGTTTATTGCTGATAATCCGCCATAACGCGTTTCGGCATGGACAGGCCTTGATCACATGACTCCAGTGCATTGTGGGACCCATCTATTTAAAGTGCAAGTGCTTCAATCTTACGACCAGTTTTGGTCGTAGGTGATCTGAACTACTGGGCTAATGAGACAGAAGAGGGTGTGCTGTCTAGGGAAATTACGGAGTCCCTTGCCAGCCTTAACCTTCTTCAACATATTCATTCCCCCACGCACATCAAGGGCCACACACTCGATCAAGTGTGGTCTACCAATATTGCCCTCCATAATCTGGCTATCCATCCATGTGTATGGTCAGATCACCATTTCATTAGTTTTATTCTGAATGATATACTACAGATGAAACTCCCTCCCTCATTAAAAAGTACCTTCAGAAACTGGAATCGAATAGATCTGAAAGCACTTTTGGATGCTTTATCCTGTGAGAAGCCCGCTCCTGTTGGAGATTTAGACAATTGGGAGAGAGATATTATGAATTGGCAAATGAATGTTTTTAATACTCATGTTCCTCTACAGACAAAAGCCTCCCGTCTGAGGCAGCATGAAACTTCTAAATGGTTTACAAAGGACTTAAAAAGCCAAAAACTTTCTGTACGCCAAGCAGAACGGAAATGGCGACAATCCTATTTAGCAGAGGATAAAAAGAATTACACTGCAAGTTTGCATGCCTACAAAAATGCTATTTTGGAGGCTAAGAGTCTTCTTTACTAATAAGGTCATCAATTCTGACAGATCCAAAGAAATCTTTAAGATTGTGAAGGAGTTATCGAACCCTAGCCGTGTGACCCCTCCCATTACGGCTACTCAGAATCTTTGTGATGATCTGAACTCCTTCTTTGTGGAGAAAAAAAAAAAAATTCTATTGTTTTCAACAATAGTAATACGGAAGACTGTCCGGTTCATTCTAACTCTTTCTCCCAAATTACTCTCCCTAGCCTAGATGAGAAAATCTTTCTGGATTTTGTAATGAAGATCAAATCGGGCTCCCCTAAAGAGGCATGTCCTCTTCATATACTGAAAGCTATCTATCGAGCTTTCCCAGACACCATTTATGAGTTTCTTAATCTTTCTCTGTCTCAAGGTATTGTACCTATGGTTTTCAAGGAAGCCGTGGTTATTCCGTTGCAAAAAAAGCAAGGCATGGACCCCCACAAGCTGGAGAATTATAGACCTATATCCCTCCTACCATTTCCAGCTAAACTATTGGAGGCCCATGTAGCCAGCTGCCGTAGCTCCTTTTTAGAAGCCACTAATTTCTTGGACACCCATCAGGCAGGTTTTCGTCCAGCACATTCCACCGAATCGGTGATTTTATCTGTCATGGATGATCTTAAGGGACAGGCGGATGTGGATTGCAGTCAGGCTCTGATCCTCCTAGACCTGTCTGCGGCATTTGATACTGTGAACCACAAAATTTTGTTGGATCGCATTGCCGAAGCGGGTCTAGGGGGTTCTGCCCTGGATTGGTTTAGGTCTTTCTTAGAGGGCCGCAAGCAATCAGTATGGCTCTCTCCCTACAAATCCAACACGGTAGATATGTGTTGCGGTGTCCCGCAGGGCTCCTTCCTCTCGCCGATTCTGTTTAATGTATATATACGCCCGTTGATTTCTAGTCTCCGACAGATGGGGATAAAGATATTCAATTATGCTGATGACATGCAGCTTATTTTCACCCTGGAGGATTCAATTGAATCTAAGGATTTTGTTAGAAACTCAATGGTGTTCATTAAAAACTGGATGAACAACAATCAGTTAAAATTAAACTCTGAAAAGACCAAAATAATTGTACCCAGAAATAGGCTCACTCACTGGACACCTACTTACTGGCCCCCTGAGTTAGGTGTGGCTCCCCATCCTAAGCTAGTGATTAAGAGTTTGGGCTTTCACATTGATTCGGATCTTTCTATGAGCACCCAAATTGGGTCAGTTACGTCTGCCTGCTTTGTTCAACTTCGCAAGTTGCGCAAGATCAGACGTTTCTTTAGCATAGAGGCCAGCATCCAAATTGTGATTGCCCTTATTCTCTCTAAAATTGACTATGGAAACGTGCTGTATCTTGGCCTCCCTTCAAAACTGAAACATCGTCTTCAGATGATTCAGAACCAGGCAGCGAGAATCATCTACCAAAAGGATAGACGATGTCACATTAGCTCGCTGCTCAAAGATCTCCACTGGCTTCCGGTGGAGCAGCGAGCTATGTTTAAAACAGGTTGTATCCTCTTCAGAGCTATCCGGGGAACTGGCCCCAGATTTATCTCCTCGAGAATCACTAAGTACCTACCCCAGCACACTTTGAGATCTATGCATCTGAATCTTTTGATTGTGCCGAGATCCAGACGCAAGCGCACTGGAGGGACTCGGTTCGCTATTCTGGGCCCTAAGCTCTGGAATTCACTTCCCACTTCGTTGAGACTTGAGGAAGACTATGTGCGGTTCAGAAAACAGCTGAAGACCTGGCTGTTTAGATTAGCTTTTAATTAGATGATCTCGGGCCTGACTTTCTCTACTCCGATTCTTAGCGCCAAGAGACCGGTTGGTGTACGTGCGCTTTTATAAATATCCCTATAACATAACATAACATAAACATTAAAAACCAACTACCTATTGTTCTGAAGGCGTAGTGCCCAAGGTAATACACATTCCTTACTCTATTATGTAAAAATTGCAGTAAATATATATATATCCATCTACTGGCGGTCGCCAGCAGGTAGTTCTAGTTAGGGTGTAGTTTCCATAGGAAGGGCATTTTTTCATTTGCCAATAACTTTAGTGTCGTTTGACGAATCCTTATGAAATTTTCAGAACTAGTTTGACGCTTAATTCGGCCAGTCTTGAAAGTTTCGGGGCGACCCATGAAGCGGGGGACGAGAAAAAGGGGGGGGTCCCAAAATGCATTTTTTCTATGTTAATTTTCATAGGAAACTTTAGACACGGCTACAGCCCGAACTGCTTAACGGAATTGCACCAAATCTGGCAGAAAGGTAGATATTGGTCCAGGGAAGTGCCTTTTTGTAAATTGGTGTATATCCGTTCAGTAGTTGTGGAGTTATTTAAAGAACTTTCCATTTGTACATATAGTATATATAGGGATGCAGGGGATCCGTGACTCCTCCCGATCTCGTGCTGAGATCCGATTGGCTGCCAACACTTCAAACCAGGAAGTGTTGGCAGCCGTTTTAGGACTCGGCTTGAGCCAAGTTCCAGAAAAAACATTAATAAAAAAAATAAAAAAAACGGGGGCAGGGTAGAAATACCCTGACCCACTAGACCTCTTGGAGGGACCCCGCAGGGCCACAAAAGCATTTTAAAAAATAAAATAAAAATTTGGCATGAGTCATGTTGGATCCACGGATCCCGCCGAAAATGTTTTAAAAACTGAAGCGCGGGAGGGGCGTGGCCAAGATGGCGGCCGAGTAGGACGTGTCTACTCGCCGCTCCGTCCTGCAACCCGGGTCCGGCCTGCATAGCTTTGCCCCAAGTGACCCTAGCAGCAATTACGGACCCCCCTGGGGTATAGACTTCGCCCCGGCACCTCTGACCTGTTTTGGGCGCGGCGGAGCCCCGGCACAGCCGACATCGGAGCCGGACCATGTTGCGGCGATCGCAGCTGCGGCCTGCCTGGCGAGACGCTGCGAGCGCCGGAGTCGAGGAATACGGCGGAGACTGGGCACAAACACGGCGAAGGGTGAAGAGCTGCACCCACATCTGCGGGAAGCTGCACGGCTCTTCCGATCGTGGCCGGCTGAGCGGCAAATGGCGACGGCGGCCTGACTCGCTGTGCCTCGGCCTGCACGGACTGGAGGTGAGCCCCATTGTGAGTGCCCCGATCATCGGAGCGGCTGCCTGCGGCATCCCCCCCCTCCCAGCCCGGACATCACCGCTGGGAGATCGCGGGGCCCTGAGCAGCTGTGATTAGTGGTGTCTGGAGCTGGCACCGAGACCTCTGTGGTGGGAGACAAACTTGGCCCAGAGCGGGCGGGGCCTGGTTGGCCCCAGAAGGTGACGGAAGACGGTCCCACTGCTGCACATTGTCCCGGAGGGAGCGGACCGGGGGAACCCTGCGACTGTGGCTGCTACGCGGTAAGAGAGCGCTCAGGAGAGACGGCGGCGCGTTAGACAGGGCGCCTCCTCCCGCCCGCAATTCCTGGAAGTAGGCCAGCCCCGGTGAGCAGACCAGGGGATCCGCAATACCTGGGCCTGAGATTCCTTCTCCTCCCCTGGGGAGTCGACGGAGAAGGGGCTTTCATTGTAAATTGGATGCTGGTGGCAGACATTGGCTGAGGTGCGTCCCCTGCTACACTATAGACGACCCACCCCTCCGAGGTTACACTGGGAGACCTGTGCCTAACACCTACCACCGCGCGACCCAGGCGCTGGTGGGGTCCTTCTGCCCACTGGGAATTGAGACCTACCCTGCAGTACACGCCGGCTGGCTGACACACGACATCCCTGCACGTAGCCGGCCCTTTAGCCATAGGAGGAAGAGGAGACCCATTCAGATGGCCGCTGCCAGGGCCCGTAAAGATCGGTCTGTTAGGGACCTATTGCTCAAGGCAGGGACCGGTGGAGCTGAGACGATGCCGCACTCTGGAGGGGCAGCAGACCGGAAGGGACCGGAGGACCTTGAGGGACCTGTCACTCGCAGTGTCCTGGAGTCTCTCTTCGCGGACCTCACAAGAGAGTTCCACACGATGAAGAAAGACCTCACAGCTGAAATCCGAGAGATGCGCAGGGATATAGACTCGGTGGGGGAGTGAGTGGACGACCTGGAGAACCAGACGGCCGCCAGGGATGAAGAGGTATCCCAGCTCCAACAAGAGGTCCTTCGACTACGAGACCAGCACCTAGATCTTCAATCGCATGCCGAGGACCTAGAGAATCGTTCCCGCCGCAATAACATAAGGATTCGGGCGGTACCTCAGGGGGCGGAAGATCAGGACATTAAGGCCTTTGTTATGGATTTGTTCCGTCATATTCTGGGAGGTCCCCCAGACCAGGAGATTTGACTCGACCGGACGCACCGAGTGGGACTTAGGAGATCACCGACGGCTCCCCGGCCAGATATCCTGACGTGTGTCCACGATTTCAAGCTCAAAGAACGCATTCTCCGTGAGGCACGGGCCAACCATCCCATTGAATTCCGCTCTTGCAGCCCTCTTCTCTTCCAGGACTTGGCAGCTTCCACACTACAGAAGCGACGCGACTTCCGTTCCGTCTCTGCATTTCTCCGCTCCAAAGATGTCTCATACTCCTGGGGGCACCCATTTCGCCTTATCTTTAAATGGGACGGCAGACTCCGCCAGGTACGCTCTCTGGACGAGGCGACCTCTCTTCTTCAACTTCCGGGGGTGGATCATGCCAGGGCAGAGAAACCTACCACCTCCGGTCAACGAGCGGACAACAACCCTTGGCACCGAGTTGGAGCCTCGCCGCTGGGCTCTCGCCCGGATCCAGATGTCATCGCCAAAGAACGCTCGGCAGTCCTTCAGTCCTTGTCGGACGACTCCACCACTGCAAAATGATTTACGTCCTCGGAGGTGCCAATTCTTGCTTTCCTAATGGGTTGAGCCGGCTGTCATAGACCGGGTCCGGGACGGGAGCGGGAGTCCCTACTATCCATCCCACGCCTCACCACGGGCGGAACGCCTGGGACATTTGTGGACTACACATTTAAATGGTTTTTTTTCTCTTATGTTTTTTGCTTGGGGTTTTTGGGTTCTCCTCCTCCTCCGAATTCTAAGTGTTTGTTATTTGCTATTTCACCATGCCCCACCATCTTAATGGGACAAGAGATGTTATTTATAGCGCACCGGAGACCCTAATCTCATGTCTTCTGAGGTTCACATTGTGTCCCTGAATGTGAAAGGGCTGAATAACCCCCCAAAGCGGCGAGCCCTCTTGTCCTACCTTGAACGATCGGACGCACACATCTGCCTACTTCAGGAGACACATTTGCTTTCTACTGATACTTACCGGTTGAGGTCCAGGGTGTTTCCCCACCAGATGTTTTCCTCCGCCACTTCCAAAACCACTGGAGTCGCTATCTTGGTATCTTCCAGGTTTTCCGGACACATTGGCAGTAAACAGGTCGAAATTAAAGGCCGGCTCTTAGCGTACACCTTCACCTTAGACACGCACACATTCTCGATAGCCTCGGTATATGTTCCCAATAGTGGGCAAGAGGGCTTTATTAAAACTGAAATTCAGGAGCTTACAGACCTACTGGACAAAACGATATTGCTGGGGGGAGCGGGGGGACTTTAACATGGCGTTAGATGGAGACATGGACCGCTCTGGGCAGAGATGGGGTCAATCAGGGGCCCTTTCCAACACGGGGAAGCGCTTACTGGCGGAGGCCGGACTTACGGACATATGGAGGCTTCGACACCCCAACTCCAGGGCTTACTCATTCTACTCACATCCCCACAAAACGTACACCAGAATTGACTATATCTTCACTTCCGACCCCCTGACGCAACAGGTGCGTGAGGTAGAGATTCTTCCCTGCCCCCTGTCTGACCACTCTGCGCTGCGACTCTCTGACCCTGCCTCCGCGGCGCTCCACTCGCCGCTTCTGGCGTCTCCGTGAGACCATGCTCCAACGCCCCTCAGTAGTGCAACAGATTCAGAAGAGCATAACAGACTATCTGGCTACAAATGACACACCTGACATCTCCATGACGACCCTGTGGGAGGCAATGAAGGCGGTGGTCCGTGGAGACTTCATAGGCATAGCGGTGGCCGACAATAGGGATAGACGGGAGAAATGGGACCGCCTGATGAGCGAGGTCACCGAGCTGGAGCGCATCCACCAGAGGACCGGAGCTCCCAGAGTTTGGAAGCTCCTAAAGGCGGTCCGCGCAAAGCTAGCGGGGTCGGATGTCGATCGGGCTGAATACGTGGCTCTTCGCCTCAAGCATGCCTTTTATGTGGGGGGAGATCGATGCAGGCGCCTTCTTGCAAACCGCCTCCGAGCGCAAAGACAGGCCCACAGAGTCGCTGAGGTCCGAGACCCCACGGGGGGGGCGGAGTTTGGAGAGGACGCGGAGATTGTGGAAGCCTTTAGGCACTTCTATGAAACATTATACGCGGCCCAAGTCCTACCTGAGACTGAACCGGTCCATTACCTCCGCGATGTAGCTACAGCCAAGTTGCCTCCGACCCAGGCAGCTGACCTAGAGGCCCCCATTCGGTTGGAGGAGGTTATCTCGGCGATTACCCGCCTGAAGCTTAACAAATCGCCCGGCCCCGACGGGTTCACTTCCGGTTTTTATAAAAAGTTTTGTGGGACGCTGGCTCCACTTTTAGTGCGCGTTTTTAATTCGATTGGGTCGTCGCCGTCCTCTTCATTCCCTCCTTCTATGTTAGAGGCCTTAATAACGGTAATCCCTAAGCCGGGTAAAGATAATCGCCTCTGCGGTTCCTACCGCCCCATATCTCTTCTTAATGTGGACCTAAAGATCTTCACTGGAATTCTGGCAGCTAGACTCTCTCGCCATCTCCCTGGTTTGATAGACCCGGACCAATCAGGCTTTGTTCCCGGACGTCAGTGCTCCGACAATACCAAACGGCTTTTCCACTTGGTGGACCGATCGGAACGCTTCCCGGCGGAGCGCATGATCCTCTCGGTTGACGCTGAAAAGGCGTTTGATCGGGTCCACTGGCCGTACCTCCGAGCGACGCTGGCCCATTTTGGCCTCCCAGATCGCTTTATTGATTGGATCTTCCAGAGCTATGCGAACCCTACGGCTACCGTGCGAGTGAATGGTGTGGCGTAGGCGGCCTTCTCTATTCGTAGGGGGACCAGACAAGGGTGTCCGCTGTCGCCACTCCTTTTCGCTCTTTATATGGAGCCTCTGGCTCAAAGAGTCCGAGATGATCCAACCATTAAAGGAGCGTGCTTCGGAAGTTCGGAGCACAAGCTCTGCTTGTACGCCGATGATGTGGTGGCGACGTTGGAACACCCTCGGGAATCTCTGCCGGTATTTTTAGATGAACTGGCCCGGTTTGCGCTCGCCTCGGGCTTCCAGATCAACGTGCATTAATCACAAGCTCTTAATTTATAATTAGAGCCCGAAACGCTAGATCACCTACAGCGCACCTTTCAGATTCAGTGGGCCCACGACTCTATTACCTACCTGGGCCTCCAGGTGGCCCCCACTATCTCTGCCACCAGGCAGTCGAACTACACAGCACTTTTGAAAGAGGTTTGAGATTCCCTCCGAAAGTGGAGGCCCAATTCCCTCTCATGGCTGGGCCGGATCGCAGCGGTGAAGATGGTGCTGTTGCCCCAAATTCTTTATCTATTCCACACCCTCCCACTGATGCCACCGTCTGGGGTCATACGGGCTCTACAGAGGGATATAGAGCGCTTTATCTGGCGAGACCAGAGGGCTCGGCTGCGTCACGACTTTGCGTATAGAGATCCAGTAGATGGGGGACTGGGCGTCCCCGACCTCTTGGCGTACTGGCGGGCGGCTCAGAGGAGAGCGCTAGTGGAGTGGTCACGCCCTGAATCCGAGAAGCACTGGTTGTTTATGGATAGGTCCCTCGCTGCTCAGCCCTTATGGGGAGTCCCCTTCCTCTCACGTATGGGACGCCCTCGCAACCTGTACCTCTCGGAAGTAACTCGACCCATACTGCTAGCTTGGGATAAGACTGCCACTATCAGGGGGCTCACGACGTTCCCATCTCCTATCACGCCCATTGTACAGAACCCAGACTTCTCTCCCGGCCTAGACTTCCAGGAATTTCATCATTGGACGACTGAAGCCTGCCGCTCTATAAGACATCTTTGACCTTTCGGGCCGCGCCCTTTCGCTGAGTTCCGTACTGATCACGGACTTCCCGAGACGGAGCGGTACCGATACCTACAGATCAGGCATTGGGTACTCCAAGGAGCGGTGAGGGAGGGTGCAGAGAGGTTGCTCACACCGTTTGAGAAATGGTTACTGACACGACACGACGACGCACGACTGACATCAGATTTGTATAAGTTTACTCGAAGCACCCTGGTTACTGGAAAGTCCCCTGGCCAGCTGCGTTGGGAGGGGGAGTTGGGCAGGGAACTCACATCGAAGGAATGGAAGGATATATATTACCGGGCCCGGCGTACAGCACGCAATGTAGCATCTATCGAAACGGCCACTAAGTTGGCCACCTTTTGGTATTTAACCCCAGTGAGGCTTCACAGGGGTAACCCTTCACGTAGCCCGCTGTGCTGGCGAGCCTGCGGTTCGCCGGGCACCCTTACCCACCTACTATGGGACTGCCCCGCCCTGGGGACATATTGGCAACAAATCCTGGATGAGGTCGACTCTCACTTTGAAACCCCGATTCCTAGATTCCCGGTGTACATTCTCCTAGGCCTCCCCAACGCCATTACATTCCCTCTCACGTCCAGGAGAGGCAAACCGATAGTACTAGCCTTGGGCGCGGCAGTCCAAAATGTTTTGACGCATTGGGGTACCAAGACAGTCCCTACACGCCTAGGCTGGCTTCACAGACTATGGTCCATCTTAGGGATGGAGAAAATCTCTCTTTCCTTGACCAATCCTGGGGCTTCCTTTCACGATTTGTGGGCACCATTCCTCGCACTATTGACATCCGAATTTACGGAGCCCACCTGTCCCAAATATCTTAGACTCCTGCGACTAGCGGATCCTCCATCATCGCTTGCCCCCACTACATCCGTCACTTAGCATGCTCTGGGAGGTTGACCTTTGGAATGAAGTGCTTTTCTCTACTTTATCGGGGTGGTTTTCTTTCGAGGAGGAGGAGGGGGTGGGAGAGGGGGGGGTTTGTTTCCCTTTCTTTTCTTTGTTTATGCCTGACACACGTGACAGCGACATGCCGGGTTGCAACCCGATGATTGTTGAGCACACTGGCTCGTTCAATTTTTTCTCTGTGTAAAATCAATAAAAGAAATTTAAACCAAAAAAAAAAAAAAAAAAACTGAAGCGCAGACTGCCATGTTTTGTTACCAATCGGCCCCTGGGTGAGCCAGGTCCCGGGGGCTTTTTAATCAAAAAGGATGGGGGTGCACGGGGCCCCCACTCCTGGGGCTCATTAATGACCCTTGAGACCCCCACCTCCCCGGGGTTTGTTTTTAAATGAATGTGGAGGAGGCCCGTAAGGCCTCCTTTGCTGCCTCGGGGACCACAACCTCCCTGGGGCAAAATTCAAGAAAGGAACCAATAATGGGCCTGGGGATGGCCACCCCCAGGGCCAGCTCCTGCTTTGTCCCGGAGTGCCCACCCCCTGGGACATACCTCTTTGCTATGGTTTGGCGGGAGCTTTACCGCTCCCGCCAAGCCATATTAAACACTCCGCTTTCAGCAAGCAAGAGCATTAAAATTGCTCTCACTAGCTGGAAGCGGAGTAGAATTGCTTTCAGAGAGAGGCAGCTACATGTTCAGCAGCTCCTTCTTTGTAAAAGCAATGCTCGCTCCTGCAGGAGGCAGGGAGCCGGAAGGGACTGTGGGGGCCTTGAGGTTCCACAACAGAGAGGCTGGGCCCCCGGTGACTTGGGCCCCCAGGGCCGAAATCGGCATGGGAGGGGGCCCTCCTCCCCTTATTTGTTTTGAACAAAAAAATATTTTAAAAGGCTCGGCCCCCTACCTTAATTTTTTTTTTTTTTTTTTTTTTAAAGGCTGGGACCTAGGGGATGGGGTCCCGAGGCCAAAATCAGCCCAGGGAAGGAGGGGCACACGGCCCCCCTCACCTAATAAATATTTTTTAAGAATGGGATCAGCAAGTCACTGGAGCCCCCGCCCCTTTCAGCACCACTCTGCAAACGTGCCTCCGGGCACACAACTGGTTGGGGAATTAAGTCTCCTTGGCTGCAGAGGGTCCTTGGGGGCCAACAACCCCTCCTGTTACCCCCAGTAAGTCCCACACAGGGGGATTGCCGAGAGGTGATCAGAGGCCCGCCCCCTTTCTCCACCACTCTGCAAACACGCCTCCTGGCACACTACTGGTTGGGGAACGAAGACCCCTTACATGCTGAAGCTCCTGGGGGCCAGGAACACATTCTGTTACCTCCAGTAAGTTCCACACAGCGGGATTGCTGAGAGGTCTTTGTCGGCCACACCCCCTTTCTCCACCACCCTGCAAACGCATCTCTGGGCGCTCTACTAATTGGGGGATGAAGTCTCCTTGGCAGCCAACTATCCCGTCTGTTACCTCCAGAAAGTCCCACACAGAGGGATTGCTGAGAGGTCTTTGGAGCCATTCCCCCTTTCTCCACCACTTTGCAAACGCGCTTCCAGGCGCACTACTGGTTGGACGATGAAGTACTCTTGAATGCTGAGGGACCTTAGGGGCCAGAAAGCCCCCTTTTTCCACCACTCTGCAAACGCAACTATTAGTTAAAAAAACCATAGAAATTTACTTAAAAAGCCAAAGGTTACAGGGACAATATAGTTAGGAAATAGAATAAAAAATAACTTGGAAATTTACTGAAAAAACCAAAGGTTACAGGGACGTTTTAGTTAGGAAACAGAACTAAAAAAATCTTGGAAATTCACTGAAAAAAACAAAAGTTACAGGGATGTTATAGTTGGGCTCAGATTTCACTTGTACAAAACCAGTGAAATTCAGCAGTTATAGGTACCTGAACTAACTATAAGTTACGCCCCCGTAATGCACTGCTTATGACCTCACATATTACATCACTCCTGACATGTTCAGTGACATCACTGATGACATCTCAAATAACCTATAAATAAATGTTATTTTGTGCTCGAATAGTCCCCTGATAACGACTTCACCTCTAAGGGGTTGAATTCAGCTAAATTCTCCAGTCCTGTGATACAGGGGGCGAGAGTGTGTGTCTCAATTGCAAATATCAAAAGAATTGGATGCGGTGGAGCGCATACTCCTACTGTAATTCCTGAGAGGACATTAATACCACACCTGACATAACATCACCCAACTGAGCGACTCTGATAATAATCAAGTCATTTATGATGTAATATGTGTAAAACATAATAAAGGACGCTACAATTACACACACATTAGCAGTACATATCCTCAAATGCTTAAAAAGTATGTGGAACGCTGCAGTACCACTTTCCATAACTAGAGGTTTGTTTATAAATAAAAAATAAAAAATAAATTGCAATTTTAGTCATTCATGATGTCAACAATGAGGATAAAACAAGTTACTTACCTGTACACTGTGGTTCTCCAGTATTGATATCTTTTATAGATTAACATGCTTGAATCTTCCCCGTCGTCAAGGTGTGAGTCCCATGGTAACAGTAAAATAGCAGTATTAAAACTTTAACATTCAAATGCCCATAAGAATTCGCTAGCTCTAGCAACCTATTACCATTGTTATAAAACATCCAAACTCCAGCCAATCTGCGCGTAGACCATAGAATCTCATTCCCCTGCATGGCCACCATACCTCAGATTTCGAGCACGAGTGCCACAAGGTAATGAAAGAGGTATAGAAGGTGAACCTGAAAAGGGGAGGCGGGAGGGTCGCATGTGTATCTATAAAAAGATATCAATACTGGAGAACCACAGTGTACAGGTAAGTAACTTGTTTTTTCTCCAGTATTGTATCTTTTATAGATTCACATGCTTGAATCAGAATAGCAAGCAGTACCAGAGGGTCAGAGGAGGCGGGTAAGGTGAACCATCCCACCATGCGACCCAAAAACTAACTACTTATGGTAATCATAAAGAGCATCTAACATGAACTCACAATAATGCATATATATGCTAAAATATAAAATAGAAAAATATTCGAGAACATATAAAATACTATCATAACAACAGTACACTTATATTGTAGAGAAGAAACTTAGAAGATCATACCTTAAGCGAATAAACGTCGCAAAGTAGCTTGACCAACTGCCACATCCGCCTGCTGCCAGGCATCCAGGCAGTAATGCTTTGTGAAGGTATGGACGTTAGCCCATGTCGCTGCCCTGCAGATATCAGGCAAGGACACTCCGGCGAATAGGGCGGAGGAGGCTGCCACCTTACGTGTTGAGTGCGCTGTGGCCTTGGCAACCAGAGGGCGGCCAGCCCTCTCATGACAAAAGAGAATAGCCGATGAGACCCAGCGAGCGATAGACGCTCGCGTCAAAGCCTGACCCTTGCTAGGGGCAGAGAAGGCAACGAGTAACTGAGTAGATTTTCAGAAAGGTTGAGTCCTTTGCAAGTAGAATTCTAGACATCGTTTAATGTCCAGAGAATGGAGTGCCCTCTCAGCTGGCGAAGAAGGAGCTGAAAAGAAGGAGGGCAGAACCACTAGCTCATTTAGATGAAATGCATAAGGCACCTTGGGAATAAAAGATGGGTTTGTATGAAGAATTACTTTGTCCGGAAAAAATTGCAGGTAGGGCTCCATTGTTGTGAAGGCTTGAATTTCACTAATGCATATTGCTGATGTGATGGCCAACAGGAAAGCCACCTTCCAAGAGAGGTACTTTAAGTCGCACTTGTGAATAGGTTCAAACGGTGATTTCATAAGCTGCGACAGGACAGTCTGGAGAAGGTCTTACTAGAGGATAGACCTTGAAAAGTCCTCTCATGAGCTCTTTTATCAGTCTATTAGACCACAGGGACAAACAACTAGAACGTCGTCTGCACCTGGAGATTGCCACTAAATGCACTCTGATGGACGCATGCGCCAGACCAGCCTTGGCAAGAGATAAGAGATAAGGCTAAACGTCCTCGGGTGGCGAAGAAAGGGGATGGAAAGAGTGCGCGGTACACCATATACAGAATCTTTTCCACTTGGCCGAGTAACATTTGACCGTAGATGGAGCTCAAGCATTCTGTAGTATTGTCTGACATTCCTCAGAAATCGCTAATTGTCCGAACTCTGTGTGATGAGGAGCCAAGCCGACAAGTGGAGTGTGCGGACTTGAGGATGAACCACTTGACCCTGGCTCATAGAGAGGAGATTTTCTTTAGGTTGGAAGAGAATTGGAGAAAACCTTGATAGGCGAAACAGCTCTGTGAACCAGTACTGTCACGCCCACACCGGGGCGATTAGGAGGACATGGCAAGGTTCCCGTTTGATCTTTTGCAGAACCTTTGGAATGAGAGGAAACGGAGGGAATGCGTAGGCGAACGCTCCCTCCCAAGAGAAGTGGAAGGCATTTCCCAGAGAGCATGGCTGAGGGAACCAGCTGGCGAAGAAACTGCATTTTTTGTTGAGTGATGTAGAGAACAGATCTAGGGTTGGAAACCCCCAGCAGCGAAAAACTCTTTACAACTGTTTGTTGTTTAGCTCCCACTCGTGACACTGCCTTGTGTCCCTGCTGAGGGAATCGTCCCAATCGTTCTGGACTCCTGGCACATGCTGAACCTGTATCGATATTTCGTGGGCTATCAGCCATTCCCAGATTTGCTGAGCCAGGATTGAGAGAGCCCGAGACCTTGCCCCACCTTGCTTCAGCAGACAGAACATGGTGGTGGTGTTGTCCGTCCGAATCAGGATCGATGACCTCCTGATTCTTGGCAGGAATGCTTAGAGGCCTAAAAAGACCGCCTTGAGTTCCAAGAGATTTATGTGACACTGTGCTTCCTGAGCCGACCATCTTCCGTGGACCTGCAATTCTTGCAGGTGGGCACCCCATCCGTCCATGGAAGCATCCGATGTCATGACCAACTTTGGTTTTGTCGTGAGGAAAGAGAGGCCATGGGAAAGATTGCCTCGGACTGTCCACCAGGACATTGCTGAAACCATCATCGGAGTGATTGATATGATGTCCTCGAATGAGCCTCGAGACTGCATCCATTGAGCGTCGAGCTCCTCTTGGAGAGGCCTCATCCTTAGGCGACAGTTCAGAATCAGCGGGATACAGGATGACATCATGCCTAGCATTGACTTGTATGTCCTTACTGAAACTCACTTTTTTGCGGACAGACCCTTCACTGTCCTTAGCAGTTGTAAGATCCTTTCTTTTGTGGGAAATGCTTTCGAGAGCGTAGTGTCCTGAGTTGCTCCTAGAAATACTTTCGACCTGGAGGGAGCAAGGGAGGACTTTTCCCGGTTGATTCTGAGCCCCAGGGAGCGAAAGAGTCGAACACAGGCGTCCGATCTTCTGGCGGCTTGAAGCGATGGGGCCTTGACCAACCAGTCATCCAGATAAGGGAATACCTGGTGACCAGCTCGCTGTAGAAAAGCCGCCACCGGGGCCAAGCACTTGGTGAAGACTCTTGGAGCGGACTTCAGCCCAAATGGTAGTACTCTGAATTGGTAATGGCACCCTGCCACCTCGAACCTCAGAAAACAACAATGATTTGGGAGAATGGGAACATGAAAATATGCGTCCAGAAGATCCAGCAAAGACATAGTCCCTTGTATCCATTAGAAGCAGAATTTCCTGGAGCAACAACATTCTGAAGGGTTGGGATTTGATGAACTTGTGAAATGACCTTAAATCCATTAACTGCCTCCATTTTCCCGTCTTTTTCTTTATCAAGAAGAAGTGAGAATAGAACCCCAGATTGCGTTGATTGGGTGGCACTACTTCGATCGCCTGCTTGGTTAAGAGCAAATGGATCTCCTTCTTGAGGATTTGGAGATGACGATGGGAAGTTCTTTGCGGAAGCACATTCAGAGGCTGTTGAACAAATTCCAGGGTGTGACCGTGGCGAAATACGTCTAACACCCATTTGTCGGAAGATATAAGCTTCCATTGATTGAAGAATTTGGAGCAAACAAGGCCGAATTGAAGTGGGACTACGGTAGCAGGGGCCTGTGGATCCTCACTGTCTCTTGCTAGAGTCGTGAGCCCTTCCTCCTGATGGTGGGCGTCGACGTGCTGATGGTCTAGAATAGGCAGGTGTTGAGGTGTGCCGAAAGGGCAGCGAAGAGTACTGGGCACGAAAGCCCTGTTGATAATATGGCAGGAAACGCTGTTGAAGCTGGGGGCGAGAGAGATATTGACCTCTGCCTCTGCCCTGGAAGGAAGTAAACCTTTTTAGTTGAAGGAGTAGCTAAAGATTTAGCCGTCTCTGTATCCGCTTTTATTGACTGCAACGCTTCATCTACATGTTTCCCAAAGAGAAATTCGCTGTCAAAGGGCATATCCAAAATTTTTGCCTGAACCTCCAGTCGAAACATTGTAGCCTTTAGCCACCCTTGCTGTCTCAATACCACTGCTCCTACCATCTGTCTGAAGGCCGTTGACGAAACTTCCATAGCCACATCAATTATTTCAGAAGAGGCTTTTTCTCCTTCCGATAGCACCTCCTTTGCCTCTTTCTTTTTATCCTCAGGAAGGAATTCCAACAAGGCCGAGATGTCGGACCACATCTGGCGGTCATACCTTCCAAGAATAGCCATGGCATTGGAGGCTCTAATGGCAGTGGCTGCCAAAGCGGAAAATCTTTTGCTGATGTGCTGAACCGTCGACGGCGAAGCCCTCGCCGATATGCTGCGCTTGTCTCTATTATTTTCATCCATTTCTGCTACAAGCAACATTTTTGTCAAATCTGCTAGTTTTGTGGCAAATGCAATAAATACATAACGATGTGTTACATGCTGCTGCCACAGAATTGCATAAATCCATTGACTTTCACCATTGTCCAAAGTTTTATCAACTCTATTCATGGAACTTTAATAAAACCTAAAAATTCTAATTGTAATCATTGCCCATTGTTACCTGCATTTTGAAGAAAACCGCATTATAAGCTACCTACCTCCAAAATAAACATGCAATAAAAAATACTTAAAGAGCAGCATGCAATATGGTTCTATATTGCCATCTTGGTGTTCTGGTGACATTTAGAAACCACCCAGCAACCTTGTATATGAAGCCAGAACTCCTCAATGTCAATATGGGACTATATTACACAGTTACTGCTTATGTATTTTCTCTTTCTCTTGATATATTTAGGATAAAGTACACCCTGCCGCATACTATAAGAATATTGCAAGTTACTGAGGAGTTGCATGACCATATAGAGGAGTGAGGCCAAAGAGTTCCTTGATAAGGTTATGGAGCTGCGGCGTGACTTGCAATATCCTTTTCATGTACCGCACGGGGGTACTTTATTCCTTATAATACATGGTCCACCATCACCTTTACCACAAACCACCTAAATCCTTGTGCATAAGTCTTTCATATGAAATATAGAGCATGTTTGTAAACATGAAAAATTAAAATAGAATGTCTTGCGCAAAATTAAACATCAAAAAAGCTGTTGGATATTTGTTGCAAAAAGATATTAGAATTGGTTTAATGCAAGTCAGTATGAAAAACAAATGGTGCAGTAGTCAGAATGTGTAGAAACATTCGGAAAGTTTCTAACTTTTCTATAATAACATAAGGAGAACACATAAAACATGTTGCCCTAAATATCTCCTTTCTGCTCGTAACTGTACAGCAAGAAAATAGAGCAGAAGGAACCGCAACGTTTTGTATTCATTTTTTAAACTGCTGCTTTAATTATGCTATGTTACCAGACCTGTCTTTCAGGGGCGGCTTCTCCGCCATTGCGGAGAAGCGTCACCCCACTGGCCCAGAGCCAGCAGCTAAAAAATAAAACTACATTTGATTATCGTTTTATTTTTAAGCAGCTGGCTCAGCTAGCGTGTGCAGGGAGGGGCGGGGCCGGGGCATGGGAGGGGGTCGGAGTGCTATGTGCACTCTCTAAGTGCACATATGTGTTTGGCCGGTAGTCTCAGGCCGACCAAAACACACATGCGCACTTAAGTTTCTCTAACCCTGCTGCATTGATCACCCGGGCTGGAGAAACCCCACAGACTCTTTAAGTCCACTCAAGCCAATCCACGTGCTTTGGACAGGGAGCCTGAAGCAGCCCCAGTGTCTGCTGGGACAAAGAAGAGGAAACACCAGGCGCAACGCAGGACGCGGCAGGCAACTTAAGGTAAGTTTATTCCTTTTTTTAATTAAAAACACCCTCCCCCGCCCCACCAATTTTTGTATGTCCTCTCCCCCGCCCCACCACCTTTTGTATGTGGCGGCTTTCCCTCAGCTCCTGGTGCTGGCAGTAGGCACTGTGACATCTGAGCTCAACTGTAATAAGTTATTATGCTCTGCTTATGACATTACATGTGACATCACTCATGCATTGTTAAACTGCATCACCTAGTACATCACAAATGATCTCAAATGACATTATTGATGACCTCACTATTGACACCATCCAGAAGTACCAATGTTCTGCGTCTGATTGTGCACAGTGGTGGTTAGCTGCAGGCTCATACCCTGTGCCCAACCCACTAAGCGCAACCAACAAACACTGAGCTCCACATTGGTCTCTCTACAGCCAACTCTGCGCAGGCAGAAAACCCTGTTGCTAATGGATTTCAACTGTGCATAACAGGGACTACCTACAGGGCCTAACTTAGAGCAAAGCCCGAGCCCCCCACCCCCCATGAGTGGCCAACCCACACTGCACGGGTTGTCCACAGGGGCATTGGCTCGTGCCTAACCCTCCACAGGTGGCCTATCCCTGCTGTGCACAACCTTGGTATTGGCCACAGGATGTGGCCTTCAGCCAGGACCTGCACTGGAAGATTTGTGAGTGGACATCCCCAGCTGCACACACCCTTGAGCCCTGCACAGCGGCAGATGATGGCAGGCCCTACACCCAACTATTTGCAAGCAGCCAACCTACACTGCGTACAGCCTCCTCCTCCGCCATTTAATCCGATACATATGGGCATAAGCCCCTTTATTTCTTATATTTCCTTTTTTATTTATTTTTTACACTTCACAGTCCTAAGCCAACAGTATTAACATAAATGGTGTCATCAGTGAGATCATCAATGAGGTCATTTAATATACCATGAGCGATGTCACATGAAAGGTCAGAAGCAGCGCATGAGGGGCAAGTAACTATGTTAAGGTCTTATAATCAAAGCGAACCATAAGGATGTTACTTACCCAGTAAACATCTGTTCTTGGTATGTAGAGCTGTAGATTCACATGCTTTGCATACTCCTGCCATCTAGTGTTGGGTCCGGATGTTTGCAAGTTGTTTTTCTTCGAAGAAGTCTTTCCAGTCATGAGGTAGGGGACTCCTCCTTTCGGTGATAGTGCGCGTGGGCATCGACTCCATTGTTAGATTGTTTTCCCGCAGAGGGTGAGAATGGAGTTAGAGAGTAAAGAATAGAGATCTCCATGTAAGAGAGAACTGCAACAGGTACAGGTACCCGGGGAGGCGGGTGGGCGCATGTGAATCTACAGCTCTACATGCCAAGAACAGATGCTTACTGGGTAAGTAACATTATCCGTTTGAGGCATGTGAGCTGTAGATCACATGCTTTGCATAGATTATACAGCACTATTCTCCCAAAGCGGTGGCTAACCTGTAGCTGTTTGAGTTGTCTGAAATACTGTTCTAAGTACAGCCTGGCCCACATTAGCTTGTTGTCTCGCTAACATATCTGCACAATAGTGTTTGGTGAATGTGTGCGGTGTAAACCATGTTGCAGCTTTACAAATGTCAACTACGGGGATGTTTCCTAAGAAAGCCACAGTAGTCCCTATTTTGCGAGTGGAATGCGCTCTAGGGGGTATTGTTTATGTTTTCTGTGCTTTTGCATAACAAGTTTGAATGCATTTAACAATCCATCTGGCAATACCTGACTTGAATATGGTATTGCCCTTGTGTGGTGGTGCAAAAGCAACGAAAAGTTGTTTAGTCTTACGAAATGATTTTGTTCTTTCAATGTAATATAAAAGGGCTCTTCTGACGTCTAAGGTGTATAGAGCTCGTTCTGCCACAGAATCAGGTTGAGGAAAGAATACCAGTAATTCAACTGACTGATTGATGTGAAAGGCAGATACTACCTTAGGTAGAAATTTGGGGTTAGTACGAAGAACCACTTTGTCTCTGTGAAGTTGGAAAAAGGGTTCTTCTATAGTTAGTGCCTGTAGTTCACCCACTCTCCTCAGTGAAGTGATTGCAATGAGGAAAGCTATTTTCCAGGAGAGAAACTGTGGCTCACATTTATGCAGGGGTTCAAAAGGTGGGCCCATTAATCTTGTGAGGACTATGCTAAGATTTCACAATGGAGCAGGTGGAAGTCTTGGTGGTATTACTCTTTTGAGTCCTTCCATGAAAGCTTCGATTACTGGCACTCTGAAAAGCTATAAATGTTGCCTATTTTGTAGATACGCAGCTGTTGCTGCGAGATGTAGTCAGATAGAAGGTAAGCTAATCCTGACTGCTGCAAGTGTAACAGGTAACAAATTATATTTTTTATTGAAGCATCAAGAGGATGGATGTTGTTGTTATTGCAATAGATAACAAAACGTTTCCATTTGGCTGCATAACAGGCTCTTGTAGTGGGCCTTCTGGCCTCTCTGATGATGTTCATACAGTCTGGTGGGAGGTTTAGATAACCAAACTCTGTGACTTCAGGAGCCAGATCGCGATGTTCAGTTGTTTGGGATCTGGGTGTCTGATTTCTCCATGGCTCTGTGTGAGGAGACTGGATGTGAGGTGCAGCTTTTGATGTGGAACTAGTGACAGCTCCAACAGGGTTGTGAACCACAAATTGACGGGCCCATGTGGGAGCTACTATGATCAGTGTGAGGGATGTTTGCCTGAGTTTCCGGACCACTAACGGAATGAATGGGAGAGGCGGAATAGCGTAGGCAAATATCCCTGACCAGTTCATCCATAGTGCATTGCCTTTGGAGAGCGGGTGTGGGTACCTGGAGGCGAAGGTTGGGTGTTTTGATGTGTGGCAAAAATGTCTATTTGAGGAACTCCCCAACTTTGAAAGTATGGGAGGAGAACTTGAGGGTGAAGTTCCCATTCGTGTATTTGCTGTCTCTGTCTGCTGAGATCGGCAATCTGATTGTTCACTCCTGGGAGGTGTTCCGCTAGGAGATAGATTTTGCGGTGAATGGCCCACCTCCAAATGTCTTGGGCCAAGTGTGACAGTTGGAGAGAGAGAGAGAGAGTGTGTCCCCCCTGTTTTTGTATGTAATACATAGCTGTCATGTTGTCGGTACGAACTAGGACAGCTTTGCCGACCAGGTGAGTCTGAAATGCTTTGAGCGCTAGAAAGACTGCTAGCAGCTCTAGATGGTTTATGCGGAGAGATTTTTGCTGTTGCCTCCACAGGCCTTGCACTGCGTGGTGCTGAAGATGAGCCCCCCCAGCCAGTGAGGGACGTGTCCGCTGTTAGCATTGTCTGTGGAACTGGGTCTATGAAGGGTCCCACCACTACAGAGAGCTATGAGTACGGCCGCTTACCAACACTAGATCGGTTAACAGACCCTGCGATTGGTTCCACTGACTCGCTAAGCATTCTTGTAGGGGACGCATGTGAAGCCTGGCATGGGGAACAATCATGATGCAAGATGCCATCATTCCCAGTAGTTGCATATACACTCGAGCTGGAAGCGAGTGATTGGACTGAAACTGGAGAACTAGCGCCTGAATGCTGCACATTCTGGCTACATTGGGAAAGGCCAGAGCCTTTTGGAGTATCTAAAGTGGCACCTAGGTAATTTTGAGTGTTGGAAGGTTGGAGATGCGATTTCATCACATTGACTGTGAACCCCAGTTGGTGCAGTAACTGTAGCGTCCTGTGAGTATGTTGGAGACACTTTGAATACGTACTGGCTTTGATGAGCCAGTCGTCCAAGTAGGGGAAGACATGAATGTGTTGTCTTCTTAGATGAGCAGCGACTACTGCCAGACATTTTGTAAAGACTCTGGGAGCAGTGGTGACTCCGAAGGGGAGTACCTTGAACTGGTAATGTTGGCCCGCTACCACAAATCTGAGAAATTTGCGATGAGAGGGATGTATTGGAATATGAAAATAGGCGTCCTTTAAGTCTAGAGTAGAAAGTCGCCATGTTGCAGGAGTGGGAGCACTTGTTGAAGTGTTACCATGTGAAAATGGTCTGACTGTATGTAAAGATTTAATTCTCTGAGGTCCAAGATTGATCTGAGAAAACCGTCCCTTTTGGGTATGAGAAAGTATAAGGAGTATACGCCCGACCCGTGGTATTGTAGTGGTACAGGCTCTATAGCCCCTTTTAAAAGGAGAGACTGAACCTCTTGTTTGAGGAGGTGTAAGTGATCCGGTGACAGTTTGTGTGAACGTAGAGTAATGTTTGGAGGATTGTTGGTGAACTCCAGGCAATAATCAGAACGGATAATTTCTAGTACCCATTTGTCTGTAGTTATGGACTGCCAGACGGGTGTGAAAGACGCCCCCCGACAGGTGTTAAATGGTAGGGGGGAGTGTAGGCAAGTCACTGTTTGGTGTTGGAGGGGGAGGCGCGTGTATTGGAGCCTCTACCTTTGTCATTGTTGCCTTTGCAACCCCCTCTGAAGTAACCCTTGGAGGCAGAGGGTTGATTGTTGCCTTTGTAAGTGGTGGTGGCAGTATCTGAGGAGGTATTTGTGGATCCTCCGTGGTAGAAGGAGCGCCGAAAGGAACCACGTCCTGGGGTTAATTGAAGGGCTCCCATAGATTTGGCCACTTCTGTGTCCTCCTTCATTTTTTCTAGTGAGGAATCTACCACAGGGCCAAAGAGGCGTTCCTTGTCAAATGGTGTGTTCAGGATAGAAGTTTGAACCTCTGGTTTGAATCCTGAAATTCGTAACCAGGCATGCCTTCTTAAAAGGATGCTGGTGTTGACAGCTCTGGCTGCAGTGTCTGCAGCATCTAGGGCGCACCTGATAGAATTATTGGAAATGAGCTGTCCCTCCCGCACTAGGTCTTGCGCCTTGGACTTGTGCTCATCAGGTAGAAATTGGAGCAACTGCTCCATTTCATCCCAATGCGCCCTGTCGTACCTAGCTAACAGTGCTTGTGTATTGGAGATGTGCCAAAAGTTTGCAGCCTGGGAGGCTACTCTTTTCCCTGAAGCGTCTATCAGCTTAGATTCTTTGTCTGGGGGTGGAGCATCTCCTGTTTGTGAATTGGCCCTTTTGCATGCATTGGAAACTACCAAGGAATCCAATGGTAACTGGCTCCTTATCTGATGGTGCTGGCTTATATTTCTTGTCTACCCTAGGGGTGAGGATACGTGCCCGGACGGGATCATTAAAAATATCGTCTACGTGTCTGATCATACCCTTGAGCATGGAGAGTGTGTGCGAGGACTTTTGTGTACTACTAAGAGTTCGAAAAGGAAATCCTCTTCTAGGGATTCCTTATGCAGCTGAACCTCATGGTAGTTAGCAGCTCTACCCAACAGTTCTATGTATCCTACACCGTTGCCAGGTAGGCGTTGCCAGGTAGGTCGCTCCCCCGCCACACAGCTCCGCCTGTGTTGTCCTGCCCGCTGCTGCTGCTGGTAAGCTCGCCCCTCTGCTGTTGCCTTGGTGCCCGTTTTGCCTCTGTCCCCCTCGTGCCCCCATTTTGTGTGCCAGTTTCGCTTCTGTTTCCCCTCGTGCCCCCATTGCTTGTGTCCTTTTGCCTTTTGTCTCCCCTCGTGCCCCCATTGCTTGTGTCCATTTTTGCTTTCTGTTTCCCCTCGTGCCCCCATTGCTTGTGTCCTCTTTTGCCTTCTGTCTCCCCTCGTGCCCCCATTGCTTGTGTCCATTTTTGCTTTCTGTTTCCCCTCGAGCCCCCATTGCTTGTGTCCATTTTTGCTTTCTGTTTCCCTCGTGCCCCCATTGATTGTGTCCTCTTTTGCCTTCTGTCTCCCCTCGTGCCCTCGTTGAC
Organism: Calotriton arnoldi; assembly: GCA_963921515.1. Taxonomy (NCBI): domain Eukaryota; kingdom Metazoa; phylum Chordata; class Amphibia; order Caudata; family Salamandridae; genus Calotriton; species Calotriton arnoldi. The sequence continues at coordinate 3,912,493 of CAWUFW010000014.1, read as the reverse complement.
TGTGTCCATTTTTGCTTTCTGTTTCCCTCGTGCCCCCATTCTGCTGTGCCCAACTTTGCCTTCTGTACCCCTGCCGCTGCGTCCCCGCCCCCCTGACTGCCCATTCGCTGCCCCTGCCTCCCGCCTCTCAGCTCCCCATATATGGCGGCCGCTGCGCGGTGAGGAGAGCGACCCTTGACCTTGCCAGGTAGGTCGCTCCCCCGCCACACAGCTCCGCCTGTGTTGTCCTGCCCGCTGCTGCTGCTGGTAAGCTCGCCCCTCTGCTGTTGCCTTGGTGCCCGTTTTGCCTCTGTCCCCCTCGTGCCCCCATTTTGTGTGCCCGTTTCGCTCTGTTTCCCCTCGTGCCCCCATTGCTTGTGTCCTTTTGCCTTCGGTCTCCCCTCGTGCCCCATTGCTTGTGTCCATTTTTGCTTTCTGTTTCCCTCGTGCCCCCATTGCTCGTGTCCATTTTTGCTTTCTGTTTCCCCTCGTGCCCCCATTGATTGTGTCCTCTTTGCCTTCTGTCTCCCCTCGTGCCCCCGTTGACTGTGTCCATTTTTGCTTTCTGTTTCCCCTCGTGCCCCCATTCTGCTGTGCCCAACTTTGCCTTCTGTACCCCGCCGCTGCGTCCCGCCCCTCTGACTGCCCATTCGCTGCCCCTGCCTCCCGCCTCCCAGCTGCTCCTCCCTCCCAGCTCCCCATATATGGCGGCCGCGCCTAAGGCAAGCCCGTCTGCGCCCGTCCGCGCCTGGACCGCGCCCAGCGCCAGAACCCCTGGGCCGCTCGCCCCCCGCTCCAGCCTCGAGGACCGACGCCGTTACGATGCCACCACACTCCACACTCTCAACCCCGGACGGAGACACAACTGCTTCAAGGCCGCCCGAAACGCACACATGGCCCCTTCACCTGCCGGAACTGCAGCTACACCAGCCTCAGAGCCACCGAAGCGCCCGCCAAGAAGGACCTCAACCACCTCCGATGCATCCTACTGAACACCCGCTCCGCACGCAAACACGCCGTCGAGCTCTGGGACCTGCTCGACTCATCATCACCAGACGTCGCCTTCCTGACAGAGACCTGGATGAACGACTCCTCCGCACCCGACATCGCCATAGCCATCCCAGACGGCTATAAGATCACCCGCAGAGACCGCGTCAACGGAGTAGGAGGAGGAATCGCCATCGCCCACAAGAACTCCATCAGGGTCTCGACCAGCACCGACTACGCTCTCTGCACCGCCGAACACATGCACTTCCAGATCCACACGGACCCCAACACCACCCTCAGAGGCACCCTTGTCTACAGACCCCCTGGGCCCCGACCCCAGTTCAGCGACTCCATCGCCGACTTCATCAGCACGCACGCCCTGACTTCTACCGACTACATCCTCCTCGGAGACCTGAACTTTCACCTGGAGAACAACAACGACAGCAACTCCACCACCCTGATCGACAACCTCGCCAACCTCGGACTGAGACAGCTCGTCCACAACACCGACACATTCCGCCGGCCACACGCTCGACCCCGTCTTCTCCTCAAGCTCCCACGTCTCCTTCACCCACACCACGGAACTCCTCTGGACCGACCACCGCTGCATCCACTTCACCTTCCAGAAACTCACCACACACCACCGCACCCAACAGATCCCACGCCGCTGCTGGAGCAAAGTCACCGAAGACCAACTACGGGCAAACCTCGCTCTCAGCCCTCCCTCCGACCCATCCAACACCGACGACGCTGCCTGCAAACTCAGACGATGGATAGACGACTGTGCCAACACCCTCGCCCCGCTGAAAAAACTCACCTACAGCGACACCACCAAAAGAGCCAGCTGGTTCACCCCGTAACTCCTAGCTTCCAAGCGTACCTGCCGGAAACTTGAGTAGAAATGGCACAGTGATAAGACACCGGACAGCCACGCAGCCCATAAAGACGCCATCCGTAACCACCACCACATCAGGTCCGCAAAGAGAATCTCCTTCAAAGACCGCCTCGACAACAACGCACACAACAGCAAGGAGCTCTTCAACATCGTGAAGGAACTCTCCAACCCCAGCTCCAACACCAACGACATCCCGCCGTCGCAAGCCCTGTGCGATTCCCTCGCAACCTTCTTCCACCGCAAGATCGCCGACATCCACGACAGCTTCAACACCCAGACAGCCCCCACCAAGATAGATACTCCAGACCCGCCGCACACCATCGACCATGACCCCTTGCCAGCCTGGGCCAGCGTGAACATCGATGACACCATCAAGACCATGGGCACAATACACTCCGGCTCCCCGTCAGACCCTTTCCCGCACCACATCTTCAACAAAGCCAGCAGCTCCATCGCACCCCACCTGTGCAACGTTATCAATCTCTCCTTCGAGACCGCGACCTTCCCAGAGAGCTGGAAACACGCAGAGATCAACGCCCTACTCAAAAACCCAAGGCGGACCCAAGAGACCTCAAGAACTTCCGGCCCATCTCCCTGCTTCCGTTCCCAGCCAAGGTCATCGAGAAGATCGTCAACAAGCAGCTAACCCGATACCTAGAAGAAAACAGCATCCTGGACCCATCCCAATCGGGGTTCCGCAGCAACCACAGCACTGAGACTGCCCTCATCGCCGCCACCGACATCAGGACCCTGCTGGACAACGGTGAGACCGCAGCCCTCATCCTGCTGGACCTCTCCGCCGCCTTCGACACTGTCTGCCACCGCACTCTACGCGCACGCCTCCACAACGCAGGGATCCGAGACAAGGCCCTGGAATGTACCACCTCCTTCCTCGACGGCAGAACCCAGAGAGTCCGCTCCCACCTTTCCGATCCGAAGCCTCCGAGATCATCTGCGGCGTACCCTAGGGATCTTCCCTCAGCCCAACACTGTTCAACATCTACATGGCCCCGCTCGCACGCACGCCAGACAGCACGACCTCAACATTATCTCCTACGCCGACGACACTCAACTGATCCTCTCCCTCACCAAGGACCCCCGCCGCCAAAGCCAATCTCCATGAAGGAATGAAGGCCGTCGCCGATTGGATGAAGATCAGCCGACTAAAGCTGAACACGGACAAGACGGAGGTCCTCATCCTCGGCTCCAACCCTCAGCCTGGGACGACTCCTGGTGGCCAACGACGCTGGGAGCAGCCCCGACACCCACCGACCACGCACGCAACCTGGGAGTCATCCCCGACTCTACGCTCTCCATGGCCAAGCAAGTCAACGCAGTCTCCTCCTCCTGCTTCAACACCCTCCGCATGCTTCGCAAGATCTACAGGTGGATCCCGACAGACACAAGAAGAACAGTCACCCAGGCCCTCGTCAGTAGCAGACTTGACTATGGGAACGCCTCTACGCGGGAGCCCCGGCCAAGCTCATCAAGCGACTGCAACGCATACAAAACGCCTCCGCACGCCTGATCTCTCGATGTACCACGCCACAGCCACATCACCCCCCACCTGAGGAACCTGCACTGGCTCCCCGTCGACAGGAGGATCACCTTCAAACTCCTCATCCACGCACACAAGGCACTCCACAAAACTGGCCCAGCCTACCTCAACAGACGACTCTTCTTCTACGTCCCCAACCGCCAGCTCCGCCGACCTCTCCCTCGCCACCGTCCCTCGCATTCGAAGAACAACCACCGGCGGCAGATCCTTCTCACACCTCGCCGCCAAGACCTGGAACACTCTTCCACTAAGCCTACGACAGACCCAAGACCTGCTGACCTTCAGGAGGCAACTCAAGACCTGGCTGTTCGACCATTAGCAGCACTCCCCCCCCCCCTTCCCTCTCCCCAGCGCCTTGAGACCCTCGCGGGTAAGTAGTGCGCTCTACAAATTCTGTGATTGATTGATTGATTGAGAAAGCTTGGTAGGGTACTGATCAGGATCATTTCCTATGGGGGAATTGTTGTTGTAATCTGTCTAGGGGTCTGCGGGTATTGGCTCATTGTCCCCAGCCCCATCATCTTGATCTTCAGGTGTATGTGGGGGTGAGTGCTCAGGTGAAATTACTAATGGTTGCAACTGAGGAGAAGGAGGTGATGGAAGAGGAGGAGAAGGATTAGTATCGACATTTTTCCTTTTTAAAGGAATGTGGTAGACCTCTTCTGTCTCAGGTTTGCGTTTTGTCACCTTTGTGGTAATATGTCCAGTTGTTAGGTGAATATATAGCTCACGCTGTTTCGGACCCGGTTTGGAGGGCGGAGCACCGAAACGTTGCTCTTTGGATGGAATCGGCACATCCGTTTGTTTCGGTGCCGAAGGTTCGGTGCTGGTGTTTTGGGTGCTGGGGCTTTTGATCCCGCGGATTTCGGATTCGAAGACGTTTTCGGCGTCGAAGGGGGTGGCGCGGGCCTGTCTTTGACTTCGATCCCGAAGGTTTCGGCTCAGTGCCCATTTTCGAACGGCTCTGTTCGTAGCCGGAAGGCTTTTGGGTATGTTTCGGTGCCGAGCTAGAGGGCGGGGCGTCGGAAACATGTTCTCGTGCCGACCGTGGCCCAGAGGCAGGGATTGGACTGGAGCCTTCTTCTTGGGCTGAGTTGGACTTTGGGGCAAGGGAGGATCTGTACTCCCGGTACGCTGCCCTTGCGGGATGTCTTCGTCCCCCTCGGAGCCATAGTCGGAGATGGAGATCGGGTCTTGTTCCTCCTCGGCTCCCATGGCGTCTCCGGCCTCTTGTTCTGAATCTTCTCCAAAGAGGTCCGGAATGGAACTTGTGTGTTGGCTCTGCATGTCGCAACGTCGAGCCCGACGGTCGCGAAGCATTTCCTTTGATCGGAAAGCCTTACACGTGTCGCAGTCCTGTTCACGGTGCTCCAGAGACAAGCACAGGTTGCACAGTTCGTGTGAGTCGGTGCGCGGAAACTTCGTGTGGCACCGAGGGCAGAATTTAAATGGAGTCCGTTCCATCTACTGCGAGGCGGACCGACGCGAGTAGGCCCGACGGCCTTCCACGAGCTACCTGATCGAAAGAGGGTTTTTTCAGTAAATACGATACGTGGAGAATGGGATATGCGATCGAAAACAATACCGTCTAGGGTGTCTTGCGCACCGAGGGAAACCGGAGAAACGGTGTCGAACCGGAGCCCAGCAATTCACGTCCGAACCCGATGGTGGAAAAAAACAATCTAACAATGGAGTCGATGCCCATGCGCACTATCACCGAAAGGAGGAGTCACCTACCTCATGACTGGAAAGACTTCTTCGCAGGAAAAACAACTTGTAAACATCCGGACCCAACACTAGATGGCAGGAGTATGCAAAGCATGTGATCTACAGCTCACATGCCTCGAACCTTAACTTTTCTTTTCTTCAGTGAATTTAAAATTATTTTTTATCATATACCACATCCAACTGTTCCTTGAACATAATCTATTTATGACCATGCGCAACAGGGATTGGCCAACCACAGCTGTAGCGCGCACCAGATTCTTTTTACATAGTTTTTTTCAGGATTCGCATTTCCTGAGTCAGATTTGCGAATCCTGACACCCAGAGATTGTCTAGGATCAGCAGCATGAGATTTGTTAACCCTGCAATAAAATACCATTTCTAATATTAATTTTAATGACTGGAGTATCCCTTCGAGCCATTGCCCCATGAACCTGGGGACCGGGTAGGCTCACATGCCCCCTTACATCTCCCCCCCGGCCCCCCAACACGCTGCACACGGAAAACAGGATCGGTCAGTTCCCAAGTGACAACGTTTTTGTCAGGGGTTTGTTTTCAGCTAGTGAACATGTGCGTAAGATAATGTTCAATACATGGTATTCAAATCAAAGAATGTCTGCATAGGTTGTAGATCACAAAGGAGATGCTGCTTTTTCTCTCAATAGCCCAGACTTTGGTGGATCTTGGACGACATCAGACCAGAAGAAAACGATCATTCAGCAATAAACCGGTCTCTTGAGTCTGTGAGAAAACCTCTTCATCTAGGAAATACTAACAAATGAGTCAGTTTGCTATATTTTGCTATATGATTCTCCTTACTGAGCGTACTAACGTTTTTTTAAGTGTAACAGCGAAGTGAGATTTATTGGGACTTTGGGCCATTGGGCAGTACAGCCCCAATGAGAGAATGTTTCAGTGAACAACAGCGAGAGTGACCATAAATGTAAGCATGCTTGGGTGTCCGAGTAGTGATAACAGATTTATTCATTTACAGACACTCACAAGTGTATCTATATTACACGCACCAGTAAACCAACATCACATTTTATGCTGTAAACGTAGAGGAGGATAATCCTGAATCTGACACTATCAACTGCTCATGTGCATCGATGTGCAAGCTGTCACAAAAATGATACAATTTTAATGTTCAGATTACAACTCTGATGTAATGACACTTATTGAGGTACTTTTACTCACATAAAAATGCCACGAACAGTATGATGCACAAATGTTTGCACTGAAATTCAGAAATGAGTCACTAAAGATTGCTGGACTTGTACGACAGAAGATGACATACTACCTGCAGTTTGTTATTTTACATGTTATCTCAAAAGGCTCCTCCAGGTTTACAGTGTCTGGTATCGTTTCCAAAGATAGTCTTACATCGCCATATCCAGGGGCCTACAAGGAACAAAGTCAGTAAGTAAAGGCGGAAAACACAAGTAGGAGTAAAGTAAACTACATATGGATAAGGGGTATAAGGCGGATCTCATTCACCACAAACAGCAGGTTCCCATTTATTTCTGTATCACACCACAAACAAGCCGGATGCAAAAGATTTGCTCTAAAGTAAATTAGTAGCCATATCCAAACATTTAAGACTAATCAACAGAAATGTTATCAGTTGCGGAATTCATAAGTTCTGTGTGTTAACAGAGACTCTGACAGCTGCTATTTAAACAATATAAAAACATTTAATTGTACATTCAATAATAACAATATCAATGAGAAAAAATGCAATAGACTTTTAAAAAAAAAAACATTGGATATAAACGTTTAAGACCACCAGCCCTGCAGGACTCACAATGCCTTCTGGGTAAGACAGGCAGAACACAACCAAGCCTGAATGAACTTGACTCACAGTTCAAAATGATTGAAAGCCTAAGTGAGTATGAATGGGCTAGACTGTTTAGCCTCGAGTATGCCACCATCAAACACCTTCTGCCTAGGGATGGAGAAAAGGCAGTCATCTGCATCCACATTCTGTTAGTTGAAACTGAGACTCTGATCTAATGTGTTGGCTTGTTAACAGCGGCTTAGGTGGCAGAAATCATGCATGATATTTAATATAGAGTAACCAAAGAAAATTTCAACTGACTGAATTCAGACTATGGCACATCTTAAACGGATCACTGTGTTCAATGTAAAAAAATCTTTAAAGGACGCTGAACTAACCCATCCATGGGTGGCAGATTTTATCATAAGGCCTACTCCTCGCTCGTGTCTGATGGGGATGACACAAGCGGGCTGAAACCTATGAATAAGGAAATACTTCTGGTAGAGATGACATGCTCAAGGGTGATTACACTATCACTATGTGTTTCTGAAATAGGAAACAATAAAGGAACTACAAGAAGTGGAAGAAAAGTGCGCACCCGCTGACCAATATTTTTTCATTTAACCCAAAGACAAGGTCAACTCGTTCCACCTAGTCCATGACCAACAGACGTCTAGAGCTTTCATCAGTCTTTCTATAGTTACTGCTGTTTTTCCACACCATCTCAGGATGACTGCCTTTGAGTCAAGTGTGATTTAGAAACTACTCTCAACAGTGTACAGGTGGGTGTTGCATGAAACCCACATACGGACCATCGTGCCTATATGTATGTGTGTGTGTGTGTATGTATATATATATATATATATATATATATTCAATGAGAAAAACAAAGGTTACAGGGACGTTATAGTTAGGAATTGAATCAATCAACCTTTATTGCGTGATTACTAAAAACCATTGCAACTATAAAACAATATATCAAAATCTATGATATGATAAAACCATATTTTAAAATGCTTTTTGATCAAACAATGATTGGCGAGTTGTTCAAATTTCGAGCCCTTATTTACATGGGAACTTGTGCCGACCCACAAGTCTCAGGTTTTACAAGCGAACTGTTAAAAAGCAGAGGATAATTTTAAAGTTTTCCAGATTTTTGCATTGTGAAGTTGCAGGTAATGCAGGCATTCGGGCGCTGTGTAGCTCCAGGCAGCTGAGACGAGAAGGTACTGATTCTGTTAGGCCCTGGTGCCAAGGCGGATAAACCATAAGTGCATCATAAGGTGGCCCTACCAACTGTCTGCAAGATGGAGGTTAACATTTTTTCTATAGTTAGGAATTAGCATTTAAAAAATCTTAGCAATTCACTAAAAAAACAAAACTTTACAGGGATGTTACAGTTAGGGTCAAATTTTACTCATACAAAACCAGAGAAATTCAGCCAATAGTTAGCTGAGTTAACTATAACTCGCGCCCCCGCAATGCGCTGCTTATGACCACACAAATTACATCAGTGATGACATCATCCACAGCGTGGACGTACCCACTCACACCCCTATAGAATCTTTTATACACCCACTGCAACCCCCACACAATCATTCACAAACCCATTCAAAGAGCCATACCACTACTTACACACCCATTCACTGATTCATAGATCTACACACACATCCACTCGCTTACCCATACAGCCACTCATACACCCACTCACTAATACAGCCATTGACATATCCACTCATACACCCATAGAAACACTCACACACTGAGTCAGCCATAGAACTACTCACACACCTAGACACTCACCCTGCCAGTCAATCACACAGCCACTTACTCACCTGAACAGTTACACACACACACACACACACACACACACTCGTACAAATAGTAACACGTACTCACTCACCTATACAGTCACTTACAGAAGCACGCAGTCATCCATATAGCCTCTCACATTCACTCACTCACGCATACAGTCACTCATATACCCAGTCACTCACGTATACTGCCTTTCACATACCCAGTTACTCACTCATACTGAGACATGCTCTCAGTCACCGACACAGCCATACACACACACACACACACTCACCCATACAGCTTCTCAAACACGCACTCAGTATTCCATACAGCCACTGACTCGCCCACTCATCATCCATACATGCAGTCAAACACCTCCTCACCCACACATAGACACCAAGACAACCATAGAGGTATTCAGACAACCAATCAATCACCCTTATAGCCATTCACGTACCCACTAACACATTCATACACCCACTTAGACATCAACTGACAGACAGATGCACACATTTACACAGTCAGTCACTCACCCATACATTCACTGAGACACCTAATCACTCACTTATACAGTGAGTTATGCACCCACTGAGTCATCCATACAGAAACTCATACACCCACTGATCCACCAATACACCTTAGTATACATATTTAACACTCAAACTTTTTAAAAACAGTCACTGGATGATGTCATCATTGATGTCATCAGAGATGTCATTTGAAATGTCATCAGTGATGTCACTGACCAGGTCATAAGTGATGTAATATGTGAGGTCATAAGCAGTGCATTGTGGGGCGAGAGTTATAATTAACTCAGCTAACTAGAACAGCTGAATTTCTCTGGTTTTGTATGAGTAAAATCTGAACCTAACTAACATCCCTGTAACCTTTGGTTAATTTTACTGAACTTCTAAGCTTTTTTAAATGCTAATTCCTAACTATAATGTCCCTGTAACCTTTGGTTTTTCAGTGAATTTCTATGGTTTTTTAAGCAGTAGTCACGCTGGCAGAGTGGTGGAGGAAGGGGATGGGGCTTCCAACCAGCTCTCAGGAATCCCACTGTGTAGGACTTACAGGAGGTACCAGGAGGGCTTGTTGGCCCCCCAAGGTCCCTCAGGAGTAAAGTGGACTTCATCCCCCAACCAGTAGTGCGCCAGGAGGCGAGTTTGCTGAGTGGTGGAGAAAAGGGGCGTAGCCTCTGACAACTACTCAGCAATCCTGGACGTCCTTGGGGGCCAACTACCCCTCCTATTACTTCCAGTTGGTCCCATACAGCAGGATTGCTAAGATATGATAGCAGGCCATGCCCCTTTCTCCAACACTCTGCAAACGCACCTCCTGATGCACTACGAGTAGGGGGATGAAGTCCCCTTGGCTATTGAGGGTCCTTGGGACAACTACCCCTCCCGTTACCTCCAGCAAGAACCATACAGTGGGTTTGCGGAGAGGTTTTCTGTGGCCATGCCCTCTATCTCCTCCACTCTGCAAACGCGCCTCCTGGTGCACTACTATTTGGGGGATGAAGTCCCTTTGGCTCTTGAGGGTCCTTGGGGGTAACTAGCCCTCCTGTTAGGTCCAGTAAGACCCCACATACCTGGATTGCTGAGAGGTGGTCAGAAGACACGCCCCCCTTTCTCCACAACTCTCCTTTCTCCACAACTCCGCAAATGCGCCTTCTGGCACACTGCTGCTTGGGGGATGAAGTCCACTTTAGTCCTGAGGCCCTCAGGAGGCAAGGGGAGCTCATCCCCTCACCAGCAGTGCGCCGAGAGGCGCGTTTGCAGAGTGGAGGAGAAAGGGGCGTGGCCTCTGACCACCTCTCAGCAATCCCACTGTGTGGAGCTTACTGGAGGAAACAGGAGATCTTCTTGGCCCCCTAAGGACCCTCAGCAGCCATGGGGACTTCAACCCCCAACCAGGAGCGTGTCAGAAGGCACATTTGCACAGTAGTGGAGAAAGGGAGCGGGCCTCCTGCATGTTGCAGCTTTTTAAAAACATTTTTTTTTAGGAAGGGCGGGTCGCATGGCCCTTCCTTCCCTGGACCATTTTGGGCCCCGGGGACCACATCCCCTGGGGTCTGATACTTTTTTTTTTTTTTAATCTGAAAAAAACAGGATGGGGGCAGCGCGGCACACTCCCGGGCTGATTTCTGACCCCATCCCCCAGGGCCAAGCCACCATTATTTATTTTTTTAAATGGTGAGGGGGGCCTGCGCGAACCCCTCTCTAGGCCGATATTGCCCCGGGGACCCCATCCCCGGGGCATGCCAATTCTTTTTAAATAATTGGGAGCGGGGCCACTCCTGAGGCCTATTTTGGCCCTGGGGACCCCATCCCCCGGTGCATAGCCTCTCGCTGGGGATCGCGGGGGGAGCCTCAAGGCCCCTGCGGTCCCTGCCAGCTCCCAGTCTCCTGCGGGAGCCGGCACTGATTTTGGGCAGAGGGAGCTGCAAACTCTGTCCAAAAGCAATTCTGCTTCACTTCATGGAAGCAAGGGCATTTTTACTGCTCTCGCTTCCATGAACCGGAGCAAAGTTTGCTATGACATGGCGGCCAAGCCATAGCAAACTGCAATGTCCTGTTGGACGGGGGCACCCCGGGATATTGCCGGAGCCGGCCCTGGAGAGTGGCGGTCCCCAGGGCCATCTAGGGCTCCTTTCATAACATTTGCCCTGGATAGGTAGTGGTCCCCGGGGGTCCGCAACGGACCCCCTTAGTGATTTGTGCTCCAGGGAGGTGGCAGTCCCCTGGGCTGCGGGGGAGGCCATAGGGTCTCCCCTGCTTAAAAAAAAAAAAAATGAAAAGTATGTACCCCGGGAAAGTGGCAGCCCCCGGGGCAGCGGGGGGGGGGGGTGAGGTGGGGCGCGTGGCCACCCACATTTGAATCTGTTAGCCCCGGGGAGGTGGCGGTCCCAAGGGCTGCATGGGGTGGCTGGAGCCTCCCACGCATTATAGCATAATATTGCCCCGAGGAGGAGGCAGTCCCTGGGTTATGGGGGGGCACGTGGCCCCCAGCATTTCAATCAATTAGCCCCGGGGAGGTGACGGTCTCCGGGGCTGCTGGGGCCCAATTGGGCCCCTGCATTATTTGTAATTGCCCCCGGGACCTGACCCACCCGGGGGCCTAATTAAACAAACCGCGGCAACCCGCGCACCGCTTTTTTTTTAAATTTTCATTGGGATTCGCGGATCCAACGCGACTCCTGCTGAATTTATTTTTAAAAAAATGCTTTTTTTGGCCCTGGAGGGTCTCTATGGGACCCCTTCAAGAGGCCTAGGGGGTCAGGGTGTTTCTACCCTGCCCCCTTTTCTTTTTTTAAACGTTTTTTTCTTGTGAATCGGATCAACTGAGTCACAAGATGGCTGCCAACACTTCCTGGTTTGAAGTGTTGGCAGCCAATCAGATCTCAGGCACGAGATCGGGAGGTGTCGCGGATCCACCGCACCCACAGTTGTATATCTGAGAAATCTTTAAATTTCTCAGCAACTACTGAACGGATTTACACCATTTAACAAAAAGGTCGCTTTCTGGACCAAGCGCTACCTTTTTGCTAAATTTGGTGTAATTCTGTTCAGCTGTTCGGGCTGTAGCCTTGTCTAAAGTTTCCTATGGAAATTAACATTGAGAAAAAGCGATTTTGGACCCCCCCACCCTGCCATGACGGATCACACCGAAATTTTGAAAACAGTAGCTGAAGTGAGCATCAAATTAGTTTTGAAAATGTCATGAAGAGTCGTCAAACGACGTCAAAGATATAGACAACTGAAAAACAGCTTTTTAATAGAAATCAAGTCATAACTAACTACCTACTTGCGAACGCCAGTAGGAGATACATATATATATATATATATATATATATATATATATATATATATATATATATATATATATATATATATATATATATATATTCAGTGTTATCCTCCGCTTCCAACAGGATACATCCATCCAACAACGGACACAGACCCAGGATCAGTGCAAAAAGTCTTTATTGCTCCTCTCTTGTCGCCATTACGCGTTTCGGCTCGTCCGAGCCTTAATCACATGACATATATATATATATATATACATATTTATTTATTAGTTTTTTACAGCCGATATTACCCTTCTGGTGCAGTGCTTTTGATGGTTACTCATACTGTGCTCCTTCTCAAACACAGGTTATCCTTATTAAGAGATGCTTTCTCATAATTTCTCACCAGGTCAATTAGTTTGGTTAACTAACTTAACAAGATTTTATTTTCCTAATGCTCTTCACAACACTTGCTCTTACAATGACCTAAGTAGACAACACCACTGTCCAATCATGTAGCGTTATCCCGAGAGCCTGGTTCTGAAGAAAGCCCAAGCCCCATCTTGAACCATCAGTGACACAGCGATCAGCAAAAGCTGAAGGCTGTCACTGCATCGTAGCTATAGACACCGGCGGCTTTGAGGCACTCAAATCTACCCAATCAACCAACAACTTTATCTATAGATCGGGGGAAATTTGTTGGGGGCTGGTAAGACCCCTAGTAAAGAGCATAATAGGTGGGATTTCTTCACCTGGCTTTTGAGTCTACGTGGCTTGATCGCACACCACCACCGCTGTTGCCCTCACCCAATAAACCTCTGCTTCAAATGAAGCTCGGGTCGAGGCCTATGGTGCTCAACCGATTTGCTGCAATTTAACTGGATTTACTACACAGGCACTAGAACCACTACACCTGCGTCAGGGGTTTTTCTGCACCACCACAACTGCTAGGGGCATTCCTCTGACTAAGCTCCATCATAGGTGAGATTGAACCTTTTCATCTGCTATTGGGAAATTTGAGCAGCTTCCCTGCATCTGCTGTGGGGTGCCCTACAGCCCAGATAACGTGCATAAGATACCAATCTGTTAAGCATGACCTTCTCAATAGGAGAGAGTGTATTTCCCTTTTTGCTAAAAACGTAATATATTGCACCCCGAAACCAACCCTTAATTCTGTAAGATACTAACACTTCAAACAAGTATCAAAGTTTCCCTTTTAATGAATTATTGAGAAAGTGGTCTCATCAAGCTTCTTGCTCCTAAGTCCAATAATTTTCAATCCAGATTTCATCCCAAATGAAACAAACAACCTACAGCACTCCATATCTTTCTTGACGACCTAAGAATCCGGGAAGAAGGTAACATTAAACTTCTAGTCTTGCTTGATCTTTAAAGCTGCGCTTGACAGCGTTGATCATAATTCCCTACAAAACTTTGTCTTCTGCAGGATGGAGAAAGAAAGAAAGTTTTTATTTTTTTTATTTTACTCTTTTTTATTGATTTTCCACAAATTGCAAACTTGGTTACATTGCAGTATAGGGTATGACCCATTAAAGGTAAATACAAGTCAAATAGCAGACATCGGTATACAAGGTTAACAGAAGGTACAAGACATCTGTATTACAGGCAGCAGAAAGCATATATATTAAGGTTACAAATCCTGCTGTGTCCCAGCTGTCCCATGTGTACCCTCTTCTGTCCCGTCCAATTCAGGAGTGTGTTGTGACGGTGTTGAAGTGCCACCAGTGTCCCGCAATTCCCGCAGGTAGGAATGGAATGGTTGCCATATGTCAAGGGGCATAGCAGTGGGTGGTTGTAACTGTGCATAAGTGTCACTGTTAGTGTTGCAATATGTCATACTGCGCAGCCAGGAGTGTACTGTAGGCGTGCGTTTACTACCCCAATTAATAGCCACTTCGCATTTGGCGATAAGCAGTGCAATGGCAACAAACCGTCGTTTAGGTTTGGGGAGGTCATGTGTGTACCCAAGCAACGCCATAAATGGCGTGTGTGTAATCACCATTTCTATCATTCGGGAAATTTTCCCAAATATTGCTGTCCAGTAGCCCATTATTTTAGCGCATGTCCACGTAATGTGTGCAAAGTCTGCATCTGGGGAGTGGCATTTCGGACATGAATGTGATCGAGTAGGGAATCTTCCTATCCACATGGTACCAGTGCCGAGCGAAGCTCGCTTGCGCCACCAGATAGTAGACATGAAAATTTGGTACCCCAAACCCTCCTCTCTCATAAGGCAACATTAGTGTGTCCCAGCTGACGCGGGGTTGTTTACCACCCCAGACCAGTCGTATCAACAGTGTTCGAAGGGCTGAGAAGAAGCTATTATGTAACGGAATTGGAATATTATGGAATAGGTATAAAAATTGTGGGAGGACAACAATTTTAACGATGGCTATTCTTCCTGCCATGGACAGGGGTAGCGTCAACCACCGCTCTATGTTACGTCCCAGCTTTTCCATTACCGGGCCATAGTTCAACTGGAGGATACGATCCTTCTCTCTGTGTATATGAATTCCTAAATACTTGACTGAGTCCTCACACCACTTCAATGGAAACTCCGCAAGCCTACCACAGGGCGCCTCCGTCAGCTGGAACACCTCTGATTTCTCCCAGTTAATGCATAAACCAGATAGGGTGCCATATCTTGTCAAGTCACGCAGAAGCGGCGCCAAGTAAGAAAGAAAGAAAGTTGGTGAGCTGGTTCCAATCTTTCCTCTCATGCAGTTTTCACTTTGTAACAAGCATTGGCACAGACAACTGGTCTGGCCTTGGGAAGCTGGTGTGTTGGTTACTTTTTTTTATTTGCAATTGCAAGCATTGCACATGCATGGGCGAGTGAGTATTTTTTATATATTTTTTTAATTACATGAGGCTTGCTATACAGTTAAAGCGGTTTAGGCCTGGCCTAAAAAATGACTCCTCCTGATCTTCAAAAAATGTCACTAAATTGCGGTGTCTCAGTAGACCCAATACCTCCATTTTAACTTTTCAACATATCCTCTAGGCTCGATGATATAAGGTAAAAACATAACCATACATCAAAACACCGATGACACTCGGCTATACCTCAGTTGCTAGCCCTTTTAGCATAAACATGCGGAGCCTTTATAGGCGTCACTCCCATGTACTTATGTCAGTTGCTTTCAAGGCTATCCATGCCCCCAGATGCAGAGCCCCAATAGCAAATTGGTTATGACCAGTGTGCAGATTCCTACGCTTGCAACTTATTAACGGATAGATTCCAATGAACAGAACGGGGAGGATGGAAGGGTCGGTGAGAATATTGCAGTTAGATAGAATCTCTACCAGAAAGAGCATTATCAACGGCAAGTAACTTGTCCTTCTGATAGAGACTACTAACTGCAGAGTCCTCACCTTCTAAAGCGATACCAAAACAGTACCTATTCAGAGGAGAATCTGTGAATGGACTCAACCAAACATTTCTGTTGGACCAAGCAGACTAAATGCCCCTCTCGGCAAACCTGGCTATCCAGAACATATGGAGTGAAGTCCAGGACAGAACCTCCATGTGCCAATGCAATGGTAGCAGCTTTGGCTCCTGTGCAATTAACTAGCGGCACTTTCGGAGAGCTGTTTGTTAGCCAATTAGTCGCACATTTTAATGCAGTCCACAATCCAACAGGAGACGTTCCTTTTCTGCACGCCCTTGCCTTTTTTTGCTACGGCATACCTCACAAAGAGCTGATTGTCCACCCAGTGTTCTCTGGTACGATCGATGTAAAAGCTCAATGCTCTTTTGGAATCCAAGCAATTGAGTCTGACCTCCTCCTCAGAGGAGTGAGGCAGAGCAAAGGAGGCCGGTAAGGTGATATTTTGGCCAATGTTGGATGGCGTCAGAACTTTTGGCAAGAAGGATGCTCCTAAAACGCACCCTTCTTAGTCCCTCAAACTTACTTCCGTGCCATTGAGGCAGAAGTCACTAAACTCCTATGGGACAACAAACCGGCTCGCATAGCTATGGTGAAACTATACCGCACCTGGTATGGAGGCATTGCACTCCCGAACATACAGACATAATACTGGGCTGCCCAACTGATAGTGATTAACCACTGGATTCACGTCCCCCACACAGACCCAGCTTATATCCTTGACAGGTTGCAGTTGGGTGAGACGGGGCCTTATAGGGCGCTCTACAACAAGACCCAGACCCTAATGGGCCCCACCAAACACACACTCCAGGTATGGAATATAGTCCAAAAAAGTTAGGGTGGCATAACATACTCACGCAAGCAACACCCCTCTGGGTCACAGATAGGCTGGGCAGATTGGAAAAAAGCAAAGGCTTTACTCACTGAGACCATATTGGAATATCTAAAGTGGGCGACCTCTGGGTACGGGGAAAAATGATCCAATTTACACAGCTCCAGACGCAGTACGAGATGGCATCAACGGAGCACTTCCGTTACCGACAGATCAAACACGCCCTTGAAGCGGCAATTCCCCCCGACACCACCCTGCCTGAGGCCTCCCCGCTAGAAGATAGGCTCCTGACAGATCACATGGACAAAAAAGCAATATCTATGACCTATCGGAAAATTATCAATAACATGCCAGATCCGGTGCAGAAGCTCAAAGACAAATGGCAGGCAGACCTAGGAGAGTTAGATGACACGGATTGGCAAGAGGCCCTAGCCTCCCCTAGAGAGGTGGCAATCGCATCCAAATTACGCCTGATACAACTCAAGATCTTCCATAGAGTCCACTACACTAGAACTACTCTCTGTAAGATCGGGAAAGTGGACACCCCGCTCTGCTTGCGACAATGTGGGGAGGTAGGCACCTTTTTTCATACTATATGGGCATGCTCTGCAGTGGCGTCAAACTGGGAATCAGTTATGTCCCTTATCACGAGGGTGAGTGGAAACCTAGTCCCTACAGAGCCCAGATGCTGCTTACTCAATATTTGGGATGCAACAGACCTGAACTCGACGTTACAGACTTGGGCTACCCTGGGTATTATGCTTGCCAAAAGAAATATTGCTAGACACTGGGGTGTGGCAACCGCCCCCCACACCCGCAGAATGGTGCAGGGATATGGACACGGCCATGGTGGCGGAAAAAACTGTGTACATACATAGGGGTTGTCCCAGGAAATGGATAAAAAAATGGGGAGGATGGAACACATATTGGAGATATTTGCGAATTACCTCTCATAACTCAAGAACTGGAATAATCATCTGCCAGTAACATTGAATGTGGTAACGACTTATATGCAATCGATCAGGTGTATCTATTTCCGTAATGTCTATAGAAGGTGACAAAGAATGTATACTGTCTTGACTATATCTGTCCTATGATACATGTAAAGAATCATTAAATGTGCCTGTCTTTCATATATAAATAAAAGTAAAAAAAAAAAAAAAGAAGGATGCTCCTGTCCGCAGAACCAGTTTGTTTGGGAAGAACGTGGGGTACGTGGGTAGACACAGAGAGCTTGAAGCTCAGAGAGCTGGTTGTGGTAACCAGAAAAACAGTCTTGAGGGCAAGAAGCCACGAAGGACAGCTGTGGAGGGGCTGAAAGGGGGGACACATCAAATATGTGAGGACCAAGTTAAGGTCCCACAGTGCATGACAAAGGGAGAAAGGAAACAAATGTTGGAGGCTTTTAAAAAAAATGCACCACAGCAGGTGATTTAAATAATGAGGGCTGATCCAGCAACCACAAAAAGGCAGAAAGATACCCTTTAACAGTGCCCAGAGAAAAGCTTTGCCGGGCAAGAGACACAAACAACAACAAAACATCTGATACCTTTGCTTGAAGGGGGGTCAATGTGCAGAGTGCCGCACCAAGCCACAAATTTGTCCCATCGACAGTCGAATATTGTCTGTTGAGGGACACAGGGCAACCAAGAGACATCAATCAACTCCGGAAAAAGTTCGAAGGTGTTCAGCTGTCACCATTCAGTCTCCAAGCATGAAGGTGGAGATTGCAAGTTGCAGTCTTAAGCTGACGATACGCAGATCCTGTGACTATTGGATAAGAATGAGACTAATACCTACAGCAAGTAATAGCAGATCCACCCGAAGGGGCAGCCTATATTAAAGGACAGATAGATGCTCATGTCCAGGTGCTCTGGCTACTATACTCCCTGAGCCAAATCCAGGACCACTAGAATGACTTTAGCCTGTGCAGTCATAGTCTTCTTCAGAGCTCTGGGCGGAAGAGGTATCAGTGGGAAGGCATACAGGAGACCAGAGTTCCACCTTAGGATGAACGTGTCTCCTAGTGAGAGACGCCTTGGAAACTAAAACGTGCAGAACTGTGGACATTGTGCATACTCGGCAGTGGCGAATAGATCAAGCCAAGGTTCTTCTTATTTGCAGAAGAGACCATGCGGCACCTCATGATCTGCTAGGCGTTGACAGCTGAGCTTGTCCACTATGGCATTCAAAGATCATGCCAGATAAATCATCAGCTGGAAAATTCTCTGATGGTCCAGCCAATGCCACAGGCACAGTGACTTCTGAAACAGGGTCTACGACCCCACACCGCCCTGTTTGTTGCAATACCACATAGTGGTAGTGTCTGTAAGCACCAGTACCAGCCTCCCGTTGATGAATAGAAGGAAGGCTTTCAACGCCAATCGGACGGCCCTCAGCCCCAGGTTGATATCTGGAACTCCGGCGAAGACCAGAGGCATCTGATCTACACCTCTCCCAGGTGGCCGCCCCAATCCAGAAGTGATGCATTAGTCACCACTGTCAGTTCTGGGTGGGATAGGGGAGGGGTCTTAGCTTACGAACCAATTGCAGTCCAGTAACAACCATTGCTGATCGTTCGCAGTCTCCTCTGAAATCTGGAAGCAGTTGGAGAGGTCCCCTGGATGTTGTGCCCAATGAGGCTTCAGATCTCACAGCAGAGCCACCTGGCGTACTTCACAAGCAGGTTGCAGGAGGCCATCAATCCCTGTACCCTTTGAGTCGACCTCACTGAAATCCAGCACAGAGGCAGATCGGGATCACAACCTAAAAGTCATGGACTCTCCTTTCTGAGAGAAAAGCAAGGAACCAAATCGTGTACAGAATGTCTCAGATAAAGGGGAGCTTCTGAGGAGGAGTCAGGTGTGACTTCAGCACATCGATACTGAACCGCTTAAATGTCAGCAGGATGGCGGGTCCAACCAGAGGTGGCATGGTGGGCAAAAGAGCAATGTGTTGAAATGTGCCCAGAACAACTGTCAGTGGTTAGACAAATTGCAAGCATTCCTCCCATAACCTTTTGTCTGTTTGAGGAGGTTCGCCATAGTCTGAAGGTGAGTGCCTGGGGTGAGCCTGCCTTCAAACAGCCAGTCATCGAAGGAGGGGAAGGCTGGGACCTCTGAAGATGTGCTGCTACCACCACCATCACATTTGTGAACACCTGAAGGGCAATGGTGAGCCCGAAGAGGAGCACAGCAAACTGAAAATGCTCATGTTCCACCACGAACCGCAGGTAGCGCCAATGAGCCTCCAGGATGGATATATGGAAATAGGCTTACTGCACATCCAACGCCACCATCCAGTCTCCAGGGTCGAGGGCAGACCAGACCTGGGCTAGGGTGAGCATTCTGAATTTGTCATTATGAAGGTTTGCGTGGAGGGGGCTTAGGTCTACAAAAAGGACGAAGGCCTCCATCCTTCTTTGGCAGCAGCAAGTAGTGGAAGTAGCAACCACAACCCACTTCTGGGGCAGGCACAGTCTTGATAGGCCCTTTGGCCAAAAGGGCTTGCACTGTCTGCTGTAAGACAGACGTGGTCCTCCGTCAGTCGTTCCGGGCATGGTAGAAGGTGTGGTGGAGTGTCCATGAAGGGTAGAGTGGACCCCCTCTGGACAATTTGCAAGACCCACCTGTCTTGTAGAAATAGCTGAATCCTACCACCAACTGGGTGGCTGTGCTCCACCTAAGGGCACATTAACGAGGTTTTGCAAATGGGGCCGGATGAGGGGGTGGAGTGGGGCCATAATGCGGCTCAGTGGTCTGACCCACACATTGTTCCTGACCGCATGTTTGGTGGGGGGCATGGGTTCGGCCACGAAAGGGCTATGCACCTTGAAGAGTCTGTCAGTATGAGGCACCTTTGCCGAAACCCGCAAAAGGAACAGTAGCACTAATGCGGTTGACGAGGTAGGGCAGATAAGCCCAGGGAGCACGCTGTGGCCCTGATCTCTTTGAACCACTCTAGAAATGAATCTGCCTTGCCTACAATGAGGCGAGTCCTGTCAAAGGGCACGTCCATAAGGGATGACCAGACATCGCTTAAAAAACCCGTGATGAATAGTGACACTAGTACCAATGGCTCACCCAGTGGAATCCGTGGTATCCAGGCCACAAAGAAATGAGAATTTTGCAGTGTCACAGCAGTCCTGTATGGCCTGGGTTAGGACACGTCAAAGATCTTCTGGGAGGACTTGAGCATCTAAATCCCAGTGGGCGTGGGAATAGCAACCCAGCAGGCAACAGTCATTGACTGACCTGAGAGTCTAGCTAGTGGGTGAAAATATCCTCTTCCCGAAGGTCTGCACTCTCTTGGACTTCCTATCGGAAGGAGTAGTCGGGAAAGTATTTGGGTGTGTCCGACCGGTGGAAGACTGCACCACCAAGCTCTCATGAGAGGGGTGCTGAGACAAAAGGGCGGGAAAACCAGAGGAAGGTCTGAGACACCTCGCAATTTGGAGACTGACTGGATGCCCAGAGCCTCAAGGAGAGTATCAGTGAGTGCCTTGTTGAAAAGTACTAGGGGGGCTCAGTAGAGATTTGCCCCAGTTGGAGTACGTTGGTCAGAAGATTACTTTTGACATCTAAGGTGGGGAGCTGGAGGTTGAAAACTTCGACCGCACTCCGTATGACCATGGCAAAGGAAGCACTTTCTTCAGTGGCACGGCCTGGGGAGAGACAAGGCTAAAATGAGGGTAAGTGTCAAGATCACTAGGATCCTCAAGGCCATCATACCAGTTTTCTCCCTTGTAGAGTTGGCCAATTTCATCTCCTGCATTATAGTGATTCTCGGAATCCGACTCAAACAAGGAATGCAATGTATGAGATCAGCTTTGTGGAAGTGGGACGTTAAGCGGGTCAGGTTGCGGTCTGATGGAAACCAAGAGTGGCCTTGGGCAAGGTCAGAGCAGCATCAACTCTGAGTTGGAGAGCACAATGGACACCTCGTCTTCTGGTGTCAGTGGAGCCAGCATCGGCGTTGATGCTCCGGGAACCAGCAAGGAATGTGGAGCTGGAGGCAGAGTCTGCACAGGGAGCGCCTAGTGAAGGGTTCAGAGGGTCTAAATGGTGTCAAGGTCATCTTCCTACGCATACGATAGTGGCAGGAAGAGGCAGAGTCCAGCTAGGATTATTCATATTGTTCCCTATACGTACCCAAAGATTTGGAGTGAGATAACTGACCTTGGGAATGACTTATGTACTGACCCTTCAACTTGGACCAGTCTCGTCACAGAGTCTTCTGGTGCACAAAGTTTGGCCGCGCGAACTTGTATGATCTTCAGGTTCATTCGCGCGCAATCACTGCAGGCCCTAAAGTCATAACTCGACATAAGGCACCACAGGCAAACCTGATGATGATCCATCACAGGCATTTGCTTGCGACAATCCTTACAAAGTTTAAAACCTTTTGTTTTGGGAGGTGGCATTTCCCTTGCATACTGTAAATTTTGTAGGTAAAAAGGGTCTCAAAGAGACCAGAAGTAGCTCCGGACCCACATCTGGTGGCGAGGAAAGAAAGGAACTGACGTGAGTGCATGGGTGTGGTGCCTGCATAGGCTCTGCACGTCATTTCCGGAGCTGCATGATGTCAGCGCAATGCCGCACAGTGCCACCTACTGTCACACACTGATACTGTTGAAAAGGATTTCAGATCCAGTCTGATACCTGGGGAATATTCAAAAGGCGAGGAATCTGCAGTTTGAAGTCTCTATTAGACATTTTCGTCTTTTAAAACAAAACACCAGCTCAGTAATCTCCAATAGTCATGAGGCATAAAGATCAAAAAAGTCTATGGTGCTTTCTGATCAGAACAAGCATTGGCATAGCCAATAGGTCTCGCCTTTGGGACCTTATAAGTATTTAGCCATGCAGCACATTATCCTTGGTGCTGTGCCGCCATGAATTGAAGAGCTATATAATTACTGTACACTGGGTGATGCAGTCCTTAAGTACTGTGAAATTCAAGGTACAATTTCTTTGAAGCATCATTTCACTGTGTTTATTATGAAAGTTATTAACTTTAGCCAAATTTAGACTGTTAGAAAGTGTTACATGTATATAGCGCTTACTACCCCTGACGAGGCGTTGATATGGAGCTCCTTATGACTCCATGCCACTAGGAATTCAATGCTCCAGTAACAGGTTTTTTTTTCCGGTTCCCAAGTTCAGCAGTAGTAAGGGCAGTGCAGCTGGACTACAAGTTCCAGAATAGATTAGGGTGTTAAACAGAAGCCCTGAAGTGGAGCACTGCCTCCTTGATGACACGAAGTCCCCTGATTTAACTAAGAGAACTAGAATGAAATACAGACTATGGAGTGGACGAACTGTGCTCAACTACCAGGGAACAGTTAAGATTTGAAGTAGCCTCCTCACCTCAACAATGGTAGTGTGTTCACAGGAAGATATAAGGAGCATAAAGGCACGCATATGGTTGCAGTTGTGTGTGTTTTTTATTTGTTTTTTTTACTTTTGAGGCTCTTAATGTCCACTCCAGTCTTATGTGTTTTCTCATGAGGATTGTAACTGACTGCGAAACATCTGTTCTGGATTTTATATCCGTTGTAGCATACCTCGTTCAGTGTTTGGAACTGAGACAGTAAACATCCCGCATTCGAAGAATTTACTGTGTGCAATTTTAATTCAACGTTTCAATGCGTCACCTCAAGCACCTGTGTTATGCCACTAATATAAATTAATTTGCAGATGTTAATCACTGTAACCAAACGAAAGGAGGCGGACATGTGGCCTCTGGCTTCAAAGGCACAAAACCAGAGTTCAGATCTTCGTTCCTGCACACAGGCAAAGCGTCTTATCTGACAGTTTCGTGCCTCCTGAGCGGGCGGGCACAGTGAGTGCTTAGAAGCCGGACTACCACTGTGCTCGTTGTTTTTGCTGCCTCCTTACAGTTTTTTTTCTATCCAGCCATAAAGTGAAGGCACCTCAGCAAGTTAACTACACCACAGATTTCTGCGTGCAACAAGAAGTATCCGGGGTCTGATTCCAGTCGGGCCGAGTCAGACGTTTATCCTTTTTTGACTAACAAAGTCAGTTTGAAATGGACAGTAAAATAAATAAAACACACTGCACGCCTTCTGCTGTGGGCTCAGAGACGAGAATGGACAGGGAAGGAAGGCCCGGCAGGAGAGCTGTGGCTATTTTTTTTTTAAAGCGCGGCAGGCGCAGTGTTTATTAAAGAGAACATGCTGAGCAGCCTCCTGCTGTGGGCTGAGAGACGAGATGGAATAGGGAAGGGAAGGGAAGCCCGGCAGGAGAGCTGTGCTTATTTAAAAAAAAGCACGGCGATGCCGTATTCATTACGTATGCAGGTATGAAAAGTATTTCTGCGTGCAACAAGAAGTATCCGGGGTCTGATTCCAGTCGGGCCGAGTCAGACGTTTATCCTTTTATACCAACAAAATCAGTTTGAAATGGACAGTAAAATAAATAAAACACACTGCACGCCTTCTGCTGTGGGCTCAGAGACGAGAATGGACAGGGAAGGAAGGCCCGGCAGAAGAGCTGTGGCTATTTTTTTTTTAAAGCGCGGCAGGCGCAGTGTTTATTAAAGAGAACATGCTGAGCGCGCCTCCTGCTGTGGACTGAGAGACGAGATGGAATAGGGAAGGGAAGCCCGGCAGGAGAGCTGTGCTTATTAAAACAAGCGCGCGCACGTAAATTAAATCCAGATGGCCCCTGCGCGCGCTGTAAGAATGCGGCCGCGAAAGTGAAAGCAACTTTTAAAAAGCTTTGAAGAGAGGAGCGGGGGCGACCGAGCGCGGTAGCCTGCTGAGCTGACCACACGCTCGTGCACCATGGCCTTTTGCTTGCGGGTAACCGCACGGAAAAGGCCATTGTGCACGAGCGTGTGGTCAGCTTTCAAAAGCCTACTACATAAAGTCTTCGCCAGAAGCGGCGCTTGCGCGCTACTCTAGGCTCGACCTAAAAATGGAAGCATGTATTCATTAGGTCGAGCCTCGAGTAGCGCGCAAGCGCTGCTCTGGCGAGACTTTAAGTTAGGGGTTTCGAAGCTGACCAGACGCCAGTGCATCATGGCCTTTTCCCCTGCGGTTACGCGCGCAGCAGACATCTGTTTCCAACCATCGTGCCCAGACGCGGGCGCGATAATTGGAAACACATGCTGGCCATGCGGGAAAAGGCCATGACGCACGAGCGTCTGGTCAGCTTTCAAAAGCCCAGGCTGCCGCGCTCGCTCGCCCCCGCTGCCGACGTCTCTGCTGTCCAGCGCTTCACTTGTTTATCATCTTATCAATCTCAGAAGTATGAGAGGCAGCCAGAAATACGAAGCGAAGCTCTGTATGTTACTTACCTCTACCGCAGGTGCAATGACCACCCAAAACTCCCCCCGCATCTATCTTACCAGTTTCTCGATTGGTTCCACACACGCGATGCAATAAAAATCGACTCTCAGGTGATGAGGTATGAACGATTTTGGAAACATTCCTGCACAAACATCCCCATCTGGCAGTGGGGGCCCTGCTCAGAAGAGGCTGCTCCTGTCTGTCTGGTGAAATAAAACATTTCCACGGTACACTGCGATAGGTTTCTCTTCCTGAGAGACGCGCCTGGTCACAGATCTCCGCGCAGCCCTCTTAATGATCCCACCTACCAGCTCCCCGGCACCGAGTGTAAATGACACCAGTGTCATTAATTAATGATTCCCCCGGGCTTGCCACCGACTGACTCTGTGACTGCCGGGCTGTGGAGAGGCAGGCTGCAGCGGGGAAGGAAGCGATGCTGGGCGAGTCCGAGGGAGCTGTCAGCGGCTAGCTGGCCATTTATCACCTGGCCAGCCTGGTCCACGCGCTCAGGAGAGGCAGAGGAGGAGAGACAACAGGAAATAAGATGGCGTGGCCCCCAGCTTCCGGCATCGCTGCACTCTTTCGAGGAGTTCCATCGTCCTGCTCTCCTGCTCCCTGAGGGCAGGGCTAGCTCAGCTCATAGAGGTAAGACACCCCATCCTGCCGCCGCCGTTACTTCCGGCATGGATGCCTGTTCTGCAAACTCGACATCAGTGGATGAAAAGACAGAGCACGCTGTTTTCCCTACGTATAATCATTGATTTTTATTAATATTGACACCAAGTGGAGGAAACGGTGTTCAGCTTTCTGTTGTTTCCTGTTGGGAGACCCGCGCCCCTACATCACCGGCTCCTACGTAGTTGGAGTACAAGTATGCATGTGTTTGTAACACCTTTAAACAGCGGTGCGTCATTAAATGACCCGTACACAAAAACGTATTGCGCTGTAGCAAAATAAAATTTCAAAATAAATGCATACATTTAAAAGATGATTCATAATAATACAGAAAAACGCCAGGGTACGATTTGAATTTATCAGACTAACAGTATACATTTAATTCTTATCTATGCCCTTGCAAATAGGTAGGGAAAGCCTGTTGAAGGGGTGTGGGGTAAGTTTGTATTTGCAAGGTATACCGCATACATATGGGCGTTATAAGAACATATTTGGGGTGATAGCAGGTGCCAGTTTTCAGAAATGTAGCACATTCTCTTTACTGAATTTGATGGTTCCATGTTCGAATGACCAGGTGTGTGATTGCATTTGTTAGATGGTTTTTGATTCAGCCTTCTGTGGAGAATGAAGGAAAATTGATTTCCAATTTGCAATTTCTGCTCATAGGCCCCTTAGTGATCATTGTTTATCTGAAGAACCATTTTTCTGCCTTACTCTGTTGTTGCTGAATGTTAGACGGTTTTAAAGCGCCACATGCAAGAGAGGTCGCTTCGTAGCGCACATCAACAAATTAGATTATACAATTTATCTATTTCCACGGTTCTTTCTTTTCTGTGTCGATTGTTACGTTCATTTCACTTTCTGTTACTGTGTTGCGTTTGCCTTTTTATTCCGATTGTACAAAGTTTTTCTTTGTCTGCATTCTGAGCCATAACTTACTTGAGTTTCTACATCCTGAACATTTTTTTTAAGCTGAAAAATGCCACTTATCCCCATTTGGATGTTTGCGAGTGCAGTTCACATATAAACAGTTCAACTAATGAGGCGCGAAATGGGAGCTCTGGGATCGAGAAGATGTCAAGATGAGACGTGGCATCACTGACAGAATGTGGGGCACCCTAACGTACTAGCACATAGCATACAACAGAAACTTAAAACAGAATTATAAAAATAATACTCATTACTTACGATAGCATATCAAAGTGTAACACAACATAATGTTCTCGGAATGGGATTTTCTCCCTAACGACAAAAGTTGAAACTTCTATATTTTGAACCCAGAAAGCAAAACCAAGTAAAAAAAAAAAAACAGTAGGATATTCCTGAGTAAATACACTCAGCATGGACGCCAAAGTCCATCACATAACAGACAACATCGTTCTTCATATTTCTTGTCTCGGGAAGATAATCAAATATGTCCCTGTGGGCAACGCTCATGCTAAATATCTTTGCCACCTATGTGAGTGCTGTTAGAGGTGTTGCCAAGCTACCTGAAGGAGACGTTTTACCCATTTCTCTCCACTAGATCATTTCAATCAAACAGTTGTTACTGTACCTCCAGCCATGGCCGGTGCAGGACCGGGGGGAGGGGGTGAGGGGGTGGACGGGGGGATTTGACAGACAACGGCAAGGGAGAATAAAAGAAGAAAATAAAGAGTCGGCGATCCGGTGAGCACAAGGTAAGTTGTTTTCTTTTTTAAATTTTATTCACCCTCATCATCGTCTGTCAACTCCCTCCCCCTTCCCCCCCCTTACCTGCACTGGCCAATTCTGTGTATCTCCCAAAACATCTTCATTCATTCAGTTATAGTCAGGCGGGCCATCATGATTCTGTCACTGTGGCCCCCACTGGATCTGCCAGTGTAAACCAGACACTTACGTCCCAATGAACTCAGGGTTGTCGGTGTAAGCAGTGCTTAATTTGAGCCAGTGCTTTCCCGTGCTCAGTACCCGCACCTAATCCTCAGCACTGGTGCTTATACCACCAGGTAAGGAAACATATATTTGGCGGTCATTTGATTTTACCCCAGAATCACAGGATGTTGAGCCACGCCGAGAGTCGAATCCGGTTCCCCAGCTCCAAAATCGGCAGCTCCAGCCATTAGGCCAAGTCCTCTCCAGAATAATAAGTGCCGGGGCTCTAGTCAGGAGGCATTTTGCACCAGCACATTTCTCCTGTTAGCGCTGCCTCCTGAGGAGAGCCCTGGCACCTTTTAATTTGCAACTTAACCACTGGGTATAAGTACCTCAGACCGTCCGCCCTAATTAGCGCATAAGGTCTAATATATTATTTTAGGCTGAGCCTAGCGGCAGCACGCAAGCACTGCTCGCTCTGCGAGGCATGCTGTATTAGGGTATGCACTAGCAGCCCTGCCCACTCTCTGCCCATATTTGTCATTGGCTTTGTGTCATTGCCCTTCTTAAATGCTGGCTTCTGATTCGTAAATAGGCTTGTTAGTCCCTCCTTGCTACCGCCTTGTCTGCATTTGTTACCGCCCATAACGACTGGACCTTTTACTTGGCTTGTTACATGGCTGGCTTTATCTAGTGGGTGAGCACTATTTTGTTTATGGACACTGATGGGGACAATGGCGGCTGCTTTTTTTTTTTGCATTTGCATGCTGAGCGTGGCGCCCACTTTAGGGACACCGCGCTCAGTTTAAATGTTTTTTTTAAAACCTTTGATGTTGTGTGGCGCCCGCTTCAGGGACACCGCGCTCTGTTTATTTATTTATTTTTTACTTTAATAGTGAGCACGGTGCACGCTTTAGGGATACCGCGCTCAGTTTCAATTTTTTTTAAAACTTTAATACTGAGCTTGGCGCCCGCTTCAGAAACACCGCGCTTTCTTTTTTTTTTTTTTTTTACTTTAATAATCGTGATTGGTGATTTTGTCACCCATCACATTCTTACTTATTTTATCAACCTCCTATGAATGAAATATTCAGTCAGCCCCACCGGATTCTAATCTGTGGCCTGCACATCTCTGGGCGGGAGCCAAGACGCCTCTTGTCAGCAGATACTAAATGACGGTGCCCAGAATAATGGCCGCCCTGTATAATTATTCAAAACAAATAACTGGATTTCCAATTATATGAGCAAGGAGCTTAACTGCTTACTATGTTTTAAATAAAGGGCTACAATGTCCAGCGAGATGTGTCAACATTCACCCGTGAGAAGCGTGGGACGTTTCTACAGTCGCTAAATTGACGCCTT
Organism: Calotriton arnoldi; assembly: GCA_963921515.1. Lineage (NCBI taxonomy): Eukaryota > Metazoa > Chordata > Amphibia > Caudata > Salamandridae > Calotriton > Calotriton arnoldi. Next base: position 3,883,535 of record CAWUFW010000014.1, on the reverse strand, counting down.
TGAGAAGAGGGCCTACGGTTTCAGTCTTTGCTGTGGTACTTGATTGAAAATCACGTTATTTTGGGCAAATCGAGCGATCTCCGTGTGTCTAACTTCGTGTAATACAATAATTTACTTGCCATATTGTTCCCCCAACTAGTTTCGCGCACTTTATACTTCATATCAGTGGGTTGCTACATGTAGCTTTGCGCAATAATTGTTCATACTGGCGCAGCAAGTCCAAATTATCTTTTCACTCGTTTGCATGGCACATTTATTCTAATGTCAGTCTTTGTCAAAGAGCTGACCTCTGCACCAGGGCATCACCCTGCCTGCTTATCACTGTGTATGCATCATAAAATGAATTAGAACAATCCATTAGCAGAGTTCAGACAGGCACACTTCCCCTCGGGCAGAAAGAGCGCTCCTGTCAGACGTCACAGGCGCTGTTTTAAGTGGCACTGTTTCAGCCCTTGACAGTTAAGTAAGCTGCTATCTGCGTTTAATCTTTAAACAAGCATTTTCAATGCAATAGGTTTCCCATTTACCCAAGTTTGAGCTATTGACATTGTAAATGACAATGCCTATTATTTATGTTTTGGTTTTTAAAACATAAATAGAAGACATTGTAATTTACAATCCCAATACTTAATCCTTCAACTCGTGTGAATGCGAGACCTATTGCATTGCAAATGCTTGTTTTTGTGATAGGAGTTGTTTGGCTTATTTGGACCACTACACAATGACAATGAGCATCTTGAAGCAATGCTAATAGCTATTCTGCAAGTAAACACAATCCTTTCCACGGACTAAAGAGTAGCTCTGATAAATATTTTCTCTGCCACCAGTTGTTGTACAATGAGTAGCTGTTACATGCGCAGGAGGTGGGATTTTCTTTTCCTTGTTTTGTCAGATGGAACAATCTTAAAACATTCAATGTTTCTCTGCATCATAGTTCATAAATTGTGATTGCAAAAGAGAAAAGTGTGTGTACATCCTAACAAGAGAAAAGAGTTTGTACATTCTAACAGATGCATCTTTTCTCTATTGGATAAGAACGAGACTATTGCCTACAGCAAGTTTGAGTCCTGCCTAACGGCTGTTTTTCAGTGGATCAGACACAAACTTACAGTGTAATACCAGCAAAATAGAGATTTTGCTATTCAGTTACCCACCACCCTCATGGGATGGAGATTGTTAACCTGATCTTATTCCTCCCCCTACACCCCAGGTTTGCCTGTGCGTAAGTTGGGGATTAAATCGGACAACCTTATTTCATTCAGACCTCAGGTGTCAGCAGTGGTGAGCGCCTGCTTCAGACTTACTTTGAACACATAAACCACAACGTATTTCACTTTTGTAATTACTGGCCCTTTAGCTTCCAATATCAACATGCATTGGCATAGCCAATAGGTCTCGCTTTTGGGACCTTATAAGTATTTAGTTATGCAGCACAATATCCTTGGTGCAACATCAACTGTTGCATGGCTAAACACTTCTAAGGTCCCAAAGGCTAGACCTATTGGCTATGCCAATGCTTGTTAAACAAAGGAAGAGGCTTAGGGTAATTATGTAACTGAGGGTGGCTCATAGTTTAAAGACAGAAAGATCTTGGTTTTTTTTCAATCCCTTTGTTTTTATGCCAATTTGCCAGTGAGCGTACCAGCAGATACCGGCATAAGTTAAAGTCCCTTAGGCGTTGATATTACGGCCCTTCCTTGAGCAAGTGTTTCATGGTGTGCAGGGAGATAGGGGCATATTGCAAGGAGCATACCGGCCGACACTGGTTTAATTTCAGCCCGATGCAGGTGCAGATATTCTGGCACTGTTTTTGGCGACAACCAGCAGTTCAGCGTGGTACATTGTACAACACACTGAAAGCAGTTGACATAAAAGGGGGAGCCAGGAAAGAGAACAGGCAGAGGGGAAAGGAGGACTGTAGCGAATTTTTGTTTTTAAAAAAAAGGAAAGGCTTAGGGTAAATAGAAACAGAGGGTGGCTCACAGTGTAATGACAGGGAGTGATTTTATTTTTTTGAACTCCCTTGCAGAGGAGCGTACCAGTGGACACCGGCTTAATTTAAGCCGAATGCAGGTGCAAAGATTCTGGCACCGTTTTTGGCAACATTCACCAGCTTGGCGTGGTACATTGTACAACACACTGAAAGCAGTTGCAATATAAGGGGGAGCCGGGAAAGAGAACAGGCAGAGGGGAAAGGAGGACCGTTGATAAACTCTTTTAAAGAAAAGGAGAGGCTTAGGGTTAATTTAAACAGAGGGTGGCTTGTAGTGTGAGGCAGATGGGAAACTGGAAAAGAGGGTGGATCAGTGCGTACAGATTAGGAGTTTTTTTCTAAAAATGTGTCTACAATGTTTATGAGACAGTAAATTATAAACGACGTAATCAAAATGTTTTTAAAGTTATTATTTGAGAAACTAAACATCCCGGATACAGAGAGTGGCTCACAGTTAAATCAGAGGTGAAATTTGAAGAGAGGGTGAATTACTGCGTACAGATTAGGAGTGGGTTTTGTTTGTGCGAAAAAAATATGGCTACGATGTTTATGGGACAGTAAATCATAAATGACATGATAAAAATGTTTTTAAACTTGTGCCTTAAGAAACTAAACATCCCGGCTGCTGTGTGCTTTTTTGAAATTGTTTTTCTTCAACATTTTGTAAAAAGTTTGAATGTTTGGGAAGACCCCGACTTAATTTAAGCCTCCTGCAGGCGATAACATTACACCCCTGCTTACAGCAAAACCGAACAGTTTGGTGTGATATATTATAAAACACACCGGAAAAAGTTGGAATGAGGGAGTGCCGGCAAAGAGAACAGACAGAGAAGAAAGGAGGACCGGAGAGAAACTTATATTATATTAAAGAAAAAGAAAGGACGAGAGTAAATAGGTGTTATGGGAGAGAGGGGAGAGAAGGATGTGAGAGAAAGTGTTTTACGGTGTGTGTGGAGATACGAGCATATTGGACGGAGGTGGATGAGGATCAAAGGAAGGGAGAGAAGTTCCAGCTGAGCTGTTTTTTTGCTGGAAGTGGGGGAGGTGTGCTGTGTCTGCCTGCCTGCTGTTACTGTGGCGGTGCTGGTCTGCTTCCTGGGAAGAATTGTCACAACAACATTGTAATTTGTATTCGTGGAAGCGCCCAAGGCCATGATGACATCTGTGTTAAAGTTGGGCGTTTTGGTGCACGTAAATTAAATACAAAGGGAGGGGGGAGGTAAGTGAACAGGCAGAGGGGAAAGAATTACCTCGCGGACGCGAAAGTGAAAGTAATCGCGAGGGAAGCCAGATGGCAAGGGAAGCCATATGGCGCCTGATCGCGCGTGCACGATCGCGTGAACGCAAGCTGGTCAGCGTTCAGAGTTTTGTTTCTAGCTGCGTTGACACAGTCACAGAAAATGGAAACCGTGCACAGCTTGCTTTGTGAGTCTCTGAAAATAAGTATGCAAATGCAACTGTATGGGAAATGCATAGAGCAAAATCAGTGCCAGGGAGTATTTTTCACGCCATGTTGATATAGTTCCATTTTAGTGTAAAAAAATTACAATTTATTGAAGGGTGAAACTGTCATTCGATCTCTAAGTTTCATTGCAGACCATTGCCAATAATTATAAAGCCAAACTGTGGCTGGCTTAAGCTTGACAGAGAACCAAAGAGCTCTCAAGGCCCCCGGGAGGTCGTTAAAGCACCATTAGTACAGTGGCCACAAGCGAACGTGAAGAGAGGACAGAAAACGTGAACGCACATAAAACAATCAGCTGCTGGAGACAAATGGCCTGATTGGTCTCAAGAAGCAAACGTGTTCTCTTCTCATCTGAAACCGGAGAAATGCACGTCATAGAATGCCGGACTTGTAAACGTGTGGGGTGCAAGAAAGGACATACTGAAATTAAGAGCCAAGTCAGAGATGTGTGCTCCCAACAGGACATATTTTAGTTTTCATTACTTATTGAACACGCTCTAGAATTAATGAATGAGAAAATACTGGCATGCACTCCTTGAAAGTTGTGTGCATAGAGTGCATAATATTTCCGATTCTGCTTGTTCACCACTGAGGAGGCACATGAAAAGAACAGCAACAGCTCAAAACTGCATGTTAAGCATTGCAGGAAGCGCACATGGATTTGAAATTCCAACTCCCTCAACATGGTGTACGGGCGACCTACTGGGGTTTCGGCTCGGCTGGGATCCGGTTGCTCCGCTTTGCAGACAATAATAACAAAGTGATGGGGAGGGGGGTGGCACAGACGGGCGCTGAAGCTGAACAGGCACGGACAAAAGCATAGTCTTACCAATCTATTTTAATACATTTAAAAAAAAAAAAAAAACACTCACTGAAAGTCTGTGCTCTCGATTACAAAACAATCAGAAGGGGTGTAAGATCAAATCAGGCGCCGTGCAGAAACACATAGCATGGCGCCCCATGCATATAGCTGTGTGTTCCTAAGTGGAAATTAATAATTAAAAAGCAGATGGGCTGGAGGTGGGGACGTCCGCGATGGCGACAGGTGGAAAGCAGTAATTAACAAGCAATGGCCGCGCGGCCGTGAAACTGACACGGCCGCGAAACTGACACCCACGCGGCCGCGAAAGTAATCGCGAGGGAAGCCATATGGCGCCTGATCGCGCGTGCACGCTCGCGTGAACGCAAGCTGGTCGCCAGCAAAAGCCACTGCTGTTTGCACTTCCAAAACCCGCTTACTAAAACTCTCGCCAGAGCAGCGCATGCGCTGGCTCAGGCGAGACCTAAAAAGGAAGAAGACAGATCTCCTTATTTTCCCTATTCAGAGTATCCATTGTTCCCCTTTACAGTTGAACATTTACAATAACTTATACTCATAGATAAGATATGGTTGAAAAAGCTGCATGTACCATTGCTAACTACTCTCTGTGCTTTAACTTTATATTATCAATGTGTATTGATTACTTTTGAGTACTATTATTACTGTTACCGTGGGACTCCCACCATGACAATGGGGAAGATACAAGCATGTGAATCTATAAAAGATACAATACTGGAGAACTGGGTTTGCCTATCTAAAGTTATAATAAAATCCTCACACTAACCTATGCAATGTTCATCAAGACTTAAGCCCAATCAAACGAAAAATTTAAAAGACAGAGCTAGAACCCAAATTCAATGATGGATATCTGAAAACACACCAAATCAACCCACTTGTACCTTTGCAATTGTTTATATCCACTGCAACTTTCTACCAACACACACCACAGATCAGAGAGTCAGGAAATGTAAAGAAATTAATATCCATTAGTTAAAACTATCACAAAGATCGGGGGACACACACTGACCATTCGTAAATGAACCATCATCAGGATAGTTGAGTCACTGCACATGGTAGTAATGTACAACAGGCAGTTTGAGAAGCTAAGGTTGAACACTTAATTGAAAATAATCTCTAAACGTACCATTCTTTGGAGCTGGCTAGTCTGTAGTCTTCCTCGTTCACCTAGGTTAGTCTTCCATACTATGTCTAATTTTCCAATTACTGTTACACCTTTGATGACACCAGCTTTTTCGGCAAATTCTGGCTTGGGTTTTAGGCAATACAAGTATTGACGGGTATCCAAAGGCTGCAAATATGTCCTCGTACCAAAGGTAGACACTCTGTGACAAAGGAAATATGTTAATGCATGAACTGGTAACAGGAAGCCCTCCATTTTTTGTGGGTCAGGCATTCTGGTCTGAAGACATTTACTTCTCCTTCATACTACCAATGTGTAAACAGAAGCACAAAAATATCTTCCAAAGTTATTTAGTAACTGGCAGTGGCAAATACTTTAGTGAAACAAAAAGAAGCACAAGTACATGGGGGACAGTGGCAGGATTGGGGCACACATAGCTTCATAAACTGACACAAAATGGAGGGGTCGCGCTTGCTTGTAAAATCCTACACTGACACCAGTGGCTCAAATCTTGGGGTCTGGCAATTGGTCTGTCCATATCAATCACTCAGCACAAGTGTGATATATATATATATACATGTGTTAATCATCATCATCATCTTGACTTCCACACCATATTACTCGAGGGAGTCTGACTTTAGGAACCTGTTGGTTATCTTATTTGTTATGGACACAGAGTTAAATACAATGAAATAATAAATATATTATGTTGGAGAACTGTAGTACAATAAATAAAACACCCAAGTGTGAGGTTCAGTATTGGTTGGGGGGCGTGGCTTAGCCAGCCATGATGGTGGACGTGACCCTGTAGTGCTCTGCAATCCAGCCAGAGAATTGACAACCATCTGCGCTACAAAACAGCTAAAGATGGCGCAATGACACAAATGGTCCCTGCTGGACCATAACCAGCACTAGGGCACATGAAGATTGGCCACGATCGGACAAGCAGAGCGAAGCACCCTTTGTAGATGCGGGAGCGGACAACATGGCAAAGGCCTAACTATCCGGGACCTAGAGTAGGCCGCCCAGGCGCCAACAGAAGAATGCTGCCGGGAGGCATCCCAGCATACCAGCACCTCTACGGTGCCGCCGGCCTGTGGCGGACCCCGGAACTCGTACCTAGACGCTGGGAGCCTGGAGGCGCCCCCCTGCGACACTAAGGTAATGTGGGGGGCGCAGTGGCGGTACAATGTGTGGGGACCGGTGCTGGACGTGGAGGCCAGGTGCGACTGTGGGCAGGGCACAGACGCACAGACACAATCCTCCTCGGGGAGCTGCCGAGGCGACAATATGAGGTTAGAGGTGGCGCGGATGGGGAGGGAGAGCAGGCCACAGAGGGTAAATATCCCCCACCCGCGCTGCTCGACCCTCCCTGCGTGCCCACAGTCCGGGGACACTGCGGGGGCCCCGCTGTGCTCCCCCCTCCCCGGTGAAGCCACAACTTATGCCTGCTGCAACGTCTTGGTGACTAGGGAGGAGCCCCCACCTGACGAATCTGCATCTTGGATAGCGCATCGGCGCCAAGCCCGAGGTGTTCCCCCCGTGACAACACTGAAGGGAGTGAACAGCACTAACGTGGGGCTTTGACCAGGGGCGCTCCTGTGGTGCCCCGTCCCTGCGCAGCTGAGACAACCGGCACAGACTTTCCTTTGGGCCCTCTAGAACTGCTACAGCTTTTGGCCACATCAAGGCATCGAATCCATACCCCCTGCCACAGGCCTCCTACGGCCAGATTGGGAGAGCCCCTCCGGCCAACACAGAAATATCCCCCTCTTGGGGGCGACGTGGGACCTTATTGAACTGAGCCTACTTGCCGAGGCTGGCGCTGGAGTGCCTGCTGGTTCCTTTACACGATGCCCGATCATGTTCCCCCTGGTGCTGACCGTGCAGGCCTAGGCAGCATCAATGATATCGGGAGGCTTCGGTCAGCCTCCACGACCCGGCCGCCGCCTCCAGCGAGCCCACATGTTGAGACAACAGGCCCCCCACAGGAGGAGGGTGGACCGACCCTCACCACGTCGGAGAAGCTAGACAGGGTCCTAGCGGCAACTGAACACTCCTGAGTCACCATGGAGGCCGGGTTCGGGTCCCTTGCGGCCGAGTTCAAGCTCCTCCAGGATGACCAATGCAAGCTCACTTACAGAGTCACAGATGGCGAGAAGGCCCTTGCTGATCTGCAACTGCTTGCTAAGGACAACCGCTCCACCATCAACGACATACAAGCCCGAGTCACACAGTTGGAGAACAGGGCGGAGAAGCAACGTTCGCCTCCTAGTTCTCCCTCGCCTACCCAGACTCATGGTTTCGATCTTTCACCCCGGCCTCCGAACTCACCGCCTTCTACTCCTTGGAATGAGCGCACCGGGTCCCGGCGAGGCACCCACCCCTGGGCTCCCCCCCCCCCCCACACCTGATGTTGGTGAAACTGCTCCATTTCAGGTATAGAGACGCAATACTCCATGCGGCCAGACTGGCGGGGCTTCTCTGAATAGAAGACAAGATTGTCATGTTGTTTCCAGATTACACACATGCTGTCCAACGCCAGCGATCCTCCTTCCTGGAAGTTAAACGCCATCATCCTTAACTAGGAGTGCAATACTCATTGTTATTCCCCGCCCGCCTCAAGATAATCTCCAACGGCACCACTGTGTTCTTAACAGATCCCAAGGAAGCATGGGACAGGACAGAGCAACATAGGGGTAGTCAAGCTGCGGATCTTGTTGAGCACTCGGAGGCCTCACGGGACCTGCGAGGCAGACACTGAAGAAAGTGAAAGAGACAGGGTGGAGTGTGACAGAGACCTCCCCCTCCCGGGTCTCGTCTGCCAGCTCCCCTAACCTGGAACAGATCATTGCGATTCGCCGGAGGGCCATTAAGGCAGCCGTGAACTTGAGTTCTCCACCCAGTGGTCATATGATGCAAAGGGCCCACGCCTGTTCTCCTCTGGGGAAGAATCCCTCCACTCTGATGACACTCTCGTTGACTCACAACCTCCGCTGACGGTAACTCCCCAGACAGCGGACACCCTCATCTAGTCACATATACAGAAGCCTCTGCCTTGAGCAAACACCTGCTGTCGCACTGCCACTAGGCGATCATCGTCATGGCCGGCAAATATATCTTGGACTTTGATGGGCTCCCAGATGCACTACAGACACAAGACCAATGATACACTAAGGCGCACTGTATAAGTTTGGTTTAGGCAAATCGCTGGTTGCGATGGGCTCTCAGTATTGGGATTCTATCCCTAGCCAGTTACAGACGTTTTTCCCTATCATCTCTTCCCACACCATCCTGCCATACAGGGGGGAGGACAATGTATGGCACCTGAGACACGGGCAGAGCAATTGCGTTGCAGGTATCACCCACCAGCGGCACACACCACTATGACTCATGGCCCCTGCCTCTGACATACGATACCATACCCTTAACATTCATGGCATGCACACTGCCAGAAAGCGCTATGCTGTTTACTCTTATATCAAGAGGCAGAAGGCACTGACAATCTTTTTACTGGAGACACACACAACAGCGAAGGACCTCGACCGCTTGCGCAAGGGTGGGGGGGCATATTCTGCGCCACAACGTATTCAGCATAAGCACGGGGTGCGTTGGTATGAGTTCGCCCTGGTGTCCCCTTCCGGGAAATCAAGACAGTGGTGGACTACGACGGACGTTATGCCCTCTTGGAGGATAGACTGGATGGCCGGCCCGTCCTCCTAGGTAGTATTTACGCCCCGAACACTGACCAGGGAGCATTTTGGGACACATTCTCAGCCACACTTGTCCACCGTACGACGTTACCGTGGGTCCTGGGAAGGGATTTTAATTGCATACTGGATCCAATGCTGGACCGGTCCCACACCCTACTACAGCGGTCTCCCCCACATACACAAGCAGAGCACTTCTGAACTGGACACATCACTGGTCCCTTGCAGACATGCGGCACGCACACACTACCCTACATCCCAGCTCTACTCCTTTCACTCAGTTCCACACAACCAGTATGTGCGCCTGAATTGTTTTCTCTGCTCTCCGACACTGGTACCCCAACGTCAGCACACAGACTACCTAGGCAGGATAATTTCCAACCATGATACGCACAATATGGATCCCCGATGGGAACCTTTTCTGACCCCTACACCTGCTTGGAGGCTACCACAGGATTGCCTCGAGGACCAAGTGTTCCGGAGAGAGCAGGAAGACTGCATCAAGCAGTATTCGAGGAGAACCACAACACGGCATCCACCAGGATGCTGGAGTGAGACGCTTTTAAAGTGGTCATCCGGGGGGCTTGCATCCAGCAGATAGCTGGAGTCCGCAAGACCCTCGAGAGGTACATTGAGAGAGCTTAGACTACACTGACAGACCTAAGTAAGGCAGCAGACACTGATCCCGCCCTCACCTTGCAGCTGGAGGATGCAATTTCAAGAGTGTCAAAAGGACACCCTGTTGCAACCCTGAAATTGATCTGTGCACACATGTTGCGCACACACATGCCCCAAGGGCATGTGTGTGTGTAACCTACAACTTTGAAAAATGCACTTTAGTGCATTTTTCAAAGTTTTTGCAAATTACCATCAAGTTCAAATTGATGGTAATTTGCGGCCCCTATTACCGAAATCGCTATTTGCGACTTCATCATGCATTGCATTTAAGGAATCGCAATTTGCGATTCCTTAAATGCAATCGCAATTTAAGAAATCGCAATAAATTGCCATTTTTTAAATTGCGAGAGCCTTTCAGTTTGATGCATCGCAGAAGCCCTTTTTACGGGCGCAAACGGCCGATTTTTGCGAATCGCACCGTTTGCGCTCGCAAAAAAGGTTGATGCATGTGCCTGTAGGTAATTTACCTGCTCCACCCCGAGCAAATACCACAAGAGGTGTTCCTTGACTGGCAGAGTCAGGCGCCCCGATATTTGGGGGCACCGTCTCTATCTTTCTACTAGCGATCTCTAGGAGGGAAACCTCCGGAGGGTCCTAGCGGGCCTCCAGACCCAGATACAATTCTGGAGCACCTTACTCCTGGCTCCTATTTGCAGGATAGCCCTGGCGAAAATGGTGGCATTGCTGCGCCTCCTCTACCACTTCGCGAACCTTCCAGGCATCCCCCCCCCCTTCTTCATGGAGCTGGACGTCCTTCTCGGCACTCTCATTTGGGGATCTGGCCACCAACAAGTGGCCATGTCCAAACTGCAGCTGCTGGTTGATCAAGGGGGCCTTCTTGGAGCAACGTCGTTTGAGGCGTACTTCCTAGCGGCTCAGTTGCAGTGGTTGTGTCGCTGGAACGCCGGGCACTACCATGGCAAAGCCTCCATGGAGATGAGCCCTTTACTGATACCTGCGTTCCGACGATTGCTCCTCCTGGGTGCTCATTCCGTAACCACCTGGCCTCTGCAGGTGGTGGTGGCACGGGCATGCATGAACAGGATGCACCGCCTCTCTCGGGCAGCCCCGCTCTATACCCATGACCTGCCCCGCGGACGGGACTACTACACTACAGGGGACCCCTGGGTCTGGACTGCACATTCACTCCTCGAGGTGGGGGACCTCTTTGTGGTGGGCGATCTTCTCCCTTTTTGCCAATTGTCTGAGGAGAGACTGGTCCTACAGGCCATACTGACCATGGGGCCAGGTCGCCACCTAATTACCTGGCTGCACAAAACCATCCGAGGGCTGACTGCTACCACACTCACCCCCCTCAGCCATAAATGGGAGGAGAAGTTTGGACGGGCACTGCATGCGAAGGAGTAGACACATGGGCTTGAATTTCCAAAGAAAGTCTCCCGCAACGTGCGGTTTAAGAATATACAGTTCTTCATACTACACAGGGCCTACCTCAAACCCGAGCAGCTTCACCATATTTCCCGGACACACAGTTCGAGTGCCCCCGCTGCCACACCATTGATGCCACGCTCATGCCTATGCTGTGGTTGTGCCCGGCCCTCCAGGACTATTGGCGTGCCGTACATGCCTCACTCCGGGAGGTCACAGGACTCCCTGACATAACCACATGGGAGGCATGCTTCCTCTGCATCTTTAAGAGGAGAAAACAGCACAAAGTACAGATGCAGTTTGCTGCCCTTGCATTACTACTGGCCAAGCGTATCACTACATTTCACTGGCGATCATCAGCGGCCCTGCCGATAGAGGCTTGGATGGGCATATTGCGTAAATGGGGCACAGCAGAGGAGGACACACTTCGTTACAAAGAAGTCCGGAGGATTCGCCGGAGGCCCATCTCCCCACAATGGGCTGCTCTCCTCATCCGCTCAGTTGCCGGAAGAGCAAGTGATGAATTATCCCCCGTGACCCACAGACATTCACCAAGTGCTCAACTGGTACCCCCCCCCACCACCAGAGTTGGAACAGCTCTAACATGAAGACAGCAATGCAATACCCCCCCACGCAAACACCAAGTCCTAGCATGCCTGCTCTCCGTCCAACACACATCACCAATACAAACCGCCTGTTAGCATGCTCGCCCACCCATCTCCCTTCTTACCCACTGTTTAATACCCCCCACAAGACTTCGCCCACATCTGAGACAAGAGACAGGCACCATATTCCTGGGCACACACTGACATGAAACTCCACAGAACTCTGAAGCTCACATATGCGTAGACCTCTGCAGGATGTAATCAGTCGCACACCCTCCATCCTTTATGCATATGTTACAACTATGATGGATCATGTAATGTCTGATGTGGACACTTTGTTTATGTACTAAAACCAAATAAAAACTATTTATATTAAAAAAAGGAGGTTCAGTATTGGTTCCTGGAAGGTAAAATCTGGTGCCACATTAAGGCAGTAGCAAGCAAATGCCTTGTAAGCCAAGGTGAAGGGGTGCCATATACAATAGAGAAACCTCAAACAGATCCAGTTGTCTTGGCCGGAATCAACAAAATATCCATTTGGCAAGGTCATCAAAATCCATTCACGGTCCTGCAATTTTGTTTCACTAAAGCAAGCATTTCTTGGCATTTATACACTAAAAACAACCAAACCAGTATTTTGGCATCTGGTGTGCAGATGGAGTGGTGGGGTATGAAAACGGGGTGTTGGATAGCATTCATGTTGCAACATGGGGAAAGCTACTAGTTGGGTAGGCCTGCCTTGTGTTAGGGTAAACCAAAAAGTAATAAAAACAACTGAAACCTCAAATAGCTACAATTTACTTTTTAGACTCTCAAAACAAAAAATAATGTATGAGAAAACTTATTTCTCATTCTGTGATCCTCACCTTTGTGTGGACGAGTCTCTGGAGAAAAAAAAACACTTTAAAATCAAGGAGTCATTTGAATACAAATTTTTATTGGACTAGCACAATTGTGTTCTGGACATTTTACGTCAATGCTTTCACAGACAGCATACCAGTATGGATACATGAAGCATCTCTTTTCACACCTATGCCTCCCTTTACTGGCCCCAAGTGCATCACCATCATGGAACAAATCAACCAGCAAACACAGTAAACAAAATTAGCAATTAATATGACAAGATGTGGGAACGTTTTTAGGATTCCCAGGGAAATAAGAGGTTGCTGGGCTCAGATGGCGTGAATCAGAACACTTTATTTCTAGTGGCCCCAGGCTAACTACTACTGAACTCAAAACTGATCACCAAGAACATCCTCTTAGCACTTGATTCTCAAGGAAGCAAAGTTGAGCAGTCCAAGACTTACTCAGGAAGGTGGTGTAGTGTTAGAAATTCAGCATTAAACAGCTGTCAATAAATCACTGTCCAGCGGGTACCTTGCTTTATAAAAAGAAAAGTGCTTTAGTACTACTCACAAGACTAGAAATACTGAATTCAATAAACATTGGGCACTTCTTACAATAATTAATGGGAGCAGTACCTACTGTATACTTAAGGACAATCTATGACTGTTAAATCCATCGTTCTTTTGCTCACTACGCCACCCCAGTTTGGACCCAGCCATATGCAAATCAGTCTTGAACATGTTCCTCATGGGAACAGTCCAGCCCTAACTGCCAACCTGGGTCCTCCCTGGATCAGAAACAAGCATCGTGGGACCGGTTTCAGGGTACCACCCCTCATCAGCTAGGCTAGCTTCAATCAAGTGGCACCACGAGCATGGGACCCACCTCTGGGCATACCCATCCCACTGAGGGTGAAAAGTGCTGCAGCAACAAATGATGGACGATACGATGAATCAGACATTTAGCCCCAGTCAAGAGATCTGGGTTAAATCCACCATTCTTTTGCTCACTACGCCACCCCAGTTTGGACTCAGTCATAAGCAAATCAGCCTTGACCCTGCTCCTCATGGAAACTGTCCAGCCCAAACTGCCAAGCTGGGAACTTCTGGACAGGAAACAAGCATCCTGCGACCGGTTTCGGGGTAACAACCCTCATCAGCCAAGCTAGCTTGAATCCAGTGGCACAGGGAGAAAGGGACCCACGTCTGGGCATACTCATCCCACGCAGGGCACGTATGTGCATAGTGTTGTCAGCGGGGGGCATAGCCCACAAAGCACAGGGGATGCTGACTTTGCCCTGGCCCAGTCAATGTGTTCATACATCTGCGCGGTGTAATGGCAAATGCCAATCTGGTCAATACCAGAAGCAACAGAGGAGAGGAGACTGTGTGTGGATCGCAGTGCTTGCGGCTTCACATCTTCCTTTAGCCATGTCACAACCCACCACCCTGGATTGCACAGTGATGTCCTTGAGTTGGTGCACTCTCTTTACAGCACTTGCAAGTCTCCTCTTGTTCTTCAACACAACAGTTGTTGACTTCCTCCAGTACCTGAATGGTTCTCATTGCATCACACTTCTGGTGCAGGTGACGGTCCAGTCACCTGTGCTCGGTACACTTCAGGGTACTCTAGCCTCAACCACGGAACAGAGGTGCAGATCTCTACTGATCACAGCACTGTCACTGATTTGTCTTGCCTAGGTTCCTTAAAAGCCCCCTAACCATATAGTCTAGCTGCAGACAGGTTTTGAATGTATTCCAGCAGTTCAGTCCTGTGACTGGTTCTGGGCAGTTATGCACTTTTTGCTACATCTATGCAGACTGGTCCAGCCATGATTTTTGTCCAGAGTATAAGTAGGATGGTGGGCAGGAGCTGGCAGTCTCCTCTCAGGAGGAACCCAAAACAGGAGCGCAAAAGATATGTGGGCTGTCCCACTCAGTCTATGAGGTTAGCCCTCCCAGAAAACATAAAACCAAGAACGGGCAGGGGGAATATCAGTAGTTTCAATGGGACCCAATGTCTACTCAGCTAAACAATCGCCTGTCTGACCCACTTCATAGATCCCTGGAATCTCTAAACAAATCCTCCAATTCAATTCAGCTGTTTATCTCTGACTCTCCATCTTAGATACCCCTTAGAGTCCTTAACATATCAAACGGAAGCCAGTGTGGCCATGTCCACATGCACCACACGCCCCACATGTTTCTTTCACTCACCTAGACAAATTCAGACACACAATATCCATATCCCACATGGACAGGTGAAACACCCAATTGTAGGGAAATGGCATATAAATGTAAAAACACGAAAGAGGCAGGTACGCTGCTCTCCCTAGTAGGTGACATGTAAAGGTTTGTCCTGCAACTATAATAATTTCTTCTGCCAGCACTGTCAGAACTCCACAGACCGGTGACATAAAAGTAGAAACGCTCTTCAAAAGGATGGTGCAAATGGTGTGCCCTCAAAACACTGAGCTCTGCTCTAGGTCTCACTCCATATCATGAAAGGGCCACTCTGCACACGCATTATCATTGTGTGTGTTGAGGTGGGGGGTCAAAAACACTACAGCTTGCTATGAGGAACTTGAAGAAGAGGTGCTCTCCAGCGACATACAGTGAACATTTCTCTGTCCTAACAGAAGAAATCCCTGCGGTCTCTTCCAATAATCCAGTTCATAAACATTTGCTGTGTGGCTGGGAGAAATGTAACACACTATAAAATAACAGATTCTTTTAGAAACCTACTGTAGAAAAATGACAACTGTTAATATGACAGAGATGGAAATCTATCCAACTAGTTAGTCAAACGTGACTGATTTGAACTGGTTTTAGTAACTGTGAGAGTGGTATGCTAAAATTGTAAAACACTGTAATAGTTGAACTCTGCATTTAACTTTGTATTTTCAAATTACTCTAGCCTGCCAGAGGACATGCTTACAACCTCTTCATTTAAAAAAAAAAAAAAAAAGTACATGCCATCTTTACATTATGTTATACTGTTGTCATCAGGGTCTCTCATTGGTACACCATTTGAGTGTTGGTGGCTATCTGCGGATGCCTTTAGCATACAATTCTGGGCTTTATATCACAGACCAGAGTTTGAGTAATGCTGCACTATTTTCTTCATATAACTATGGGTAGTCACCAATGAAAGAAACACCATTTTCTTAACAGTGTGCAGGCAAGGACCCTAGGCTGGGGTCAAAATCCAAATCTGTGTATGGTAACCAAAATATTGTAGGGGTTTGAAAAGGGAGATTGGGTATCCAAAGCCTGTGATTTCCTTAAGGAAAATCAGAAAAAAGAAAGGATGCCAGTTGGAATCTTTTCAAAGGTTCTGGTAAGATAGGGGATTTTGCTAGTCACCAGTGGTTGAGGTAATGCTAAACAAGTGAGAAAATCCATGCAACAGCAAAGGTTCATCTTAAACACACTCTCACAGAATAAAACACTGGGTCAGTTTGTTATACGTCAGTGCTACTCCAAGTGCATTTGCTAAAATCTACATAAATATTAGCAAGATAATACTGCTATATAAGTTACCCGTGTTTGGCCTTACCCATTTCCATCTTCATTAATCATATTAAGTTCTGTCACGTTGTACATCATCGATGGCTCTAATGAAACCTTCTCCATAAACATAGGTGAAGTTGTAATGTTCTGAATTTGAGCTTCAAGAAATACTTCATCTGTCTAACAAATGGGAAGAAAAGGTCAGTGCAGATGGCAATCAAGTAAAAATACTGATTGTTTTATTTGTAAATCGGTCATTATGTGATTAGTTCATGCCTGCAAATCAAAAACTGTAATTATTGTGAGTCAAAAAGAAAATAAATCTTATTCGTAACATGATTAGGAGGAACAAAATGGTTAGTCAACTGATATCAGAAAAAACAATGGACTTGGGATAGTTTTTAAACATTTTTGGTGCTGGCTCTAAATGCCCCTTCATCTAGGGCTAAGATTAGTAGCTTCTATTTCCAACACTGTGCCATTAGAACTGTGTAACACAGTGAAGTTGAATATCAACCAAGTCATGGATTTTTTTAGTTAAAACTACCCATCTCTGAAAGGTTTTCTGATTACGCTGATGTACAACACTTTTGGTATTAAATCAAGCTTGTACAACTACTTCATATGTTGGAGTACACAGCGTTCACTTCAGTTCAGTCTTCTTCATAGATTAAATGAAACTGTCTAAAACCATAAAATGTTCTTTCCCTCTCACTGTTGCTTATGGTCTGGTGAACCACTATTTTATTCTTTTGATTTTATTTCTTGGTATACCCTGAAGCATGGCAATATTTGTTACTGTCCTTTTACTCATGACAGCACTTAAAATGATAGTATCAAGCAGAAAAGTCTACAGATTTAGTTATCTGCTGAAATTCAGAAATATTACAGAAAACGCATAATATCCCACGTATCCATTGCTTAAATCACAGTAAAACCACATTTCATGGCAAGTGCACATTAATGCAAGGATTGTCAGCAAAATGTTAGTATGATTGAAAGTAACTGAAGGAAGTAATACAAGCAGCATAATGAAAAAGCAAGTTAGTCTTAAAACCACTAAAAAAAATACTTAGGCTTTTAACGGTTGAGTTATCCAACTACGTTAGGTTTGCCCTAGCATAGTATATTATTCCATAGATACCAGTGAGAAAACTGAATATACAATGATACCAGCAAACAAAATATATTAACTGCATACACTTAAGATGTACGAATGAAGGACTCTCTATGGGAGGATCAGCAACAATCACAAGGAGTGCTATATCAAATAAACTACTGTTACAAATGAGATTGGTGAACAGTAATGGTATGTTTTTATATTTGTTTTTACTAGAATAGTACAGCCGGTCTGGCTGCACACTATTAACCATTTCATTCCAGATTAATTAACTAAGAATACTGTGAAAACGCAAAGTAAAATATCACCAGGATTTGTTTATTAGGCATTCTATTGGTGCCTTCAACTCTGATCAAAAGACTGTAATAGTGATCCCTGCTCTGATATAGATGGGCCTGCTGTTTTAGAAATAGATTTCGATCAAAACTATGTTGCATTCTAAAAATATATATATTTTTTTTAACTTGATAATTTAAGACCTGGATATTGAATGCTTCCAATTTTACGCTTATTTTGGAAACTGCCTAATCTTTACAGACAGCAAAAGTGCACTGGAGTTTGTTCCGGAATGTGTAGATTTATTTAAAAAAGTTCCCATGGATACAGATACTAGGGTTCTTTTAACTAAAGGATGAGGATTACAATGGGGCATTCTAATACCCAATAGGTCTCTAGTGTGAAACCAAATGCGATTTGCTTCTCCTACATTACTAAAGGTTTAACATAAAATGGTGATGCAAGTGCATTTGCACCTTATTTCAGTACGTGAAGAGGATCTCCACTTTCTTACGACGCACAGAAATAATGTATTTTCATCAATATTATGTCCGTACTATAACACAAGTGCACAGTGGTTGATTTTTACCTCCAAAAAATAACCCATTTAGAGTTTTACATCATACCAGTGATGGGGATTTACACAGTTGTTGAATTTAAGTTTGTGTCATAACTAGGTAAGATTATTTTATAAGTGTCTGGAGGGCTTTGTTTTCGATTTAATTTTTGTTCATCTGAATGCAGTAGGATTATTCTAAATTCCTGTTCCAAATCATGACGATCAGGAGAAAGTTCAAATTACTTTTTGATAAAGACAGTAATGTTTTAGGACTCTTCCAACGCATCTTAAAATAAGAGCTTTATTTTGAAGTACGTTCCCTTAGCACTACCCATTTTAAAAAAGCACCTAGTGTTATTTGGTGACATACTGTTGACAAACTATTAAACAAAACAAACTATGCTTTTCCATTATTCTTTTAACATTGTTAATGTCAAGCACGAAGACAGCAGACAGTGAAAGAAAGCATACAGACTTGTAATAAAATAAATAAAATTACCACAGAACTGAGGTCACTCTAATGGGAAAATAAAAACAGAAACATTAGAGAAATAAGGATTAAATGTTAAAGGAAAAAGGAGGACAACTAAACTTTCAAACAAAATGCATGGCTGCATTTTATTGTTATTGCATCGTGTAAGACAACATTAGTGAACAAAATGAAAAACAAAAAACAAAAAGTTTGGTGCCTGAAAGGTCAGTAGCATGTTACATGATAACAGCGTGATATTTAAAAATAAATATTGTGCACACTCCGCATACTTCCATAGCTTTCTCAAATCATAAAGGGGTTTTCCTAGACTGTATGTAAGAAACAGCACCACAAGATAAAAAAAAGTCATGCTACATACCTGTAATAATAGTCTGATGGATTTAATATGTTCTTGAAATTTAAGTCTGAAAAAATATTCTTACCACCAGAAGCAATCTGGCTACACTTTGCAATTCAAGCCTTTAGTGAGCACAAGAGACGTTTTTAACTTCTTACTGCAGAAGATGGGGAATGTGGAAATGAGGTAATCTCACAAAATACTATATTATTTGAAAGCCACAATCAATTATATATTTTTAATACATTTTTCACCTGACTTTCACTTCCAAAACAGCATCTGGAAGGAAGCACAGACAGGTTATGAATTCAAGAAATAGGAAAATGCTGCACTAGCGAAGTCGAATAGTCAAGCCTTCACACTTAGATGGTGGTGAACAATAGAAAATCAGATACAGCACAACTCTATTACAAAATTCCTATTCCCTTTAAGTACCACAGCATTGTATAAGTATCGCAATAGCACTGGACTCAAACGTCTCCATCCAATACTTGAGGTTCTTTGGGTAACATTCTACAAAGCACATCTACAAAGACGCGCTTTGGAAAATCAGCAGCAAGGAATACCAGCATGTTTTGAAGGGTATTTGCAGCCAGCTCCAGGTGTGTTATATTCTGAAAAGTCAAAATTCCCTGTGTGAGCTTACTCAGTGTCCTTTTAAGGCAACACGCTATACACTGTCACTAGCAGAATTGCAGCTCTAAGTAGACTTCAGGTATCTCACAGGTAGGAAGCTATGCTCAGGGTTAACACTGGGAGCAGAGTGACTAAGATGGTGCCCGTCTCCAGAAGCTGTTGCGGTGGTTCTAACCTTGGAACTTGGGATACTATTTGGCTCAGAGAAGATTGTTGAGGTACATTTGCTCAAGCACAGCCTTACTTGGTATGCAGGTTGTGATGCAACTGTCGGAGTCAGGATGGCAGTGGCAACTCAATCTGCTTGTGAAGGCCAAGGCGCAAATGGATATGCAGTTGCAGGGGAGGAAAATAACCTAGGGCAACTCGCACAAATTAGTAGTTTGCCCTGGAGGCTTTTGACCTCTTCCCTCTTACCATACAGATACAACTCCAAAACAGAAGAATCTATTAAGGAAACGTGGTGAAAGTTTTCAGTAATTACAATATTGTTCTTTTGTGGTTAAGCTAAGCAACGGCTGTATGCTCAGATAACTGGCAAGTTCCTCTTAGGAGGCATCATTCCTCACGGTAGTGCTCATAACAGTGGAGCCTCTGCATTCCTACAGGTGAATTTAGGTAGGTTCTTAAATGACATGGCAGCACTTCTCTTCTTCAGTCAAGAATTGTGACCCATGCTCCTTCAGGAAGCAACAGCCAAACTTCCTGCTCCTAGTCCAGTCTTTCCTCTGTACTGGTATGCAGAGCTCCTTACAGTAGAAAGAGGACAGTTAACTTAAATATCTGCCTCACAGGGCCAACTTATTTTCAGAAAGGAAATGTTTCTCAATTCCTACACTAGTTGAATAGATATCTTCATTTAAGTCATAAGCAGTAGAATATTCCTGGACATAGATCCCTTTTTCCATATGCAAATAATTTTCTAATGGAGAAAAGCTGGCATGTTTATCTATAGAAAAATATACAGTAGCCTGATTCTGAATGTTCTGAATTTCTAAATGTTGCTTCACCCAGTTAACAAAAACCTACATGTAAAAAAAAAAAAAAACACTGCTGCATTAACTGAAACCTTGCTGCTTTATTAAAGTGAAATAACACATGTATGTGCGAAGGAAAATTCTGCCAGGTAGGAAAAAGAAGTGAAAAATAGACCTCTCCTTTAAGGAGCTATCAGCCTCCCTTTAACTGCATATGTTGTACTGGACGTTTTCCACAATCTCAATTTTAACTTGATGAGGAGATTCTCAGACCACTAACAGGGTTTGGTCCCTCTTTTAGGGAGGATTTTTGGGGAGAAAGCAGAGAAGCAGACTGACAGCCCAAGACACTGCTATGGGCGGGTACAAAAGAGCTGACGGCCCTGGAGGTATTCAAACACTGTGCTATCTACTCTAAAAGGCGTGTCGGATATCAATCGGGTCATCCCATTTACATACTTACAGGCAGAGAATGATATGCATAAATAGCAGACCTTCAGTGGGCTCTACCTTAATCACGCATTCCCAGCGAAGATAGGGGCACACAAAGAAACTATGGAAGACTTACCTCTAGATGTAATGCTACTGAACAAATGTACCATCAAAATACAATATCTCTAACATACACTCTGTTAATGGTCCACACCCAGAGGGAACTCAATAACCTCTGAAGTCAATGGGAGTGTGCCACTGAGGTACTAGAACACCATATGTATAACGAGGACCTCAGTATTCCTAGGGAGGTGTCAATAAAAGGCAGTTTAGGGATGGTACAATCTGAAATGCTCCATGTACTCTATTATACAAAGAAACAGCTTCACAAGTTTGTGAGTACACTCAATGACATGCCTGTGGTGATGTGGGGAAAAAGGCATTCTTACACTCAGATATAAAAGACTGTTGGCAAAGGATAGGTAGGATGCCGGAAAGCACAGTGGGACAACTAAAAGAAATTTCGGCACCACTTCCACTATTGGGAACACGGAAGGCATCAGATCCGAAATCAGAAACTACTGGTGAGCCAAGGCTTTATTGTGGCCAAAAAGGACAGCCAAGAAATGAGGATGCCCGGTAACACTAACAATGTCAGAGTGGGCACGATACATGGACTGGTTGCAGTGCCACAGAAAAAAATGATATATGAATAATGAGTTGAAAATTTGGGAATGGTAGGAGAAGCAAGCTAACTCTTGACTACTGAGATGTTGTGTGCTTGCCAACTGACGAAAAGACCTTTCTGATACAAGCAATTATAATTAGGGGAAAAGAGACATGGCAAACATACCTCATCATTTTCACGGGGTCCATACCATACTGGTAAGCATGGAGGAAAGCACATAGATGGGAACACCTATTTATCTCTTATTCAGACCAATTTCTACAAGAGACAATTGTTTCATATAAGGCCTCAATGCCTCGCAGTATTGTTATTGCATTTAAGATGTATAGTGAAACTCAATAAAAAGATTTTCAAAAAAATCTTACTCTTACTGCTTTTCCTCAACAGCTTTACATATTTAACATTGTTTTCATCTGTTTTTGCTTTGAATATAGAAGGAGTTTTGCTACTTTTTCCACAACATGCCTACACTTTTTTAAGAAAGGGAAGCTGCTAATGATCCACACTGTGTGTATAGTCAGTCTTAAGTCACTCTTTCAAGAAAAACAAGTTACTTGTCTTCTGCAACACCTATTCTGGTGAATACTCTAATTTCAGATTCCACACTTTTAAGAACAATACCCCATGCTCCAGACTGGATCTGGAAGTTTTCACATCAGTGCTCCCTTGCATTGCCAAGGTGCAGCCTGACAGATGTCAAGAACAGGCATTCCACGTGTTAACGCATTTGTAGAAGAGTTGCCCTGGTGGAGTGAGCCCTCAGTCCTTCCAGAGGCAGCTTCTTTGCCAATGCATAGCAGATCTTAATGCAGGGGCCTATCCACTTGGACAAAGTCCTTTTGTGCACTGCCTTACCTTATTTGCCCTGAAGAACATCACAAAAACCTGATTGTCCACCGGATGGTCCTTGGCGCGATCGATGTAAAAACTTATGGCTCTTTTGAGGTCCAGCCAATGGGGTCTCTTCTTCACTTTCAAGAGGTGAAGCAAAGCAAAGGACATTGGGAGAGTGACGAACTGCCCAATGTGAAAAGCATAAAAAAGAGGGCAACCCAATAAACCCGTGTGAGCTTGGGTATCCAACACTAGAAAAGTAAACTGCCAACAAAGGGAGCATTCAAACCCAAGTAGACAATTTGAACCACATAAGAGATGCCCAATCTAGTCGCATTCAGAATCAAAATCAGTTATTTAATTGCAAATTAATAATAAACATGAGGGAATACAAACACCAAAACAAGTTTCTTGAACACAAGACAGGCATACCATGATACTACTGATGTTAATTACAGGTGTACATGATATGTTAGGGCAAATAAGTGACAAAATAAGTCAAAACAGTCCATCAAGCATAGCAATGAAGTTTAGGTAATCCTTACAATTTGACAGAAAGGCATCTTGTATCAGTAACCCTCGTAGTAAAAACATATAAGGTAACCAATATACTATAATTGATGCATTGACCCAACATCCAGAATTTAACCATACAGTTAAATAATTAGTAACAATTAAATCAAATGCAAATTACAAGGTTGTTTTTAGGTCTCGCCTACGCAGCGCTCATGCGCTGCATAGGAGGGGACCTTTTAGAATCGATCAGCTTTTTGCCAAAAACGTGCACGTTTTGCATTGCTTTCTATTGCAACGCGTGCACGTTTGGCGTTTCCCTTGCGGGAGCGAGCTTTGGCAACATCTGTTTGTAATTATCTTGCAAACAGATGGTGCCCCGCTCGCTCCCGCAAGGGAAACGCTGTGCGTGTCTGGTCCACCCCGTCTTCTTTACAGCTTGCATCTGTTATCCTGACTGTGACCATTATAAACGTGCAAGGAGGGCTTTGCAAAAACAAACAGCAAACTGAATGTGTCCTTGTGTAATTTTACCAGTGCTCCATTCATGCACTATCCTTTTGTCAACTATGGGACTCGTAATTTATAATTGCATTTTTCCGTAAAAAAACGTAATTAAGCTGTCACGTTAAGCATCAATGTATATTGTTTCCGAGCGACCCAACTTCGGGGCATAAATCTTTTCAAAGTTGCTCCCTCGACATATAAAAATTTATTTCTTGGGCGCTCGTGTCCCGCTACACCGCCCCCACCACCCCAAATTCGAGTATGTTTACCCCCAACCTCTAAGGCAGAGCAACTGGATGATGTTGCCTCTCGCTCTCCCTTTCTCTCTAAGTTTAATTACCGTATGCTAATTTCCTTGCCTTCTACGTGATTAATTAAAATCATATTTTCATAATCATTTGGCAGTGGCATTGTTTTAACATTATCCGATGCCTTGTGAGTCTGTAAATACAGCGTTGAGCGGGTGGAGGAAGAAGAGCCGAGGACCTTTTATGTGTTTGTGTGCCTGCGATTGGCAACATAACTGGCTTATTTACATTTCATCCTTCGGAGGTTGATAAAGGAGTTCTGTTGAGCTGGGTAATATTAATACCCGCTGTTTAAAGGACAACAGAACTACAGGAGCCAGCGCTGGGTAAAAACATGTAGTCGATACAGTATCTGTCTGTATGACCGATCTGTAGTGTGGTTTGTAAAGGTTGATAATGTTTCCTGTCAGTTACACTCAGACTGCTTCAAGTAATGAACCAACCGGTCCAAATGTGAAACCTGTGGGCCTGAGCATTTGATGAATACTTTTGATAACCACAGTACGAAATGCTGCAGCCAGCCTTTGAACAGCGCTTCCTGCACTCTGATTAAATATGCAAGATTAATAGCAAGAGTGCTGACTCGGTCCTGGCAGTCATTCCCACTGCTGTAATAAACACAGCCCCGATCAAGCGTCTTGGTAATAATGTTTCATCAGAAACGTTTGATAAAATTCTGATTGTCGCCCTTTGCAAAGGTTCTGAAATATGCTGGTTACCGTAATTTTTTTATATATTTGCTCGACTTCTCTTGGCGTATTTATCATTTGCATTTCTTTTCTGTGCATAATGGCATTGAGCAGGAAAAGCACACTAACTTCTCTATGCAAAGTATATCTTCTGTAGATCAATTTTATTAATGTTAACTAAGTACGTGTGTGACAAACTGTCAGGATTTTCACAAGAAAGTGTGGGAAACACAACAATTAACATCTTTCACAAAGCGGGAAAGATTTCCTCTAAAGCTTTGTAAAGGTTGCATAAAAATACAATTTGCAAGTCCCCACGCCCTTGCTCTTATGCAAATCTCTTCCTATGCACTATAACAGCCTGCGAGTGAATTAAAATGCAGTTTGTTGAAGGTCACAGTCAGGTCAGAAGTTTTATCAGCACGATGAAGTTCTATGTGAAAAAGACAGCTATGTAGCCTAGTCAAATACAGAAATGGTCGACTGGGAGCACAGTACGAAAGCAGGTTACTTACTACTGGCAAAAGGGGTGGAGAAACACATGAAGCATTAGAAAACATGAGAGAAACAACAGACACAATGAGATAGGGGGTACACACATCTCACATCCGCACAGGAAACAAAAATCCATGCTCCTGACACATGGACAGGAAAGCGATACATTATAATGGGTCACACTTGTGACAAGTGGCGCTTGTGTGTTATACACACATTTTAGGGGGTCTGACAGGAGATGAAATGTGAACTCCTCTCACAGACACACAAGAACGGACCACCGTTGCAGACTTAAAACATGCACTGGTGCGCGATTTTCTGCCAGTTTCCCCGCTAGGTTACCTCACAGAGTCTGAAGGCTCGAGCACAAAGGCACGTTTGACATCAGAGAGGATGCTGGGAGTCCGTCTGCCTTTTCGGTTGATTTCCACGTGAAGGCGATCCATTTACAAGCATTGGCATAGCCAATAGGTCTCGCGTTTGGGACCTTATAAGTGTTTAGCCATGCAACAGTTGATGTTGTTGCACCAAGGATATTGTGCTGCATAACTAAATACTTATAAGGTCCCATAAGAAAGACCTATTGGCTATGCCAATGCTTGTTTTTAATGTGAGAGCGGCTTAAGTTTCATTCCCAATTTGGTCGCTATACCAATTACTCGCATTACGGTCTACTTCCTGCTTCTCAGCGTGACTGCAGTCCGCTAGCTGTGCGCAGCCCACGCTTACTCTGCCTCAATTTAAACCGAAGAGGTGAGCAAGTCAGTGTTCCATCTAATTGCTTCTGGAGTGACTGTATGAGACAGCCTTTTTCAACATCTCCAAGTAAGTCCAACGCATTAACACGTTCCCGACTCCTAATTTGGAGCGCTTTAGTAGAGTTCTTGGTGACTCATTTATATTATTTTTCCCCCTTTTGTCACTATTATTGAGAAGCAATTTTGGTTGTGCTTTTGAGACGAAGTCACTTCAAAGTTATTTTTCTTTTTGGTATATCTCTCAAAATTGTAACTGCATTATGTCTTCTATTACGGGATACTGTCTTTTTGGCCTTAACATACCAGTACTTTATTGACTTGGCAGTGAATTCCTTAATTGTGAGTTTTTTATTGGCATATCATTCTGAGGTTTTATTGGACTATCTCACCGATGGTGGAGGTTCACGTTCACAATTGAACTTCTAATTTTCATTTTTTGGTGTTTGTTTAGATGACTTGGTTTTTCCTTGGTGTTTTTTTCACTTTTCCCCTTTTTTTTAGAATACATTTATATACTCAAGACAGGCAATCTTTTTCTTTTATAACATTCTTGTGTTTTGAATTTTGATATCGGCGCATGTTACCTGCCGTGAGGGGAACGGCTTGGGAAACATCATCGCTTGCCGTGAGGGGAACGGCCTACATTTCCCATTAGCCCCTGCCTGGCGCAGGGAAGCGGCGTCACGTTAGCGCCTCCAGCCCCTTCAAAAGTGCTGCTGCCCTTCCGCAGCGCGGGACGCGCATATCGGCGCATGTTACCTGCCGTGAGGGGAACGGCCAGAGAGTTCTTCGCTTTGCCGTGAGGGGAACGGCTTGGGAAACATCATCGCTTGCCGTGAGGGGAACGGCCTACATTTCCCATTAGCCCCTGCCTGGCGCAGGGAAGCGGCGTCACGTTAGCGCCTCCAGCCTCCAGCCCCTTTAAAAGTGCTGCTGCTCTTCCGCAGCGCGGGACGCGCATATCGGCGCATGTTACCTGCCGTGAGGGGAACGGCCAGAGAGTTCTTCGCTTTGCCGTGAGGGGAACGGCTTGGGAAACATCATCGCTTGCCGTGAGGGGAACGGCCTACATTTCCCATTAGCCCCTGCCTGGCGCAGGGAAGCGGCGTCACGTTAGCGCCTCCAGCCTCTTCAAAAGTGCTGCTGCCCTTCCGCAGCGCGGGACGCGCATATCGGCGCATGTTACCTGCCGTGAGGGGAACGGCCAGAGAGTTCTTCGCTTTGCCGTGAGGGGAACGGCTTGGGAAACATCTTCGCTTGCCGTGAGGGGAACGGCCTACATTTCCCATTAGCCCCTGCCTGGCGCAGGGAAGCGGCGTCACGTTAGCGCCTCCAGCCTCTTCAAAAGTGCTGCTGCCCTTCCGCAGCGCGGGACGCGCATATCGGCGCATGTTACCTGCCGTGAGGGGAACGGCCAGAGAGTTCTTCGCTTTGCCGTGAGGGGAACGGCTTGGGAAACATCATCGCTTGCCGTGAGGGGAACGGCCTACATTTCCCATTAGCCCCTGCCTGGCGCAGGGAAGCGGCGTCACGTTAGCGCCTCCAGCCTCCAGCCCCTTTAAAAGTGCTGCTGCCCTTCCGCAGCGCGGACGCGCATATCGGCGCATGTTACCTGCCGTGAGGGGAACGGCCAGAGAGTTCTTCGCTTTGCCGTGAGGGGAACGGCTTGGGAAACATCATCGCTTGCCGTGAGGGGAACGGCCTACATTTCCCATTAGCCCCTGCCTGGCGCAGGGAAGCGGCGTCACGTTAGCGCCTCCAGCCCCTTCAAAAGTGCTGCTGCCCTTCCGCAGCGCGGGACGCGCATATCGGCGCATGTTACCTGCCGTGAGGGGAACGGCCAGAGAGTTCTTCGCTTTGCCGTGAGGGGAACGGCTTGGGAAACATCATCGCTTGCCGTGAGGGGAACGGCCTACATTTCCCATTAGCCCCTGCCTGGCGCAGGGAAGCGGCGTCACGTTAGCGCCTCCAGCCTCCAGCCCCTTCAAAAGTGCTGCTGCCCTTCCGCAGCGCGGGACGCGCGCGGGCAGCGCCCGGGCAAAGCCCGGGCCAAGGGCGGGCCCGTCCTTGCCCGTCATTGCCAGGAAGAGGCAGGGCAGGGCCAATCCCCTTGGTCCTAAGTATTTGAATTATCTACGCGGAGGCAATTGTACCTGAGAATCCGTATGGGAGAACGCAGTCGTTTATAGAGCGATCATTATAGGGCTGGCTGTGAGTATTCAGGCCTGTGTTGAACCCCACCGTGAACTGGTATATGGCTGTGGTGTTTCCTATTGACATTTCTATGATATATCCGGACTCTTTTTAAATTTTATATGGTGATATCGTACTTATATACTGCATTTTTTTACTGTTCCACCTGGTGCACTTTATATGACATTTTCTCTATGGTTTTGCACAAAGCACAAGCACTTTGCACAAGCACTTTGAAATTTGGCTGTATAATTATCTTTTTAAACTTAGGCCCATTTTTAAAATTTAGTACTGTGATACATGTGATCTTATTCTTTATTTTTACTGATTTTTAATGATACTATTCTGTTCTTGCTACGGCCCCCCATTCTAAGTTTTATATATCATACTTAGCATTTTTAGATTTGTATTTTGTATTTTGTAATAACATTTATATCATCTACTACTACAATGTCGAAACGTAAACCACAAAAACATCATAAAAGCGTGATTGATCCTCCATGTATTACCATTGATTCCTACCTAGTACGGGCAGCAAGTGTGATTAACGATGAGATAGATAGGACAGAACGCCGCCTTTCAATAGGTATAGGATCAGTGAATGAGGAAATAGATGGGCATGATTCTGGGACTACCCACGTAATTGAAGGTACTTTTAATACTGAGCAAACATCTAACCCCGAGGGAAACGGGAACGTGGGAATCCTTGATAAAGATTTAGTATTAGTACCTAGTGGACAGCGGCAAAATTCACCAATTGGCTCGCCGTCCCCGAAAAGGAAAAGGGGATGCAGAACTAGCCAGGCAAAAGTAGCGATTTCTAACATAAGCAAAAAGGGACACGTAAGAAATACAATGGCTAAGACACCAGGAATCTGTGCTGATCCACAACCCCTACCAAAAGAGCAAATGGACCATATAGTTATCCAGCTTAACCAAAAAATAGAGGCCTGTATTAGACCTCTTCTTGATAAAATAGATCACCTTAATGGAGAGGTCACTAGACTTAGTGACCTAATAACTCAAATCAGTAATAACCAAAGGGTGAACATAAATGATGCCCAAGGGGGCACATTAAATCAAGATGAACAGGGTATAATGTGCCCCAAATTACCAGCTGGGAACTGTAATGAAGGAAGTAATGAGGCTGTGTCTAATTCAAATGATGACCAGCCACAAACGGGCTCAAGGAAGATAGTGAATAGGAGTAATCAATCATGCACCAAAAGAGGAGAAAGATTAGATGGAGTAGAGCAGATTAAGACCCCAGAAGAACTAAAAGGGAATAGGGAAAGAAGTGGAAGATCAGAAATACCTATTAATCTACCTCCAGAGTGTTGCCCATATGTTGCAGTTATGGTAAATGTACCTCAACTAGAGCTAGGCCAAAAGAGACGGACCAAGCTTTAAAAAATAAAGTGATTAATTGGTTAGGTAAGCACTGTGGGTACCCCGTGGAAAAAGCGGAACAGATTCTCCTAACCCGGCGGGTAAATTGGATTGGATCCCAAAGAAAGTTATTACAGGGAGACTGTATTATTATTAATTTTAGAAAACCGGATTGGGCTAGGACTTCCTTAGAGAGAGGGGTCCCTAACAACCTCAACGATCCTGGTATATCGCTGCTACCATTAGGTTTTTTTATAGCCACTTAAGTCCGGCATATATTAGAGTAAGAGATGAGGAGCACTGGAAAGTATATCCAGCAAGGCCGGCATATTCACAGTGGGCTTTACCCACTTTTAACAGATTTTTACCACTTAGCTCCCTGGATGCTAATGATTGACAAACAATAGGGATGAGGTGGTGTGGGGAGGAAAGACAGAAGGGTCAGCAAGGAAAGGACCCAATGGGGGTAGGATCCAAATTAGAAAGTGAGTTAACACCCTCAACATCTAATTTAACTATGTCAATGGCGTGCCTTGAGGGTATTGGATTGCATGAGTGTTGTACAATATATACAGAAAATGTAGCTACACAAGGGATCCTCCCAGATGAAAATAAAGGGCATTTTATGGAATCAGCTATAAACTTGTTACCCTCAAATCTAATTAATATTGAGGGCGACTCTGATATGTATATAAATGAACGATCCACTAATGGCGGGGAGAACCCAACAGAGAGGGGTTATACAATTGCCACATGGAACATAGCTGGTTTGGGAAATAAGTTGTATACACTGGGTTGGTCGGATTTTGTTAGCAAACTTGACATTCTCTGCCTTCAAGAAACTTGGAGTACTGCCCCCATTTACATTGAAGGGTTCACTTCTTATAACTTATTGGCTAAACCCTCAATGGCCGGAAGAGCAAAAGGTGGATTGTTAATACTTCTGTCAAACAAATTACCGGTGGTAGTAATAAAGGTTATTAATGTGGATTCTTATTCCCAGCTATTATGGTTGCACCACAATGATGATCGGGATGTTTTATTGATTAATTTTTATAATAATTTATTTGACTCATCACGACACATTGTAATTACTGACATAGAAAAAGAAATAGAGAAGCTGGTCACAACTGTAAATGTTAATTTTGCTATTCTATGGCTTGGGGATTTTAATATTTCAACCTGCGCTCAGTCTATGACAAAAGTCTGTGGGTATAGGAATGATGTAGGGGATGATCTTTTACACTTCCTCACAACATTTATGGTACCACCCTAAACCAGGTCATGGTGAAGTATGACCTTGAAGTGATGCAGAGTGGGCAAAATGAGAATGGAGATAGGATACCTACTTTTATTGGAAGAAATGCTAACACTACTATTGACCACATCTTAGTATCGGCAAATATTCTACACTTATGTTCTACTCCCTCTATAGTTGAACTTTTACTTAGTGATCATAATTGTATCACAATGTTTTTGAATGTGTGGGGTAAAAAATTGTAACCGATCAAACTGCTGTTGATAATATTGCATTGTGTAGACCTAATGGTACAAGGATTAGATGGAAAGGTTCGAATTCTAACACTATTTTAAAAAAGATTATCCTAGGATGTGATAAGGAGATATTCGATAGTCTTGCAGTTGAGGTGGAACCAACATTGATGTTAACTAATTTTTGTAGAATTAATGTTTTTATTGACAAGTGTTTTACCATCCAGGTAAAGGGGACACAAAAGCAGAAGATGGGCTGGTTTAACCATTCTTGTACTAACTCACTGAATATGCTAAAAGTAGCACTCACTAATAGACCAAGGGACAAAGTGTTAGTGAAGAATTTAAGATTGGACTATAAAATAGCATTAAAATTAAGGAGGAAGGAATTACAAGAGGAAGCCTGGGGGAACCTTTCTATGGCAGCTGCGACATCCAACAATAAGTTATTTTGGGATACTGTTAATTCAACGTTCCTGAAAGATGATTCGTACTCCAGAAACTTTTTGCCATGTAAGTTGTGAAGAATGGGTGACACACTTTTCTAATATTTTTAATCCATGTAACGAACCGCTAGACGGGCCCACAGATTATGCAAAATGGCCTACTATCCCGCTAAATATCACACTTAGCGAGGTAGAGTTAGGCATTAGAGGAAGTAAAGGGGGCAAAGCACCAGGCCCGGATGGGGTACCCATAGATGTTTATAAATCAGTACCAAAATTATGGGGTCCGATACTCACGAGAGTTTTTAATGCAGCAGTAACAGAAGGCCCCCGAGGTCGTGGGGTCAATCTGTTATAATTCCAGTTTACAAAAAGGAGACAAATCGGATGCTAGAAATTACCGACCGATCTCCCTACTGGATTCTTCAGTGAAGGTTATGAGTAGGGTTCTTCTGGTAAGATTGGACGAATGGGTTAGGGAAAACGATATTTTAGCTAAATCACAGTATGGTTTTAGAAAGGGGCTGGGTACGTTGGAACAGTGTCTTAATTTGGAACTTTTAATTGGAAAATATACACGAGCAAAACAAGGGGGACTTTACTTATGTTTTGCTGATTTGAGCAGCGCTTTTGACCTTGTGGATCATACTTTGTTATGGCCAGTTTTACTTAACCTAGGGGCCCCGGAGTCTATTATCTACTTTCTTGCTAGACTGTATGAAAAATTATCAAGTAGAGTTCGGTATGGTCATCAGGGTGCTTGTACCCCGAATTTTAAGGTCAAACGCGGGATCCGACAAGGCTGTGTCTTAGCGCCATTACTTTTTATTCTATTTATTAATGAAGTAGACGCAATCCTTAAACTAATACCGGCGGATGCTCCACAAGTAGATAGACAGAATATACCAGTACTGCTTTATGCAGACGATGCGGTGCTCCTATCTCGGACCCCGCTAGGCCTACAACGATTACTGAATGGGTTTACTGATTTTATTAAGGGGAGAAAGATGTTAATAAATAAAGCCAAAACATATATTATGGTCTGTGGGAAAAAACCTAATAAAATAAAACAATTTTTTATAGAGGAAACAAGAGTGGAACAAGTTGATACCTTTTGTTACCTAGGGATAACCTTTTCTGCTAATGGTAAGTGGTCATCTGAAATAACTAATGTACAAATGAAAATGACCAAAAGTATATATGGGGTTTTTAGAATTGCTGCCAAATTAGGAGACCGACGCATTAAAGATATGATTGATATTTATAAAGCACGATGTGCCTCCATTGCATTATATGGAGCAGGACTATGGGGTAATTATCCTTGTCCAGATTTAAAAACAGAGGAAAATATCTTCTTAAAAAATTATTATGCCTCCCTAAATCAGCGTCTACAGAGTTGGTTCATCGGGAAACAGGAATTGAATATTTGACAGATCTGATTGCATTAAGACCTCTTTTGTTTTGGAGGTCAATCTGGGCGAAAGAAGAAACCCTGTTTACACAAATAATAATCAAGGACTGTATGCGATTGGATAACTGTCTCAAGATCCCTTGGATAAAATATATAGTAAACACCACTAGTGAACTATTTAAGATAAGAACCCTGGATAACCCAATGGAGGTCTTAGATTTTTCCAAACAAGAGATGAGGTATATATTTTTGGCACAAAGCAAGGAGGATAGGTTGAGACAAGTGGAGTTACAATCCACCTACCAGCAATACCAACTGCATATAGACACCTTTGGGTATCAAAGTTATTTGACACTAGTAACAAGATCGTCCCATCGATTTGTATTGACAAGGATGAGACTGGGCCTTGTACACCATTTAGTGGCATTTCCAGAAATGAAACAGTACCCAGCCACTCCATGCCCGTGTGACAATCGCACAAAGCAAAGCACTCCGCACTTTCTACTTTTTTGTGAATTGTATTCTAATTTTAGATTTGTATATTTAAAACCATTGTTCAAGAAATATAATGTTACAACTTTTAATGCAGCTATGAGTTTAATGTTTACACTTAAAGAGCCGGATATTTGTTTTTCTGTAGCAATGTTTATTTTAAAGTCAATTTATGTACGGAAAAGCATGGTTTTTTAAAGTATTTTAATGGAATTAATTTTTTTTTTTGTATTCTTGAATTATATTAAAGTAAACTTCCTTTAGAAAATGGATGTCATTATATAAATGTGTATGTACATTCGCTTTTATGGTTGTTTTTTTATAACCGAATAAAGCTTTTCTGAACTGAACTGATCAGCTTTGATGGGGTTATTCTTGTATCTCGGTTTAAATTACACTGGTACTGAGGATGGTCTCGTGGACTGGCACTACATGAGACCAAAACGTTGATACCAAGCCCTACTGTCTATTTCCATTTGTCGATTTCATCGTCTACATCATAGGTACTCACAAACATTTTCACGGGGGCCACAAAGTATGGTCTGTGGTGTGACCAAGGGCCGCACTAATGCCTGCATGGTGTGGGTAAGGGGTCTGGGTGGATGTGCAAGGAGGTCTAAAAAAATGTTAAATGCAAGCATTTATTTGTAGGTTAACTAAAGTTAAGTGGTGCAGGACACCACCGTAGTTACTTCATAACTTCATTTAATCTGCAAATAAATGCTTGCCCGTTTATTTAACATTTTTTCTGAATATTAGTGCTCAGCAAGGGTGGTGTGGTGAGCAAAAGAATGATGGATTTAACCCAGATCCTTGTGACTGGGGGTGAATGCTTGCATTGTCCAGCATTCCGTCCATCAATTGTTTCTTTTGCATCAGCAAGGAAACAGCAGCTCGTGCTGCTGTTCACGAGGGGGGGCACATGTAAAGGTCAAGAGGGCCACTAGCGGCCACCGGGCCGTACTTTGAGCATCACTGGTCTACAGTGACCTCTCGCTAGATGACTGATGGACAAGTGGGGCCTTCTACATTGACAGATGAAAGCATGTAATGTGAAATACAATCTATACAGGGCATAGTCAATATGTATTGCAGTTATCTTTATATCTTGAACGCCTGCTGTTTGATTTATAAATACAGTTTTCTTTGTGATACGATCCATTGTTATGCCAGCAGTGTTCACGAAACTTGTGTTGGTGGTTTTATTCCCTCATGTTTATAATGAATTTGCATTTAAAAAACTAATTTCGATTCTGGATGCGACTACATTGGGCATTTCTTATGTAATTCAAATAGTCTACTTGGGTTTGAATGCTCCCCTTGTTAGCAATTTACTTTTCCAATGTGAAAAGGAGTCACGACTTTTGGCAAAAAAGCAGCGCTGGATCTCAACACCAGTTTTCTGGGAAAAGGAGGTGTAGGGCGGCTGCACCGAGAGAACCTGTAGCTCACTTATGCGATGAGCAGAGGTAATAACAGTGAGGAAGCCAGTTTTTAGAGTCAGAAGATGCAACAAGAAGCTGTGCAGTGGCTCAAAGGGGGTGCACATGAGGAACTCCAGAACCAAATTAACATCCCACTGTGGTATCACAATCGGTTAGGGAGAAAACAACTGAAGCACTGATGTACTTCAAACTAGCAGCATTTCTTAGCTTAAATTCGGAATCTGCTAAGATGTAGTTATGAAAACTATTTAACCTACATTTTCGTTTGTAGAAGGTTTTCGGACATTTTACTTATTGATCTGTGCTACATCCCTCTGGAACTATATTTTTCTTTACCGTTTCCTGTGGCAGCGGTGCTCCCGTCACGTTAGAAGGCAGAGAGGCCTGGAACTGCAACAGGACATGAATAGGAGCAACCGAATCATTAGTTTGTCATGGTGAACAAGAAGCGCTCGATTAACAAAGCTATTTCCACACAACTTTGTGACTTTTCTATTTTGCCCCTTGAAGACCTAATGAAATTTGATAGAAGTGGAGAGGACAACCTCCATAACTACTGCCTTGTAGGAGTATTCGTGGCAGATGTGAGAATGTAAAATATAAAAAAAATGTAAATCCGTATTTGTAAAGCGCGAACTACTCACCCTTACGGTCTCAAGGCGCTGGGGGCCGTCGTGGAAATTAAGTGAGCTATTGCCCATAGTCACATGGTGCTGAGCTGCCGCCGGAGCCGGGGATCGAACCGTGAGCCCTGTGCTCCGAAGTCAGCTGCCCTGGCCGCTGCACCACACCTCTCCACTCTGATCCACAAAACGTTTCTTTGCACTCGTAAAAGGATTACTCAGGGAAACATGTGGACTAGTATGGTGTCATTGTATGGTGTCATTGTATGGTGTAAGTAAATATCCTCACGGTGGCGAGATTTGAGTGTTTCAAGGTGGGGACACTTGGAGAAGTTGGTAAACACCCATCAAACTGGTAAGTAAGTCTGTGGATATTTACAAACCTTAGCAGTTAGTTTCGCATCTTGAAAACATTTGCAGAATTATTCCTTTTACCGGCATTACTGAAATCAGTTTTCCCAGTGAGAAAAGGGAGACATCACCGGCACCTACCCTACCCATACATCATGGGTAAGGGTAGGTGTTTCTCCACAGGGAAACGTTTTCCTAATGGAGTCTAAAAAGTTTGAAAATGCACTTCTGCATTCAATTTGCCCATTGTGAAATAGACACTGGCTACGTTTCGAATACACAAATATTCAAACGTGAGTCTAGCTTCAGAGGAGTACTTGAGAAATTCTTCTGA
Source organism: Calotriton arnoldi (assembly GCA_963921515.1). NCBI lineage: Eukaryota > Metazoa > Chordata > Amphibia > Caudata > Salamandridae > Calotriton > Calotriton arnoldi. The sequence goes on along the minus strand of CAWUFW010000014.1, from coordinate 3,847,579 downwards.
ATTCTAAAAATGTTGGACATTTTCTCGAAATGTAGGAGTCGCCATACTGGAACAAATGTACGACTTTCTTTGTAAATCGTGCCTTAAATGAAAAAGAAAAAACTACAATGTCCACTTCCACCAAACTGAAATGTAAAATTAGAGTGGCTAGGCTGTCCTACACAGAAGGGCGATGCACTTCAAGTTAAGGCAAATGTACATTGGCTATGTTCCACCTGCCCTTCTCCTCTCGCCCCCAGTCCCACAGACCAGGTCCAGAACTGCCAATAATGTACATTGGCTATGTTCCACCTGCCCTTCTCCTCTCGCCCCCAGTCCCACAGACCAGGTCCAGAACTGCCAATAATGTACATTGGCTATGTTCCACCTGCCCTTCTCCTCTCGCCCCCAGTCCCACAGACCAGGTCCAGAACTGCCAATAATGTACACAATGCGATTTGACTATGATACTATGATCTCCTTTCCAGAAGCAATGCTTATTTTGCTCAAACGTTTGTTCTTAAAAAATTGATTATTAGACTTAGTTAACGCTAATAAAAGCACCAAAAATTGTAATTTTAATTAAAAACAAAGAATTTCTGAACGAGAACAAAGGAAGCAATGCGCCACCCCCACCGAGACAGGTTAACACGTTCACTCACCTCAGCGTTATAAAACTTAGTCTTCACGTCCAGCGGTTTAAGCACCTGATTGAACAAAGAATGCAAGTTAAATACAGATTTTTCAGAGTTCTCCCCCATCTCTAAAACACCGTGGATTCTAAGCACGGGCACAGCCCCCCTGCAGTCTTACAGCCGTGTGTTTTTGTACCCCCACCCCTGGACTCAACCTCTTGTCAAGGGGTGGGGGGGCTCGAGTCATGCACAGCTCGCAGAGGAGCTTTGCGCCTGCGCACCATAAGAAAGCAACAAGTGAGACTGAATAAACAGCTTCAGCTCCTTTAAACAGCGGCTTGCCCCCTCTATGGGAAATACTTCACTGTACTGCTAATTACTTCAGTGACCCAACGACCGGTGTAAACAGCCTCCGAAGCGGGCCCGTTAACAGGCTACACTTCTTTCTAGAACGTCACTCAACTAGTAAGGCCTGCGCAGGGCTTTAAGTGGGATGCAAAAATTGGGGAAGGGGCGGGGGGGGGAGGTCTCTCAAAGGGGCGTGGCCAATGTCGTTAAGGGCGTGGCTTAAAACACTTTTAAGCACACAAAAAACAAAACTGTACTTGGCCGAGTGTGCGGGCGTCTGTCACTTTGATGCTTCTGTAATTGCATCCAGATATAGAATACAGCAAGTAACATTACACCTACAAGAAGTCAGGACTATTGGTTTTGTCAATGCTTATTGCAGAAGATAAATAAGCAACTATGGCTTCGTTGTATATAATTTTGAAAATGCCTCAGTTCTTTGGGGAGAGATTGTGGCATAACGGCTAGAGCTGCAGGTTTTGGAGCTCAGGGAAGCAGGTTCAAGCCTTGGCCTCAGCTCAACATCCTGTGATCCAAAAAATGAATATGGCCTTGTGTAATGTAACTGGTGCTCATGCAAAGTGCTCCAATACCTTCGGGTCGAATTTGCTGTAGTATGGTAGTAGAATGTTTTATGATGTATACTCAGGGGAAACAGTCGTGGGTTCTACTTTGGAATAAAGTTCCTTTTTTAATCATCTTGGACTTCAGTGCGGTGTTTTCTGCTAATGCCCATACTACATTTGCGCTATATAAAACTGCAAAAAAAATATATATATATGAAATTATGAGACTGAAATAACTACAACGAGTCTCTTTGTAGTTACATCAAAAGCAGTGAAGGGGGTACTGCTGCAGAGTGAAGATTTTCTTTCCACCCTGAGGGTGAGGGCGAGGGCAACAAAGAGCCTGATAGGGAGCAGTCTCAGCAACTGCCTTTTTAGATCCTGGCCCACTTAAAGCCCTGGGCCTGCCCCATGCACCTGTCGGTCTAAACCAATTCAGCAACTGTAGACTTGCACGCGTGGAATGTTCAGGGGCGTAGCTTCGGGTGAAAGGGGGGAGAATTTGAGGTGTTACACACCCCTAATAAATGTATTTTCTGGTAAATTGTTGGGTACAGATGATTTCAGTCGGGAATAGCGAGGTGTCTGTCAGATTTTTGCATACACACAAACAAAAACATACACACACTCTCTCCTTCTGTTTTTTGAAAGTCCTCAAAAATGTTTGTTATTTTACAAATATTGTATTTTTTCTCACTTAGTACCCCTACCGAACCGTATTCCTCTCCCTTTTCCAGTGTCCCTTAAGCCGCAATCATGCGCCCTGCTTGTCCTATAATGTATTTTAACATAATATGGCGGCAGCGTGATTGTTGGGAAATCTGAATCCCACAGCCCCCCAATCTTACTTACCAAGCTACGCCCCTGGGAATGTTTAACTTTTGAAAGTGTTTTACATACTCTTTCAGCAGGATTATAATTATCTACCGTGTTAAACATTCTCAATGTAAAAAGTGGATCACCAAAAACAGCGCACAGCCACTCCTGGTTACGACATTCTTCAAGGTGACTTAAGGTCTCCGAAAGACAGGTAAGGCGTGCGACTCGTACCAGCAACACGCACAGAGGATACACTTTTTTCTGACAATAAATTCTCTACTTCGCATTGGAAATATTAAGTGCTTCCTAATTAATCAAATTATAAAAACCAATGTCGATAGAGAGCACAGTAAATATACCATGCAAAAGAATGGGGTAGACAAGCATTTGAATGCCTTTCATCTTAATGACTTCTTGCTAATTGTGTCCTTAGCCATGATGGGTTGCTGATAAGAGTGAGGGCCAACCTAATAAAACATTTACAAAACAATGGGGAAACCCAGTAAGCTGTAGGACCTGGGTAAGTAATGATACAAAAACACAATTGGTCCCAACGTAATTGCTTCAAGTAAAACAGTCAATTGTACCCAAGAAAAATGTTAATAACACACGTTTTGAATTAAATAAATTCACAATTTTTAATATAATAAATTTCATTAGTAAATATATTTGTACAATACACTATTTATAGTGGAGTTGCTCCACAGTGAGTAGAAATAGGGTGCTTGGGAGAGTGCTTGTGAGTAGATAAGGAAAAGTAAGGAATTAGAGTGCCAATATACACAATATTTACGAACAATTAGGTAGATGCCCAACTGTAATTAATTTGCATCTTTTTGCTCCACAATTACAAGATACAACATATGCTTTCCAAGTTATCTAGATGTGGACAAAGATCCCAGTACAGGTTGATATAGACTGAAATGTCGAAGTTTCGACCCCCATGCAGTGGACAGGCCAATTAACCCCTTAGTATGGAGTCTTCATCGGTACAAAGAGGGAGCAACCTACAAGACAGATAGAGAGAGCCAATCAATTACTTGTTTAGGAGTATATACAATAAGGGTACAATGGGAATAGGTGGTCTTGCTCACCAAAGAAACCACAGTTATACAGTCAGTGGGGGGTAATCAAGAATGGGCCGTGAGGCTCCTAATGAGAGGAAGACACAGGGGACGCAGCCATGGTCCTGGTAGGATCCAGTTCATAGATGTGCTGAAAAAAATTGAACATCGATCAATATAAGGGAGACTCGCAGGTTGAGAGGATGGTCACATAATGGACACTGAGTACTCACCCATAGGGCTTCTTATATGTGGATTATTGTTTCCAAATCTGTAAGTTTCTTAATCAATGTTAGTCAAACCTGATTCAATCAGGTGTGGAATCTGTAACTAAAGAGAACCGGGGGCATCCATTACGGGAATCATTCAAAAAAAGGGAGTCTACTAGGAGAAATATCAATTCAAAGCTGCCGCCCTATGGCACGGCATCAGGGATTTACCTCTGAGCTCAAAGTGTCTCCGGGAGCGTCTCGCGTCTAACCGAGCCTCCTGAAGACAGGATCTAAAAATAGATCTGCGCGGGGTCAGCGTGCACGCGGTATTGCTCACGTCATGGGCACAGTCGCTAGCTGCTGACATACCCGGTGTCGGACAGTGTCTGGGACAGACGCGAAGGTGCTGGGATGTGGGATTGTGGTAAAAATTAATATTAATCCATATTATGAGTGATTTAAATATTTTCATATTTACAAAAGATAGTATGATGAAAAATTGCATAAATCGAGAAAGTAACAAAATTCCCGACATAGTCGGGCAGAAGTGAGGTGCAACATTGAATTGCAATAAACAGACCCATAATGGACAATTTGCATAGGATAGGATACAATGATTTATCATACATCGCAATACAGAATAAATTGCAATAGACAGACCCAAAATGATTGAAATTAAGCAATTTAAATAGCATCGCATATAATGGCCTATCATTCATCGTATTGCATAATGAATTGCAATGAAATTGTACATGAACATCATCCCAAAGGGGGTATAAAGAGACATTAATCAATATCTATAGACCAACTAGTGATATTCACATTACATGCATTATAATACATTGCAGGTAGCACTTAAATGACACATATCGATTGAGAGCAATACAGAGATAAATTGGCGGTGGTCCAAACATTTGCAAAGAGATTGCATCATAGACAGGGTTAAGGGTGTTCATTACAGCATCGACCTGGCATAAAGAATAATAAAGGCGGGGTGTGTTCAGCCCGTGTTCAGAAGGGACAACTGTCTAGTAATCTCTTCATGTTCATTCAGCCCCTTATTGACGGTGTCCAAAACGTGCATCCATTTGCACACACGCAGGTTCAGAACATCAGCTAAATTGCCACCTCTTGGTCTCCGGGTGACCTTCTCAAGGACTAGCCATATAAGACTCTCCACAGAGTGTTTTTGCGTGTCGAAGTGTTCGATTAAGGGTGCCACTTGGACTTTGCATCTCACCCGACTACAATGTTGCAATATATGTGTTTTTACTTTCTGACGTGTCTGCCCAATGTAGAGCAAGCCAGAAGGGAACAGGATGGCATATATCACGTTTGTACTATTGCAGTTGGTGTGATTCTTGAGCTTAAGAAAATGTTCCTTATGTCTAAATGTCTTGGTCTCTATTGTGAGATCACATGCTTTGCAGTGCCCAAATTTGAAATATCTAGTGATTTGGGGTAAGTTCCACATTGATCATATAGAGGGTTGAGTGGGAGGCCCTAAGAGAGAACAAACAAAGTGGTCTCTAATGCTTTTCCCCTTCTTAAAAGAATGCATAGGTGGCTCATTCATGTCAATCTAATCTGATATTAATCTCCAGTGGTTGTTTATGATCCGCCTTATATCATTGCTTCGTGCGCAGTAGGTGGTAACACAAATCATCCTATCCATAGTGCACTCAGGGTGTGATTTGGGTTCTAACAGTGTTTCTCTGGGGTTAAACCAAGCTCTCTTGCGGCCCTTCTTAAGTTATTGGGATAACCTCTCTCAACCAGTCTATTGCTTAGATCTTCTGATTCTCTAAAGTAGTCAGCTTTGTCTGAGCAATTTCTACGCAGTCTAAGAAATTGCCCATAAGGTAAGTTATCCCTCAAATTTCTAGGGTGATGGCTGGTATAGCGTAAGAGGGTGTTCCTTTCACTACTTTTTCTAAATAGAGTGGTATATAGTTTCCCTTTCTCCGCTTTGATTGAAATATCTAAAAAGTCAATACTGGTAGGACTATATTGGACCGTAAATTTGATGTTCTGCAACCTTTCATTCAGCCAGCCATGATCCGCTTGGAGTTCAATCTCATTACCTGTGCAGATAAGCAAGACATCATCAATATAGCGTTTCCAAAGGGCTATATTATTCTGATATCGGTTGTCCTCATTAAAAATGAAGGTGCTTTCATAATTATCCATATACAATATAGCTAGGTTTGGTGCAAAGCTGGTGCCCATAGCAACACCTTTGCTTTGTAAAAAGAATTCTCCCTGAAAGAAGAAAAAGTTTTTCATCATGGCGATTTCTAGCAGATTCAAAAAGAAATCCGTGAGAACTTGAACAGGTTGGGGTCTATTGTTGAGGACGGTCCGTATGACTTCCAACGCTGGATGTCTGTGGTACGCTAGTACACAATGACGAGATGTCCATAGTGACCGAAAGTTGTTGCATAGGGTTGAAAGCAAGTTTATCAACCAATCTAATGGTTTCCGTAGTATCTCTTAGGTAGGTTTTGGTGGCACAGGGTTTGAGAAAAAAGTCAACATATTTACAAATCGGTTATAAAATGAAACCACATCCCGAGACTATGGGGCGTCTCGAGCGGTGTGTCAGATTTTATGAACCTTCGGGAGGGTGTAGATCGTAGGCAGCCGGGGTTCTTTCTTGTTGAGAACCTCATTCTAATTCCGTGAGATAACCCTCATCCAACCCCACATCGGTCGTTACTTTGATAAGTCTGCTAAGGTCATTAGTGGGATCTGAGACTAGCTTGGTGTAGCTGACTCGATCTGTGAGTTGAGTGTTTATTTCCATTTTGTATTCAGTGGTGTTCTGTATGACAACAGCGCCACCTTTATCAGCTGACTTAATAACAATATCTTTTTTCTCCTTCAATGATTTGAGTGCTTCACGTTCCGCCTTTGAGATGTTATAGTTAAAATATTTCCTTTGGGAGACCAAACTCATAACATCCCTTAGTACCACTTGTTCATACGTGATGATTTTGTGGGACATGAGATGTACTGGGGGTGTGAAGATCGATGGATTTTCCAAACCGGTGTTAGAGGAAGATGGACGTGTGGGTACTTTGTTAAAGTAAAAACGTAACCGGATTTTACGGAATAATTCCCAATAAGGGGCTGAATGAACTTGGAGCTTACTAGACAGATGTCCCTTCTGAACACAGGCTGAACACACCCCAACTTTATTATTTTTTATGCCAGGTCAATGCTGTAATGAACACCCTTATCCCGGTCTATGATGCAATCTCTATGCAAATGTTTGGACCACCGCCAATTTACCTCTGTATTGCTCTCAATGGATACGTGAAATTTAAGTGCTGCCTACTATGTATTATAATACATGTAATATGAATATCACTAGTTGGTCTACAGATATTGATTAATTCCTCTTTATACCCCCTTTGGGATGATGTACATGTACAATTTAATTACAATTCATTATGCAATACGTTGAATGACAGACCATTATATGCGATGCTATTTAAATTGCTTAATTTCAATCACTTTGGGTCTGTCTATTGCAATTTATTCTGTATTGCGATGTATGATACATCATAGTATCCTATGCTATGCAAATTGTCCATTATGGGTCTGTTAACTGCAATTCTGCCCGACTATATCGGGAATTTTATTACTTTCTCGATTTATGCAATTTTTCATAATACTATCTTTTGTAAATGTGAGAATATTTAAATCACTCATAATATGGATGAATACATTTTTACAACCATCCCACATCCCAGCGCCTTCGCGTCTGTTCGAAACACTGTCCGACGTCGGGTAGGTCAGCAGCTAGCGACTGTGCCCGTGATGTGAGCACCACCGCGTGCACGCTGACCCTGCGCAGATCTATTTTTAGATCCTGTCTTTGGTAGGCTTGGTTAGACGGGAGATGCTCCCGGAGACACTTCGAGCTCAGAGGTAAATCCCTGATGGCGTGCCATATGGGGTGGCTTTGAATTGATATTTCTCCTAGTAGACTCCCTTTTGAATGATTCCCGTAATGGATGCCCCCGGTTTCTCTTTAGATGCAGATTCCACACCGGATTGAATCGGGTTTTACCAATATTGATTAAGAAACTCACAGATTATTTGGAAACAATTATTCACATATAAGAAGCCCTATGGGGGAGTATTCAATGTACATTATGTGACCATCCTCTTTACACCTGCGAGTCTCCCTTATATTGATCGATGTGCAATTTATTTTCAGCACATTTATGAACTGGATCCTGGACCATGGAAGCGTCCCCTGTGTCTTCCTCTCATTAGGATCCTCAAGGCCCATTCTTGATGTCCCCCCAATGATTGTAGAACAGTGGTTTCTATGGTGAGCAAGACCACCTATTCCCATTGTACCCTTATTGTATATACTCCTAAACCAGTAATTGATTGGCTAACTATCTATCGTGTAGGTTGCTCCCTCTTTGTCCTGATGAAGACCCCATAATAAGGGTTAATTGGCCTGTCCACCACCTGGGGGTCGAAACGTCGACATTTCCAACTATATCAATCTGTACTGGGATCTTTGTCCACATCTAGATAACTTGGAAAACATATGTTGTATCTTGTAATTGTGGAGCAAAAAGATGCAAATTAATTACAGCCAGGCATCTATCCAATTGTTAGTAAATATTGTGTATATTGGCACTCTAATTCCTTACTTTTCCTTATCTACTCACGAGCACTCTCCCGAGCACCCTAATTCTACTCACTTTGGAGCAACTCCACTATAAAGTGTTTTGTACAAATTAATTTACTAATTAAATTTAATATAAAAATTGTGAATTCATTTAATTCAAAAGGTGTTATTGACATATTTCTTGGGTACAATTGACTGTTTTACTTGAAGCAATTCCGTTGGGACCAATTGTGTTTTTGCATCACAACCTCATAAAACAGTATTGGCAATTCCAAAAATGCACTGTCAAGCCAGACCTAAAAATCTGCTTATGTTAATGAGTGCCATCCTCACATCTGTGCTGCTGCCAGAGAAAAACGCCATAAATTATCTAGTTATTTAAGGCACTTTAATAGCATTACAGCGGCATGTGTCTATGCCTCTGAAATCTTCAAGTTCAGGCAGCTGGATAAATAAACAAAATGATCACAACCATGTGGAGGGTAAACACTTTTTTGTGGAAGCACACTACTTCTGCCCAACCAAAACCTGTACTCTTGGCTTCCAACATGTGAGCGGTGTCATAGCACCTCTCCTGGTGATTCTCACATAATTGTCTGGCTACAGCTGTGCTGTCAAGCTAGACCATAAAGACGGACCAAACCAGGCTGCTTCAAAAGAGGATTGGCCACTCTGTTCACTACAACAGTACAACCGATACCTATATGAACATGCACCTGTAACAGAGCAGCAGGCTCAGGACACAGAAGGCCAAGGCAAGTTCACATTTTGAAACAATACTTATTAAATTACAACCTTCGCCCTGGTCAGCCAATACTGTACTCTCACTTCTCATTATGGTCAGTCTCTGATGCTTTCAAACAGTTCACACAAAGGTTATATGTATTTTCGCAAATCTTGCTAGACTTTTCTATTTTGCCCCTTGAAGAACTAATGAAACCTGATAGAAGTGGAGAGGACAACCTCCATAACTACTGCATGGTAGGAACATTCGAGGCAGAGGTTTATCTGAAGGCAGCTGCGCCAATTACGGTTACTGGACGAATCCATGTCACCAAGGACACAATACTAAAGCACTGGACTGGAACCCTGCATTCCTGGTGACATGGAGCCGCCTGGTAAACTTTTGTGCTAATGGAGCGCACATATTCTACTCCAGTACAGCACAGTTTGTTATAATTTTGCAAGTTCAATGTTTCTGCAGGTGAGACTGTTTCATTGGACGCTCCTACCCTGATTTCTAATGTTGACCACAGGCTGGAAGCTCACAATAGGTATCCTGACAGCAAACGCAACCAAGTTTCAAACAGATATTGCATTCTAATTCTACTTGTAGACGGTGTAGTAAGTCTCTGCTGACCTCTGCAGTAAAGGGCCAATTTTAACGTAATGAAGGGAGGTCTGTGACTGATGCAGTGGCTGGTGCAGCTTAGGTATTTTGTGCTCTCTGTGCAGTTAGGTGAGGAGCTGGTGGCTTCATTGGGATTGGCTCCTCAACCCAGCTTTTGAGAATAATTACAGAAACCAATCCTGAAGCACCCTTGCATAGAACAATGAAGGATACAGAGTGCTGATTCTCTTTATTTATATGTTCATTCGTATGGTAACATGAGATTGTGGCTGGATGCAAAGCAAAGCAATGAAAAACACAATCCAACACGTGTTTCACTCGGAAACAGAGGCCCTAGAACTCCTTCAAGGCTGCTAAGAAACAAAATGAAAAGTAGTAAGGTTTGTATAGTGTGAAACTATATATAGTTCTGCGGTGGGCATTTTGAAAATAAACATAAGGGAAACGAAGGTTTTGTTAAGCAGCGTAGTCTGTGACTCTGTATATTTGAACATGGTTGCGGGGGCAGGATATTCCCCAGGACTGTGGTGAGATCAGAAGTACACATAGAGATATCTTATTTGTATGTCAATGCATACCATGGTTAACTTCCTGGGACAACATCCCCCAGCATGCATCTGTGCGGTGATGAGCAGGAGAGGCTGCCCGCACGCTGCAACGAGCACTTAAAAGCGCTTCACTTCTACCGCTGCGGGGGAGGACTTTCAGACTTTGTGCTTCCTGCTGGCAGGGGCGGGACTGTGTCCCCCAGGATTCATCTGTGCAGTGGTGAGGAGGAGGAGCTGCCCACATGCTGCAACCAGCGCTTAAAATAACTTCACTTCTCCTGCAGCGTGGGATGCGCCCGGGACAAAGCTGGGCCCCTCTTCGCCCAACAGAGGCTGGGCTGGGCCACATCCTTTGTTTCTTTCCTCCCGGATCACGGCAGGTACCCTCTTTCTCTTCTGTTTGGTTATTATTTATCTAGCTAATTAAAATCATTCTGAATCTCTGTTCGATCGAAGTATGGGAAAAGAAAGGCTGCTTCAAATAACCCCCCGTCCTTACCAGCTGCCCCGACAATTTCGATGGTTTTCTGGCCCATGCAGTGGGGGTTGTATCTAGAGAAACAACTTGCGGAGTGAAGGCTCTCTCTTACAGAGGACAGCCCGGCTCCTCGTCACTCACACCTGACCTGACTGCCTCTTTGGGTGACCCCTCATTGCGCCCCGTGCAGCTCACACCCAAGCCTTTCACTTTATCCACTGGGTCCCCTTCTCAGCCAAGTTTATTTACTTTGCCAGAATGAGACCCACTAATTTAACCAGTGCTGGGGTCTCGTCGCCTCACTCTGAATAGCTGGGTCGAGAGAGGCCCACACATTAAAATATCTGTGATTCTAAAGGCTTCGCATACCTGCGCTCATTGATTGAAGGAGTTGATAGGAGCATGGAGATATATAATACATATATACATAGATAGATACATTATATCAAAATACACTACAAGCATATCCTCCCCGTAGGGGAAAAGAATCACATCCTTCGGCAGAAAGCAGGGATAGCGACCAGAGTAGGCATGAAAAACACCTATACAATGGGAGTATCTATGAAAGAGCAAACAGAATCACATATATTGGCTACAACTACATATATATGTAGTTGTCTCAACCAAAGTTGAGACAACTACAGAGTTAAATAAAGCCAAAAACAACGCAACTGACCGACGAGGAGACAATCAGGCGGTTGACAGAAAACAACAGGTGTACACCTTTGCTATGAAGTGAAAGAAGCGCACACCAAGGACCATAAAAAGGTAGTCGAAATAAAGGCCAACACATGGAAGGCCTCGGCATAACCAGTTTCAACCAAGAGAGATATCAGGCAATCAAAGAATCTCTCCATAGGAGACAGGAGGCATACATAACCAAGGCTTCAGTATACCGAAATGCAAAAAGGGGAAAAGACCCAGAGCTGCCAAGGAAGAGCTGGAGAAGAAAGGAAAAAGTCCCTCAAGTAGAAGGAGTTGCAAAAATACAGAGGAAGTGGCATACAGAACTTAGAAGTGAGAATCAGTATCACATCCAATGAAAAAGAAACGAACCTTCTGGAAAAAAAGGTGCGAAAGGAGGGAGAAGTCCCCTTGACTCAAGACCCTCACCCAGCGCCTCAAGACCCTCACGGGTGATGCAGCAGCGCCCTACAGCACTTAACGATTGTACTGAGTAAGAGTAAACCAGTCCTCCCAGAGGTGGAACCATAATGCCGACGGGACCACGATCCAGAAGGGAAATTGACAATAATGCCCATGGAAAACAAGGGTACAAGGTATTTCAGAAAGCAACAGCAGTAACACTCTCTCCAGGGGTCAAGCAGACAAAAAGTAGCGGGGCTGGAGGTACAGGCCTAGTTATAGACCAATAAGGATAAGGAAGGATCAGTGGCAGGAAGTCATCCTGGCAATGCAAAGAGGAGAAATAAGAAGCGCAAATGCACCAATAAAAGACCGAAGTGGAAACAGTCGCAGACCACAGCGGAAAATCAACCCAGGGCAAGTAGCACGCCACTTGGTGCACTGCTTCCGCCAAGGAAGAAAAGATGTCCCGTAGAAAAGACAGGCGCTATGGGGATGAAAGACAACACCTCTGATGGTTGTAGTGGGAGCTGATGCGAGGCGAATGCACAACCATTAAATGTCAGCAGCACACAACCGAAGTCCCCATAAGGGATACTAAGTACTAGCACAGATCTCAAAAGGCCAATAAGGCATACAGAAGATGGTCCCTGCAGAACAGGGAGCAAGGCCGCAGATGCAAGCAAAATACCCAGTAGAGAACAAGATCTGGGCTGGAAAACTAGCCTGAAGAAAGACGCCTGTAAGAACAAACAGGAGTACATAGGTCCAGAATCAATATACATCCCAGATTGTGGGATCCACATCCTGTCATTGACAGTATTATAATAATAACAGTACCTGCAGACGGCAGGAACACCCCATAAAGGTGTGACCATAGTGATAAAGGGGACTTGACAAGAAAGCCAATGGGCACCTGCACCGGAATGGCCCAGATGAGAATAAAAAATGTGACAGCTTCCCGTACAAACGTTGTACGGAAGACCGTGGAAGCAACCAGTAGAGTTAAGATTCTGCTCCACCCTGACTTACTCGATATCGTCGCAAAGCAGAGTCCGCCTGTGCGCTAAAAAGACGGGCACCATCAAAAGACATATCAATCAAAGTGGCTTGAACAGTCTCTGAAAAACCAGATGCGGCGACATAATGCCACAGAGGAGGCCATGGCCCGACCCACTGAATCAAGGGTATCCATACCACAATGGATAAGCCATTGAGCTGCTTGTTGCCCAACTCAAATGAACTTGACAGGGTTGTCCCGGCTGTTATTGGGAACGAGGGCAGCAGAGGTTCTTAATAGTCCCACAACGCATGGGCAAAGCGTCTGAGAACGCACGATGCATTGATAGAACACAGAGCAGTACTGGTGGCGATAAAAATAAGTCTGCCACAAATGTCCAGTCTCCTGGAATCTCTGTACGGAGGGACATGTGAAAGAGATTCAGGATTTTGGGAGGCGGAAAAGGCCTGTACCACAAAACTGAGAGGAGTAGGATGCCGGAAGAGACAAACCGGATCACCGGGGGCAGGTCGGTATCTATGCAAAACAAACCGATCCACAGGGCCCACTGTATCAGGTTTAGAACAAGCCCCCAACAAGATATCATATAGAGCGTCACTATAAGGGAGCGCCTGCTCCACCCGTTTGGCCCGGATTGAGGACCTCAATGAGGGGAACAGTAGGTAACTCCACAGATGGAAGAGATAAATCCAACTCCACACCTTGAGCATGTCCGCTAATGAGGAGCTCACCTGCAAGGCAAGGTCGGGGGGAAACCGAGGGCGGGGAAGATCTAAGCCACTGGCTTCACCCAACGCAGATAGCCAGCTGTCCTGCAGGGGAGGTTGGAAAGTGTCAGCCATGGAGTGCGGGGACCCCAACTGTGTGCCATCATCTCCCATACCACTTTCCTCCGAAGGAAAAACAGGAGGGGACACCACAGAGAGTGGAGGGAGGGTGTCCAAGTTACATGGCATTACCGATGCCATGCCTGACTCGGAGCGGTACAGAGACGGCGATGAAGCGGCATCAGGAGAAGAAAGTGGTGTGGCATCGTCAACTGATCAGGCACAGGCGCCGAAGGTGTGAACCCTGAAGGGCTGTGCACCGACGCCAGAACGGATTCGATAATCAAATCAGAAGGCCTAACTGAAGACCCGCCAGCATGGATACTGTCAAGGCACTCCTCACCTCCATGGGGCCCACAGGTGCTCCATGGGAAGGTGAAGACCCAAAGATAAGATGAAGAGAATGATAATATTCTTGCATCTGGGTCATAGTCGCCCAAGCTCCAGGGAAGGTACGGAGACAACTCTGCAACCAGAGCAGGAGAAGAGGCCTCAGGCAGTGAAGTCAGAGGAACCTACTTTGACCGCCGCTCAGACTTACCTCGTGACATCGATGGAGATGGAGAATGACATCCACAGGAACAGCTTCGGGGACAGGCCTGCAAGCAAGAGGGAGACCGAGAATGACGGTAGGACTTGGAAGGCTTTGACAGCCATGTCATCAGGAGCTTCATCCGACGTTCACTCAGCGCCTTCGGACGAAGTTGGCGGCAGGAGTCTCATCCGTCGGTGTTGTGGTGTACTCCCAGGCACCACATACAAAAAGAGGGAGGGTCTGCGGCCGACATTTGCCGACCACAGGACCCACAAAGCTTGAAGCCTGAAGACGTATAGATAGAAAAGGCACACTGTTCCATCGATGAGGAGTCGCAGTAGGTCGCAAAACGGCCATAGGTACCACTACCAGATCCGCGCTGAAGCGCGGAAAAGAAGAAACTGACAGCGCGTTAGGGGAGGGCTTATATGAACTCCACCCATGTCACATCCGGTGGTCGTCATCGCTACAGAGTCGCTTGACGCCCTCTACCGACACGAAGAGGTACTGCTGTGAAAAGTTTCCGGATCCAGTCTGGCGCCTGGAGAGAATTCTAAGGTAAGGAATCTGCAGCTAGATGTCTCCATCAGATTGGAGGGGCGTGGCGTGGCATACGGTAGAGTGTAGTGGAGTGGCGAAGAGTGTAGTGGAGTGGCATAGAGCGTCGTGGAGTGGCATAGAGCAGCGTGGAGTGGCATAGAGCAGCGTGGAGTGGCATAGAGCAGCGTGGAGTGGCATAGAGCAGCGTGGAGTGGCATAGAGCAGCGTGGAGTGGCATAGAGCAGCGTGGAGTGGCATAGAGCAGCGTGGAGTGGCATAGAGCAGCGTGGAGTGGCATAGAGTAGCGTGGAGTGGCATAGAGTAGCGTGGAGTGGCATAGAGTAGCGTGGAGTGGCACAGAGTAGCGTGGAGTGGCACAGAGTAGCGTGGAGTGGCACAGAGTAGCGTGGAGTGGCACAGAGTAGCGTGGAGTGGCACAGAGTAGCGTGGAGTGGCACAGAGTAGCGTGGAGTGGCACAGAGTAGCGTGGAGTGGCACAGAGTAGCGTGGAGTGGCACAGAGTAGCGTGGAGTGGCATAGAGTAGTGTGGCGTAGAGTGGCGTGGAGTGGCATAGAGTGACGTGGACTGTCATAGGTGAAGTAGATTGGAAGGGACTGAATTGGAGAAGAAAATAGTGTCGTAGAGGGGAGTGGCATAGAGTGTCGTGGAGTGTCAGAGCGAGCAGAATATCGTAGAGATGAAGGGTATAGAGTGGAGGGGCGTAGAGTGTCGTGGAGTAGCACAGAGTGGAATAGAGGGAAGTGGCATGGAGTGGTGTAGAGTGAGTTGCATCTAGTGGAGCGACTGTCGTAGAGTGGAGGGGCACTGAGTAGAGTGTCATAGAATAAAGTGGCATAGAGTGGAATGGTGTAGTGTTCTGGAGTTGCGGAGAGTATCATGTAGTGACAGACTGTCATGCAGTGGCGTGGAGTGTTGTGGAGTGTTAGAGGGAGAAGAGTGGAAGGGCATAGAGTGCAGTACAGTTTCATACACTGGAGTAGAGTGGCAGAGTAGAGTGGCATAGAGTGTCAGAGTGGAGTGTCGTAGAGTGGCAAAGAGTGCAGTGGAGGGAGTAGTGTGTCGTAGAATGGCGCAACATATAGTGGTGTAGAGTGGCATGGAGTGGCGTAAAGTGGAGTCGAGTGTCAGACTGGAGTGGCATTGAGTGGCGTGGAGTAACAGAGTGGCATAGAGGAGTGTGTTGTAGAGTAAAGTGGCATAGAGGGAGTTGCGTAGAGTGTCATAGAATAGAGTAGAGTGTCGTGGAGTAGAGTATCAGAGTGGAGTAGAGTATCAGAGTGGAGGGGCGTACAGTGAAGTGTCTTACAGTGGCGTAGAGTGGAGTAAAGTGTCATGGAGTGAAGTGGCGTAGAGCATTATGTCCTAGAGTGGAGTGGCATTAAGTGGAGTGGCGTGTCAGAGTAGAGTGGTGTAGAGTGGAGTGGCATGTCGTGGACTAGTGTCTTGTAGAGTGGACGGACATGTAGAGTGGAGTGACATGGTGTGGACTGGAATGTCATGGAGTTATGTTATAAGCATTTATATCGCGCGCGGCTACTCAGGAGTGTCCCGGCGCGGTACCTTGCTAGAGAGTGGGAGTCAGACAGAGGAGTTTATACAAAGAGCAGTGTTTTCAGCCGTTTCCTGAACATCTTAGCATCTTGGATACAACGAAGTTCCAAAGGGAGTGCGTTCCAAGCCACGGCAGCCTTATAGGCTAACGAGCTGCCACCCATTCTCACCCGGCGGAAACGTGGAATCACTGCCAGGAACTGTGCCATAGAACGCAGGTTTCTTGAGGGCACGTAGAATTTAAAACGCTTCCTGAGATAGCCTGGGCCGGACTGGTACAGGGCTGCATGCGCCATGGTAATGGCTTTAAATCTCACTCTTTCTGCAACCGGCAGCCAGTGGAGATCACGCAGATGTTGTTGTATGCTTGATCTTCGAGGGATATTCAGTAAAACCCTGGCTGCGGCATTCTGGATAGACTGGAGTTTTTTCAACTGGTACCCAGGAACGCCCACATAAAGTGCGTTCGCGTAATCAATACGCGACAGTATTAGGGCGCGGGTGACCATCTCTTTAGCAGGCTGAGGTAGAAGTGGCAGAAACTTCCTAAGTGATCTTAGTGCACCAAAACATTGTCCTGCTAGTTTTTTAATCTGAGTGGTAAACCTAAGATCCTCATTAAACCAAATCCCCAGATTTTTTACAGGTTGACCATCTGAGTTGGGTAGGGGATATTCGGCCGGCCAAAGGGATTCCTTGAACTGAGAGGAAAAGGTACCGTACAAGAGGATTTCAGACTTGTCCTTGTTGCACTTAAGCTCCGCAGCATGAAGCCATTTAAAAACAGCCGACAGGCAAGCTCTGGCCTGAGCTGGAGAAGAGTCATCTTTACTCCAAGTGAAGAGGAGCTGGGTATCATCAGCGTAGGCAATGATCTTGGCACCCAGCTCCTCTGCCAGATAGATCAGAGGAGTCATATATATATTAAAAAGGAGAGGGCTCAGAGTGGAGCCCTGAGGGACTCCAGTGGACAGAGCTTGTGGCGAAGATGCAAACGGGGGCATCCATACTTGCTGAGAGCGTTGGTCCAAAATGAACCAACCCAGCTCAGTGCGGAACCTGTCACCCCGATGTCAGACAGGCGGGCCATAAGCCGTGAGTGAGGGACGGTGTCAAATGCCGCAGAGAGGTCTAATAAAATCAGAGCCGCTCTGCCTCCAGCGTCCAAACACTCTCTGATGGCCTCAGTCATTTCAACCAGGGCAGACTCAGTACTATAACTGGCCCTAAATCCAGATTGGGCTGGATGAAACAAGCCTTCGTCTTCCACAAAGGAGGTAAGTCGTTTATTTACCGCCTTCTCACAGACTTTGGCCACGGCTGGAAGTAGCGAAATTGGCCTGTAGCTTGTAGGGGTCAGAGGATCAAGAGAAGGCTTTTTTAGCAAAGGCAAGAGTTTGGCTTGCTTCCACGACAGAGGCACAGTGGCTGTCCTCAAGGATAGATTAATCAGGGCGTTAACCTCAAGGTTGACTGTCTCAGCTACTGAGGCCAACAGCCTGGCTACACAGGGATCAGACGGGAACCACATTTAAGTGATTTTAAAATTGCCAAAGAATCTTGCAAAGTAATGGGGGAGAAGGCAGAGAAAGCCGAAGATCCATGCGGTCCCCCTAATACGGCTGAGGGGGCCGAGCACTCGACTGAAGAAGTCGAAGGCGTCTTAAAGTTTTCCTTAATTGCCAGAATTTTGTCAATGAAAAAGCTCGATAATTTCTCACACCAAGCAACCGAAGTGGGGAGAGTGGTACTTTCAGCAGTAGGTGCCAGGAAACTCTGTACAATGGAGAAGATTTCTTTAGCATTGTTTTTTGAAAGAGCATTTAAATTATGTTGTGCTAGAAAAAAGCCTTTGCTTTCACAGCAAGATTGTCATATAAATCCTCTCATTTTGATGTCAGAGAAAGAAAAGTAAACACAGAGACTGACATTTGACCTCCGTCTTTGACTGCACAGCAAAGTGACAAGTTAAGAGCGAGACTTAAAGGCCTGTTAACAGAGAGCAAGCACTCGTGGAAAAATACATTAAATAGGCTATGCTCCACAGGAGGGGCGAACTCAAGCTGGACAGCTTAAAACAAAAAAATCCAGCAAATAGCAAGCATATGTGAGTTACAAAACACAAAGCCAATAGTAAGCAATGGGCGAAATGGATTCTCAGGGAAGCTTTCAGAATATCCCCTAGAAGTTGTTAGCTAAGCAGACAGTCGCGCTGTCTGGTAGGCTTCAACCGAAAAGGTCTGAGTCAAAAATGGCTGGGGGATAGAACAATGCAAGAGCAACAGAAATAAAAGATAAGTGCCTGAGTGGCAATGGTTCTTTTTTGACACTCCTGATTCAGACAACTTGTAGCTCGGAACCTACTTTTTCTTGCATGAAAGTTTCACCTTAACTAGCTCATGCTTAACTCACTATGGGCATGATCAAAATGTTTTGCACACTAATTGGTTTTTAATTTCTGTAGCCACTAAGGGGATTGGTGGCCATGGGGTTACTGCTGCCTGTGCATAGAATAGCGATACGCTGGGCTAGAGGCCCACTCCTGACTTTCAAAGACTGGCATGTAGACATAGCATACTGCAACACGCAGTCAGATCTGTACCGTGAGTTACAGCCGGTATGCAGCCACCCCAAAGATTTATGGGGCCATACCAGACCTACCTGGCTCAAACGCATGAGGAGGCGGTGACCAAAGAAGAGGAGGGTGGGGTAATGGCCCTGTAAATGCTCTGTGGGAGGAGCATAATGCTAGATTTGTCTGGAGTGCTATGAACTCTGGCGCCTGATGTCCAGATTAATGGTCTGTGCCATGCCAAATAACTCTGTAATGTTGTATCTGTGTATGGTTGGTTGAACTCAAAAATCAAGTACAAAATAAATACATTCTGTAGCCACTATTTGCTAGCTTACCTTAACTTTTCCCCTCTCGCTCCCTTAGAATTGGAGTCAGACAGGGGTTCTTTTTTTTGCTACTAACCCACACAGTAAGGAAGGGTGCATAGGCAACACTGATACCCCATAAACCTTACTGATGTTAATTATATTTTATTGACATTTAAAACAAAACTCCTTTCGTTTCTCAATTGCCTTCAAAGAGCACTTTGGCTTATTTCCTGAGCAAAACAAAAGGCACAGGTTTTTGTCATTGCTTTGCTAGTATGCGCTCACAGACTGATAAGCACTCTGAACCTCATCTTCATTATTCTTTGTAAGATAACTACAAGCCGTTCCATCCTGTGTCTATTTTAACATGCCTACAAGCACACTGTGAACATATCCTTTATCGCTTGTGAGTGGAGCTTTCACGATGCCCTTAACCTCAAGTCTCATTTCAAGGTGAATCAGATGCAAAGATGGGCCACACCCTGCCCCTATCGACAGCGCACGGAAGCGACACTCGGACCTCACCTGAAACTTGAAGAACTTCCTGAAGTACATCTTCTCATTCGTCTGCGTGGTGTAGCTCACTGCACACACTAGGCTGGAACAGACAGATATTGCAGAAATACCAGGTTAATTACGTGCACGCACACATTTTAGCGATGAATCTGTCAACATAACATTAAAATCACCTCAGTGATCAGAAGAAAGGTGCTGCCGCCCTTCACCGGCCTCTGAATTAACGTACAATATTATCAACATCACTTATTGAGCTTATTTTTTTCCAAAACTGGAACAGCTTTGATCAGAACATTAACAATCTATTGCTTGAGGGACAAATGTGAAGCCATGCTACTATGTTTTTTTTAAAAAACATTCTGTCCACTAAAATGAGAGGTCGCATAGTTCTACGTGACAAAAATTACAATTCACACGTTTCCTACTGGATGCATTATTTTATTTCTCATGGTTACGTATTTGCCAGAAAATGGGGAAACTGAGTTCATATGGAGGTCAATCCATATAATCACTCAAGAAGGGGACTTTAATGAGTAAAGGGGGATTTGAACCCCGTGGACATGTGTTTCAATTTGCAAATGAACATCCTGTCTCATAAGGAACGTCAGGCGCACCCTTTTTGAGGCAACTGACGTGGTGAAGCTGTCCCAGGGACAAAGGTTATGTTCACGAAAAGAATACAATGGTGGTAGAAGCCTTTAAGTGAGGATACACAGCAGGTCTAACTACTGGTGCCAGGAGAAGCAGAAACTGGCAAGACTTTCTTCCTACCCTTTTACGGACACGTCCACTGTATACGTGAATGGTTTTATTGCACAGCCTCCCGCAATTCTGCCTCAATCCAAGCATGTAATCAACTGTTCTCCTATTTAATCCTAGCTGTGCGTTGAGGTAAAAAAAAAATAACCAATAGCCCCATAAACTAAAACCTTTCCGGTGGGCCATGGTCTTTTTTCACCTCTTCTTGTGGTGGCTCAATCATTGTCTAATATACAAGGGAGGCCCAAAAGACTACACTTCCTCATTTAATTTAATGTTTTTGTAGCACATCTCTGGCAAGATTTTTTTCAAGCTGTGTATTATTTTATCTAATAGACCAACCGGGGCAAGATTGTAACATACCATTTCTAATCCAGGCAAGATTAAAAAAAAAACATTTTTTAAAAGGAGTTGATACCTCTTGCCTTTCAGTCATACTGGCTTCGAGCCTCCTGGGAGATACTTCATGCCTCTTCAAGAGCATCAAGACAACAATTCAAGAATTGGAAGAGCGACCTTATAGCCCAATGTGAACACCTTGGGGAGGCTTTTGTGGTATAGCTCTTCATAAATGTTTATTTGATGTTACATACAGCAGACATTGCTGCACGTTCAGCCCTATCACGTGCCACGCAGCTAGGGTTAGACTAACACATCTGATATCACCCCCTCCCAAATACCGCAAGGACCCGAGATTGTCACGCAACCAGCGTGTTTGTGTTTGGGCTTCATGGGTCTCACCGTGTACTGGGCAGCTAATTTCGTGAAGTTGTACTCGGAATGTAAGCATGACTGTGCTTCGCATCTTTCTCCAGGCTATTCGAGGTCGTCTCACATGGTTAAATTGAGGGCCTCATTCCCCTGATTGGAGCCTCCTGCTGCAGTGATTGGATAAACAAATCCAAGTAAACACTCAGCAGCATGGTAGCTAGACCTCAGCAGCGGGTCCTTTAAC
Organism: Calotriton arnoldi; assembly: GCA_963921515.1. Classification (NCBI taxonomy): domain Eukaryota; kingdom Metazoa; phylum Chordata; class Amphibia; order Caudata; family Salamandridae; genus Calotriton; species Calotriton arnoldi. The sequence goes on along the minus strand of CAWUFW010000014.1, from coordinate 3,826,227 downwards.
ACGTCAGCGTTGAGGGAGAACTCTAGGATTTCGGGACAAGGTGTAGAGACAGTAAGAGGGAGCTCCCCCTCACATACCGACAATGAACGAAAAGAGCTCCCAGAGGTACCGACCATCCCTCTTTATTCCTAGTACTGAGGCCCCATAGGTATCTATACTTAAGTAGGTAGGTGTCAGTCCCCGCTCCGGAGGCAACGTGCGGCATACCTTGCAGTCAGCCGCGTAATGAAGCGTGTGTGTCTACTGTACCCGCCTCCGGAGGCCCGGGTCTGCGCGGGCACCGCGAGGCACGAACAAGCCACAAATGAAGACCTGGGTGGACCAAAAAGGACAGCGCTCGCTGCACTCCACTACTGCCAATGTGCTATCTGTGCGCAAGTGTCCCCCCTCCCCCCGCAGGTCTGCAGACGGCTGTCGTGATAGCTGGTCCCCGGCTAAAATGGTGGAGAAGTGTCAGTTGCTAATTGCAAGGAGGCCACAACTATTCTGCATAACGTCAGAAGGACAGCTCCATTGCCTAAGTACACATATATAACACGAAGGCAGTCAAAATTGCGAAACTATTATCCAAAATATGCATCTTTTTTGGGAGCTCAAAGGAAACGGACTACAACCAGTGAAACACGCCCCAGTTGCCCCACATTCAAACCACGCGTTTTAAATTAATACCGCTCCAGTAAGTCACACTATAATAAATCCTTTGTTAGGAATACTTTTGACATCGAAATATACGCCATTTATTTAGGCTGTAAATAATAATACTACTTCTTAGAGCTCACTATCATGCTGCCTCTGGTGGCGATGTTGACTTAATTTAAGCGAGTACTGCTTTGTTGCCAATGAACCATAGAAAACAAACTACAAGGCCCAGAATGCAAGGTGAAATTACCTAAAAAAAAAAAAAAGGCCAGTACTGGCTGAAAGTCTCACACATTATGGGGCAGAGGCTACACTTCAGGCAACAGCAGCTCATCTCGTGGGACTCTTGCCTTGCCATTATGTAATGCTGCTGGGTCCCGGGCTCACTGTGCCACTGGATCCAAGCTATCCTGGCTGATGAGGGGAGAAACCCCGAAACCGGTCCTAGGATGCTTGTTTCCGGTCGAGGGAGGGCCTGGCTTGGCAGTTCGGGCTGGACTGTTCCCATGAGGCACAGGGTCAAGACTGATTTGCATATGGCTGGGTCTAAACTGGGGTGGCATGGTGAGCAAAAGAACGATGGATTTAACCCAGATGTCTTGACTGGGGGTGAATGTTTTGATTTGTTCTGCATTCCATCCATCAATTGTGTGTCCTTTGCTTTCTCGTAGCAGCAGAGCGGCAGGTAGGGCCAGCACCACAGACTCTGCTGCAAGATGTGTGGTGTGTGTGAGCACGAGCACGAACCCTAAGCGGGATCCAGAACAGGCTTTATCTTTTTTTGGAACTTTATTTTTCACTGCGTCATCTCCAAGCACTGCTAGTTATAATAAATACATTCCACAATGCTTTACAAATTTCCACAAACCTCCATGTAACGTAGGGCAAGGGGAGCAGCGCTCTAGAGCAGGCAGGGCCCCGGAGCACACTACAGTGCCCGTGCTGCCAGAGAAGGACTTGATTCTTTCCCTGTGTACCAGGCAGCAGGGCAGAACTGGGCTCTGCCAGGGAGGAGCAGGATGGGACATTGCAATATGCTGCCATGGTTACAGGCACCCCTGTTATGCCTGCTACTCTTTGCACACATCACCCACGTAACTGGGGGGCGTGGCTAGCCGCCGATCATGGCGGACATGATCTGAGCGAGCTCCGGAGACCGAGCCCAGATATCCTGCACCGCGACCGAATCCTGGCCCCTCTGCGACATGCTATGAGGGCAGATTGTTGAGGGAAGGAGCGACACCTATCCTGATGCCGGAACTGCGCCGGCTCACGGCGAGAACGACGATTCGAACTGCAGCCTCTGAGGCGACCGCTTGCTGGGTGCGGCCGCAAGACCACGCCGGAAGACTGCGAGGCCCGAGCGGGGATCTACGTCACCGCCGGGCCAGTGAAGACTGCGGGCCCGGGGGAGTTGAGCATCGGTGGCTGTGGCAGAGATGCAGCGCTGCTGAGACGCCACCCCTGTGACCCGGACTTCGCCATCCTGCGCCGCGGCCTGAGACTGTAACTGGCAGGGTCGATTTGCACCGCTGGGCGGTGGTGGAGGCCGGGGACCCGCCTGAGCCGGGCCGCAACAACATCAGGAGGAGACTGCCCGGGTGAGTGCTGGAGTTGGGGGCTGGTGGAGCACTCGCCTGGTCCTGCGGACGCCGCTGATAACGGCCTTGGCGCGACAGACGCACGCTGAGTTGCAGACCCTCCGCATCACGGTGCCCATGATCCTTGGACGCTGGTCGAACGCATTTGCGGGACCGGCCTCCTGCCGTTTTTCACCCTGAAACAAGGGGCTCCGAACAGTGTCACAGCCCCGGTGAGATATAACGGCATCTCTTCCAGGCCCTGAGTGCCGAAGTGCACACTCCCTCTCCCCCCCCCCCCTTTTTTTTTCTCCTTCTGCCCCTCCTCCCTCCCTTCTCTTGAGAATCGATGGGGGCCTGCCACATTCTGTGTTCGCGGTGGCGTCTCATCCCCGGAGCCACCTTTCACACATTGTAGGCCTGGTGCACTACTCAATTGCCATAGACAGCGATAAAGGCTGGCGTCGCTCGCCCCTCTGCACGTCATCCACTGCAGAATACCCTCCCTAAACCAACTGGGATCATCTACTTAAGCACAACACAAAACTTCTCGGGTCTGCAGTGAAAGAAGAGTGAAAGAAAGTGAAGAACTGTGAAAATATGTCTCTCAAAAAAGCCCCTCTGGGGAGCACTCTCTTTCAGGACGAATGCCCTCACCCACCATAGGTGGCATGCTTCATCATATGGGCCTCTCCTCCCAGTGGGAACACCTAGTCCCACTGAGGGCTACAACTACCTCACTGTGAGGTAGGAGCTCTGGGATGTTTTCAATCCTACCCTCAGGAATTTAAGGATGCTAAAATCCCACATGTGAATTTCAGGTGTTGTGAGGGTGCAGCGCTGGATGTAATAAAAAAATGTAAGTGAAGCTAAAACTACCTAGTGAGGTCAAAAAAATCTTTTTATTGGCTTGTCAGGACACTGGCAGGATTAAAAAGCAATATAGAGCAGTTTAATTTAAACTGCTACATAGGTACTTCACAGTTCTTCACTTTCTTTCACTCTTCTTTCACTGCAGACCCAAGCAGTTTTGTGTTGTGATTAATAAATATGGGGAATCCTTCTTGCAGGTCTTAAAATTTTTCCCTTGGAGCCCCTTTCAAACCTTTAAGTGTTTCAATCATCTACTTAAGGACATAATTTTTGGGAGGTCCATTTCTCACCCTGCCACGGAGTGAAATTTGAGGGGGCAGCTGGGGGGTCGCAGCAAGGTCCTTCTGGTACTGGACTCCTTTTCTCCCACTAAGGGGGTGGTGATCGAGGAGGGGGCCGCTGTCGGTCAACTACTGTGGGTCATGGGCCACCCAAAAGGAAAGCTGCAGGAGGCGGCTCCCCCTGCCTCAAACGACACGGATGACCAGGACTCAAACGCTTCCACGCAATCATCCAATTACATCCCGCCCACGAATGCAGTGGAGGCTCAAGGCAAACTGGATTTGATACTAAATGAGGTTAGGGAGTCTCGGAAAGTTATAGAGCAGCAAACAGGCACCCTCACCACTAACCTCACACTACTTAAGGCGGACCATGACAAATTAGCCACCACAGTGAAGGGCCATACCCTGTCTCTAGACGAGATCCTACCTCAACATAAAGATCATGCAAAACCATTACAGTCCCTTCAGAAACAGGTCACTGGGCTTATGGACAGGGTGGAGGATGCTGAGGGTAAAGCGCGGCGCAGTAACATACGCGTCATTGGAACGCAGTGTGGGGGCAGACACGGCCACCTTCATGGAGCACTGGTTCCGAACACACATGGCCCCTGAGGGCCTCTCAGATTTTTTCTGCATCGAGAGGGCGCATCGTATTCCCGCAGGAAGACCGAGGGCGGGGGCGCCACCGAGACCCTTGATTGTCAGGATCCTCAATTATAGGGACCGTGATATTCTGCTACAGAAGGTGCGGGAGAGGCCACAGATACAATTCGAGAATTGTCAAGTGTCGCTGTATCCGGACTATACGTTGTTGGTCCAGAGACGGCGATCTTCCTATCAGGCGGTAAAGAAAAAGTTGCGCTCCTTGAACCTTAAATATGCCTTATTGTTCCCCGTACGCTTGAAGATAATATATGACCACAAAACATACTTTTTTGAATCTCCGGAGGACTTGGAGGAATGGATTGAAGTCATGGACCCAACACAGTTGTCCGGTCAGTCTCTTCAGAAGCCTCCACATAGCCCTGGGGGCTCTCAGGGTCGATACTCACAACGAAATGCTAAGGCCACAGGCGGGTCAACATTAACAGGTCCCACACAGGAACAGGCACAGAGGGACAGGGAGCTGGCTTTGGCAGCTGCGAACACTTTCAGGGACACAACTACACGTCGAGACTCGGAATCGTCTGAACACAGTACTGTTCGCTCTGATTCGGAGAACAGTAGGACACTCTTTCCCAATGTGACGCCACAAACGGCGGATGGATTATAGGGCCTGCAGGTGACTTGTACTCTTTCCAAATAAGGAACGCCGTGACCCGGTGAGGTGATGGCACGAAGACTCCAAGATGAATATATCCTTTTGCTCTGATCTCTCATATAATGTGTGGTTTATCATAATTGTCATTCATTTTTCTTTTCTGCTCGGGCTCGGAGGAGCTCTTGAATGTATGATTGTCTTATATGACGGCTATGGCTGCCGGCCCCCACTCTGCGACTGCCAATGTTTACTATGTAACAGTTACATGTGTGTTATGTTTAGTTTGGCATCGTTTAGTTCACCGGCAAGGCCTGGTATTAAGGTTTAGGGGGGGGGGGGGTTTACAGGCTCTGACATGATGCAACTGGAAAGTCCCATTAATTTAGGTGATCCTCCACTCAAGTCCCATCAGATACAAATCGGAAATAATGCACAACTTGGAAACATATAATTTTATCACATGGAACGTCCGGGGTCTGGGCTCAGTATATAAACGGCACAGGGTATATGCACATTTACTGCGACGTGGTGCGCATGTCGTTTTTCTCCAGGAGTCGCATCTGACTGAAGCTGCAAAGATGCGAAAGAAATGGAGGGGGCAGTTAATATCTACTAATTACTCGGCCTTCGCCAGGGGGGTGACAATCTGGATAAGGGGAGGGGTCCCATTTGTCGTACTAGATAAGCGGGTGGACACGCAACGTAGATTCATATTTTTACGAGGTACACTGGATGGGGCGCCTGTCGTCTTGGGAAATGTATATGCACCGAATTTTGATCAAAGCAAATATTTTTTGGGTCTGAACTCGATATTGGCGGGCTGGGAGGCATTTCCATGGATAATAGGGGGTGACTGTAACGCTGTTCTGGATATTGGGCTTGATCGATCACACCCTCCCCTAAATGGTGTAGTAGCTAGCAAACAAGCGGATGCGCTTCGCAGCTGGGTAGACGGCTGGTCCCTCACTGATGTGTGGAGGCAAAGAAACCCCTTGAGTAAAGAATACTCCTTTTACTCCCTGGTGCACCAACTGCATACACGAATTGACAGGCTTTTATGCTCCCGTTCTATTGCTGACCAGGTAACGCATACCACTTATCTAGCCAAAACATTTTCTGACCACAATCAATTAGAGACTGCTATTACCTGGGGCAGAATACCCACCCCGGTTCCTACATGGAGACTCTGGCCCCAACTGCTAGAGGATACAGTGTTCCACGCTACGCTCTCTACAACAATCCAGAATTATTTTTCCGAAAACAAAAACACTGCATCCACAATCCTAATTGAGTGGGACGCATTGAAGACAGTTATTAGAGGGACGGCGATTAGTGCCACGGTAGGTGCAAGGCAGGAAGTGCATAGAAACCTGAAGGCAACTGAGGATAAGATGACAACGCTAGAACAGGAGGTGGTGCATGACCCCGATAAGCAGACTCAGTTACAAGAGGCTCGTATCCAACATGCAGAGCTGTTAGAAACTCTTAGGCTGATTGATTATAGCTCCTACACTCAACTAAAACACTCAGACGCGGATAAATCGGGTATCCTATTAGCAAAATTGATTCGCAATGACCCACCCACTACCATTATGAGCCATATCAACTTGCCTGGAGGGGACACAGCAAGCACGCAATATGACATAAATGAGGCCTTCTGTGGGTACTATGAAGCATTATATGGGGCACCAGTACCATTGGACGGAACATATATAGATGATTTTCTCATAGATTTACCATACCCACAGGTCCCGGAGGATTAGCGGGACGCACTAGCAGGACCCATCACTAGGGTGGAAATTAAGGCAGCTATTAAAGGGCTTTCACGTAATAAGGCGCGGGCCTGGACGGCCTACCGATGGAGTTTTTTGAGGCCTATTCAGAAATATTAGTGCCTCAGCTGGAGGAAGTATATAATAAGTCCCTTGAGTTGGGACGCCTGCCCCTCACCACGGTTCAGGCACTAGTGGTGTCCCTACCCAAACCAGGAAGGGATCTGGCTGACATGACGGGCTACCGCCCCCTGTCTTTGCTATCCACAGAATACAAAATCTTAAGTAAAATCCTAGCAGACCGGATCCAGCCATACTTAAACAGATTAATCCACATTGATCAATGTGGATTTGTACCGGCATGAAGCACATCACTAAACATACGGAGATTACATCATATCATGTCAGCGGACTTAACTCCCTACCAGCAGGCCGGATGTATTGCATTGGACATGAGGCAGGCGTTTGATACGCTATCCTGGGAATACATGTTTAAAGCCATAGCACGCTTTGGCTTGCCTTCTAAATATATCCAATGGGTGCGTTTATTATATGAAGCCCCGACAGCCAGGGTCCGGTCCGGGAAACATATCTCGCGGGAATACCTTGTTCATAGAGGCACACGCCAGGGTTGCCCCTTATCCCCAATTTTGTTTGTTTTAGCCCTGGAGCCACTGGCACTTAGATTGCGAAAGGAGGCTACACACTGTGGTATCCAGATTGATACCTCTACGCACCTGGTATAGGCGTATGCGGACGACTTAATTATATATGTGACGGATCTCCGGGGTGGATTGGACCCAATTCCGAGAATTTTCACCGACTTTGAAAGAATTTCGGGTTTAACAATTAATGAATCTAAATCCAATGCTTTCTTTTTCCACGAGCAGCCAGGTCCGGACACTGTCCGCTTTGGGAAGTTAACTTTACCGGCGGCCGTGCACACCTTCAAATACCTGGGCATTAATGTATATCGCTCCCACGTGGATGTGCTGGAGGGTAATCTGGGCAAAGCTATCAGAGGGATACGATCTCAGGTGGCTTTCTGGACTACACTGCCTCTCTCGGCCATAGGCCGAGTAGCAATAGCTAAGATGGTAATACTCCCGCAGCTTTTATATTATTTCACAAACTTACCACTGGCGGTACCTCCGGCCATTTTTAGCACTCTGGGTACTATTCTGCTTGACCTTATATGGGGAGAGGGATGCCGCAGAATAAGCCTTAGGAAACTACAAATAGACACTCGTGGGGGAGGCCTGGGTGCACCGGATTTTAAAGCTTATTATTATTCCTGCCAGCTGCAATGGCTATCCTACTGGACGGCGGGACGTAACTTGCAGGAGATTGGCTACACTATGAGACACATCGCACAGGGTCTCCTACACACTTTACTGTTGCCACATAGCAAACTTCCCCCGGCCCTACCGTCCTTGCTAAAAACCGCGCTACAGTGTTGGAAGAAGGCTCTGAAATATACATCCGGCTGTGGCCCTTACGCAGGTAACGCACAAGTTACTACTTGTGTAACAATATATCTGTAAGAGACATTAGTTAGTGATAGATTCCTTACCTTAGAATATCCCCAGGCGTCAGACTGGATCCGGAAAGTTTTTCGTCAGCAGTACCCCTGCGCGTCGGTAGGTGGCGTCGTGCGGCTCCGCGTTCGTCGCTGGCGTCGTAGGCGCCGAGATGACGTCACGGAGACTACTTAGGCGCCACCCATGCGCGCCGACGTCAGTTCTGTACACGACTTTCCGCGCCAGGAACGCAGAGCCATGCAAGAAACTGACTACTGGTGCCATGAAACTAGGGCCCTGAAAGGGATGACCTTAACCCTAGAATCAGTTTGCAGAACGGGGAGGATGGGTGGGGCGGTAAGGAATCTATCACTAACTAATGTCTCTTACAGATATATCGTTACACAAGTAGTAACTTGTGCATCTGAAAGAGACACGTTAGTGATAGATTCCTTACCTTAGAATAGATACCCCAGCAATACCAACCCCGGTGGTGGGTCTGCGAATAGATTACACCAGAAAGTCACCGTCTCTCCGGACTTGACTGTCAAGGCAGTAATGCTTGGTAAATGTGTGCAGCGAGGCCCACGTTGCTGCCTGACAAATATCCTGCAAGGGAACGCCGCGTCCCAAGGCAGTAGTGGCTGCTGTCGCCCTGGTAGAATGGGCACGCAGCCCCACAGGAGGCTCCTTCTTAGCCAAGGAGTAACATGCTTTGATGCACAAAAGGACCCACCGAGAGATGGTGCGTTTGTGCACGGCCCGAACTTTTTGGGCGCCCACGTAGCCAACAAAGAGCTGGTCATCCATCCGGAACTGTTGTGTGCGCTTTAGATAGAACCAGAGCGCACGTTTTGGGTCCAGACGATGGAGCCTCTCTTCCTCTTTTGAAGGATGCGGAGGCGGAAAGAAAGTGGGCAAAGTGATGGTCTGCCCGATGTGGAAGGGCGTGACAACCTTTGGCAAGAAAGAAGGAAGGGTCCTTAAAACCACCTTGTCAGGATGAACAGAAAGGAAAGGAGGTTTAGGAGAAAGAGCCTGGAGCTCACTCACTCTTCTGGCAGAGGTGATAGCTACCAGGAAAGCCGTCTTTAGAGTAAGAAGACGTAAAGGACAGTTATGAAGGGGCTCGAAGGGAGCGCACATGCGATAGGTCAAGACAAGATTTAAGTCCCATTGAGGCATTATGAAAGGCACGGGAGGAAGCGTGTGTGTAATGCCTTTGAGGAAACGGTTAACAACCAGGGACTTAAAGAGAGGAGGCTGATCTGGAAGCCGGAGAAAGGCGGAGATGGCCGAAAGATAACCTTTGACAGTGCCCAGAGCAGAGCCCTGCTGGGCCAAGGATAGTAGGAACAGAAGGACTTCAGAAAGAGGGGCAGAAAGGGGATCCACAGACTTCGCTGTGCACCATGCCACAAACTTGTTCCACCTGCAGGCGTGCACAGTCTTAGTGGAGGGACGCCTGGCTGCCAAAATGACATCACAGACTTCGGGAGGAAGATCGAAAGCTGTCAACTGTCGCAGCTCAATCTCCACGCATGGAGGTGGAGGCTGGACAGGTTCGGGTGGAGGACCGTCGCCTGCTGCTGCGACAGAAGATCCTCCCGAAGAGGCAGTCGGATCGGGGGATCGATCGCCATGTTGAGTAGCTCGGGATACCAGTATCTTCGTGCCCAATCCGGAGCCACAAGGATGACTTGGGCCCGGTCGCGCCGAATCTTCTTCAGCACTCTGGGAAGAAGTGGTATAGGCGGAAAGGCGTACAACAGACCGCAGCTCCACTCGCGAGGAAAAGCGTCGCCGAGCGAGTGCCGCCTTGGCAATTCCAACGCGCAGAACTGATGACATTGGTCGTTCTCTTCGGTGGCGAATAGATCTAACCAAGGCTCTCCCCACTGCAGAAAGAGAGCTTGCGCCACGTCCAAGTTGAGACGCCATTCGTGATCCATCAAGCACCGGCGGCTGAGTTCGTCGGCCCTGGCGTTCAGAGAACCTGCCAGGTGTTGAACCACCAAGGTAATGCGTTGATGTTCCAGCCATGTCCAGAGGCGCAGAGCCTCCCGATATAGGGTCCACGACCCCACCCCGCCCTGTTTGTTGCAATACCACATGGCGGTGGAGTTGTCTGCGAACACCTGCACTACACCTCCCCGGACAGAGGGAAGGAATGCCTTTAGTGCAAGTCGGATCGCCCGAAGCTCCAAAAGATTGATATGGAGCCGGGACACCGCCGGAGACCAGAGGCCTCTGATCTCCGCCTCTCCCAAGTGGCCGCCCCATCCCAGGAGGGACGCATCCGTCACCACTGTGTACTCCGGTTGGGGAAGGGAGAGGGATCTGCCATTGACCCAATCGCGATTCGTGAGCCACCACTACAATTGTTGTGCAGTGCCCTCTGAGATCTGGACAAGATCGGACAGGTTGCCCTGATGCTGTGCCCACTGGAACTTCAGGTCCCACTGCAGAGCCCGCATATGCCACCTGGAATGTTGCAGTAGCAGAATGCAGGAGGCCATCAGGCCCAGGAGCCGGAGGGTCATCCTGACAAACCCGGGATAGAGGCTGAAAGATCGGAATCATAGCCTGAATATCCCGGACTCGCTGCTCGGGAGGATAAACCCGAAACTGCGTGGAATCCAGAACCGCTCCGATGAAGGGGAGCTTCTGAGAAGGACTCAGGTGCGACTTTGGCACGCTGATGGAGAACCCCAGCAACTGCCGGAGGTCGCCGTAGTCTGAAGGTGGGTGACGACTGCCTGGGGCGAGCCCGCCGTCAACAACCAGTCGTCGAGGTAGGGGAAGACTGAAACCCCTGATCTGCGCAGATGAGCTGCAACCACCGCCATGACCTTCGTGAACACCCGAGGGGCGCTTGTAAGGCCGAAGGGGAGCACAGTAAGCTGAAAATGCTCCTGGCCTACCGTAAACCGCAGGTAACGCCGGTGGGCCGGCAGGACGGGAATGTGAAAATATGTGTCCTGCAAGTCCAACGCTACCATCCAGTCTCCAGGGTCGAGGGCAGCCAAGACCTGAGCCAGAGTCAACATCTTGAACTTCTCTGTCCGGAGGAAGCGATTGACGTTCCGGAGGTGTAAGATGGGGCGCAAGCCCCCTTGTCCTTTTTGGGGACCAGAAAGTAGTGGGAATAACAACCATGTCCTACGTCTGGCCCAGGAACGCGCCTCAATGGCCCCCTTGGCCAAGAGGGCTGTGACTTCCTGTCGGAGAAGCGCTAAGTGATCCCCGACATGCGGTGGAACTGAGGTGGCATGGACGGGGGGCAGACTCGAAGGGGAGGGAATAGCCCCTTCGGACGATTTGTAGCACCCAGCTGTCCGAAGTGACAGAGCGCCAGTGGGGAGGTGATGTTGAATCCTGCCGCCCACCGGCGTGGGGTGCACCACAAAGCGCGGAATAGGAAGGCTTTGAGGCGGATGCTGCGGGAGCGGAGGTGGGCTGACCCGCACGCTGGCCCCCTGTGCAGCCACCACGCCCGCGGCCGCGCGGAGGCTGGTTCTGCGCCGGCCTTTGGCTGAACGGACGTGTAGAGGCGCCCCTGCCGCGGCCACGAAAGGAACGAAAAGTAGACGTGGCCGGGCGGGTGGTGGAGAGACTCAAGGACTTGGCTGTAGCCCGAGAGTCCTTAAAACGCTCCAGCGCACTGTCTGCCTTATCGCCGAAAAGGCGAGTACCATCAAAAGGCATGTCCATGAGGGAACTCTGGACATCCCCCGAAAACCCCGTGGACCGCAGCCAGGCATGTCGCCGCAAGGCCACTGTTGTGGAGATGGCTCTTCCCAAAGAGTCCGCGGTGTCCAACCCACACCGAATTGCGAACTTCGCGGCATCTTTCCCCTCTGCAACATCTTGGGAAAGCACAGCCCGAACCTCTTCGGGGCACTGGGGCAGAGTTTGCGCCACCGTGTCCCACACAGCATGAGAATAGCGGCCCAAGAGGCATGCGGTGTTGACCGACCGCAGCCCCAGGCTGGCAGAGGAAAACAACCTTTTGTCAAGCTCTGTTTGGGAAGTGGAAGCCGGAATGACCAGGCCCTCCGGTGTCGGAGGAGTCATCAAAAAGGCAGTGTCACCCGGTGCCGGGCGGTGAGGTGTGGCCACATTTTTATCCACAGGGACCCCTGTGGCTGGCCTAGACCAGGTACCCATCAAAACATCCGTTAAGGCCTCATTGAACGGAAGCAGAGGTTCCACAGAACTTGCCGCCGGCTGAAGCACTGCAGTAAGGAGGTTAGGTTTGAGGGTAACAGTAGGCAGGGTAAGGCCAAGAGCCTGAGCTGCTCTACGGAGCACCACAGTGTATGTGGTGCCTTCCTCCATGACAGTGGGAGGAGACACAAACCCAGGCGCAGAGGAGAGGCCAAGGCCACCTGCATCCTCTGAGTCTTCTGCTCGAACGGCGCCAAGAACGGCTCCATGTCCCAAGTAGGAGGTGGGACGACGGAACTCAGTGCGGCGCCGGGAATGGAGCCGCAAGGGGCGCCAGGGCCGGAGCTGCCGGCGAAGGACCTTGCGACGCCGGGGCCGAAGCCGCTGGTGGAGGACCTTGCAACGCCGGGGCCGGAGCCGCCGGCGTCGCCAGCGGCAGAGCCGGTGGCAAGCAAGGGCCCTCAATAGGGACTGCGGGGCCCGAAGGCGCGCCGGCGGGAGCCCTAGGCCTGAAAAGGCAGCCCATGGCGGCAAGAAACTCTTGCACATGGGCCGGAGCCTCCGACGGACCCGGTAGGGCGGGTAGACCGCGGGACTCACAGGCTCCAACGGAGCCGTGGGGGAAGGACCCCTGGCCCCCTTGTCCGCAGACCGACGGGGGGAGGTCGGAGAGCGTACGCGCTTTTTCGACTGGTACTTGTGAAGTCTCTTACCCGATTCCGAGGGCGAAGACGCGGACCCCGAGGAGCGATGATGATGGCTCCGCGGTCGGTCCCTCGACCGACCCCTGGGCGTCGAACGGCACGGAGACGACTGTCGGGCCTCCAGCAGCTTTCGGAACCGCTCCCGCAAAGCCTTCGGAGCCATGGCCAGACAGTCGGAACATGACCGGAAGTCATGGTCGCGCTCCAGACAGTAGAAACAGATGATATGGGGGCAGCCACCGACCTCGGACGGCGGCAGGCCCCGCAAGCTTGAAACTGAGCATCCGTACGTGGCACCAGTAGTCAAGACTCAAAAGAAGTAGGACAAAGTCCCAAAAAGAAATTAGTCAAAAAATGACAAGGGTACGTGTTCTTAACCGGATCTGTGCTTGCTGGCGCGGAAAAAGAAAGAACTGATGTCAGCGCGCATGGGTGGCGCCTAAGTAGTCTCCGTGACGTCATCTCGGCGCCTACGACGCCAGCGACGAACGCGGAGCCGCACGACGCCACCTACCGACGCGCAGGGGTACTGCTGACGAGTGGACACGGTTGGGGCTCTGTTCGGAGGCGAGGCGCTCATGGACCATGACAATTTTGTGCGGGAAACTGGGGCTCCCACTATCTTATATTTGACGCACGCTGCGTTACTGCACTATGTTAAACAGCATTGGTCCCCCAATCGAGCGGAGCCCCTCAACACACGAACTAGTTAAAGCCTTGTATCTTATGGATCCAGGAAGCCACCTCATTAAATGGCTGTATCCGAGTGCACGTGAGGCTCCCCCTGGACGCTCTCCGGGCGCAGTGGGTGGCGGATATGGGACAAGAGTTCACAGACCGAGAGTGGGCAGATATCTTAGATTACCAGAGGAAGATACCGCGCAATGCAAAGTTCAAATTTATACAGTGCATGATTATGCATAGAGCCTATCTAACCCCACACAGGCTGCAGAGGATGTATCCGTCCACTGCCCATCAATGCCCCAGATGCAAGTTATTGGAAGCCGACCTGCTCCATATGCTGTGGGCATGCCCGGGACTGGGTGAGTTCTGGGGAGGGTTGACACAAACACTTGAGGCAGTTACCCATCTTACCATAGGAGGTGCGGCGTTGGAGTGCCTGTTGGGCCTCCGTAAGCGCAGAACAGTGCAAAAGGTTCAGTTGCGATTCCTATATTTGGCATTATTGGTAGCGAAAAGATCCATCACCATGCGCTGGAAATCAGCCAAAGCTCCTTCACTACACACATGGCACAGTGAACTGGTCAGGTGGGCGGGGGCAGAAAGCGCAGTCCTGCGCAGGGAGGAGGCCAGAGGACTCCAGAAAAACCCTATATCATTAGAGTGGGACACAACACTGGAGGCCCTTAAAGGAAGAAACCCTGACGACATACCGGATGTTCCACCTTCACAGTGAGCGGAAACGAGGTATAAGCAAGTGGGCATGCAGTATGATAATGGGGGGTGGACCCTATACACGGATCAAGGCCAGGCCTGGATCATGATGTTGGGCAGGAACGCAAACATGACTTATGAGCTTCTGTAATCAGAGCCGGGGGTGGGTGGGATTTGGGGGGAAGGGGGGCGGTGGGGGGTGGTTAATGGGTCAAAGTTACATTATTGGTATGCATACTGTTGATATAATTTCCTGCACCACTGTACAACATACTTGGGGTCCTGGTTTGGATTGAGCAAAACGAGTGATAATGTTGTATGCTTGAAGAACCCACATGATTGTTATTCAATGCTTCACAGAGGAATAATGTTGGAGTATTGAAAAATGAAAAACCCAATAAAGTTTGTGTTAAAAAAAAAAAAATCACCCACGTAACTAAAGTGCACTTGTGGCCCTGTTTTTTGGGGGTGGTGGAGTACACATGAGGGGCAGGCGGGAACTATTTGTTTGGGATTTGGGGAATCAGGTGGTCTGTTTTGCTGCATAGAGTTCTCAACCTGTCCATGTTGATTTGAGGGTTCCCCGACGATGCCATCCTAGACTAACTTGAACTTTCCATGTAAAGGTACAGTGGGTTGTAAATATTTCTAGGGGTACCCACAGGACATAGTACGTCTGTGGGGGACTCCTCGCTTCAAATGGAGAACCTCGGACTACACATGTCCTCTCATCTGTAAGAGGGGAAAGTATCTTTTGAAGACGAAAATCTTAATGTTTGTCTTTTTTCCCCACCATTTTAACGCCCCCCTTAAAAACAAAAACACTCCAATATATATCAACAAGCATTGGCATAGCCAATAGGTCTCGCCTTTGGGACCTTATAAGTGTTTAGCCATGCAACAGTTGATGTTGTTGCACCAAGGATATTGTGCTGGATAACTAAACACTTATAAGGTCCCAAAGGCGAGACCTATTGGCTATGCCAATGCTTGTTTTGCATGTCGGAGTTAAACACCAATCCTCACGGGTCACATACAGAAAGGCAGAAGAGTGCATGCGTTGTGTAATGTTGAGATAACGTGTCCAACATGTGCAAAAAACAGAGCTACAACAATGAATCTGCGATGGTAAAGCTAAGAGACAGAATCGCAAAAGAACACGTGGCTATATTATAATCACAACTGAAATGCAGAGAGAAAAATGTCAAAAGCAGTGGAAGGGAACAGAACTTTTAGCCACTTCACATCAAGGTGAACACTAAAGGAACCCTCCCGTAAGCACAGATTTGCCCCAGTGCTTGCACCGAATGCTGTGGGTAGACGCCGGGGGTGCTTAGAGCGGGAATTAGTGTTGGAAAGTAAAAGGTTTACCCTTGACATGTGTCTATATGTACACATGGCACACACTGGCGAAGTCACCTGTGATCCTACTCTGCCCCTGGTGTGAAAGTGCTAAGTGTGGCTGCCCCGGCTGGACAGTGCATTCCTTTATTTATGGCCAGTAACGTCCAATTAGCCTCTAGGACAGCGCCAAGCTGCCCACTGCCCCCGCCCCGGCTTCTGTTCTGTCTCCCCGAGAGGAAGCGGGCTCCTTTCTCTGCCCATCCGCGCTCATGGCTTCCATTCTTAGCCTGCAGACCCGTGTCCTTTGGCAGGGATTGTCCAATGCTCTCCGAGGTGCAAATCCACTGGATAAAGCGCCAAGTAACACTGTTTATTTGTGCCGGTGTTTCATTTTACAACCGGACAGGGTCTGTTTGCGGGTGTACATTTCTTAAATCATGTGTAGAAAAATGAAACGCAGACTCGACTGGTACACGACATATGTAATTACATGTATACATGGCAATATCCAGATATCATAGACTGAAGAAAAGACGTGTATTAGTTTTTAGATAACTTTTTAGCTAAACACGACCAATTTAAATGCACATGCAGTTAGTTATACAGTTTTTTTTTGTTTCAAAAGTAGGGTAAATAATTTTGTTTAATTTATTGTGACGAGGCGGCAGCAGGCAGGCTGATGGGTGGATCAACGGGGTGGGGATGCTCGAGGGAGGGGAGGGGGGGGGGCAATGCGTGTCAGCACGTTGTTAGCGGTGAGCGTTGGAGGCACTACCCAAGGTCTGTGGAAGAGGACCGAGGGGAGGGAAGGGATATGGAAGCTCCGAGGAAGACGCAGGGATTTTGCCAATGTGAGGGGACAGGAAGGGAGTGAGGCGGCGGTGTGGGGGAAGCCTGGAGATGCGGAGCGTGATGGCCGTCAGCGTCCAAGAGGGAGAACAAGGCGGCGTGAATAAAACAGCGGCGATGGTAACCGCGAGATGGGGCAGCGTGTTACTAGGGGAGAGCGGCTGGGAAAGCAGTGGGTGCAGAACTCTTTGAAAGTTGTGTGGAAAGGCTCACGCTGTCTTCGAACAGGATCGCTGAAAAAAACACTGACAATAAAAGAACGCAAATCAATGCCAGCATGTTCTAGCGCTGAAAAGAACACCGACAATGAAAGAACGCAAATCAATGCCAGCATGTTCTTGAGCAAATCAATGCCAGCATGTTCTTGAGTGGATGTTTTCCTTCACAATCATGTCATATGTAAAAGCGCGAGCAAAAAGGAGACGGAGAGGGCGGAGCCAGTGAGTGGCCAGGACGTGTGGGCGAGGAGAGAGGAGCGCGCGCGCTTGGGAGAGCAGTCTGCTCATTTTCAAGCACTGCACTCGTGCTTGTGGCGCACCCCTGCTCGCTCCCGCAAGGTGGATGCCGCCACAAGCACGAGTGTGTGCTTGAAAATGAGCAGAGCGACAGCTAAAGGCCCTCCTATGCAGCGCATGCGCGCTGCGTAGGCGAGACCTAAAAAGGGGCAAAACACTGCTTTAGATTTTCGCTTGCAAAATGTCCTCTTAAGTGTCCCAAAATGATGGTATTTGTGCAGTCTTTCCTGTACTGCAGGTAGCCACCTATTGACGCGTGATGTAGGGGAGCAAAGGTATCGCTGTTGTATATACTTCATTCAGGCCAGCAAAACATTTCTCACATTCAACTCTTTCTCCGATTGCAGGCGCCATTGTTTGCTTTTTTTTGGGAGATTTGGGCTACCAGTCTCTGGATAGAGTTGTAGAAATTCAGCCACCTTGCTTATCTCACTTGGTGCTAAGACGACTTGTTCAAAATCTATGAGCTTCTTCTTGGCCCAGTGTGTTTTCACAGAGTTGCTGAGAGGAAATGGTTTTGCAGCACGTTGTAGCTTTTTGTGCATTTGTGAAAAGAAAATGACAGTCACATCTGAGAATATTGTTGAGAATGAGATCAGGCGAGGAGGAAGGACGAGATGGGAAGAAATTGACCTTGAATGCTGAGCGAATGATAAATGCAGGTAGAGATAATGAGTTAGTGCTATTCTTAAGTGTGATGGAAACAGGGATTTTATTAGGCTCAAACCAGCTCGGTCTCAATTCAAAAGGAAATGGAGCCTCAACCGGAGTGAGTCATGAAAGGACTCTACCTGTCTACTTGGAAAACCTACTCCAAGGTAAACAGACTGGCCCAAACCAAGTTCTTTGGAGCCCAGCACTCGCAAATACATAATCTAAGGAGATTCTTGGCTTTGTCAAATCTGTGACCCAACCCACAGTTGTTAATAGAAGTATGACTCTGGAGCAGCACAATTTAAACTCCACCCTTAAACGTCACAGAAATGTCAATATATACGTGCATTTGATATTATATTCACTGTAAGCCTTAACTTCATTAACAAGTGTTAAGCATTTAAACATATTACTGAAATTTATTTACTGTAGAGACTAGAGATTTATACACGTGTGCACTAATGTTTCGTTATAATTGCATATGTAAACATGTAATCTGTTACTCACATTTTAAATCTATTTTTCAGGTTACATGTGTGCATGTTTAATCATGTATTCGGAATGCACATTAAATGCTTAGTTAAAGTTAGCCTGACTGCAGGCCTCAAATGAAATGCATTTTGCTTTGCCAGCATGTTTTAATTTTCTTGCAGGTGTATTTTTCATTAGTTAGAGAAAGGCTTATTGTTTGTATTAAACTGCTAATAGAGAGACCTGAAGGAAAACTTGGCACTGAACATGGAGAAACAATGGTCGAAAGAAGTTTCTGTTCATCATGTACGAGGATGTCAAGATGTTCAAGGTTGAGAACCGCAGTCTCAGTTTGCTGCATTTGGAATTCAGAGCTATGTTGCAGATGCACTCAAGTAGTGATCTGATTGATCCTTGGTGGTGTGAAGGGAGATGAGGACTATCTGAATCTCATGTTACTTTTAAATTGGTGTTTACATAGTAATGTTCACAGCAGATTCCCTTTAGACTTAGAGAGGTACAGACCTCGCTGCTTGCCCGATTCTTGCAAGTGTGAAGTTTATGCTGAACACTTATTTCCCTTGTCTACTGAAGTCTGATTATGCTGACACCTTTTTCTATGCTCTGAATTAAGAGACCATTGATAGATGATTCTATATCTGACCTATGTTTAGACAAGAGAGGGAAAGTTTCTTTCTGCTTGCTTCGATTTGTTTCTGTATTGTGGAGTCACATTGGCTTCACAAGTTAGAAATGTATTGTTGATGTTTTTTCCCTTTCAATGCTTCACGTCAGCTAACAAAGTTCCATACAACCAAAGGAAAAAAATCTTTGATGATTTGACTAAGATTACGTTGTGAGGCCAAGCGCTCTTTCAATTCCTTCGCAAGCCTTATGCGACAATAAATCTACATTCTTCAATAGTAAAATAGTGAATATACATACAAAGTTTACTGTACCCCCAAGAATCCCCAATATAGCCTCTCGATTTCTAACCCTCCCATACATAGCTTGTATACCGTAAAAACATTTTCTCTCATCTCCCCACAAAATATGAATGACCTTACTATTAATACAAATTCAGGATTCCCCTTGCATACCTGTTCCACTGATATACATAAAAGAGGAGCCTCCATAATCACACCTTTTCTCCTTGATATACTAAACGCTTCCCTAAATATTGCGATGATCCCGGATGCCTGGAAGCAGGCTTAGGTTATGCCGCTCCTAAAGAAGTCCAACACAGACCCTGCGGATCCTACTAATTACTGCCCCATATCTCTGCTCCTGTCACAATACCTAGAGACCATTAACATCCTAAATCCTTCTCAATTTGTTTTTCGCACTGGCCACAGTACAGAATCTACACTTCTTCCAGTATCTGATCACCTTGAAGCCATCCTTGATATCAGAGGCACAGGTACTCTTGTCCTCCTTGACCTGTCGGCAGCGTTCAATACCATCTCGCTCTCAACACTGATCCATAGACTAAAAGAAATCAGAGTCACAGGTATGGTGATAACATTGATATCAAACTTTCTCTCTAATAGAACCCAGGCCATTCGGTTTCCATTGTTTTCACCTGAACCATTGCCACTCCCTAATGAAGTCCCACAGGAGTCATCCTTGAGCCCAATGCTCTTCAATATTTATGTGATCCCTTTGACAGGTTTAATCCGCAGCTTTGGCTTTGAAGTACTGTCATACACAGATAATACGCAGACCATCTTATCTTTGAAGAACAATAACCATCCATGTGAAGAGAATAAACAAAGCCTTACATCTGTCGCTTTGTGAATGAACAACAATTGTTTAGAGCTCAATTCAGGAAAGAGAATAATTGATCCTGGGTAAACCCCCCCCAAATCTGGTCAAATAAGTGGTGGCCTGCAGAACTTGACCAACCCCCTATTCCACTCGAGTCTGCAAAAAATTTGGGAGTCAAGTTCGATAATCAGCCTTCCGCCAAGTCCCAAATTATGTCTGTGAAACATTATCTCTTATCCATAGCGTGTTCTATAACACCATTCCAGTGAGCATTCAGAAATGTAATACCCATTATTCCCCTCTAAATCTCTCACATCTTATGTGGGAAGCTGTCTCTATATAGTGTACTAAATTAAAGTACACTGTGCAGAGATTCCAGTGGATCCCTTACTGGTACACAAAGGTTAAAGTCGATAATGCTAATGCTTTTTTTGTGGTAGTTTTGGCGAACAGTTAGGCTTATCAGAGGGTAATGCTAAGCATTTGTTGTACTCACAGAGGCAATAAATGAGCCACACACTCCAGAATAAATCAGAGACCAATTTATAAAAATAATATTGATTTTTATATATTTTTTAAGACAAAGAACTTCGATCTACAGTAAGTACTTTAGGAGTTACGATTTTTAAGAGTGTTAAATATATATCACTTTTGTGTGCAATTACTCATCATTGAAGTCAATGAAGAAAAGCAGAAAAATGCATGTACATTCAGGCAATGCTTTTACGAAGTTCACCTTCTCGTTTTAGGTCGATACCAGGACCAGATCCAAAGTTCCAGCAGCAGAATATTGGGAGCGTCCCGGATTCGCCAGGTGTAGGGTGCTGAAGGTGTTGGTAGCTGATGCGATACGACAAAGGGGGCCATCTGGAAAGACACTGCACAGGCGTGCCGGGGTAAGTACGGTGATTCCCACTGGAGCAAGGAGGTCGCAAGGGTCGCAGTACCACTGGAGCACAGCTGGTTCGTTGTTACCAGGGCTGGTGTAACTGGGTGCAGAGCAGATAGGTCAGCCGTGCATCAAGAAATCATCGCAGTCAGGAGCAGGCAACTTGGAGAGGCGATTTCGAGGCCGGTGGGCCACTCAGGAGGTGGGTCGCCGCGTTCTCAACGTCCCTCGATGGGTGCTTGCTTCTGGAATCTTTGGAGTCCAGAATGGACTCTTCGTCTCACTGTTTGCTGTGGGGGTTCAGTACCCCGGGTATTGGTACGGTGCAGCTTCGGTAGGTCCTGGTGTCTCCAAACTTGGTGGGGAGACAGATCTGACCCTCCGCAGCTGATGTACCTCTCTTGGTGCAGGTGCTATGTCGAAGTCGCCTGGGAGCAGCATGTTGACAAACTGGACTCAGCAGGATCGGTACCGGCGGTGTGCAGGGGAGTGATTCCTTCACTCCAAAGGAGGTTCCTGGCAATTTCTCGAAGGGTGGAGGAGCTACGGAGTTTTTGGAGTCTTCACAGGTTCAGGACGACATGGCACACCATGACTGTCAAGTCCTAGAGGCAGCAGGCAGGATTTAGCGCCAATTTCTTCTGCAGCAGGGCTTCAGTTCTCGAACAGTGGGTCTTCATTGTCCTGATCTTCTTTTTGTCCATCGTATCCAAGTTTCCAGGTCTAGGGATGCCACCTAAATACTAGATTTAGAGGCGATAAAGGGAGTGACAGGTAGAAGCTAATGGGCTACCTACTTTTAGGGTGTCTACACCCTCTAAGTGACCACTTCCTGTGGGAAGGGGCACAACCTAGCCCTGATAGGTTGTTTCTCCACCATCTCAAGATGGATTTTCAGGAGAAGGGTTCACATTGCCTACCACACCTTAGGGGTGGTGCTGGCTGAATGTGGACATTCCTCCTTATCTAACTAATTTACCGCCTGTCCTCCTGCCACATGTGGAGCAGGACAGGGGGGTTGGCATCCCCCACTATCTGGGGAAGCCTGGGCTGAACTTCAGAGGCGGCAACGCCTTTGAAGCTTCCCGCTCTGGAAAGTCATTCCAGCCTGGAGGAGGTGTGAAGCACCTCCGCCCACAGCAGGCTTTGTTTCTGGCCTTTGAGAGCACAGGCTCTCACCACATGAGGTCAAAAACAAGTCTGGTGGTGGCAGCCTGGCTAGGACTAGTCTGAGACTACACAAGTGCTTGGTAGGTTTTCAGGGGACCGTCTAACAGGTCTCCTGTGTGCATTTATTAATAAACCCCACACTGGCATCAGTGAGGATATATTAAGACCAGATAGTACCAAACATCTTAGGGAACAGTGAAGCCATAACGGAGCTAGGAAACTCGTAATGACCAGCATCCAGCCCATGTACTCTTTATGGCTTCCCTGTGCACGTACACTATTCAAGAATGGCTCAGATATTGCAGGGTCATATCTGCTCATGCAGATATGTCCACACATGCGATATAGTGCACCCTGCCCTAGGGCTGTAAGGCCTGTAGTAGGGGTGACTTCCCTATATCTCATGCAGTGTAGGAGGGCATGGCACACAGGGCTGTGTGTAATGTCGACTCTTCGGTATTCTCTGCACCAAGACACGCAGCCTGCAATGTCAGTTTGCATGCTCTTGGTGAGGGGTCTCTGGGGTGGCACAATTTGTGCTGCAGTCCCAGTGGACCCTCTTCAATACCCATGCCCTAGGTACCAGGGGTACAATTTACTCGGGACTTGCAAAGGGTGGCTAAAGTTGTGCCAATCGTGGTACAGTTGTGGGAAAGAGATCTGGAACTGGGAAACGGGTTAGCAGGGACCCAGTGCTCTTACAGTTCGAAATCATATCAGGCATCGAGCAAAAAGTGGCACTTCCCTACATCATCTTTGTCTGGACTCTTGCTGCTCTTAATATTCCAAAAGACCAGATAAGGGGCAACCCTGTATTGCTGGAAACTGGGCAATAGACACATAACATGAAACAATGGTTCCCACTGAGGCAGCCTTACACCTAAGCTACCCTGGCAGAATAAAACAACGTTGAGGCAATGTGCATTGGCAACCAGGAACCACGCGTACTGCTGCACGAATAGCTCGTTTTACACCAATTGGCTGATGGTGCGAGTTTGATAGGAGACTAGGTGTTCTCCACTCTGGAGGGTTGTTGGAGTCCTGACTGTGTGGGATCTCATGCAGAAGTAGTGGATTCACTGCCAGGGTTGCTACCATTTCCTTGTCCAGATGAAAACTCTAATGAAGTGTCCATAGGGGGCTGAAACATCAACACAACAAAACTGTTGACTGTCATTCATTGGCGGCTCCTCCGCTAAGGCGGAGGAGTGTCGCCCCACTGTTCAAAAGGAAAAATACATTGATAATAACGTATCATTATTATCATTGTATTTTTCTATGGAAGGAGTGCTCGCGGGGCAGTGCAGGGGGAGGAGTGGTTTGCACTCCCTAAGTGCGTAGGACTGCTTGGCCGGCCCTCTTGGCCCGGCCAAGCAGTCCTGCACACTTTGCATGTTCCCCACCGCCTGGTGAGGAACATGCAAAGCCTCCCCGTCTGAGTGTTGAACCACGGCGCTCAGACCAATCACAACGCTGTATTGCATTGCTACTGCCGTTATTCATTGTGAATTTTTGTACAGTACACTCAACATGGGAGTTCTGTATGGTTCAAGCTTTATTACCAAGCACTTAACAGTTTTACACTTTTTGTTAATATCACATGTGCAATATTCAGAGCCCCCCAGGATTTTGCGATTTGCAAAAAAATTGCAAAATCGGCACTTTTGTAAAAATGCTGCGATTTCGACAAAAGTGTCCACAAAATATGTAAAGAAAAAAACTGGCGTTCACCCTCTCTTTACTGGCTCTGTGCTGCCAAAGAGTCAGTAAAGGGAGGGTGAGCAACAGGCAGGCAGCAGAGGTGATAAATTCCTCTGTCGTCTGCCTTTGAAATGCACCTCGCCCCCTCCTGAGCAATTAGCCTGCAGGCCACCTCACACCTTTGTGTGCCCCATGCGGGCCCTGCAGGTCATTTGAAAAGCTCTTCTGTCCCCCACCCTCCACTGCACTTCTCTCCCTCGGCTCCCCATTGTCTCACGTTAACTCCTAATCTCCCCATGTCTCCTAATTTTTTTTTATATACTCAATCTTCTCGGACGCCACCACCCCTCCACTCCTGCTGCCCTGCACGCTTAGGATGTCTGATGCCAAAAATAGCAGGTTTCATATTGTAATCTGCTCTCTTTGGCATCAGACACCCTGCGATTCCAGGCTCTGTGCTGCTGGAAACTCTGCAACGTTATAGACTGTGACACTGCACAGTCTCCAGCAGTGACAGAGCACAAGTCTGCAGTATTTTTGTGGCAGGCACATTTTTTGCCCACTGCAAAAATACTGCGAATTTTGAGGTTTTAGGTCGCAAATTTTTCCTTTTTTTGGCCGCGAAATTTGCCAGCCAAAGCCGCAAAATCCTGAGGTTCCTTCTGACTATTAATCACCCTTGTCACAATTCACTTGCATTGCGCCGTTTTTTAAAGCACCTATGTGTCATTCATTCTTTTTCTAGCTTAGTAAAAAGACACAATTATACAAATATAAATGTATGTGTATTTGATGCCTCAAAGTTGTTTTGTTTTGCCAGGGTAACTTAGATGTATGGCTCTCTCCGAGGAAACCATCGTTTCACTTTATGTACACCCTTAATATACTGGCTCAGCTGAAGAGGCAGTTGCTCTTTCACAGTTCTTGGTTCTAAATTGTGGAACTGGCTTTCAATTAAGACTGCGTGCCATCTTAAATCGTCCACGGTTTCTGAAGGAACTAAAAACTTGACTTGTATGGCACCATAACCAGACTGTCCGAGTGCATCGGAAAAAAAAGTAGTCTAATTTAGTTTGTGCTTATGAAGGTGCTGGACTTTTTTTCCCATGGTTACAGTAATAGTAGCGGGTGGCACATCCAATAAATACAAAGTCTCCTTGAACCTCTCAGGTCTACACCATAGTGTTCCAGGGGAGGAGATGGGGTGCTTTGCCAGACAGCTTGCATCACTGGCCTCTGGGTCTCCCGTGGGCAACACGTGCAGCCAGTGCAACTGGTAAGTGAGAGCTTGGCATGGTTTACAGTGTGTGTTTTATCTGCAAGGTTGGCCCAAAAATCTGCCTGGTATATGCGGGCCACAGCCGGAGTACGCGAGGGAGTATCTCCGATTTTACAGGCCTTGTAAGTTGCAACTGTATGTAGGGTGCATGTGGCTAACCCAGGTCTACCGTCTGGTCCTCAAGACAACCAGATTTAGTGGTTGAGTGTCTTATGGGGATATTTCCTCATGATTTGCCCCGCCTCTGGTAAACGTGCATTGGCTCCACCCTCTCTTGGGGGGTATGATTAGTGACTGTGTGGTAAGGATGAAGGCGTCTCATTGGACCACTTGCACTGCCGGTCTCGGGGCCTTCCGCACGCAGCACTTGTAGCCAACCAAGCACTCTTCATAGACTGAGCAATGCGAGAATTCAGGACCAACAGTTTTAAGGTAGCAGGGGTCTGTGTTGTCAAAAGGAAGAGTCCTCCTTCCTCCAATGACCTTTGCGCCCCCCCCAGGTGGAATGGGTCCACCAATATTATTTGACTCAGGAGGGGGGGCCCCCAACCCATGAGGGACACCTGGATGCATGATGCAGCATTGGTATGGAGGCGCTGTTGTCAGGCCTCACCACTGACCTTCTATGGCAATGAGATCCTGTAGCAGGTCAAGCGGGGGCCAGGCATGCCCAGCAAGGCCTTTTTGAAGCCAAGGAGAATTGAGGGCTTCCTCCTCCTTGGGTGAGATGCAGAGGCCACCTTCACCTTGGGTCCATAGGCCCATTGGGCCTTCCTCCCATTGCGGTCAGTCGTGTCCTGGTAGACCACGCCCAGATAAATGCGGGACAGCCCTCAGCCCTTGTAAGCAATCCTCACGCAGGAGGGGGCTGGAGGCCCCACTCAGGCCCTTGCTGCAGCCCCTTCCGAGGGCATATCCTTGGTGGAGTGGCTCTTGTTTAACACCAGCAGCACGATGAGGGCTGGTAAGATGGGACAGCTGCCAGAGCTTTCTAAAGAGCGACCGCTATCTTGGCCTCCCCGACCAGGCTGCCTGACATTGCCATACTTTAAAGCCAAACAAAATATCAATTTTATACAGACTCGTCTTTCTAGACGTAACATGATACACACACCATGGTTACTAAGTGAATAAGTAGAACGAGGATAATTACTTTGGAACAAAACCATTTCTTTTACAGGAGGAGTGGGGAACTGAAGAATGGCAAGTCTAACAAGCAGACATTTTATTTCCAACCTCTTATTAGCCCAGAGATCTCCTATTTTAAAATGACAATATTCAGTAAACATGTTTTGGTTTCACTAGAATTAAGGAACTCGGCCTAGCTCTCCCGTGCAGCTGCCCTTCTTCCTCCCCGTTTTTTTAAGTGCCTTCTCCTGCTTGTGCTTCATTTTTTTTTATTTTTTTATTTTTTTACTTCTTTCACCCCCTTCCCTCCCCCATTTTTTCTGAGTGCTTTTCCTGCTTTTGCCTAATTGTTTAAATACTTTCTCCCTCCTTTCTCCACGTTTTTCTGAGTGCTTTTCCTGCTTTTGCCTTGTATTTTACTGCTTTCTCCTTCTTTTCCCCTGTTTTTCTGAGTAGTTTTCCTACTTTTACATAATTTTTTTTTTACTGTTTTCTCCCCCCTCTCCCCCCCATTTTTAGGTCTCGCCTACGCAGCGCGCATGCGCTGCATAGGAGGACCTTTAGCCGTCGCTCTGGTCATTTTCAAGCACACACTCGTGCTTGCGGCGGCATCCACCTTGTGGGAGCGAGCAGGGGCGCGCCACAAGCACGAGTGCAGTGCTTGAAAATGAGCAGACTGCTCTTCCAAGCGCGCGTGCACCACTCGCGGGTGCACCCCTCCGCCTCTCTCTCCCTCTGACGTCCCTACTGCTGCAGCCTGCAAGCTTTTAAAAAAAAAAAAAAAAAAAACTTTCAGCGCGAGGCACGCGCGCTTGTTTTCATTCCCTCCAATGCTCTCCCTCTGTCGCTCCTTTCCCTCGACCACCTCCTTTTCTTGCCCTGTCTTCCCTCAATTCAGTCTCCTCCCCTCTCTACCTCGCCCCTTCCACTTTCCCGCCGTCTTCAATCTTGTTTTCCTTGCTGGAAGTCGGCTGCTGCAAGCCTTGCTGTTCCCGAGATCCCGCCCGTGCTCCCGGGCAGCGCCGTTTGATCCCTCCGAGACCGTGTATCTTCCGAGACGGAAGAAGGAGGACTACTACAATGTTCAACTTCTGGGATGTCTCTTCCCTCCCTCATTTTGGAGCCTCAGCCAACAATTGCATAACCGCCCCCATTTTAAATATTTCTGGTTTTCAAGGTCATCCGTCCGATTAGCTGCGGTCCGTGTGGCGCAGCATTCATAAGTTAAGGTCACAGACAATGTTCCTTTAAAATCACGAGACATTTCATCTTTTATCCTCTGGACCCGCTGGCTTTCTTCCATTAATCTGTCCGGGCTTTGTTGTGACAGTGTTGGCAGATGTTATACAACTGGTTTCAAGGCTTAAATAGTGTCGCAGAAGGGGCACTCAGGCGAGGCTTATTTTAAAGCTGTTAGTTTACATGAAACATGCCCGGCTCCGTGAGCGGGTCCCTGCTGTCAGCCGCCAGTGTTCTTGGGAGCTTATCGCCCGCTTTATATCTCGGAGTTGTTCTGCCTTGAGTGAGTCCGGTCTCATGAATATCAGACCAGCCTTGTCAGGTTTTTTTTCAATTTCCTGCAGTGACGTCATAATAACACAATCAAATTTCTTTTGTTCAGTTATTAACTTAATTTAATCTTCACCGACTGAACAAAGGTATTTTTCAGGGCCACTAGAATAATGCGGCATGAGAGTGCAACATTATGCGGCAGGATTGACTAAATTATGCAGCACACTTGGGTTCACGATGCCCCGGACCGGAACGCAAGTGTACTAAGCATAAAGCTTTCAAGATTTGCAGGTCAGTGCGTGAGTAGCTCACCCAGTTTACGTTTATTCTTTGCATTCTGGGAACTGTAGTCCTAGATTTATAATGGGAAAAAAAACTCCTGCAAATACCAGAATGCAAAGCAAAAACCTAGCCTGGATAAGCTACTCACATAGCGAATCGGGAAGCTTGAAAGCTCTGACAGCAATGAGCATTTATAGTGGAGTAGGTCTGCTTAGTTTCCTTGAGTGTTTACTGGATTTAGCAGCCTTTTCTCTGCCTAAAGACTTTTTCAGAAATTTTGGAAAGGGGCGGGGGAAATCTTATTGTCCCACTGTAGGACGTACTATTTCCTCAACACTTCCTCATCCAATTATTTACTACCTGAGGAGTACCTCCCCCTTAACCCCGGCACAAGGTGACCTAGCTAAAAACAGAAAAGACTCTCTACCCTCGACCTTTGCCCCCCTCGGTTTCCTGCAAACAGCACCTGATTCTAGCTTTTTGTTCCTTCTTCCAGGCCCCATGGTCTGCGGGGCTCAGTGCTTGGCACTATTGTCTCGGCCAGGCTTACCACATCCTGTGTTGTGGTGGAGGAACGTGATAGGCTCCGTATTCTCTTAAGTGCTCCATGGCAGTGCTGGTTGTTTGACTTGGCTGCTCTTCATGGTCCTTCTGAGACGCACATACCTGGCTTGCTGCCCTACCTGGAAGTGGACATGGCTTGACTTGTGATCTTTGGTGTCATGGAGGAGGGGCCATTGGTTAAAGAGCCTCCTTTCTGGACCACTATCGTTCCTGCCTTTTTGTACTAGCTTTTTTGACTCTCTAATCGTTCGCCTCTCCACCCTCAGGGGTTGGTGATTCCTGGTGTAGTGGGAGAGTTGTTAGTGCCTTCCCCTTCTTTCCTACTTGTGCCAGTATGGTGGCTCTCTTTTCTTTGTCTTCTCTGCTCGTTGGATCCATTTTCTATTTTTGGGCAGTTCATGACAAGGCAGGATACCTTCATGCTCTTTTTTTAGGCCGAGCCTGGGCAGCGAATTCGCTGCTGCGAGGCATGCAGTAGTGGAGTATGGCTTTGAAGCCCCGCCCATATTTTTAATTGGCTTGTGTCATTGTCCTATGTAAACGCTGGCTTCCGAGTCGTTATTAGGCTTGTTAGTCCCTCCTTGGTACCACCTTGTCTGCATTTGTTACCTCCCATAACGACTTGCGCCTCTTACGGGTGTTATTACATGGTCTGCTATATAAGTTGGTGAGTACTATTTTCTTTAATGCGCTTCCCCTATTCCACCCACGACATCGCAGCACCCGCCCGCTTTTATTTTAATAGTAATGTTTTTATTCAAATTAACTATAGCGGCCGCGCTTATTTAATTATTTAATATACGGCGCGGTCCGCTTTCACTTTAGCGGCCGTGCTTATTTAATATACAGCGTGGTCCACTTTCACTTTAGCGGGCGCGCTTATTTAATTACCAGCACGGCTGCTTTCACTTTAGCGGCCGCGCTACAGATGGTTTTGAAATAAAAAAAAATTTTTATCACTGGGTGAAAGCACCATGCATGCTCTCACTTTAATGTGGGCCGCACCCCTTTGTTTAGACGCTGCTCACTGTAAACTGAATATGCGAGCAGCATCTAAAACAAGCATTGGCATAGCCAATAGGTCTCGCCTTTGGGACCTTATAAGTGTTTAGCCATGCAACAGTTGATGTTGTTGCACCAAGGATATTGTGCTGCATAACTAAATACCTATAAGGCCCCAAAAGCGAGACCTATTGGCTATGCATTGGGGGGCCTTATAAGTGTTTAGGTAGAGCTATTGACTTTGGCAATGTTTCTAAGCTGTGCTGTAGAGAAGTGGCTGCTGTGCAGCATGCTGAGAAGTTGTAATTAAAAAGTGTAAGAAGCACTGAGTGATGCTGTGCTGGCCCCGAGTTATGCTGTGCTGGCCCGAGTTATGCTGTGGTGGTGCTGACTGATGCTGTGGTGGTGCTGACTGATGCTGTGGTGGTGCTGACTGATGCTGTGGTGGTGCTGAGTAATGTTGTGGTGCCCCTGAGTGATGCTGTGGTGGTGCTGAGTGATGCTGTGGTGCTGCTGAGTGATGCTGTGGTGGTGCTGAGTGATGCTGTGGTGGTGCTGAGTAATGTTGTGGTGCCCCTGAGTGATGTTGTGGTGGTGCTGAGTGATGTTGTGGTGGTGCTGAGTGATGCTGTGGTGCCGCTGAGTGATGCTGTGGTGCCGCTGAGTGATGCTGTGGTGCCGCTGAGTGATGCTGTGGTGCCGCTGAGTGATGCTGTGGTGCCGCTGAGTGATGCTGTGGTGCCGCTGAGTGATGCTGTGGTTCCGCTGAGTGATGCTGTGGTGCTGCTGAGTGATGCTGTGGTGCTGCTGAGTGATGCTGTGGTGCTGCTGAGTGATGCTGTGGTGCTGCTGAGTGATGCTGTGGTGGTGCTGAGTGATGCTGTGGTAGCGCATAATGATGCTGTGGTGGTACTGAGTGATGCTGTGGTGGTACTGAGTGATGCTGTGGTGTTTCTGAGTGATGCTGTGGTGTTTCTGAGTGATGCTGTGGTGTTTCTGAGTGATGCTGTGGTGTTTCTGAGTGATGCTGTGGTGTTTCTGAGTGATGCTGTGGTGTTTCTGAGTGATGCTGTGTTGGTGCTGAGTGATGCTGTGTTGGTGCTGAGTGATGCTGTGTTGGTGCTGAGTGATGCTGTGTTGGTGCTGAGTGATGCTGTGTTGGTGCTGAGTGATGCTGTGTTGGTGCTGAGTGATGCTGTGTTGGTGCTGAGTGATGCTGTGTTGGTGCTGAGTGATGCTGTGTTGGTGCTGAGTGATGCTGTGTTGGTGCTGAGTGATGCTGTGTTGGTGCTGAGTGATGCTGTGTTGGTGCTGAGTGATGCTGTGGTAGCGCATAGTGATGCTGTGGTATTCCTGAGTGATGCTGTGGTGTTCCTGAGTGATGCTGTGGTGTTCCTGAGTGATGCTGTGGTGAAGGTGAGTGATGCTGTGGTGAAGGTGAGTGATGCTGTGGTGAAGGTGAGTGATGCTGTGGTGAAGGTGAGTGATGCTGTGGTGAAGGTGAGTGATGCTGTGGTGAAGGTGAGTGATGCTGTGGTGAAGGTGAGTGATGCTGTGGTGAAGGTGAGTGATCCTGTGGTAAAGGTGAGTGATCCTGTGGTGGCCCGGAGTGATGCTGTGGTGGTGAGAAGAAGAGTAGTGTGAGGTATAAGGATAGAGAGTGAGGAGAACAGCAGCATGAGGGACAAGGAAGGAGAGTGAGGAGGAGAAGAATAGCGTGCGATATAAGGAATGAGAGTGTGGAGAAGAAAAGTAGCATGAGATATAAGAAAGGAGAGTGATAAGGAGAAGAGTAATGTGAGGTATTAGGGTGTAGAGGGATGAGAAGAGTAGTGTGAGGATTAAGTAAGGAGAGTGAGGAGTAGAAGAGTAGTATGATCTATAAGAAAGGAGAGTAACGAGCAAAAGAGCAGTGTGAGGTATAAGGAAGGGGAGTGAGGAGAAGAGTAGTGTGAGGTACAAGGATGTAGAGTGATGAGAAGAGTAGTGTGAGGTATAAGGAAGGAGAGTGAGGAGTAGAAGAGTAGTATGAGATATAAGAAAGGAGAGTGATGAGGAGATGAGTAGTGTGAGGTATAAGGGTGTAGAGTGATGAGAAGAGTAGTGTGAAGAATAAAGGAGAGTGGGGAGGAGAAGAGTAGTGTGAGGTATAAAAAGGAGAGTGATGAGTAGAAGAGTTGTATGAGGTATAAGGAAGGGGAGTGAGAAGAATAGTGTGAGGTATAAGGATGTCGAGTAATGAGAAAAGTAGTGTGAGGTATAAGGAAGTAGAGTGAGGAGGAGAAGAGTAGGGTGAGGTATAAGGATGTCGAGTGAAGAGAAGAGCAGTGTGAGGTATAAGGAATGAGAGTGAGGAGGAGAAGAGCAGTGTGAGGTATAAGGAAGGAGAATGAGGAGAAGAGTAGTGTGAGGTATTAGGATGTAGAGTGATGAGAAGAGTAGTGTGAGGTATAAGGAACAAGACTGAGGAGGAGAAGAGTGGTATAGGTTATAAAGATGGAGAGTGATGAGTTGAAGAGCAGTGTGAGGTATAAGGAAGGAGAGTGAGGAGAAGAGAAGGTATAAAGATGTAGAGTGATGAGAAGAGTAGTGTGAAGAATAAGGAATGAGAGAGGAGTAGACATGCAGTGTGAGGTATAAGGAAGGAGAGTGGGGAGAAGGGTGAGGAATAAGGAAGGAGAGTGAGGAGAAGAGTAGTGTGAGGTATAAAGATGTAGAGTGATGAGAAGAGAAGTGTGAGGTATAAGGAAGGAGAGTGAGGAGGAGAAGAGTAGTGTGAGTTAAAGGATGTAGAGTGAACAGAAAAGTAGTGTGAGGTGTAAGGAAAGAGTGAGGAGAAGAGTAGGGTGAGATATGAGGAAGGAGAGTGAGGAGTTGAAGATCAGTATGAGGTATAAGGAAGGAAAGTGAGGAGAAGAATAGCATGAGATATAAGGAAGGTGGGTGAAGGGAAGAGTAGTGTGAAGTATAAGTAATGTAGAGTGATGAGAAGAGCAGCATGAGGTTTAAAGGAGAAGAGTGAGAAGGAGAAGTGTATTGTGATGTATAAAGGAAGTGAGTGAGGAGAGTTGTAGTGTGAGGTATAAGGTAGGAAAGTGGGGAAAAGAGGAGAATGAGGAATAAGGTAGGAGAGTGAGGGGAAGAAAATTAAGAGGCAGAAGGAAGGTGACTGATGAGAAGAATGGCATACTAAGAGGGCCCCGGCACTTAATGGTTTACAAATTAGGCACTGTGTTGTGCACGTTGAGTAGGAGCTTGAGAGGGAAACAGAATGTGCTTGTGGTTGTAGCGCATGGACCTTTATTTGAGTACTGAGAGAATAGTTAAGAAGGGTGTTCCAAGCTTGGTTTCTCCTCATCGGTACCACTTATTTAAGGCTGAGAAGTACCCGTCTTTGCCGGCGTAGAATAGGTATAGGTTGCGCCAAGACACCGTCTAATCGCCACCTTACACCTTTGACCTCTAGAAAAATCAGACCCAAGTGTCTCGCCAAATTCACTTCTCTTTAGCGTCAAGTGAATTAAACGCTCTCGCTGATACATTAGAGCTCCTGGAAGGTTGCATGCAGACTGTGCCTGTGAGACTGATTCACAATAGGTCCGTTTGAGGCAGTAGTTGTGGACTAGGGGAATAGAAAAACCTCAAAGTATTCCTAAAATCGGACAGGTAATGCATCTGGGGATGTCATTGATTAACGAGGTAATAAAGGCAATGAATCGGAGTCGTACTACCGCTTAAATGTGTCTAAATTACAACCCAGCCCACAAGGTGGATCAGTGTGTTAAGCGCTTGTTGCTGAGATTCTATAACGCGCGTCACGTGTTTGAGTACTAGCTAGAACCAACCTTCTCAGAGCGATCGATTGAGTACCGTTAATGTGCTTAACCAGAACACCTGCTTACATAGTCATACATGGCAGTACTGTGGTTCAAAGTGCCTAGTAAACAACCTGTAAGATCCAACCTTCTTTATGATATCCTCCTGCTACCCAACTTGCAGTTTTTAAGTCTTGGGCAAAGGCAAGGAACGCCTGTAAATAATGTGTTCTTTCAGCAAGGCAAGCAGGGCCGAGAACAGAGCAGTTTGAAAATGGATCTCAGATGTATGTAACGGATATAACCACTCTAGGTCATATGCACTCTTGAGTATTGTGTGTGCATCTCTGACAGAGCAAACGGAGGAAAGGTGGTATTACACAGGATTCACGAACAGTGCAAACACACTTTAGTATAATTCTACTTAAGGGAGGCATGCTTATGTAGCACTTTGATTATAGTACACGATGCTCTTCTTCTGCACAGCCAGTACGAACATAGCCCGTGTTTGCAGGTGCAATCTAAGTTTTTGTTGTTTTTTTCAAACCTTTTTATTTGTTGTCTTGTGCCAAATGCCTTCATGATGCATGCTAAATAAACTGATATCGAACGTCTGTTTGTTTGCGGGTACACGCTTTGGATGTCAGTGGTAATTATTTCATCGTCAGCCTGAGGCCCTGGTTTATTGCTGTTGGTTCTGGTGACCACTAGGTGGCAGAATTGCACTAGATGAGCCGCGACGCCACCGTTTAGTTTCGGACTGGGATTCCGTAATCTAGGTGTATTCTGATTAATGTTTGCTTCTTTTAGAGTGCTATTTGTTGATTTTCATTAAAAACAAAACGCAACAGACACTCCATATGGTGGATTGCGTAAGTGCACAAAGGCAGTGGGTAAACACATCTTGATGTTTCCAACGGCAGGTGACAATGGTAGTAATGTCCCTGTCACTTGGTGAACCTGCCAGGCAGCGGTAGAAGTGTAATAAGAAGTGTGTGGGAATCCTGAGTGCAACGGGGACACAGGCGGCCATCAAAGTGAAAGTGATCGCGATCTGTAAGGGTGCCCGCGATCGCGATCACTTAATGAGCCATGAAGATAATGAGGAGGGAGGGGGAGGAGGGGGTAGTGATAGAGAGCAAGGGGGTGGAGGAGCATGATTCACGCGCTGGAAGGCTTAATGACCCATGACAGAAAGGCAGATGGCGGCTGCGCGCGTAACCGCAAGCTTGAGGCCAGCAAAAGCCTGTGGGTAGCACTTTGAAAACCCACTTACTAAATGTCTCGCAGAGCAGCGCATGCGCTGGCTCAGGCGAGACCTAAAAAGGGTTGCGGCCAACATTAAAGTGCTCTCGCATTTGCGAGAGTTTGACCTCTTGGCATTAAAAAAAGCAATGCCTTTTATATAGGTCCATATGGTGAATTAGTATAGTGGAATATGGACCAGCAGACCTAGGACTGGGGATTGGCCATTCAGCTCCCATGCAACTCTGAGCCCTCCCCTCACACCTGCCCAGGCCCCTTAAGGCTTCGCTGGGTGCACCCCAAATCATTCTCCTCCATCTTGTGAGTTGCAGCCTACCTGTGCCCCAGATTGCAGTGAGCAGAGTCCAGGAAGTGGTAAGGAGGCAGACTAGTGCTGTCTCTTTCCTAAAAAAGTTTTTAAAAACGATTTTCCCTACCTGTGATTGCATCATCTTATTTTTTCTTTTTAAATATCTTTAACTGTCTTTGCCTGTGGTTGTTACAGTTTAAAATTGTAGTTTTAACCTGCCAGTGATTGCATCATTTATCCCATGTTTTTGTGTTTAAACTTGTGATTTTTCCTGCCTGTGACTGCTTCCATTTAACCTGTTGAATTGTGGGATTTGCAGTCCAAACTCTGTAGTTTTTCCCTCTCATTCCCTGTGACTATCAGTTTTTTCCCTCCAAATGTCTCCTTTGCTCTGTGCTAAGATCTGTATGTTAAGCAGTGCACCCGCAGCAACCATCTTGTGTTAACAAGTCAGTGAAACCAGCCCCCCCCCTTCCCTCCTGAGACAGCAGTAATGTGCTGTAAGCTGTTTAAACTGTGTTTAATAGGGATTGTGCACTTCGTTTTTTGGCCAGGAGAGGGAGTAAAGTTTTATACAAATAGTGTTGTTAGAGGACAAGTTTGTTGGGGCCTTACCTGCAGAAGTCCAAAGTGTGGATTGAGCCGGTCTGTCTCCTAGGATATTTCTGAATAGAGAAGCAGCTTCCAACTCCTGGCCAGCAAACCTTGTCTGAGGTAGCTGGGACCTTATATAGTCTGATATTGTTTGGTACATGTGTACACTGATTGGTGGTTGTATCTGATGTTTCTATTGGATTAGGGTTAGTGTCCTCATTGGTTGGGTATTTGAGGGTTCTGATTGGTTTCTGGGTCTGTGATTCAATCAATGTAGGGTTGGGGCTAGGGTTAGTATTTCTATTGGAAGTAGGGACTAGGGCTTCCTGTGTTATTGGTTGTTGGGACTAGGGTGGGGCTAGGGTTAGGCCTTTAATTGGAAGTAGCGATTAGGGCTTCTGGTGTTATTGGTTGCTGGACTAGGTGTGGGACTAAGAGTAGGGTTAGGCTTTCTATTGGAAGTAGGGACTAATTCACCACTAATCCTTTATGGGTTCCAGAGTAGCGTGCTACTCGCCAACAAAGCGTTTCAACACCTCATCAGGGTTACAAGCGCTATATAAATGCAAACCTTTTTTCCTTTTTTACCCCTCCCTAACCCTTCTCAATCCAAATAACTGACTAACATATCCACCACTCAAATTACTTCATATTTCACTATACTAATTTTCAACACTAATCCTTTATGGGTTCCGGAGTAGCCTGCTACTCGCCAGAAAAGCGCTTCAACACCCCATCAGGGGTAACAGGCGCTATATGAATGCAAACCTCTCTTTCCTTTCTATCCCTCCGCTATCCTTCTCACTCCAAATAACTGACTAATATCCTCCACTCAAATTACTTCATATTTCACTATACTAATTTTCAACACTAATCCTTTATGGGTTCCAGAGTAGTGTGCTACTCGCCAACAAAGCGTTTCAACACCTCATCAGGGTTAGAAGCGCTATATAAATACAAACCTTCTTTCCTCTTCTATCCTTCCGAATCCAAATAACTGACTAACATATCCACCACTTAAAATTTACTTGCATATTTCACTATACTAATTCAACACTAATCCTCTATGGGTCCCGGAGTAGCGTGCTACTCGCCGAAAAAGCACTTCGACGCCTCATCAGGGGTAGTAAGCGCTATACAAATACAATTACAATACAATACAATGTATTGCTTTTAAAAACACAAATAAAAGGCATTGTCATTTACAATGCCAATAGCTTAAATGCTCGCAAATGCGAGACCTATTGCATTGAAAATGCTTGTTCTGAGTGCTTTCTCCTGCTTTTGCCTTGCTTTGACTGCTTTCTCCTTTCTCTCCCCTGTTTTTCTGAGCGCTTCTCCATCTTTTGCCTCATTTTTTACTGCTCTCTCCTTCCTATCCTCCTTTTTTCTGAGTGCTTTCTCCTGCTTTTGCTTCGTTTTTCACTGCTATCTCCATGAAGCAGCTGGCAAATCTAGCGCCTTGAGACCCTCACAGGTGATTTGCTGTGCTTTATAAATCCTGATTGATTAAAGAAAATGATCGCTCCAATAGGGCCACAACAAAATTAATCACATTTTCCTAACTGGAACTAGGTTATAATGTTAAGTTATTAAAAAATGAACACTTTAGTTGCAAATGACAACTTTCAGGTAATAACTCAAATCTAAAGGAACATGTATTTTGAACCTGCACAGAAATGAATATCCTAAAAGAGCTGCAGGCCCACTAGCCAAGAATTTGGATCCTAGATATGGTAAGGTTCATGTTGCAAATTATACTTTGGGGAAATCTTGTCAAAAATAGTCTGATGTTCATCCCTTGGCTGGATAATAAAACAGAGTCATTTAATGAAGATATGAATGTAAGTGGGTCCATAACAAATGAAAAGAACAAAACCATATCTAATAACACTTACAGCTATTGCACTTATGACACATCAGATTCTGCAAAAGAGGCCGTTTAGAGTATCAGAAAAATTGATATTGCAAATTTTAAAAGCACACTCAGGATAATCAATGGCGACTACAGAATATTTGAAAAATACATTCACTTTCAGAATACGTTTCGTCTGCCTTTAGAATTGTGAGAGAAACATTGGAGATCTTCAAGCAAAGAGCAAGAAGAGTAGAACGCTGTATTTGCACTCCAATCTTCTGTACAGGTAATAAAAAACAACAGGGTACCATGCAACCTTACCAACACAATTTTTTAACTGATAGTATGAATTTTAAACAATGAGATACATAAACGAGATTGTGCATAATCTCGGTACAGTAATGTAAACTATTGCTACTCATACTATTTGCAAAGCCAGGCATCGCAACTTCTTTAAGAAACCATTTCTCTACCCATACCTACGTTTTAAGGATTGGTCAATGAAATGGGGTGGTATAATACATTAGGGGATGCAAAAGGATATTTCTACTGGCAAATGTCATACTTTCTGCACTGTCTATTAGAAAACCACCTGGTTTTCCAACACATAGAGAATACAGCAGTCAACTGGATAGTTCCTTGATATGGAAACAGGTTATGCTACACAATGAATGTAATACTACAACACTTGAATGGCAAATGCTCATGAATTGCCTCACCAAAACCAACCATTTTAGAACCGTTCACACTATTAAAATATGGTTCATATACAATAGAATTTGCAAACCCATGTTTTTTTTGTTTTGTTTTTTAAAGAAAAGGTTTGGCTATATAGTTACTGTGAGTGAATGGGGTGAATGATGTGGATATGGATTACATCCACCACCAGAAGAAGCAACTGTTACTTTGCTGGCCAAATCCTAACAAGCTCTTGTATGCAAACGTTGATATGTTAGCCATTGCAGTTTAATGAATATGAAAGCAAGAAATAACAATGAGGTTAGCAACTGATCATTATGCACCTCAGGTATCATCTGACGCATTGCGGCACAAGGAACACAGCTATTACAAGTGGTTAAACTTTTTAACGCTTAAATCCAGCCAGTAAAGGATTATTGAGTGCATTAAAAAATGTTACGAACGGTTTCACAAACTTCAGGATATTTTATGTCTTTTCCTGCATTGGATCCAAAATTTCAGGTGGTTGTAGTTATGTTAATCATGGTATTGCTAATAAAGAAGTAAGAGACCCAGCATATTGGAGTGCTGTTTGAGTGTAAATCACAGAAATATAGAAAGAATGAGTCTGGGTACTCGGGCATTCACAAGAACTATCATAGTGGGATGCCCTAAATGTAAACATACGCATCTGAGCATTAAATGCTGCGAGACATGAGGAAAAAGTCTAGAAAAGTTTCAGAAGAATTTATCAATATCTGAAGAAGAGTTCCTCGAACAAAATCAAGCACTGCACTGGCAATGGCCACAGAAGCGGGATCTGCAGTCTCATGACTGACTTATTTGTGGTGCTATAGAAGCCATGCATGTTGAATTCTAAGTATAATTGTGTTACTCATGCCAGGGCTATAGCTAAGATGTATCAGAAAGAAACTCTAAGATTGCAGGAGAGAAATTACATATCATACGAAGTGGAACTTGAGTTTATGGCAAAATATAAGCCCAGGTGTTTTAGCTTACTAGAATCAGAAAAAGACTGACTGTGCATGCTTCAAGTTCTTGACCAGACCAGTTGGGAGAACACTCAGTGATCTTGCTAAGGGCAGTTTATATCTATGTTGGCATCGCTACTTCCAAAGACGCTTTGGATTTGTATATATTTGAGAACAATGCAGTATCGAAATGGAGCATTTAATTTAACGGAGGTCGGTTACAGGAACGCCAGCTCAAGGTCTAAAAAAGATGTTTAATTTCTCTTCTTCTACTTCAAAATTCTTTCTTTCCAGACAGCAAGGTGACAATGGTCCAATTGAAGACTGATTGTTCCAACAGCAAACAGCAAGGAATTAAGGGGGAAAGTTAATTTAAACTAAGTCTGGGCAGTGAACTCCGCTCGCAGAGTTTGCGGAGTTCCGAAAAACTCAGCTGAGTTTTTTTCCCCTCGCTCGCGTTCATCAATGTCAAGTTGGTGAGCGCGAGCAAGGAAAACCCACCTCCCAGTGAGATTGGGTTGTTTTTTGAGTGATTCTAAATTAGAGGTCTCCAACCTTTTGTGTAATAAGAGCTACTTATATTCAATGAAAATCATCGCGAGCTACTAATATTACTAGTATTGTAAAACTGACCACGTCAGAGAAGTTTACATAATTGGTCACTATTTGCAAGATTACTAGCAGTGATCACCTCAGTCCATCAGACTAGATTACCAGCAGTAATGTAAAAAAGGCTTTGTCATTTTGGAATGTCTCTACATGGGTTACACGGATCATCCACAGCTGCAATGCCCCTGGCCTGATAGTAATAATATTAAAATAATATCTTCCCACATGATTTAGCACTCAAAAATCAGTTTTAAATATATTTTTAAAATTCAGCCATTTTTCTCCAAACATCAACTTATGAGTCATGAAAATGCACACATTTTTGTCTTGAATACACAATTTTGGAATTAACCAGCTACTCAATGCAGAACCCTTATCTAAATACTCTCTGCCATGCCTGCCAGGCCAATAGCTGTGTGAATTGATAGATAAGGGTTTAAATAAGACAGGAAGTTTAGTAAAGAGACTTAAACAACAGTACATATGCACAAGGTTGATACTTGAAATTTGCAAATTTTCATATAAGTGCATGGATTTATCTTCTGTGGGTGTTCATATCACTGAAATCTAGCAGGCATTCAAGCATGAGTGCATATTTATTGGTTAAATACATTTGGAAATATACCAGTTAGAGCTTCATTTTTTTCACAAAACTCAAAATAAATATGGATAAATACAGATAAAATTAGCAAAAAATAAAAATGGATATAGATGGAAATGCCAAAAAAAACAAAATACCATAAAACCGGGAGGCCTAAGCGTAAAATATCTATACAGAATGTGAATATAATGTAGGAAACAACCTTACAATCTGCACAAGTGTAAAGAAAGGTATTCAAAAATCAAGGTTACACAAAGTTATTTTCTCGTGAAATACATTTTTATTTATTATAAAACTGCTTTATTGTAGAGGCGACTGCGATTCAAGGAGAATAAGGCCTTGTTGAAATTGCGGAAAAACACTTATTTTTAAGGGGCAAACAAAGCAACTTGCTCAGTGAGTTCATGCTAAACATTCATCTCTTAGCTAAATAATCTTTGTTTTTTGCTACAGGTTATCTCTAACGCTAAGCTACTCTGCTGAAGAAAGCTGTATTAAAACAAGAGATGGAAGAGGGAATCCAAAACTATCCGTGTCAACAAGTCACTACTGGAAATTCAGTGCAGAGAGAGTAAAGACCAGGTCATGCACACTGAACTCTCCCTTCACTGTAGTTCTGACCACAAAGACAAGTATTTGTTGCCTATTTAGGCTTTAATTTATGACACATGGAAAACAGACACTTTCACTTAAAAGTTATATTCATTGCCACTACCATGTTTAAAATGTGTAGGTATTTTGTTTTGAGCTGCTTTACACCGGACATTTATGTTACATGGTACTACTAAAAACTCGAGCGACTTAATATAAACTGAAATAATTTAAGAACACTTCAAGGAAGAACAGTTATTTACCCAATAAGTTAAGTGGATTACCCAGAATCCACAATGTGATCAAGTGGGAATGGTAGGATTAGAACCAAGATCGCTCAAGGCCAGGGTCACAAGACCACATCTTCTCCCAAATAGAGACTTGCTGGCCTTGTTTCGCGATACACTGGTACCCCTGAACGTCCAGTCGGACTGGTTCACTGCCAGTGACATGTTAGTTTGATATGCTACTAAATATATTTTTGACTTACTGGAATTTCCATGTGGTTTAGTCACCATCCCCCTTAAAAGGCCCTTAAAGTGCGAGTGCCAGTACATTTATTGTGAAACGTGTGTTACATATATATTTCTTGGGTTTGATATAGTTCCAGTAGGTAGTTAATATGAGCTGTTAATATGAGCATGAATAACAAAGGCTGTATTTGCATACTAAATGTGCAACTCACTAGATGACTTTGATTGATTGATTAGAACTAGATCTGCTTAGTGATTTATAGAGCGCACTACTCACCCGTGAGGGTCTCATGGCACTGGGGGGTGGAGTGCGGGCTCCATGGTCATCCAAAGAGCCAGGTCTTGAGGTCCTTTTTGAATAGGTGCAGTGTCGGGCTTCATCTGATGCTGAGGGGGGAGTTCGTTCCAGGTCTTGGCCGCGATGTAGGAGAAGGATCTGCCCCCCGTTCTGGCCCTGTAGATGCGGGGGACCGTGGCTAGGGCTAGGTCAGCGGAGCGGAGGTTTCTCTTCGGGGCGTGGAAGGAGATTCTGTCATTGAGGTATTGGGGTCCGGTGTTATGGAGGGCTTTGTAGGGGTGTGTGAGCAGTTTGAAGGTTATTCTTTTTTCAACGGGGAGCCAATGGAGGTCGCAGAGGTGCTGGGTGATGTGGTCATGTCGTGGGATGCTGAGGACGAGTCTGGCTGCGGTGTTCTGGACGGTCTGGAGATTGTGAAGGAGTGTTTTGTTGATTCCGGTGTAGAGCGCGTTTCCGTAGTCCAGTCTGCTGGTGATGAATGTGTGGGTGGCGGTCTTCCTGGAGTCGGGGGAGGGGGAGGAGGATCCATTTGAAGGTCTTGCGGAGTATGCGGAGGGTGTTGAAGCATGTGGAGGACACTGCGTTTATCTGGCGGTTCATGGTGAGTGAGGAGTTGAGTATGGTGCTGAGGTTGCGGGCGTGGTCCGTAGGGGTGGGTGGGTTTCCGAGGGCGGGGGGCCACCAGGTGTTGTCCCATGCGAGAGGGGGTGGACCCGAGGATGAGGTCTTCCATTTTCTGAGTTGAGCTTCAGGCAGCTGCTGCTCATCCAGGAAGCGACATCCTTCATTCCTTCTTGGAAACTGTGCCTGGTGATGTCAGGATCCTTGGTGAGGGAGAGGATGAGCTGGGTGTCATCGGCGTATGATACTATGTTGAGTCCGTGTTTTCTGACCATGGTTGCGAGGGGGGCCATGAAGACGTTGAAGAGCGTGAGGCTGAGGGAGGATCCTTGGGGCACTCCGCATCTGATCTCTGTGGGTTCGGAGAGGAAGGAGGGAGTCTTATTTTTAGTGTTTTGCCTGAGAGAAAAGATCGAATCCAGTCTAAGGCAGTTCCCTGGATACCGGCGTTGTGGAGTCTGGTGGCTAGTGTGCGGTGGGAGACGGTGTTGAAGGCTGCTGAGAGGTCTAGTAGTAGGAGGGCTGCAGTGTGGCTTTGATCGAGTAGGGTGCGGATGTCGTCAGTAGCAGCTATGAGGGAGGTCTCGGTGCTGTGGTTGCTGCGGAATCCGGATTGAGAGGAGTCGATGATGTTGGTTTCTATGAGGTGCGTTAGCTGGGTGTTGACGACTTTCTCGATGACTGGCGGCGGAGGGGAGAAGAGAGATGGGCCTGTAGTTCTTGATGTCAGTTGGGTCTGCGGAGAGCTTCTTGAGGAGGGGTTTGACTTTGGCGCGTTTCCAGTCGTCAGGGGACCTGGCTGTCTCGAGGGTGCAGTTGATTGACCATCGTAGTTCTGGTGCGATGGCGGCCCTGTGGAAGATGTGCGGCAGGCAGGGGTCAGTGGGTGCTCCGGAGTGGGTGCTTTTCAAAGTCTTTGCAGTGTCTTCTGTGGTGACAGGGGTCCAAGTGAGGAGGGTCGGCTGGGTGGCGTCTCTGGTGGAGGGTGTAGTGTTGGTGCCGTGGTCTTGGTCATCGAAGTTGTTGTAGAGCGTCCTGATCTTGTGGTGGAAGAAGGAGCTGAGTTTGTTGTAGAGGTCTTGGGAGGGAGGGACGTCGGTGGTTTCGCTGTGGGGTGATGGCAAAGAGTTCCTTGGAGTTGTGGGAGTTGGAGAAGATTCTGTCCTGAATTAAGTTTCTCTTAGTTGATTTGATGAGTTGGTGGTGTGCTGTGGTGGCGGCCTTGTAGGCCGTGCGTGCTTCAGGGGTTTTGCTGTTTCTCCATGCTTTCTCCAGTCGTCGGCACACGCTCTTGGATTCTCTGAGGTCCGTGGTGAACCAGGTGGCTTTCGTGTTGTGTCGTCTGGCGGAGTTCTGGAGGAGGGCGAGAGTATTGGGGCAGTTGGCGATCCACTGGTGAAGGTCGTTTGCTGCTGTGTTGGCGTCTGTCGTGGTGGGGGGAGGAGTGCAGCTGAGGGCAGAGGTGAGGTGTTCTTCGGTGATTTGGCTCCAGTTTCTGCATGGGAGGCATGGCATGAACTTGTGTGCGGTGGGTTTCGAGAAGGAGAAATAGACGCAGTGGTGGTCCGTCCAGAGAGGTTGCCTGGTGTGACTGAAGCGAATGTTTCCTTCAGCGAAGATGGGGTCGAGAGTGTGTCCTGCCGTGTGGTGGCGGTGGAGACAAGTTGCTTCAGTCCAATGTTGGCGAGATTCTATAGGAGGGTGGTGGTGCTAGGGTCGGGGAGGTTGTCTAGGTGGAAGTTCAGGTCTCCAAGCAGTATGTAGTCTGTGGAGGCGAGGGCGTGGGGTGCGATGTAGTCTGTGATGGCGTTGGTGAACGGATAGCGGGGTCCGGGCGGTCTGTAGGCTAGAGTTCGGCGGAGTGTTGTTCTGGGGCTCGGCTGGATCTGGATAACGTTTGTATGGTAACATTTGTTTTAGGAGTGCTTGTTCATCAGCTGTTCTTGTTTTTGGGTAATAATTTCATCTATCTGTATTGTTACAGGAAGGCAAGATAAGATTTAACTTCCTTCAGACGTTCTTGTCCAAGATCTGTGTAGCCTGAAGCAGTTCTATTGATTTGCGTTTATTCATCCATAATACAAGTATATTGTGTTAGCCCATTTATAAGCATTCTAAATTTTGATAAGTGAGGGACTTCGAGTGAACTGAGATAAAGTACTCAGGCAATCATCATACCATCTGATAAGTGGGAGTGCCAGGATTACACTTCAGACCAAAGCACAGTCGCCAAGTTAGTCACTAGACCACATTTCCTCCTGGAGGCGCGATGGCCTATCACAACTAAGCAACAATCTAACCCTACTTTCAGAA
Organism: Calotriton arnoldi; assembly: GCA_963921515.1. Classification (NCBI taxonomy): domain Eukaryota; kingdom Metazoa; phylum Chordata; class Amphibia; order Caudata; family Salamandridae; genus Calotriton; species Calotriton arnoldi. Next base: position 3,781,904 of record CAWUFW010000014.1, on the reverse strand, counting down.
CCAAGGTTTTCCTCCAATCACCTTTTGAGTGTATCCTTACCTTTGAGTGCACCAATGCCTTTTGGCTAGGTTTGAGCTATACAAATAACACATACATAGGCATGCTGTATATGTGACCAAATGTGCTAATCCGATCAGCCGTTCTATATAATGAAGTCGGCCTCTGCCTAACTAGGAGTATGCCAGTGGAACAATTTAGCACCTCTGTTTCTAGGATGCGACTTTTGCTTTTTTGTAATGTATTTTACTTATTTATTGCTTTTGCAAAAATAAAATGCTGTAGTTAGAATAGTGTTGCCAGTTTTGTTTGGGAAATATTTTCTGAATCGTCTTTAGTGACAATCGGATGCGAAATCAATACACTAGCAGGAATACAGTTTACTGTTTTCTCTACTGCTAAGATCTGCAGAGGAAATACAGGTGCCACTTTTCCTATTGCTATGAGCAGCTGAGTTTTGTTAATCTCAATGTTCCTTTGAGAGGACAACCTCCTTTACAGCCTTATGTCACAGAAGCTTTACCCACATCACCAGGTTAATGCTACCTTCTTGACTGCAACTCTAGGCTCTTTTGCCAAAGGGACCATGTTGATTTTTCAGTGTTAATTTTCAATACTTTTGATCATCTCTTTGTGCTGGAGCAAGTGGCCTGTGTGTCAGTCTGGAGTTGTTTTTGTCTTTTGTAAGCAGCTGTCAAAAGACTGCAAAACTGGGAGATCATTAGGTCGAGCCTAGACAGTGCTTACGCTGTCTCTTAGAGACACCTTGTATATACTTTGTGGGCTTCAGCCAGCCCATAGGCTTCCCATTTGCTGGCTCCATTGTCGCTCGCATATTCTTTACCCCCATTTGTGCAATGCATGCATGCGTCATGCATCTTCCTGGGTGTCACCCTCCCAGAGAGCAAGGACCAATTACAGTATCCCTTCACTGCTTTCATTTTAGCAAATGTTTTCAGAAGTACCCTTTTCCTTGATTTGGAGCACTTTACACGAGCGCTCGTTTTTTCACTCGCTCTGTTCTCCATTTGCTGTTGCCTCTTCAACCAATCATGACTAATATTATAAGAGCCGTCTCGCAAACTACTTGCTGGAAATACCTAATTCTCATGCTTGCTTCTCATAATACATAGACCGGGGAATGGTGCTATACGGATGTTTGCACTCTCACGCTAGGCACAAAAGGTTCGACATAAAAGAAGGACTCAGCCGAGCCTGCTGCTTTAAATTTTAGAATATTCTGCCGGCCATTTTATAATTGGTTCACTAATCCTAATACTACAGCAATTTTTGGCACGACTCGATCTTCCACAGACCATGAAAAATACAGCTATGTGAGCCGTTGTTCCTTAAGATATTTTTTTTCTACTGCAAGCTCGACATATATCAAAGAAAGAGTTCTTCCCTTTTAGGTATACCGAACACAGAAGAAAGAATGACAAGGCTCAATGGAAATAGAAAAGGGACAACATTATCACTTCACTAAGTATCGAACATTCACAGGATGAGGACGAGGATTCGCATTCTTGTGCTTTGCATGATTACATTTCTTTGAACATGATGAGTTCACAGCGAGGCAACGTTTCTCGCACTCGCTCTCAGAGGCACCAAAATAACACTGCCCTCAAAAACAACAAGTTCAACACCAGCTCTCTCACCAAGGTAGGAGGTTCCTAGCAATCAATCAATCAATCAATCAATCAATCAATCAGGCGTTTGTTAAGCGCGACTACTCACCCGTAAGGGTCTCTGGGGGGATGGGGGGGTTGGCAGGTTCCAGACCATCATGGGGGGTCTGTCGAAGAGCCAGCTTTTCAGGTTTCTTGCGAAGATGGGGAGCGATGTTGTCTGTCTGAGGTGGAGCGGAAGGGCGTTCCAGGCTCTGGCCGCGAGGAAGGAGAAGGAGCGGCCTCCCGATCTGGTCTTTCTGGTGCGGGGGACCACGGCGTAGGAGAGCTGGGCTGATCGTAGGGTCCTCTGGGGTGCGTGGAATTTGAGTCTGCTGTTCAGGTATGCTGGTCCGGTGTCATGGAGGGCCTTGTGAGCGTGGGTGAGCATCTTGAAGGTGACTCTAGCTTCGATGGGGAGCCAGTGGAGTGTGCGCAGGTGCTGGGAGATGTGGCAGTGTCTTGGCAGGTCGAGGACCAGTCTTTCGGCGGCGTTCTGGATGTTCTGTAGCTTGCGGGTGAGGTTTTTGTTTATTCCGGCGTAGAGTGCATTGCCGAGTCTGCTGGTGACCAGGGCGTGAGTGACGGTCTTTCTGTGTTCGAGGGGGATCCATTTGAAGGTCTTACGTAGGAGGCGGAGGGTGTGGAAGCAGGAGGACAAGACGGAGTTGATCTGGCGGTCCATTTTGAGCTCGGAGTCCAGGATGATTCCCAGGTTGCGTGCGTGGTCCGTGGGGGTGGGCGGGCTTCCGAGGGCGGGGGGCCACCAGGTGTTGTTCCAGGCGTCGGGGTTTGGGCCCATGATGAGTACTTCTGTTTTGTTGGTGTTTAGTTGTAGGCAGCTGTTTTTCATCCATTTGGCGACGGCTTCCATGCCTTCTCGAAAGTTGTGTCTGGCGGTATTGGATAGGGAGAGGATGAGTTGGGTGTCGTCTGCGTATGACACAATGTTGAGTCCGTAGGTTCTGATGATGGGGGCAAGCGGAGCCATGTAGACGTTGAAGAGCGTAGGGCTGAGGGAGGACCCCTGGGGGACTCCGCAGGTGGTTGGTGTAGCATCCGAGAGGAAAGGGGGGGGGGGGGGGGGAGTCTGACCCGTGCGTTCTGCCAGAGATGAAGGAGCGGATCCAGTCGAGGGCCTTGTCTTGGATCCCTGCGTCATGGAGTCTGCGTATTAGGGTGCGGTGAGAGACTGTCAAACGCCGCTGAGAGGTCGAGGAGGATGAGGGCTGCTGTTTCTCCTTTGTCCAGTAGGGTGCGGATGTTGTCTGTTGCGGCGAGGAGGGCGCTTTCCGTACTGTGGTTTTTTCTGAAGCCGGATTGGGAGGAGTCGAGGATGTTGTGCTCTTCGATGAATGTGGCGAGTTGGCGGTTGATGGCTTTCTCGATGACTTTCGCTGGGAACGGGAGCAGGGAGATGGGTTTGTAGTTTTTGAGGTCGGTGGGGTCCGCAGAGGGTTTCTTCAGGAGGGGGTTGACCTCGGCGTGTTTCCAGTCGTCGGGGAACGAGGTGGTTGCCAGGGAGCGGTTGATGGTGTGGCAGAGCATGGGTGCGATGGTGTCGGCGGCTCTGTTGAAAATGTGGTGGGGGCAGGGGTCCGTGGGGGCCCCGGAGTGGATTGACTTCATCGTCTTCAGTGTGTCTTCGGTGGTGAGGGCTGTCCAGTTGTCGATCGCTGGCTTCAGGGTGTCTGGGGTGGTTGGTGAGGGTTCAGTGTGTTGGTTGTCTTCGTCGAAGTTGTCGTAGATGCTCTTGATTTTGTGGTGGAAAAAGGTGCTGAGTTTGTCGCAGAGGTCTTGTGAGGGAGGGATGTCGGTGGACTCGCTGGTGGGTTGGGCGAACTCCTTGATGATGTTGAAGAGTTCTTTGCTGTTGTGTGCGTGAGTGGAGATTCTGTCTTCAATCGCTTTTTTCCGCGTTTTTCTGATGAGTTGGTGGTGGGCGTTGGTGACGGCTCTGAAGTTGTTGTGGGCTTCTGTGGATTTGGTGTTCCTCCAGGCCTTTTCGAGGCGGCGGCAAGTGCGTCTGGACTCTCGAAGTTCAGTGGTAAACCATCTGGCTTTCTTGGCGTGGGTGTTGTTGTTTTTCTTGAGGGGGGCTATGGTGTTGGCGCTGTCGGAGATCCATCTGTGCAGGGTTCGGGCTGCGGTGTTGGGGTCGTCGTTTTCCGCTATGGTTGGGGTGGAGTTGCTGAGTGATGAGGTTAGCTGGTCGTCGGTGATTCTGGTCCAGTTTCTTCGTGGGAGCAGGTGCTGGTGTCTGTGGATGGTGGGTGTTCTGAAGGTGAAGTGGACGCATCGATGGTCAGTCCATGGGAGTTTGGTGGTGTGGCTGAAGGTGATGGAGTTTCCCGTTGTGAAGAGGGGGTCGATGGTGTGTCCTGCTGAGTGCGTGGGTTCGGTCACGATCTGACGGAGTCCAATGGTGTGGAGGTTGTCCAGGAGGGATGTGGTGCTGGGGTCCAGTTGGTTGTCGAGGTGGAAGTTGTGGTCTCCCAGTAGGGTGTAGTTGGTGGACGCGATGGCATGCGGGGAGATGATGTCCGTGATGGAGTTGGCAAAAAGTCCGCGGGGTCCAGGGGGTCGGTAGATGAGGGTTCCTCGGAGGGTGGTGGTAGGGCTGGCCAGTATCTTGAAGTGAAGGTGTTCCATCAGGTCTGTGGGCTCGTCGGGGAGTGTGCTCAGGCGGAGGGTGGATTTGTGGACGATGGCGATTCCTCCTCTCGGGAGAGGTGGGCGGTCCTACCTGGAGATCTTGTTTCCTTGGGGAATGGCGATGGCGATGTCCGGTCCCGAGGTGGTGTTGGTCCATGTTTCGGTGAAGAACGCTACATCCAGGGTGGTGCTGTCGAGGAGGTCCCAGATTTCGGTGGCGTGTTTGTGGAGGGATCGGACGTTGAGGAGGACGCATTGCAGGGTCTTCGGTTCGGTTGTGGTCTTGCAGGTGGGTTGCGCCGGGTCCGTGGTCTTGGCGGTGCTGCAGGTGTGCCGGCAGCAGTGACAGCTGAAGGGTCCGTGGGTGTCGGCTGGTGATGCTAGCTTGCAGTTGTTGTTGCGTCCTGAGTTGAGAGCGTGGAGTGCCGCTGGGTCGTAGCGTTGGCGTCGCGGAGGTCCAGGGTTCCTGGCGCTGGTCGCGGTCGGGTCGCGGACGGGCGATGACGGGCTTGCCTTTGGCACGTTTTTGGTGCGCCAGCGGCCGCCATTGAGTAGGGGTCAGGGAGGGCTGGACAGCTGGGAGGCGGGGAGGGGAGCTGGATTGGGCCGGTCGCGTTTGTCGTGCTGGGGTGGAGGGGCCGCGGGGGCAGCAGCGACAGGGAAAACTGGCAGAAAAAGCCAAAAAGAGAGGAAAGAGTGGAAATAAGGCAATGAAAAGTGCAAGAAAAGTGGAGGAAAGACACAGCAGGAGAGTGAGAGGGGACGATTAAATCAGTGAAAAAACGAGTGAAAACTGAGGAAAGACACAGAAGGAGAGTAAAAGGGGGAGATTGAAATCAGAGAAAAAAGAGTGAAAACGGAGAGAAAGAGCGGAGCGAGAGAAAGGAGACAGAGGTCCACTGGACCACCAGGGATGAGGCGCATTTAAAACCTGCGGGTGGAGGAGGGCCTCGAACACCAACACTAGAGAGTGCAGGGGCTCGGGGGAAGGCCTCACTTGATGGTGGAGCTGCGAGGGAGGGAGAGCAATTTCACTGACAATGAGTCAGTGGTCTTGCTCGCCTGCCCCAGCAGCAGCTGCCATTAAGTAGGGGTCGGGGAGGGCTGGACGGCGGGGAGGGGAGCTGGATTGGGCCGGTCGCGTTGGTCGTGCTGGGGGGGAGGGGCCGCAGTGGCAGCAGCGGCAGGGAAAAACGGGCAGAAAAAGGCAAAAAGGAGGAAAGAGTGGAAATAAGGCAGTGAAAAGTGCAAGAAAAGTGGAGGAAAGACTCAGAAGGAGAGAGGGGGAGATTAAATCAGTGAAAAAACGAGTGAAAACGGAGGAAAGACAGGGAGAGTGAAAGGGGGAGATTGAAATCAGTGAAAAACGAGTGAAAACGGAGGAAAGACACAGGAGAGTAAAAGGGGGAGATTGAAATCAGTGAAAAACGAGTGAAAACGGAGAGAAAGAGCGGAGCGAGAGAAAGGAGACAGAGGTCCACTGGACCACCAGGGATGAGGCGCAGGTAAAACCTGCGGGTGGAGGAGGGCCTCGAACACCAACACTCGAGAGTGCAGGGGCTCGGGGGAAGGCCTCACTTGATGGTGGAGCTGCGAGGGAGGGAGAGCAATTTCACTGACAATGAGCACATATTGGAAATTACTTCCGGGGTACATGAGAAGCGCACAGGGCAACAAACTGAGCAGTTTACAAGTGACGCTTCTGCATCGTTACCGGTTGTTGACAACAGAGTTATTAAAGCAGTGTGCATTTATCTAGCTAAAATCCTTGGAAGCAAATTTAGGGACATTTGACCGAAATCAGTCACACCACCGTACGGTGATAGGTTACACTGATGCAATGTTTTTTATTTTGAAAATGTCTGTAAACCAACAGTATTTCGCTCAGAGAATACCTTCTATAATACTGCAAACTCGACCCGAAGGTATTGGAGTGGTTTGCCTGAGCAGCAATTACATTTCACACTGTTTTGCCTACATTGCTAATTGACAACTCGTCTGTGCTCTCACAACACTTCAAAAGTAAATAAATAAATCTGCTGTCCTTTAGAGAAGCCATCTTCAGGGTGAAGGGTTATCAGTTATTTTATTTATTTTTTATTTGAAAGGTTTTATAGAGCGCGAACATGACTCATCAGGGTATCAGAGCGCTGTACATGAAAGCAAGCAATTTAACCAGGAGAAGTATGAAGAATAGCCCAGGTCATGGGAGGTACACAGCAGTATAAAATGCATTGTAGGACATTACAAAACAGTGCAGTATACAGGAAGTACAGATTGTTTGGGTGATTTCAGGACTATTATTGCAAGTAGCTATTCAGGAACAACCCTTTGACTTCTTTTTTTAATGTGGCGATCGAGGGGTTAGTTCTGATTTCGGGAGGAAAAGAGTTCCATATTCTTGGAGCAAGACCAGAGAAGGATCGGTTGCAAGTTCTCTTTTTGTTGAATTTTTGAGGCTTCAGCAGTAGATTATCCGGACTTCTTAGGGCTCGGTTCAAACCAGATAGTTCAAGGTTTTTTGCCCGGTAGACTGGAGTGTTGTAGTGTAGCGCTTTGCGTGTCAGGCAGGCTAAATTGAAACAAATCCTTGCTTCGAGAGGGAGCCACTTGAGGTGAATTAGGTCTTGCTTGATGTGATCGCGTTTTCTAGAACCTGTGATGAGTTTGGCAGCAGAGTTCAGCGTAGCCCTTAAAGGGGCCAGACTAGATTTGGGAAGCCCAGCCAGGGTCACAATTCCATAATCCAAGCGGGAGATAACAAGGGACTGGACTGCTAACTGTATATCATCGGGAGGCAAGAACAGTTTGATTTTCCTTAAAGTATTGAGTTGATGATTGGCTCCTCTAGTTGTTGCACTGTTGTGTTCTTTCTGCTCAGGTGTTTGTCCAGCGTTATGCCTAAAGATCTGGTGGAATCCACAACATGTGGAGTGCAATTGAGGGAAGTTAGCTGTTTGAGCCAGTCTTGAATGGGGGTAGGATGATTATGGGGGGCAATTAGTAGGAATTCCATTTTGAGGGTATTTAGCATAAGATGATTGTGAGTTAGCCAATGTTGAGTTTTCACAAGGGCAGAGTTAAAAATTTTGATATCGTCAGGTGAAGAAATGTTTAGGTATCGTCTGGGTACATGTGATAATATATGTTCAAACGGTTCAGAATTTCAGTAAGTGGTTCCATGTACAGGTTGAAGAGCGTGGGTGATAGTGCAGATCCTTGAGGGACCCCAATTGAGACCGGTATGTCGTTAGAAAGGGAACAGTTGACTTTGATTCTCTGTGATCTATTGAATGAGGCAAACCAATTTAAAAATGGTGCCTGATAAGCCCATCCTTTTTTCGAGAAGATCAATCAGGTTATCATGTTTGACCGTGTCGAACGCTGAGGAGAGATCCAGGAAAATAAGTAGGCAGCTTTCATTTAGGTCAAGAAATCTAAAAGCGTCATCAGTAATGTGTGTCAGGGCAGATTCGGTACTGTGACCCGCTCGAAAACCTGATTGGAATTGATCAAGGAGTTGATACTGATCGATGTGTTTACACAGTTGCGTGTGAACGCATTTCTCACGTAGTTTGGCTAGGGACATGATATTGGAAATGGGCCTAAAGTTGTTAGGATCATTTAAGTCTGCATTTGACTTTTTAGGTATGGGGGTGACTTGGCAGTCTTGAGGCAATCAGGAATCCTGCCTTGAAGGAGAGATTCATGGACAATCTTGGACCAGAGTTGGAGTATGGAGGGTATAAGATCTTTGAAAAGCTTGGCGGGCAGAGGATCCTTGAAATGATTGGAAGGTTTTAATGAGTTTATAGTTTTGAGTAACTCGGCATCGTCTGGTAGAATGAAGGAATTCGATAATGCCTGATTTTTTGGCGAGTGAACCATGGAGCCAGAGGGAGGAGAACTCAACAATGTGAATGGCGGGGCAATGGACTGGGTCAGGCCCAGTGTGTTTGGTGAGTTGCGCTGTAAATCTTGTTCGATCTTTCTTATCTTTTCGATGAAGTGTGCAGAAAAATCTTCACTGCTAGGGGTTAAGTCATTGAGTGTACTGTGTTGATTAGTTGAGTGGTTAGCTTGTTGTTTGATAATTTCGAACAGTTTTTTCCGCCTGTTTTTGACGTGGTCAAGCTGAGACCTGAAGTGAGCAGTTTTGGCACTACGGATATGTTTGTTATAGGTGCTTCTTATGGTCCTCAGCTGCTTAAGGTTTGTTACAGAGGGAGAGTTTCTCCATGACCTTTCCGCCAGCCTCAGTTTACGTCTTTCCTCATTAAGGGAGCAGCTGAACCAGGGTTTGGAGGGTTTTCTGGGTATTCTTTGGAGTTGCTTTGGAGCAACTGAGTCAAGTATATCATTTATGGAGTGAATGTAATGTTCGGTAAGGACATCTAGATTTGTCAGGTTAGAGGACGGGCAAAGTAGGTTATTACTAATGGTGGTTAGCTCAATTATATTGATGTTTCTTAAGTCACGTGACCATTGTTTGGCCTTGCAAGGTTGACCTTGTCTGGTCAACACCCTCTCCAGGATGAGAAATGAGATTAAGTAATGATCCGACTAGTCACAGGGAGTTATGGCATCCATTTGAATAACTTCGTCTTGGGCAATGATTAAGTCGAGGGTGGATCCCTTGATGTGGGTAGGTTCATTGCAGGACTGTGTGTGGTTTAGGTCAGAGAGGAAAGCTTTAAAGGTGCACAGTGAGGGATCATTAGCGTCGTTTCAGTGTAGGTTGAAGTTCACAAGGAAGATATGATTTTGTTGTGGGTCAGAGTTGGAGGGGGGTGATAGATCGTGTGAAGATTACACACTAACTTGTCATTGTTCCAGATTTCAATGTCCCGGTGTTCACAGGTGGACATCGGAACCGTCTAAATATGTCTCAGGGTGAGAGTTGAGCGAGATATGAAAGCTATGCCTCCCCCAACTTTGTGAGGTCTGTCCAATCTGATTATGCCATATTCAGGGGGAACTAGAATGTCCAGAATTGGTGGAGGAGTCATTAAGACAAGTTTCTGTTAGTATCAGGAGGTCCAGATCTTGCGAGAGTATGAGGTCCGCTATATCCGAGGCATGCCTAACCGCTGACCTGCAATTCAAAAGCATCGACTTGATGTGGGATTTGGTAACCACAGCTTCTGGGGGAGATGTGGAGACCGGTAGTAAATTATCAAGGTTTAAAGTTCTGAGACTGACACTGGATTCTCTAAATGGGTTGGAGGGAATAGTCTGGATCTTGGATGGTGTGAGAGAAGATTTATTACGGGTGGTATTGTAATGAAGTAGAAGGGAGTGAATGTAAGCATCTGACATATGGTCAGTGATCCTATGTGGCCTGGTGTGATGGTTAACAAGAGGCCTTGATTTCCAGGTAAAATTTGCCTTTTTCCCCCCCCCCCCCCAAGGATGAGTCTTTACTTTGGCAGAGTTTAGCCGTAGTGGGGAGGCATGATTGATTATTCTTGGAGGACATGTAGAGGTTCCAGCGTTCCTCCATCATTGAAGAGAAGTGTAGTAGGTTCAGAAGACCCTCTTTAACTAGTTGGAGGTCCTGCTTGATGTCATTTCAGTTCATCCTCAATGTGGGGGTGGGGGTATAAGGAGTGGTGAGTTGGTCTGGGGATAGGAAGGGAGTGATGTCTCCTCGCGAAATGAACAGTGGTAGGTAATGTAGGTTCCTCATAGTTCTGGATGAAAGTAGATGTGGAGGTTTTGGGAGGTTGGGGGCAAGTGGTTGGTGACATGGAGTGGGTATGAAGAGGAGAGGGAAGTGGTGTTCTACAGTTTTCGTCCATGTGTCTTTTGTGCTGTTGAGTGCCAGGTGTTGGGCAGCACAGTGGGTGAGTGGGTTGCTCCATGAGGTAGGGTGATGTAGAGGAGGAGAGTTTAGTAGGGTACAGTTATCTAGAGTGCTATTATTTATTGTTATAGGGGGGGGGTGAGCATAGTGTGATGATATGTGAGTAGCAGGAGAAGGCCAGGTCCCTCTGTAGGTGCAAGAGTGGTCCTCGATGGGCTTCTTGTGTTGAGGGGCAGTAAAGACCCAATGGTTAGGGGGCACGGTGGATGGGTTGGGTTCCACCAAGGGGAGGAGGAAGGGTAGCGATTGGAACTCAGGACCCCTAAATTGCTAGTGATGGACATTTTACCTGGGTGAGGATTATGAGCCAGTGACAGGTAGGTATCTGATGCTGGCAGGTCCGTTACGTGGGAATTAGGGCAGACTTTCATTGTGTGCCTAGGCCCCTCTACACTGGTTTCATCATTAGTGCTAGGGGACTGGTCATGATGAAGCCAAGTAGGTGAGCTCGAGGTAGAGGAGGTGGTTGAGGTGGTGGGTGAGGCGAGTGATATCTGTGTGGTTGAGAGACTCCGAATAGTCGGGGTGATTGATGTAGTGTTAGCTAAAGTATTTTTAATCATCAAAAAGATTTTGTCAAATTGATTCAGTTTTCGGTCCGAGGCTTGTATGAGGATATTCCCATTGTTATAAATGGAAACTGCTAGATCAGCATTGAAGTCTGATGAGGGAATTATGGTTATTCTACAGCCGTGTGGTGTTTTCCTTAATGGTTTGGAGCGGAACATGTTAGTCATGACTCTTCTCCATTAGGCTCTTCTGTTAGTGTAGAAGATTAGGTCGTTAACCACAACACCGTTAGAGGTGCAAAAGTAGGCATCAGAGATAAGTGTTTCTGGGTGACGTTTGAGTAGATTATGTTTGAAGTTCTTAGCCGCGTTTTTGGATAGGTTAGGAGGGTAAACAATCTTGAATGCATGATGACCCGCCGGTGACAGTCTGTAGTCGTTGGGGAGGGTGTTCCTTGGAGCCATGGAGGCGGGGAAATAAAAGTGAGAAGGGAGAATGTTTCTAAGTATGGAAGAGGGCGGAATAAGAGGAACAGAAAATTGTGTGTAAATATTTGACGGTCTGTAAGACAGATTTCCGTACAGCGTCAAGATGCAATAGACGTCCTGGTACTAATAGTGAGCACTACCTAATCAATGAATGGGTAGATAGTCATGGGCATCTTCAGGGAGACTGCATAAGATCGAAGAAACAGACTGGCCTATGATGGGTAATGGAGAAAATACCATTACAAAATGGCCGCTCCTTTGGTAAGTCTCAAAGAGTAGTCCTACCTTTCTTTCAGTGCAGTATCATGTTGGAAAGCAGGAGAGTCCCGTGAGGATGTACAGAGTCCTCTTTCCATGTTTTTCTTTCTTTTTTTAGATGGGCGCCATCTTTGATAGGACGTTTCCAAGGAGAGAGACCCAAAATGTAGGATGGCTCAAGCTAGGCCAAGACAACCACACCTCAGAGAGGCAAACCAGAGGCCAAATCAGCCGATCACCCACGTGAGTGACCCTACAGTGCAATGACAGAGAGAGGAAGCAATCCAACCGCTGGGGGCACCGACCTCCCAAACAAGAGTGCTCCTCCATGCATAGGGGCCCAGAGACCCACAGGGCTCCCAGCACTCGTCGGCAAGAAGCAGACCGACAATGCCACAATAGCACACCAGTTATAACACAGCAAAATACCAGTCAGTTGCATTAGACATACGAAACAATAATAGGCTCAAACCGCAGTGGCTGATGGATAGGACGGCCGAAACGCTGACAATCTCCTCCACAGGAGCTCGACTCGTGCACGATTCTCGTTGCACCAAGTATGCAAATCAAAACTTGTTGCTGCACTGTGTTTGATTCTTGGGACCTTAAGAGCTCTCATCCACAAGTTTTCTGGTTAGCCCAACTCTTATTTGCCAACGTCTTACACAATGGAGATTACCGGAAAACCAGCTATGCTAAATTACTGCACAAGTCATGAAAAATGCTATTTTTAGGGTTTGGAAAGCAGTCCAGAAGGCAAAATAACAATTTGTCTAGCGAGCAGCACTGTTCCTGCTCCTCTGGGACATGCTCCTCTTAAGTACTTGTAATGAGCCCAGCTTCATGGCACAGGAAAAAATACATCTCTTTTGAGCAAACACATCTTCGCTGTGCCAATATCACCACTGTGCAGCCTTTCTGCTCCAGCCATGTGACTCTGCCCAACAGAAGCTGTATAACTTGGAATGTGCAGCTTGTATACTCGCATGGTTTTTAGGTTTATGTTTCATGAAGATAAAATAAGAGCTAACAGGAAAGGATGTGGCGTAACGGCCAGAGCTGCTGACTTTGAAACTGAGGAACCAGATTTGAGTCTTGGTATCAGCTCAACATCTTGGGATTCTGGGCAAAAAACATGAATGTGCCCTTGTGTAATTTAACTTGTGCTCACGAAAAGCTTCCCAATATCTTTGGGTTTGGGCTTTATAAAAACTGCAACAAAAAAAATGAAACTAAAAGAAGTACCAATCACTAACTAGCTCAGCCTACTTCTGATGGAATAATAGGCGCACTGCCATACGTTGTGTGGTGCACATTTTATGAATTAATAAACATAGCATTGACCTAATTTTACACTTTTTGGCTTTGCTCCTCTCAAAGCCTAGTGGCATTCACATATAAATGAAGACAAGCATCCTTATTTGTATTTGATATAGTGAGCCAACCAGTTAAATGTTTGAGACTAAGCTGCCGTTTTATGGCACCAAACCTAGCATGGGTCATTTCTCAACTGAATGAGAAGAACCTGACCCTAAGCTGCAATAAATGTACTGAACAATATTGTTTCAATTATTTACTGCATGGCAAAATCAATTCTGGACATACAAGGCAACAGGATAGACTTGTTAAAAATTACTTTCGATCATTGCCAAGGAGAAAGCATTACATTTTGTAGCCTTTCATTCTGCTTACACCACTGTTTTTAGGTCAAGCCTGCAGGCAGCATGCAGGTGCTATTGCTTGGCGACCTATTGTGCTTAAGAAAGAAGAAAACTCTAAAAAAGGGGCTTTTAACCTGTACATTAATTACCATTTGTTGGCATGATTATTGCTCTTTGCTGCCTTCTAATTCAGCAGTGTGTGAAAGGCGTCACTTCCTGTTCTTTCTGTGGTGCATGGACCAAGTACAGATTGATTTATCTATGATTTGTCTGTCTGCTGCTCGTGCTGTGACTGAGGTACTATTCTCTTTTTTTTGTTTTCTTTAGCATTTTTATATAGCGCAAACTTGACCTAAACGTATTGGAACGCTTTACATGATCACCAGTTACATTACACAAGGACACATTAATTTATGTTTGTTAGGCACAGGGAGAATACGTGATTTGCCCAGACTTACATGATTTTGAGCCAACACCATGACTCGAGCCTGGTTCCCCAGTTACGAAGTCAACAGCTCTGGCAGTGGCGCCACATTCTTTACTCGCCTTTTGTTCTGAGAACAGCTGCCTCTCTTCTTCCCCACATACTTCACATTTTGTTGTTTTTAAGTAACAGGGACTTATTGGCTGCTTTTCCCCTCAATATTTCTCGTCATCTCCTCTCTAAACTATGAGACTTGATGAGTTTATCCTGCCATTGTCCATTTCTTACCCATTCATTTAATACAGCCACTGGATTGTAGCACGGGAGTCAAACATCCAAAATAGGCACAAGCAATACTTCTAATTACTTGCTCACACTGGTCTTGTGGCTCTCCTGCTTCCACTCACGCTTCCCTTTCGCACTTTCTTCCTGTACTATCTCAGGCCTGCTTTTTCTATGTCGTTATTTAAGCTGCGTCTCTCTGCTCTCACCCAACCCTCCGTCTAGCCATTGTTAGCGTGCACTCTGCCCAAGAGTGCTCTGTCAGCCCCACCTACACCCTATCCACCTCTCACCCATTTCTGTTTTACAGTCCCTGCCCGCTTTGTTCGCCTTACACTCCCTTCCTGCCCAACTGTCCCTTCAGCACCATTCACTCGCCCTTTCCCTTAGCGAGTTATTAACTGCACGGACAGAGTTCTGAGTGGAACCTGCGACAGTGGATGGGGGGGGTCGGCGGGGACCATTTATGGCAAAGTCGTTTTATTTACTCTGATGTTTATACCACTTAGAACATTGCTAGGGCCTACCTCTACTGGGATGTTTTTCACTGGACTGATTACATTGTGTGTGAAAAATACATTTACTAGTAGCACTCATGAGGCTTACATTGTGTAAGAGTTCCATGATAGTGACTTTAGAAAAAGCTACTAAATTCAGGTAGACCGAATTAAAAAACAAAAAAAGTCGATTTTTCTAGATCTATCTTAATAGTGCCAGAGGACGACTTTATAAAGCACTTAAGCCATTTTGTGGATTTCTCTGGCATGCCATATAGTGCTTGATAATAGATTCTGTACAACATGGGTTAAAAAAAAAAACTTGCATAGGCGAGATTTATTGGCTTTGCGCCAATGCTTGTTTTAATATTCTATGTTTATTTACGTTCGATAGGCGAAATGAAGAAATTGAAGTAAAAAATCAGTTGAATGTACAATAATAATCAGGCAATTTTCTTTTATCCTTTATATTCATTTATTCTTATTCTGTTTCAATGTAAACAAGAGCGCAGTCAGTGCGTTTTAGCCTATCACAGGCTTCCTTAGGGCAGCAATATGCAAAAAATAGAGATATAACACACCCAATATGTACATCATATTAAAACATGCTGCAAATTGCAGCGTTTTACAAATAGAGATGTGCTGAATACATTGTTAAAGCAGCTAAAAACCTTAACATAATACACAAAGTTAAAAGGTTTATACAAAAGTGTAAGAGTGGTTAACAAGCGTTTGATAACTGGTGGGTTTGCATCTGCTTCTTATACAAGTTTGCAAACTGAAGAACTCATTAATGTGACATGCGGATGAGGTTTGCAAGCGATGGAAAATCAGTGTTCAATGGATGACTTATTTTGGTGTTTCTTTTTGTAATGGGTCGTTGTTAATATGTCGTAAATAATTTTATTTTATTCTTTGCGGAGCCGTTTCGTTATGATGGTGGTCACGGTGTAAATTCTCTTTTAGAGGAGGTTTCTTCCTCCTTTTATGTTTTTTATGTTGTTTCTGAGTTATGTTTATTCGTAGTTGTTATTGACTCCCATGTTGACAAGCGTATACGCAGGCACTTTATACAGCGGTCTAGTCTTCTTAAGAGGGAGTGGTCTTGTGATATAAAAACCGAGAAAGGACACTAATGCTCGGCTTGACGACCATCTTCCATACAGACTCTGGAATCGTTCACTATTGCCGAATGAATATATATATATATATATATATATATATATATATATATATATATATATATATATACACTGAAAAAACCACAGGTTTCAGGGACGTTCTAGTTAGTTGGACATTTCACTCGTACAAAACCAGAGAAATTCGGCCGTTATAGTTAGTTCAGCTAACTATAACTCGCGCCCCGCAATGCACTGCTGATGACGTCACATATTACATCATTCATGACATGGTCAGTGACATCACTGATGACATCACTGATGACATCTCAAATGACATCACTGATGACATCACTGACATCATCCACGTGAAAATCTGATGCACCTCCTCACACCCTAATATAACCTTTGATACACCCACTCTAAAATACAGACCTCCATTTTCGAAACCATCGACACACCAATACCAGTTACTACATACGCACTCACTGATTCCTAGGTCTACACACA
This sequence comes from Calotriton arnoldi, assembly GCA_963921515.1. Taxonomy (NCBI): domain Eukaryota; kingdom Metazoa; phylum Chordata; class Amphibia; order Caudata; family Salamandridae; genus Calotriton; species Calotriton arnoldi. Next base: position 3,765,970 of record CAWUFW010000014.1, on the reverse strand, counting down.
CATCCACTCATTCACCCATACAATCACTCATACATGCAGTCACTCATCAATACAACACTATCATATGAACTCATACACCTATACAGACACACACACACCGCCACTCATCCATGGAGTTACTCACACACCTAGTCAGTCATGCAAAGAATCAATCACACTCCCATTTACTCACCTATACAGTTATACACACACCACCTCACTTATTCATACAGATACTAACGCATACTTACTCTCTTATATAATCACTGATACAAGTACACACTCATCCATACAGCCACTCTCACAATCACCGACTCTCACGTATAGTCACTTATATACTCCAACTCTCACATACACTGCCTTTTACATATGTAGTTACTTGGACATGTACCACTGAGACATCCATTCACTCACCAACACACCCACTCACCCATACAGCTGTTTCCACATGCACTCTTGAACCCATACACCCAGTGAATCAACCCCTCACACATCTATGCACAGAGTCACACACCTCCCACCCACCCGCACACACACAGTCTCCCATACAAATACTCAGGCAACCAATCAATAACCCTTATAGACACTCATGTAGCCACTGACCAACCCATGCAGCAGCTTACACAACAGACAGACTGATACAGACATTCACACAGTTTAGTCACTAACCCATGCATTCAGTAAGACACATTTAATCACTCACTTATACAGTCAGTCACGCACCTACTAAATCCTCCATCCAGACACTTATGCACCCACTCATTCTTCAATAAACCTTGGCATATATAGAATACATATTTAAACTTTAAAGAAACACACAGTCACTGGATGATGTCATCAGTGATGTCATCAGTGATGTCATCAGTGATGTCACTGACCATGTCATGAGTGATGTAATATGTGACGTCATCAGCAGTGCATTGCGGGGGCGCGAGTTATAGTTAGCTGAACTAACTATAACGGTCGAATTTCTCTGGTTTTGTACGAGTGAAATGTCCAACTAACTATAACGTCCCTGAAACCTGTGGTTTTTTCAGTGAATTTCTACGGTTTTTTAAATGCTAGTTTCTAACTATAACGTCCCTGAAACCTATGGTTTTTTCAGTGAATTTCAAAGGTTATTAAATGCTAATTTCTAACTATGCCTACAAAGGTAGGACATGTGCAGAAAGAGGAAGAAAGGCGCAGAAAGAAGCAAGAGAAATGCAGAAAGAGGCAACAGAAGTCCAGAAAGTTGAAGAAAGGTGCAGAAAGAAGCAAGAGATGTGCACAAAGAACCAACAGAGGAGCAGAAAGAGGCCTTGTTGCAAAGTCATCCTGTGCCCCCAACTTATTGCTGACTGGTACTGGTGGTAACTGACTGACTAACCAGGCCCGGAGCCAGTGCTATGGTGAAAGACACTTAGAATACAGTGAAAACACCTACATACACTAGGGTACACTATGGGTTGGGGTACCCCTGTGATTGGCATGACCTCCCTGTATGGCCCTAGTACATAATAGGGCAGGGGGATTAAAACTACCTCTAACTAAGAGGTGCAGAAGGAGGCAAGAGAAGTACAGAAAGAAGCAACACAGGTGCCGAAAGAGGCAAGAGAGGTGCAGAAAAAAGCAAGTGAAGTGCAGAAAGAGGCAAGTGAGGTGCAGAAAGAAGCAACAGAGGTGTAGAAAGAAGCAAGCGAAGTACAGAAAGAGCCAACAGAGGTGTAAAAAGAGGCAAAAGGGGTGCAGAAAGGGGTAGGAGAGGTGCACAAAGAGGCAAGAGAGGTACAGAAAGAGGCAGGAGGGGTGCAGAAAGAAGGAAGAGAAGTGCAGAAAGAGGCAAGAGAATTGCTGAAAGAAGCAACAGAGGTGTAGAAAGAAGCAAGAGAAGTACAGAAAGAGGCAGGTAAGGTGCAGATAGAAGCAAGAGCAGTGCAGAAAGAACCAACAGAGGTGATGGAAGAGAGGTAAGAGGGGTGCAGAAAAAGGTAGGATGGGTGCACAAAGAGGCAAGAGGTACAGAAAAAGGCAGGAGGGGTGCAGAAAGAAGGAAGAGAAGTGCAGAAAAAGCCAAGAAAAGTGCAGAAAGAGGCAAAAGAGGTACATAAAGAGACAACAGGGGTGCAGAAAGAAGCAAGACAGGTGCAGAAAGAAGCATGGAAAGTGCAGAAACAGGCAAGGCGAGTGCACAAAGAGGCAAGAGAATTGCTGAAAGAAGCAACAGAGGTGTAGAAAGAGGCAGGAGAGGTGCAGAAACAGGCAAGAGAAGTGCACAAAGAGGCAAGAGAATTGCTGAAAGAAGCAACAGAGGTGTAGAAAGAAGCAAGAAAAGTGCAGAAAGAGGAAAGTGAGATGCAAAAACAGGCAGGAAAGGTACAGAAAGTGGGAAGACTATTGCAGAAGGAGACAAAAGGGGTGCAGAAAGAAGCAAATGAGGTGCAGAAAGAGGCAACAGACGTGCAGAAAAAGGGAAGAGAGGTGCAGAAAAAGGCAAGAAAAGTGCAGAAAGAGGCAAAAGAGGTGCAGAAAGAGACAACAGGGGTGCAGAAAGAAGCAAGACAGGTGCAGAAAGAAGCATGGAAAGTGCAGAATGAAGCAACAGGGGTGCAGAAAGAGGCAAGAGAAGTGTAGAAAGGAGCACGTGAGGTGCAGAAAGAGCCAAAAGAGGTGCAAAAAGAGGCAAGAGAGGTGCAGAAACAGGCAAGAGAATTGCTGAAAGAAACAACAGGGGTGTAGAAAGAAGCAAGAAAAGTGCAGAAAGAGGCAAGTGAGATGCAAAAACAGGCAGGAAAGGTACAGAAAGATGGAGGACGAGGGCAGAAAGAGACAACAGGTGTGCAGAAAGAAGCAAATGATGTGCAGAAAGAGCCAACAGAGGTGCAAAAAAAGGCAAGAGAATTGCTGAAAGAAGCAACAGAGGTGTAGAAAGAAGCAAGAAAAGTGCAGAAAGAGGCAAGTGAGATGCAAAAACAGGCAGGAAAGATACAGAAAGAGGGAAGACGAGTGCATAAAGAGACAACAGGGGTGCAGAAAGAAGCAAATGAGGTGCAGAAAGAAGCATGGAAAGTGCAGAAACAGGCAAGGCGAGTGCACAAAGAGGCAAGAGAATTGCTGAAAGAAGCAACAGAGGTGTAGAAAGAGGCAGGAGAGGTGCAGAAACAGGCAAGAGAAGTGCACAAAGAGGCAAGAGAATTGCTGAAAGAAGCAACAGAGGTGTAGAAAGAAGCAAGAAAAGTGCAGAAAGAGGCAAGCGAGCAACAAAAACAGGCAGGAAAGGTACAGAAAGAGGGAAGACGAGTGCAGAAAGCGAATAGGGGTGCAGAAAGAAGCAAATGAGGTGCAGAAAGAGGCAACAGACGTGCAGAAAGAGGGAAGAGAGGTGCAGAAAAAGGCAAGAAAAGTGCAGAAAGAGGCAAAAGAGGTGCAGAAAGAGGCAACAGACGTGCAGAAAAAGGGAAGAGAACTGCAGAAAAAGTGCAGAAAGAGGCAAAAGAGGTACATAAAGAGACAACAGGGGTGCAGAAAGAAGCAAGACAGGTGCAGAAAGAAGCATGGAAAGAGCAGAATGAAGCAACAGGGGTGCAGAAAGAGGCAAGAGAAGTGTAGAAAGGAGCAAGTGGGGTGCAGAAAGAGCCAACAGAGGTGCAAAAAGAGGGAGGAGGGGTGCAGAAACAGGCAAGAGAAGTGCACAAAGAGGCAAGAGAATTGCTGAAAGAAGCAAAAGAGGTGTAGAAAGAAGCAAGACCGGTGCAGAAAGAAGCATGGAAAGTGCAGAATGAACCAACAGGGGTGCAGAAAGAGGCAAGAGAAGTGTAGAAAGGAGCAAGTGAGGTGCAGAAAGAGCCAACAGAGGTGCAAAAAGAGGCAAGAGAATTGCACAAAGAGGCAAGAGAAGTGCACAAAGAGGCAAGAGAAGTGCTGAAAGAAGCAACAGAGGTGTAGAAAGAGGGAAGAGAACTGCAGAAAAAGGCAAGAAAAGTGCAGAAAGAGGCAAAAGAGGTACATAAAGAGACAACAGGGGTGCAGAAAGAAGCAAGACAGGTGCAGAAAGAAGCATGGAAAGTGCAGAATGAAGCAACAGGGGTTCAGAAAGAGGCAAGAGAAGTGTAGAAAGGAGCAAGTGAGGTGCAGAAAGAGCCAACAGAGGTGCAAAAAGAGGCAAGGGAGGTGCAGAAACAGGCAAGAGAAGTGCACAAAGAGGCAAGAGAAAAGCTGAAAGAAGCAACAGAGGTGTAGAAAGAAGCAAGAAAAGTGCAGAAACAGGCAAGTGAGATGCAAAAACAGGCAGGAAAGGTACAGAAAGAGGGAAGACGAGTGCAGAAAGACAAAAGGGGTGCAGAAAGAAGCAAATGAGGTGCAGAAAGAGGGAACAGAGGTGCAGAAAAAGGCAAGAAAGTCAAAAGAGGTACATAAAGAGACAACAGGGGTGCAGAAAGAAGCAAGACAGGGGCAGAAAGAAGCATGGAAAGTGCAGAATGAAGCAACAGGGGTGCAGAAAGAGGCAAGAGAAGTGTAGAAAGGAGCAAGTGAGGTGCTTAAAGAGCCAACAGAGGTGCAAAAAGAGGCAAGAGAGGTGCACAAACAGGCAAGAGAATTGCTGAAAGAAGCAACAGAGGTGTAGAAAGAAGCAAGAGAAGTGCAGAAACAGGCAAGTGAGATGCAGAAAGATGCAAAAGAGGTGCAGAAAGAGGGAAGACGAGTGCAGAAAGAGACAACAGGGGTGCAGAAAGAAGCAAGACAGGTGCAGAAAGAAGCATGGAAAGTGCAGAATTAAGCAACAGGGGTGCAGAAAGAGGCAAGAGAAGTGCAGAAACAGGCAAGAGAAGTGCACAAAGAGTCAAGAGAATTGCTGAAAGAAGCAACAGAGTTGTAGAAAGAAGCAAGAAAAGTGCAGAAAGAAGCAAGTGAGATGCAAAAACAGGCAGGAAAGGTACAGAAAGAGGGAAGACGAGTGCAGAAAGAGAGAACAGGGGTGCAGAAAGAAGCAACTGAGGTGCAGAAAGAGGCAACAGACGTGCAGAAAGAGGGAAGAGAGGTGCAGAAAGTACATGAGATTTGCAGAACGAGGTCATGAGAAGTGCAGAAAAAGAAAGAAGCAACAGAAATGCAGAAAGAGGCAGGAGAGGCGCAGAGGGAAGCAAGAGTGGCTTGCACACCCGAATACGCCGACTCTGAGCACCATTTAGACACATTGGCTCCATTAATTAGCAGATCCCCCCCAAAGAGATTGCAAGTGGGGTAATGGACACAGTGTGATTGCGCTGGGCTATACAGAGTTTTGTAGTGGCTCTCACGTTGAAACAGCACCCTTGCTGAAGTTACCAGAAGGTATATACCAGAGGTGATCTGAATCAAGTAACTGAAGGCCTGCGGCACGGCACACGGGTGGTGCGGGGGCTGAGGTAGGAAGCGCAAAGGTGGTCGTCGGCACCCTCCCCCCCTCGCCTATTGCCTGCTCTCACCTTGCAGAGGTCCACACTAAATCCCTCTTTGTGGGTTATTACGGTTGTGCATACTGCCTGTAAGCTACTGAAGAACACGAGGCGCGGAAGTGCCAACGCCCTACTTCACTGAGGCCCTGTTAATAGTAGTGCGTTACTTGCGGTGCGGCGGCTGGGCTCTATTTGACTGGGGTAATTGTGGCTTGCTTGGCGCACAGTTATTGGACGGCCGCCCACTGGACGCCAGCATTGAAAAACGCAAACTGGACTGCGTTGACACGAGTCCTGCCACAAGGCGCCACCGCCTAAGCCAACACAAAAAGTTGAAGGGTCTTGACTTACGAGACGGGACGCCTCAGTACAGCTCTTAGCTGACCGCAGTGCTGCAACAATGGGGAAAACAGATAGGAACCAGCCCAAACTCCATTTTGAGCAGGCAAAGAAGGTGACTGACAACAGCGCAGAAGAGCAGTCTTCAACTCAGACACCCACGGCTGATGCAAGCTACGCTACTACTGTTGATTTTCAATCCATGTTCAACACGATTCAGGCAACGCTGACTAACAGATGGGAAAATTGACACTCTGACCTATAGAGTGGACCGTATGTCTGAATGCCTGGACAGACACACGGAGCGGATAGATATGGCGGAGAGACGGATCTCGGACACAGAAGACGCGCAGCGTCAAATAGAAACAAAACAGGAGAAAACCGAAAAAACTCTTGCAGCTATAATGGCGAAGTCAGAGGACTTGGAGGCGAGATCCCGCCGTAATAACCTACGCTTTATGGGCATAGCAGAGTCAACGAACACGGGCAATATGGAGCGCTACATTGAGAACATGCTGGTGACACTATTCGGCAAATACACTTTTTCAGATGTCTATTATTGAGAGGGCGCACAGATCGCTTGCTCCGCCGCCTCCGCCAGGGGCAAGACCACGCCCGATCATAGCAAAACTATTGAACTATAGGGATCGCGACGCGGCACTCCGAAAGGCCAGAGAATTAGGAAGCCTAACGCACAAAGGGATGACCATTTCCATTTATCCAGACTTCACACCACAGGTCCAGGAGGCGCGGAAGAAGTTTGTGGCAGTTAAAAAGAAGCTACGGGACCAGAACATTCCATACGCAATTATATATCCGGCCCGTCTCCGAGTAACAGATGGTGGGAAAAGCATGGTATATAATGATCCCAAAGAAGTGCTCAAATTCCTACAACTAAAGGGCTCCCAAGCTACGCGCAGGAGATCGCCTAGAGGTGAACAAGAAGAACAAGGGAACACCTCAGATGTTGAATAATTAAAGCTTCCCCTGAACTGTGAGCAGTACTGGGTCACTGCCCATTGGCTATCTCCGGCAACGCTCTGCATGGACACAGATAAGTGCTTACCACGAACTCATGGTTTGTTTTAAAGTTTATAATAGACACTGTGGGCACGGTGCATACACACATGGTGCAGTAGTGCAAATAGCGATGAAGCTTGTAATGTGGTCAGCACGTTGTTTCTTCGAGTTTAGCAGGTTGTGTCGATTGTATTATTTCTTTCTTTCCTACGGTTGGATGGGCGACCCCCCACGTGGCGTTGCCACTGGGGTTCCGGCTGGCAGCTCCCGCCACCATGTGTGCACCACAATGTAATTTTTTTCCTGTATGGGATTGTTTTGGGGGGTGGGGGTATAGGCACATGTTTATTGGGCTTGTCTTCGCTGTAATTGGGATGGCGGAGTGGGTGGGGGGAGGAAAGGGTGTACATTTTCAAAATATGGTCAGCGCGGAGAGGGCAGAGGCCAAAATCATAACGAGACACGCACTCATACAGCACAGCTTGGATAATGCAACCACCACAGCAGAGTATGGGTAATAGAACGCATTCCACTAGAAAATTAACACTTATGACATGAAATGTACGTGGTCTAAAAAACCCACAGAAAATTCGGAAAGTTCTTGCATATTTTGACCGCCATAACGTAGATATAGCTTGTCTTCAAGAAACGCATCTCACAGACATCTCCGAGAGTACGGTTGGGGCTAGATGGGCCACTTTTAGACTGGCGTCCTCTTACTCTACATACGCTAGAGGGGTATTGCTTCTTGTAAGAAAGGGTACACCAGTTACGCTGCCTCACTCAATTAAGGATGAGCAGGGTAGATATCTCATTGCTTAGGGCAACTTTGGCGGAACAGTCTTAACCATAGTTACCACATATGGACCGAACACGGACGACCCCTCTTTTTTTGTACAAATTTGGGCTAAATTGAGCACATTACCACCATCAGCAATACTTTGGGGCGGAGATTTTAACACATGCCTTGACCCACTTCTAGACAGGTCTACCCGTAACGATAAATATGGTAAACAGTCTTCCATAGCACTCAAAGAGGGTATGGAGGAACATAAGATGACAGATATATTGCGCCTAAGACATCCAAATCAAAGTGAGGGCACCTGTATCTCTACCACTCACAACACCTGGTCCAGAATTGATTTCTGGATAGCTACTGCAGATGCGTGCACATGGACTACGGCAATAGCACATATGCCCAAAACCCTTTCAGACCACGCGCTGGTGCGCTTAGAACTTGCCATCCCCACACATACCCGACAGTACTCATGGCGCTTACAGCCCAGCGCGATGCTAGATCAGGTGTTTAGAGTTGAACTACAGCAAGCCATTACTGAATTCTTTGAGAAGAATGTCGGCTCAGTGGACAACGCAAAGGTGCTGTGGGAGGCTTTTAAGGTGACAATACGTGGGTTCTGTATAGGTATTTAAATAAATAAAAAAGAGTGGCTTGCACACCATTAGTACCAATTTAACACCCACATTTAGCAATAAGTAACACGTGACAATTCTAGGTTTGCAAAGGGCCTTCCACCACGCTGTAACACTTGTCGCTGCATTTTTGGTAACGTTTGACCCATTTCAGCTAGAAACAAGGCTTTTTTTGTTCAAATCTGCAGATTAGGGTGCAGATGATGAATTATGTGGCTAATGCAGAAAATGTATAATTGTGCGAAAGTCGGTGTAGCCAAACAGTCACATAATTCCAGTGGCCCAGCTCATACCTCTGACTAGGTCCACAAGTGCTCCTCAGTGATTCCATCTTTTTTTGTCTCGTTGAGCTTCTATGGAAACAAGGAAGACTAAACCTGAGGTTACCACTCCACAACACAGACTACCATACCACATAATTACTCTCCATAACACATAATCCCACTCTACATAATTCCTATACACTAAATACCACATACTTTCTATCCACATAATTTCACTGCACAACATACCACATAATTCCACTACACACAACGTACATCCACTCCACTCCCAAAAACATTAGTAAAAAAATTTTGCATTTCCACGCCAATAGCTCTAATTCTCGCAAATGCGAAACCTATTACATTGTAAACACTTCTTTAACTAGTAGTCGCGTTTGCAGAGTGGTGGAGAAAGGGTGCTGGACCTCCGACCAGCGCTCAGGAATTCCAGTGCGTAGGGCTTACAGGAGGTACCAGTAGGGCTTCTTCGCCCCCAAAGTCCCTCAGGAGTAAATTGGATTTCATCCCCATCCCGTAGTCTGCCAGGAGGCGCGTTTGCAGAATGGTGGAGAAAGGGGGGCATGGCCTCCGATGACGTGTTAGCAATCCCACTGTGCAGGACTTAGTGGAGGTAACAAGAGGGGTAGTTGGCCCCCAAGGACATCCTTGGGGGCCAACTACCCCTCCTATTACCTCCAGTAAGTCCAACACAGCAGCATTGCTAAGTTCGAAGAGCAGGCCACGCCCCCTTTGCCCACCACTTTACAAACGCGATCCCTGGCGCACTCTTGGATGGGGATTGAAGTCCCCTTCGCTGCTGGGGGTCCTTTAGGGGCCAACTAGCCTACCTCTTACCTCCAGTAAGCCCCACACAGTGGGATTGCTGAGAGGTGGACAAAGGCCACGCCCCCTTTCTCCACCAATCTGCAAACGCGCCCCCTGGCGGGTTTTAAGTTGGGGGATTAATTCCCCTTGAATCCTGAGGGTCCCTGGGGGCCAACTAGCCCACCAGGTACCTCCAGTAAGCGCCACAGAACTGCGTTGCAGAGAGGTGGTCCGAGGCCACGCCCCTTTTTACACCTCTCTAACGCAACTCTGTGGCGCTTACTGGACGTACCTGGTGGGCTAGTTGGCCCCCAGGGACCCTAGGATTCAAGGGGACTTAATCCCCCAACTTAAAACGCACCACAGGGCGCGTTTGCAGAGTGCTGCAGGGAGGGGGTGGGGCCTCCGGCGCGATGCCGGCTTTTTTTTTTTTTCAGTACGGGGGCTGTGTGGCCCCCCTTCTTTTCCCACTTTTGGGGCCCTGGGGACCCCACCCCCAGGGCCTGACCCCTATTGTTAAAAAAAATAAACGGGAAGGGGGTCACGTGGCCCCCCTCCCGAGGCCAATTTCTGCCCCGGGGACCCCATCCCCCGGGGATGTGCCTCGTTTTGTTTTGTTTCTTTTATTGGGGAGGGGGGCCGCGTGGCCCCCCTCCCAGGCCACTTCTGGCCCCTGGGACCCCATCCCCCGGGCCTGGCCTCTCCGTTGGGGACCGTGGGGGGAGCCCCAATTACCCCACGGTCCCGCCGGCTCCCCTCCTCCTGCGGGAGCCGGCATTGCTTTTCCACACGGGGAGCTGCTGACATGCAGCTCCCCTTGTGGAAAAGCAATCTGCTTTGGATTTTGGAAGCGAGAGCAGGTTTCCAAAATCCAAAGCAGAGTTTGCTATGACAGGGCGGGAGCCGCACGGCTAGTCCCGCCCTGCCATAGCAAACAGCAGTGTCCCGGGGGTGGGCACCCCGGGACACTGCAGGAGCCGGCCCTGGGGGGTGGCGGTCCCCAGGGCCATGGAGGGCTCCAGGAGGGGGGCCGCGCGGCCCCCCTACCTACCATTGCAAAGCCCCGGGGAGGTGGCGGTCCCCGGGGCATGGGGGGAGCTTGAGCCCCCCCACACAGGTTTTATTTTTAAAGAAATAGAGCCCCGGGGAGGTGGCGGTCCCCGGGGCAGCGGAGGACCTTGTGCCCCCGCGAATATTTAACAAAAAAGCCCCGGGGGGTGGCGGTCCCCGGGGCTTGGGGGGGCCTTGGAGGCCCCTCCACAGATTAAAAAACAAGCCCCAGGGAGATGGTGGTCCCCAGGGCCCCGCGGGCCCAGCTACATAAATAAATTGCCCCCGGGACTTGGCCCACCCGGGGGCTTTGAAAATGAAGCGCGGGAGACTGCGCTTTGTTTTTTTACATTTTCGGACGCATTTCGGACGCTTTTTTTTGGGCCTGGGGGTCCCTGTGGGACCCCCTGAGCAGGCCTGGGGGGTCAGGGTGTTTTTACCCTGACTCCTTTTCTTGTTTTTTCATCTTTATTTTACCTTTTTCTTTCTCCCTCGGTCCGAGGCACAAGATGGCTGCCAACACTTCTTGGTTTGAAGTGTTGGCAGCCAATCAGAGGCAAGCTCGTGCTCGGGAGGAGATGTGTGGTTAGGCTCCGCCCAGATATCGAAACTTTTTCTTTTTCCAATTTCTCAGGAACTACGGAACGGATTTACACCATTTAAAAAAAGGGTTCTTTCTGAAACAAGACCTACCTTTTTGCCAAATTTGGTGTAGTTCCGTTCAGCAGTTCGGGCTGTAGCTTTGTCTAAAGTTTCCTATGGAAATTAACATGGGGAAAACGCATTTTGGGACCCCCCTCTTTTCTCGGCCCCCGCTTGTCGAATCACCCCGAAACTTTGAAGACCGGAGCTGACCAGAGCGGGCCACTAGTTTTGAAAATTTCGCTAAGAGTCATCAACCGGCGCCAAAGTTATTGGGAAAAGAAAAAACGCTTTTCCTATGGAAGCTAGGACCTAACTACAACTACCTACTGGCGACCGCCAGTAGGTAATATATACATACATATATATATATATATATATATATATATATACACATATATATATATATATATATATATATACACACACACACACACACACACACGTGTGTGTATATATATATATATATATATATATATATATATACACACAGATACATACATATATAAACACCTTGTTTGCCTATGGTCTGTGGACTTCATTTACATCACCCCTCGATGCAGCTGTGCACTGCCACCACAAACCTATGCATTACTGCCCCTAGCAAGAATCTTGACTAAGTGAGTGAGAATGGCTACCACGTGACTACACGATGGAGAAAGCAACTGAGAATCTACCCAAACTTAAGTCACACCGAGATCACCATTGGGTCTACTGCATCAGTGCCAAAAAGGGAAAACTGTAGGGGAACCACCAACACAAGCAGAAAACAGAACTAACCAGCTGCACAGGAGATTTCCCTCCTTCCAGCTGGCAAAAAGTACTGGAAGGTGGGATCACTCTTTCGTATTACTTCCAATTACTGCACTGACTCGCGGCATTGGCTTCTAGTTCCGTTTAAAATCTTACGTCTCAAGCATACATACCTGGACATGCTGTTTTTAGGGCAAGGAAACACTTATTCCCACCTTCATTATTGCTTTCGGGTGAATTTATCACTGAGGTGCAATGGCTCCATCAAAACTTCAAGACAGTTTCTCAGCCGATGAGAAGAGACTAACTGTATCAACAGCTATGTTCACCCATTTCTCACCTATTAAAAACTCCCCGTTTGGTTAGCACTTGTTCTGCGTTGCTTTCATTCACTCTCACAATGAGCGTTCACTTATCGTCTTAATGCATAATAATTGCATAAAGGCAACCTAGGCAGCGTATGCCATATAAGCATTTCCCCCCTCACTCTACAGTTACTGGGAGGCCCTACTGTCTTCTCGTTATAAGCGTAGTCCTTTGAAGTAATACATTTAATTTTAGAAAAATCACCTTAAATAAAAAGATCTCAATTATCTGAAAGGAGTGCATAGCAAGGGCTGCAGTATTCCGTTACAGAACATAGTAAATCTAGTTTATTATTACATCCCATGCACTGGAAAACAAAGTACTTTTCCTCAGCCAGGCTCAGCAAATGTTCAGGCATGCACTGACAAGACTTCAATAACACTGAAACATTCAGATATTTTTTTTAAGATAAATAAGCAGACGAAGTGGCCTCACCAACGACTCCTGGAGAAAACAAAAAAAGCCACAAGTCTCACATATAGAAATGATTGTCGAGGAAAGAAAACGCTTGTACGCTTGAAATAATGATTTTGATTCACCAAATTAAGACTGGTGATAAAACAAAATCGGACATTTTCTGTGGAAAAAACACAGACAGGACCAGCAGGAATTTGGCTACTAATATACAGTAGTTTTCATCGTCATGTTGCATTATTGTCTGGACAAAAGCCCATCCCACACACCTTCCCTGCACAGCTTTGTTTACCAATGCTATCCTCCTGGGTGCCAGCACACTCCAGTCCCATACCCCCTTCCTTGCTACACACAGTTTTGCCCTCCAGTGCCTCTACTCTTAAAAAAGCTATGCTGCTCTCCAACCTACACAAACATGCATACAACCATGTCACTCGGGTATCTTTTTTTCTACTGATTCATACAATTATCTATACAGTACATAAAAGTGGTCGGCAAGCGCATGGCTGGAAACAGAGTTCTCACCTTTCTGCTTTGAATGCATGTTGGACAATATATCATTTTACATTAGCAGTTTTGATGCCCCAAATAAGAGGGTAGAATCGTACATTTTCTTAAGGGGTTAAGGGAGATATTCGTTTCCTCCAGGAGACACACCTCCTGGTGCACAATACCTTTCGGTTGCATGTTCGTGCCTTCCCCCATGCAATCTCTCACATCCACCTCAACCAAGATTAAGCTTGTGGTCATGCTATCCGCACCTCTTGCAGGCTTCTCACTAGTAGACCCTGTGGCCGTTAAGGATGGGCAATGGCTGACACTGCGCAGCCATCAAAGTTGTGGGCATACTACTCGCACCTCTTGCAGCGTAGACTGGGTCCGTTAAGGATGGGCCATGGCTGCTACTCTGCAGTTTCATTGGTAGCAGTATATGCGCGAATCAGGGCAGGGAACCTTTGTGAAGCACACAATCCAAAAGCTGTTTCAATTATCTACATGCTTCCTTGTCATAGGAGAGGATGGAAGTAATTAGGTGGTAGGGGGCGCAGGGGTCAATCGGGGCACAGACTGGGGTATGGTGGTCCTGTATACACAGTTGGGACAGCTGACTAACAGATGTTGGGCTGCAGGTCATTTGGTGATTAAGACACCGCTGGGTAAGGAGATTTTCCCAGTTTTCAGTGGTACACAAAACCTGTGCAAGAAAAGATATGATGCTCATGGATCAGGTACACTATCTCTAGGATGTATCACAAGGGCTAATAGTATACTTAATCAAGCCATCAGAGCAGGGATTTTCATCCTCTGATGGGGAGTGGTTGATTTACAAGGAGGTGCCGGAATGCTTTCTCAAGCTATCCTTTCTCAGATCTTCTATTTAACAATAACAGGGAATGTGACAAGCCTACAAAAAGAGACTCCTGAAGGTTGTGATAACGGGCAAGTGCATTGCAGAGGCTGCCAGGTTGAAGAAGAACTGGGAGGACACCGCCAGATATTTTTAGCAAGAAGGATTACAGGCCCAGCATAAAAAAACAAAAAACAAATTCCCCAAAAGATTTGTTGGCCCTATGTGGATAAATGTGACTCTGGGAACTTGATAAGTCATAATGTTCCTAGGCTAAGGTTAATCAAAAGGTTAATCAAAAGGATTACGAAGGAGACAATAGGGCATGTTGGCTCAGTCCTTTACTGTGGCAGTTAACAATGATAACCCTATAAGGGAAATACAGGAGCAGGATAAGTTAAAGGCATTCCAACACTATTACCAGCAATTATACGCCAGGGAGGTGGTGACTTCCAAGAATAATAGGGGAGTGGGACTGAGTAAGATATAGAGGGATCAACAAGATATCTTGGACACTCCATTCTATGCAGACGAGCAAACAAAAGATTGGGGAAATCATAGGGACCCGATGGTTACCCTCATTCCTTTGTTAAAGGTCACGAGCTAAGACTAGTGGACATCCTAATCAAGCTATAAAGCCCTTTTTTCTGACACGCTCAAAGATGGAGGCAAGAGTCTCAGTTCTTTTTAAGCAGAGCAAAGATCCAGAAAAATGTGACTCCTACCGCCCTACCTCACTCCAATACAGATGCTAAAATCTTCATGAAGGTTTTGGCCCTCAGATTGAATAGCAAAATACCCCAACTGGTCAATCCAGACCAGGAAGGTTTTGTTTATAAAAAGGCATGTATGGGGCAATACTAAAAAGGTAGAACACCTTATCGACACAGCAAACAAACCTGGTAAAGAGACTATGCGGTTATCATTAGATGCAGAGAAACCATTCAATACAGTCAACTGGAGCGTTCTCAGGGAGGTACTCCAGGCCTCAGGGTAACTTTCCTAAATATTGTTATTGCCCATGGTTCGGGTCTCACCACCTAGAACAGTAGGAATCCACTTAGGGTTAATACAGACCGATGGACCAAGCAGTGATGCCATTCTCGCCCTTGTTTTTGCCCCCTGTTGGGAACCTCTAGGACAGAGGATTAGGAAGACAAGTGAGGTCATAAGAGTGTGATTGGGGAGGGAAGGATGAGTTTAATTAGCATTGTTTGCAGATAATAGCCTGATCTCTCTGACCGACCTGAGGAAATCTTTGCTGTCACTGCTTGGTGAGCTCCAGAAGTTCAGATTAGTACTTAAAATCCATATGCACAAATGTGAGGCTTTACGTATGAAGCTCACCTGGGAGGAGATTCTGGCATGAGATGGCATTACTATCCGAGCATTCACTGTTCAAATGGACCTTACACTCCCTTAAGTATCTGGGAGTGCACCTTCCGGGCACATTCCCCGAACTATATTCAGCTAACTTCCTTCACCTAATGAAAGATCAGAAAATACTTACAGAGTTGGCAGAACTACTATGTATCTTGGCTAGTTTGCAAAGTAACTAACAATGGCTGTCCTATCAAGGATATTGTTCCTGCTCCACATCTTTCTGTTACATGTAGGTCAAACATTCTTGGATCAAATCGAGCAGATATGTGCAGGTTTATTTTTTAGAGCGATGGAGGAAATCGACAATTCCAGCAAGAATTGAATATCAATCTCCAAAGAAAATGGGCTTAGGGATCCCAAATTACACACTGTATTATCAAGCGTCCCACCTCAGATATCTCCTAGAGAAAAAGAAGTATATGTCCAGGAAGCAACAATTTTGTTACATTACATACTCCCATGTGGGAGACTCCATTGCTTCTAAACTGACCCACATGATGCAATCCCCCTATCACAATGTCAACATTACGTGTCTGGGACCGGTTAGGAATCAAAAGCAAACTTACGAATCTTCTCTCAACATATACCTCAATTCTGGGCAATTCAGAGTTTAGCCCCTGGCTGGAGAAAAAAAGCATTTAACTATTGTCAGGACATGAGATGTGTCAAAACAGGCAATATGTTCAAAAGGGGGTGATGCAGTCCTTTGATCAGATTTGGAAAAATTATGGGCTGAATGAGAAAGAATGGTACCACTACCAATGAGCACTGGGGTCATGTACTCAACTTTTAGGAAAGCAGCCACACGATCCATGACAAAATTGAGAAATTCAATTCTCATCTGATTTCTATAATCTATTAGAGCCTACCTGAAGACACTGCTGCTGATAAAGGGAGATTGCAGGATGACTGGGAGAAACAGCTGGGTCCATCACTAACTAAAGAAGACTGGGAGAAGATCCTGAGGAATAAAGGGTATATGGAATGTTCAAATAAGAGCTTGCTTTAGAGGGGGGGGGGGGAGCTTGCCTGGCCCCAAGATGGCCGCCTACTAAGTGAGCTCCGCTAACCACCACATCAATCCGGCAGTTCCTGGCATTAAATATCCTGATTTCTCGCTCGAGACCCTGTGCGCGCCGAGCCCTACCGAAGGCGCCCTGGAGGCTGCAGGAACGGAGTTGATCGGACCGGCCGACTCGAAGTTTTCACCCCAGACGCGGCTTGCCCCTGCGGCGCGGCTGCTGTAGAGGGTGCCGATTCCAGCTGAGGCGGGGACGCACGCTTGCTCGGCCTTTGTGTCCTCCGAGCTGCGGTGACGGCAGGCCCCCTGCACTGTGGTGATCCTTCTGCCGGGTGAATGGCGACTTAGCCGCCGACCTCCTGCTACTGCTGAGCGCTGTGGCGTAACTGGCGATCTGGAAGCCGAAGCTGGGTGGCGGCGACGACCTTCGCTGTGTGGCCTGACTGGCACCCGCCTGGTGTGCAGTTCTGCTGGCGGAACGCCTCTGGAGTTGGTTTGACGGCGCTGGACGAGTGCAGGGAGCCCCGGTCTTGCTGCGAGCACGACGCCATTGCCCCACAGCCGGACGGAAGTAGCCCTGTCTCCCCTTGCCGTGTTGTCATCGCGCTGGGCCCTGGTTGCTGCGCACGGATAAGAACTGTCCCATTGCATGGCAGCAAATAGGGAGCCGCACTCTTAGCGGGAGCAGGGTGGAACTGAGCCTGCTCGCGAAGTGAACTACTGAGCTGCCTGGTGTGAACCCCTCCTGACTCCCCTTTGCGAGCCCTACATCTAGTGCTAGTGGGCCCACACAGGCGGGGCGGCAAGGGCAACGGCTAACGCCATCCCTGCGCTCCCCGAATTACTCCTGATTGGCGCTAGTATGGGGAAACCAGACAAGTCGCAGCCTAAGCTGAACTTCGAGCAGCGCAAATCCAGGCATAGGGATGACGCTGCGGAATCAGCTGCGTCGGAGCCAGACACGATGTCGGATGACCCAATTGGAGACATTAAAATAATACTTGCTTCTATGCAGAAAGGCTTGTCGGCGATTGACGCAAAAATAGACACCTTGTCCTACAGGATGGACCGTATGACCAAGATAGTTGACAAGCACGCGGAGCGCCTTGATATGGCTGAACGTAGAATCACTGAAGCTGAGGAGGCGCAAACCGACTAACAGTGCGCAGAAGCAGATGGAGAGAACTCTGGTTATCTTGCAGGACAGGGCAGAGGATTTGGAGGCCAGATCGCGACGCAGTAATCTGCGCATTATAGGCCTACCAGAGTCCACTGCGACCGGTAACATGGAGACTTTTATTGAACAATTGCTTACCACGCTGCTTGGTGCTACCACCTTTTCTCCCCTGTTTGTTGTGGAGCGTGCGCACTGGTCTCTGGGACCTAAGCCGCCCCCGGGAGCCCCTCCTCGACCGGTTATAGCAAAGTTACTTAACTACAGAGACCAGGATGCGGCGTTGAGAAGGGCAAGAGAAGTGGGAGATTTGCAATATGAGGGCTCCTCCATCTCCTTATTCCCGGACTTTACTATCAGAGTCCAGGAGGCCAGGAAGCAATTTGCGCCTCTGAAACGCAAGCTGCGGGAGCACAAAGTGGAATATGCGATGCTGTATCCGGCAAGGCTGCGAGTGATGCTGGACGGTAAGGCAAAGATTTTTTCTGACCCCCAGTCCCTGCAAAAAGCCCTCAAAGATTGGGACTCGACCAGAAAGCGCAGGAAGGACAAGATGACGGACGACCAGGCTAACGGAGCGGATGGAGGACTCGATAATAATGACTGATGAGAAACACTGCGCGCCAGACCTGTGTGATGATTCACCCCGTGAGTTGGAAATCCGAGCCGGATTGAGGTGCTTGGACCTTTTGTCTTCAGGGAGTGCATCCTTAATGAGACCTATCATTTTATGTTGCATTGTATGTTTCTTTTGGCCCTTTTTGCATTGGTCAGGCTTCCTGATATTGAAAGTTGGTGTTTGATTGAGCGAGAGATGCTATCCATCATTAGTTGTTTCTGAGGCTCCCTGTGGGATCTAGCATCTCCAGATGTAGTCTCTTACTACTTGGTACGTGGCGGTGCGGCATTGGGGCCTTACAGAAGAGATGGCCGGAAACATCTGCCCCAATGCGTTTCACGCTTCACTGTTGCGAGTTAAATAGTGCTTATTGTTGCACAACTGTATTTTTCTTGCTATATGTGCTAGTAATTACTAGTGAGGGGGGAAGTAGGCCGCTTATGCCGAGTTGGGGTTGGCATGGCGTGTGGGGGGGGGGGGATTACTACTTTTGTTATAGTACACATGGTTGCACTGGGCGGGTTTGGTTATGGCAGCGCATTTATAATAGCAGTTGGGATTGCTAGTACATGTGATGATGCAAAATGACGCACAGTGAACAAGGGCAGGGACATAGAAGAAGTCTGCAATTAATAACATGGAATGTGAGGGGCTTAAATGACTATAGAAAGCTGCGGAAAATTCTGGCGTACCTGAAGAGAAAGGAGGTAGACATTGCGCTGCTGCAGGAGACGCACCTTGCCCCTAATTGTGCTATGCTCACAAGACGCAACCTAGCAGGGCCATTCCACGCAGCTGGCTTTACTTCACACGCTAGGGGCGTAATCACTTGGGTTAATCCCAAGTCAGGTATACAACTCGAAGAATACAAGACTGATCTTGCGAGTAGATTTGTAATTTCAAGGTGTCATGGCAGGGGTGTTGACTTTTTAATTATAATTACATATGGGCCTAACTATGATGACCCTCAGTTCTACCATTCACTACTAGCACACATTGAGGGCTGCCGACCATTGCCATTTATTTGGGGAGGAGATCTCAATTGTGTGTTGGATCCGGTGCTGGACCGATCGAAGGGACCTCCTGGGCACCCCTCCGCGGCTGCTAGGGCCATTGCTGATGCGGCGTTGCAGCTACAGCTGGTGGATGTATTGAGAGTCAGATCCCCTGAGGAGTGTGGGTTCACGCATTACTCGGCGTACCATGATACGCATACGAGAATAGACTACTGGCTAATATCGGAGGCTCTACTTCCCAGGGTGCGGGACTGTACTGTACTAGCTCGTTCCTTCTCTGACCACTCTATTCTGCTAGCGATTGATATCCCTCCATGCGGCCCCCCCCCTTTCTGTGGAGGTTTCCCCCATACTCCCTACTAGATACGGTATTTAAAGCTGAGTTAGCTGCAGCTATTACTGAATTCCTTGAAATTAATGTGGGCTCAGTGGATTGTTTTGCCACGGTATGGGAGACGTTCAAGGTATACATAAGGGGGGTTGCCATGAATAAGCATTCGGGGGTGCTCCGCTCTATCAGAGGTAGGCTCGCTCTGTTAGAGGACCGACTGAGCGCGCTGGAGTCAGAGGCACTTAAAGGAAACGACCCTCAGATTTTAGAGCAATTGAAAAAAACGCTGGAAGAGTATCTTGGGGAAGCTGACAGCGAAATCAAGCACATGGGGAAATACGCAGTGGCCAGATCCTATGGTGAGGGAGACAGACCGGGCTCAGTGCTAGCGACGATTGCCCGCCAACGTTATGAATCTGGAGTTATCCAAGAATTATTAGATGAGAAGGGCTATGCCCTGAAAGAGCAGGCGGAAATAGTAAATAGATTCGGCCGATATTATCAGGATCTGTACAGTTCCAAAGTCACCCCAGACGAGGATGATATAGTGAACTACTTGGAATATATACAACTACCCTGGCTGACGAATAGCCACAGAGAGTATCTCATGAGGCTCCTTGACGCTGTTGAGATCCGTTTGGCACTCAATTCCATGCGGGATGGAAGCGCACCAGACCAAGATGGGCTCACCGTGGCCTTTCATAAGGCCTACAGTGACTTACTGGTCCCACACCTGGCCACCCTATTCCAGGAGATGGGAGAGACTGGCATAATGCCCCCCTCTATGCGCAAGGCTTTAATCGTAACTATTATGAAACCTGGCAAGGCTCCCCAAGAGTGCTCGTCTTATATGCCGTTATCGTTGATCAACGTCGACACAAAATTTTTTGCTAAGATATTAGCCAATAGACTGACCCCGCTTCTGCCTTCCTTGGTGCGGCCCGAGCAGGCGGGCTTTATACCCGGCCGTACGCTATCCTACAATTTGAGAACAGTGTTTGCGCCTCTACAGCATGTTAAACCGGGCGTTAAGGCAGCAGTAGTGTTTTTGGACGCTGAAAAAGCCTTTGATTCGGTGGAGTGGAGGTACATGATGGTGGTGCTAAGGCGTCTGGGAGTTGGAGAATTTTTTTTAAGGTTAATTTCAGTGATTTATAACTCCCCCACAGCTCGTGTGAGATTGGGAGATATTGTTTCCTCCCCTATACAAATTTCTAGGGGCACGAGGCAGGGGTGCCCCTTGTCTCCTTTGCTTTACGCCGTGGCTGCGGAGCCCTTGATCTGCGCTCTTCGCGATTATCATGGCAATAGGGGAATTCGGTTCCCCAACTATAATCTCGTTGTCTCCGTTTACGCGGATGACATGTTATTGTACATACGGGATCCGGACACTAATCTTTCGCCAGTTATACGAGAAGTGCTGCGATTTGGCGGCATGTCAGGTCTAAAAATTAATTGGGATAAATCTATCATTGTCCCTTTGACCCAGGCCACAGTGCAGACGGCCTTAGATTAGCCCCTTCGATGGACGTCAGACCCGGTCAGATATTTGGGTATACAGGTCCACTCTGATGCGGAACAAGTACTCAGCGCAAATTATGGTAGAGCCATTACTAAACTGGAGGAAGATATAGAAAGGTGGATTCACCTTCCCCTCTCACTGGTGGGGCGTGTGTCCCTGATGAAAATGATCATACTCCCCAGATTCCTTTTTCTTTTTGTTAACATTCCGATGGTGGTACCCCAACCAATTTTTAAGACACTAAGGACCCTGTTAGGTAAATTGGCTTGGGCTGGAAAAACCCCGCGCGTTAAACTGGACATATTTACTCTGCCTTATTCGGCGGGGGGGCACCAGACCTGGAACTAACCTTCCGAGTAGCGCAGAGCTCGCACGCACACACTTGGATCCACGGCCCACACAATCTGCCACATCTTCAAATAGAGAAAGTAGCGGTAAGCCCTGACCCCCTCCCTCGCAGTCTGTTTCAGGAGCCTATTAGGCGCTGCAGTGTGCTGCACTGGCCGGTGATTTATTATACTCCCCCTTGATGCCGGTGGACTGGTGCCATTGGCTTAACATTAGTGCTGAAAAAGGGGCGCTCCGCTCGCTGGGGGCTTTACGTATACATGTAATGGGCAACTTGTTTGTGGAAGGTAGAATGCACACTTGGGAGGCGGCAGCGGAGGGCATACCTGGCCTTACCCCTCTCACACAATTTCATTTTTTTAGAGTACGTCATGCACTAAAGGCCTTGCTTGGAGACGAACTGCTAGAACCTCCGGAGCTACCCGCTCTTTCGTTAGTAGTACGATCAGATTCTCCTAACAAGCTGGTTTCGAAAGTTTATGCCAATTTGCAAGCATTCAAGTTTACGCAATACACCAAGGCTAGACTGGAGTGGCAACATGATATAGGGGCTGATCTCACTGATGAAATCTGGCGTTACTGTTGTGAGGCGACGCAAAAGATCTCGCTTAATGGAAGGCACAGACTGGCCCATTTCAAGTATCTCCATAGGGTATACTACACGCCACTGAGATTATTTCGATATGGGCTTAGGGATACGAACTGCTGCGAGCACTGCGGGACGACGGGGGCGGGTTTTTTGCATGTAGCATGGTTATGCCAACCAGTGGCGGACTACTGGTCACAAATCTTCCACATATTAAATGAGATTACAGGTCAATCCCTCTCACCTGAACCTTTGCTGGCGCTATTGGGGTACACGAAGCCTCTCAATAAGAAAGTCAGAAGACTAGTCTCCATGGGTCTACTGCTGGCTAGGTGCCAGATTGCAATGCGCTGGATGCGTGGGCCTGCACCTACTGTAAAAGAATGGGAACGAGACATGATTTACTGCAATACACAGTCAGATGTGTATAATAAACTGATGCCCCCCCAAAAATCGCCCTAAAAGCTTTTGGGGCCTATACGCACAATATCTACTGGACGGACCACCACTGCGTCCACTTCACCTTCAATACCACCACCGCACCCAAACCCGCTCCGCGACCACCACGTAGGAACTGGAGCAAGGTCACAGAGGAACGCCTCATCACCACCCTCCTCCAAGACCCCCCCAGCGCCACGACCGACACCAACTACGCAGCCACAGAACTTTACCGCTGGATCTCCCGCAGCGCCGACAAACTCGCACCCTCCGCCACCCCGCCAAACAAAGCCCTCTGAAGGACGCCTGGTTCACCACTGAACTACATGAAGCCAGACGCTCCTGCAGACGCCTAGAGAAAACCTGGCGAAACCTGAAAACCACAGAAGCGCAGACCAACCACAGGAGCGCCCTGAAGGAATACCACCAGCGCATAAGAGACACCAAACGGATCTTCATCAGAGACAAAGTCCAGACCAACGCAACCAACACCAAGGAACTGTTCAACGTCATTCAGCAGTTCGCTAAACCCCCCAGCGTAGCCGACATCACACCGTTCCAGGAACTCTGCGACAAACTCAGCTCATACTTCCATCTGAAGATCAAGGCCCTCTATGACAACTTCAGCGAACAGACGCAGGACACCACCTCTCCGCCTTACGCCGCCGACAAACCAACAATCATGACCTGGAATCCCGCCACCGTCGAACACATCACCACGACCATGAAGAAAACCCACTCAGGTGCCCCAACGGACCCCGGCCCACCGCACATATTCCACAGGGCCGCCGCCGCCATCGCACCCGAACTCAGACTGACCATCAACGCATCCTTCATGTCCGGCATCTTCCCAGAAAACTGGAAACGGGCAGAGGTTAAACCACTCTTCAAGAAACCCACGGCCGACCCAACTGACATGAAAAACTACCGGCCCATCTCTCTCCTCCCTTTCGCGGCCAAGGTCACCGAGAGACTCGTGAACGCTCAGCTGATGACCTTCATCGAAGAGCACTCCATCCTTCACGCCTCCCAGTCTGGATTCCGCAGCAACCACAGCACCGAGACCGCCCTTCTCGCCGCCACCGACGACATCCGCATGCTACTCGACCAGGGTCACACTGCGGACCTCATCCTCCTAGACCTCTCCGCAGCTTTCGACACCGTTTCCCACCGCACACTCGCAGCCAGACTTCACGTCGCGGGGATACAAGGAGCCGCCCTCAACTGGATCCAATCCTTTCTAGCCGGCAGAACCCAGAGGATCAGACTCCCTCCCTTCATCTCCAAACCCACCGATATCGACTGCGGAGTACCCCAGGGCTCTTCGCTCAGTCCCACGCTCTTCAACATCTACATGGCCCCCCTCGTCGCCATCGTAAGACAGCATGGGCTCAGCATTGTATCCTACGCCGATGACACCCAGCTCATCCTCTCACTCACGAAGAAACCCGAAGACACCAGACTCCGCTTCCAGGAAGGAATGAAGAACGTGGCAGCCTGGATGAAGGACAGCTCTCTGAAGCTCAACTCAGAGAAGACAGAGGTCCTCATCCTCGGACCCTGCACGTCCGCCTGGGACACCACTTGGTGGCCCTCAGCCCTCGGGAACCCTCCCACCCCTACGGACCACGCACGAAACCTCGGCATCATCCTCGACTCCTCCCTCTCCATGAACCGTCAGATCAACGCCGTCGCTTCCACCAGCTTCAACTGCCTGCGCATCCTCCGCAAGACCCTCAAATGGATCCCCCCCGACTGCAGAAAGACCGTCACCCACGCACTCATAACCAGCAGATTGGACTACGGCAACGCCTTATACGCCGGAATCAACAGAGGTCTATTACACAGACTCCAGACGATCCAGAACGCCGCCGCCAGACTCATCCTCGGGACTCCGCGCCACGAACACATGACCCAACACCTGCGAGAACTCCACTCGCTCCCCGCCGAGAAGAGGGTCACCTTCAAGCTCCTCACCCACGCCTACAAATCCCTCAACAACATCGGACCCAAATACCGCCAACGAGAGAGTCTCCTTCCACGTACCCAAAAGGAACCTCCGCTCCGCTGACCTCGCCCTGGCAGAAGTCCCCCGCATCCGCAGAACTATGACAGGTTGGAGAGCCTTCTCCTACATCGCAGCCAAGACCTGGAACGAGCTCCCCGTGCACATCAGACGCTCCCCAACCCTGCAAACCTTCAGGAAGGACCTCAAGACCTGGCTCTTCAAGTGATCAGAGGCGGCGACTGATCCGGAACTGCCCTCTCCCCTAGCGCCTTGAGACCCTCACGGGTGAGTAGTGCGCTCTACAAACCCTTGATTGATAGATTGATTGAGACAGGATGATACCGGGGATAAGAACTGAATGTATGCCACATTAGGTAGGCCCAAAAAAACAATCAAAATAAGCCTTCTGTGTTTCACGCTAACAGATTGTGTCGGCTTTGTGTCTTTCATGTCATTGCTTGCACGCAGAATAGCGGACTCTGCAGATTGTCACGATATGGCTATAAGAGTATTATATCCTACTGTGCTCACCCTGATTGTAATACTATAATGCTGTGATATGTCATAATAATTGTTGCCAGCCAATTGATTATCTGCTTGTGATGTCTACTTTGCTCTGTGTACCAATGTGAACTGGGTTATGAAAAACGAATAAAAATAATTTAAAAAAAAGATCTTGCTTTAGAGGCACTAGACTTCTCAGCACATACATGCAACCTTTAAAAATAGGTGTTGGACAGGATGTGATTAGGTTCCATAGGCTTGTACCGAAAGAAAACAAATATGAACTGTACTAAAGTTCATGTATTTTAGCATTAAACTGACCCTTTTCTCGGGAGATCTCTGGTCATGTGAAATGATAATTGTATTTTGATTATTTGCTGTGCTTCTTGGTATTTTTGCATTAAGCTCTTATTAGACTGGAGGGTTTCCCGACGTGTTTGTGTTGTTTTTTTGTTTATTTTTAGAAACAAATTTTATTGTATCAAGCATCAAATACAATGCAGAGCTCTGTAACCCAGAAGACTTCTGCCACAGTGTATAAAGCTGAATAATTGCCTTGACATTTAGATTATACATTTTCAGAAAAAACAAGAAAACAAACAATACAACCCCCTCCCGTCGCACTATTTCATCACTACGTCTCCAGCACCACTCCCACACCCATTCCACCAAATGGAGTTTAGCACTGTGTCCGTGGTCCCGCACTCCAGAGGCCTGTCTGGTTATCTTGGGATCGAGACCTCGATAGGGGGTACCGGTTCCAGGTAGAGGCCTCGATAGTCCGCCCATCGCTTCCATATCTTCGGGTGTTTTTGCGGGCATCCCCTGGCTTTAAAAATTGGAATCTCTAGTCCCATGCAAAAGTCAAGGCCATTCTTCCATGCTGACAGCGAAGGCAAGACCACTGCTTTCCACAGCCTTGCAATGTCCCTTTTAGCCAGTGTGAGCCCCAACAACATTAGATGTCTTTTGTAGATATTACCCCCAATACCTTCCATTATATGCAAGATTACCAACTTTGGTGAAAAGGGGAGCTCCCACCCCAATACCTCCGCGAGACAGGCCAGAACCCCTCGCCAGAATCTTGTCAGTGCTGTACATTGCCAGATCGTATGAATGAGAGTGCCCTCTTCCCACCAGCACCGTAGCGGAGATGCCACCTCCACAACCGGACCCTGGTATAATACACCCGGTGTAGGTATCTAAATTGAATGAGGCGTAGTTGCATCGCAATTGCAGCCTCACGAGGGGAGGCCAGCGCCTCTGTCCAATCATCCCCATCTAAGGGGCCAAGATCTCCATTCCTTGCCTCTCTGAGCTTATCCAACGTGGTGGAACTATTCGTCACTAGGGACTGATAAATTTGGGAGATTTTATGGTCTCCTAGGTCTCACAAACACTTTGGCTTTAAGGGGGCTAAATTCAGGCAGGGCTTCCAACCCCACGATACTGGGGGAGATTGCGTGTCTAAATTAGAGGTATTTATAAAATTGGGTCTTCGGCATCTGATATTCCCGTTGGAGGTCTTGGAAGGAATTCAGGACAGTACAGCGCATCACATCCCTCAGGGTAGACACACCGATGTTATCCCACCCGCGAAATCCCGGTAAAACAGCCAGTTGTGGCAGACGTCCATTCTGCCACAGTGGGGTTTCCCTCGTCAATTTGTCCCACCACCCCATTTTGCGGAGAGCCTGTTTCCACACTTGGAATACCACCCTTGTAGCCGGCGGTAAAGACTTACGCAGGGGTGTCGAATACAAAATGGTGTGTACAGTAGAGTCCCCCATGCATCGTTGCTCCACTGCATAGGCGGGGTCTAACCTGTCCCCATACCACCATTCATTCAATATCAGCAGGTGCGAAGCCATATAATATGATTGGACATCTGAGGTAGCCAACCCCCCACAGTACGTCGACTGAAAGCAGGTTCGTAATGCAACTCTAGACGCCCCTCCCGCCCACAGAAACGGACCCAATGCAGCATTAACCTGACGAAACCAGGTCGGGGGGACTGGATATGGATAATTCTGCAATTGGTAGAGCAGACGCGGCAACGAGACCATCTTAAAGATGGCCGACCTGCCAAATATGGAGAGGGGCATGTGCGACCAAGCCCTCATTTCCTCTCGCACCCGCACCCATATTGGAACGATATTTCTGTCCCATGACACGCCCGGCGAGCCCGATAAGAAAACTCCCAGATACTTCACCCCCACTGTAGTGACCTGCACTGTTGTTGCCCAAGGCCCCAGTCTCGTCTCCTCCCCCAGAACCCATAGGGTAGATTTACGGGGATTCATAAAGAGACCCGATGATTCCCCAAATATTTGCATGATGGTG
This sequence comes from Calotriton arnoldi, assembly GCA_963921515.1. Classification (NCBI taxonomy): domain Eukaryota; kingdom Metazoa; phylum Chordata; class Amphibia; order Caudata; family Salamandridae; genus Calotriton; species Calotriton arnoldi. The sequence goes on along the minus strand of CAWUFW010000014.1, from coordinate 3,738,833 downwards.
GAGAAGTGTGGCTCAATGGTTAGAGCGGCAGACCCTGATGCAGAGATCTGGCCCAGGACCAGGGTTCAATTCCCGCCTCGGCGGGTCTTGGGCTCAATTTCCTCGGACCTGATAATTCTCGCCTCGGTGCCTATTCTAATCATGGGTCCCACTCTGCAACTCTGGGCAATAGCTTGCTTAATCTCCACAACGGCCCCACCAGCGCTGGGATGCCTGCCTTCACCTTGGGGGTGCCCAGGAGTGGACATTTCACAGGGAAAAGCCAGGAAGGGTTCCACAGCGGTATGCGTACAGCGCCAGGACACCCCTTTGGGGGTACAAGTGCGCTTTACAAGTACAAGTGCGCTTTACAAGTACAAATTTCATTTCATGATGCGGAGCAGCCTCGGCCCCGTCCTGTTGATATCTGTTAAAAAGATTAAGACATCGTCAGCATATAATGCAATGCGATCCGAGAGCCCGTGCGCCCACTCAAAGCCCGCCACCTGTGCGTCGATCCGCACCCATGCCGCCAAAGGCTCCATTGCCAATGCGAAAAGATATGGTGACAAGGGACAACCCCGACGGGTACCCCTCCCAATAGAGAACGTGAAGGAAGAGGACCCCGCAATATGCACCGATGTCGTAAGGTCCGTGTATAACAATTTTAAATATGCCAAAAAAGCGCGGGCCCATATTTAGGCGATTTAAAAGGGCAAACAGATATACCCAGCTAAGGGAATCAAATGCCCTATCCATATCCGCCAGTAAGACTGCGGCTTGTTCCCCCAATCCCTGGATAGTGGCTATAGCAATGTGTGCGCGGCGAATATTGTGACGTGTGGCTCTCTGGGGCATGAAGCCGGCCTGGTCGGGATGTATCATGGTGGTTATATGGGGTTGGAGACGATTGGCCAACACTTTAGCCAAAATTTTCGCCTCTACATTCAATAATGAAATTGGACGATACGAGGCGGGCTGGTCTGGGAGTCGACCCGGTTTGTGGAACACAACTACTTCCGCGTGTCTCCAATCTCGCGGAAGACAGCCACGCTCTCTCGCTTCATCCACCACCCTAAGAAAGTGGGGCCCCAGTTGGGATTTTTTTAATTTTTTAAAACTCACAGGGAAATCCATTGGGACCCGGCGCTTTACCCGAATGCAAATCTCCCAACGCTGCACTCAGCTCCTCCCCCGTAAGCGGGAGATCCAGTTCCGCACGTGCCTCATCTGAGAGGGCCCGGGGTGGTAAATCCTCTAGAAAACGATGTATCATGCCTTCCTGTATTAGTTCCTTGGGAGTATACAATTCCGCAAAATAATTTGCGAAGCTCTCCGCAACCAGAGGGGTCCCCGAGAATCCTTCGTCAGGGCCCGGTATACAAGGGAGAACCTGGGGGCACAAGGCTCCCTGGCACAGTCTATGCAGCAGCTTGCTGGACGTATCCCCCCATTGATAGATCCTACTGCGGGACGCCAGCCACGCCAATCGGGCCTCATCCATCAGAAGGTGCCAGTTGCAGTTGACGGCGCATCATGCTTCCCACCTCCTCCCTGCTGTTCCGCTCAAGTTCCATAATGTGGGCCTCCCATCTCAGAAGCGATTCCTTCCGGGCTCGGCGCGCCGCTGAGCAAAGCGATATGTCAACTCCCCGTACGGTAGGTTTCATTGCCTCCCACAGGGGTTCGGCCCCTGCCACCGATCCCACAATAAGGTCTAGGTATTGTTCGATTGCCTGCCCAATATGCTCCCTATAGTTTTCATCTTGCAAGTTCCAGGGGGAGAGGCGCCAACGAAAGGGAGGCTTCGCAGGACCCAACTGCATCTCTAGAACGACCGGAGAATGATCTGATAAGCCTCTCGGGAGGATCTCTATTGCCTTCACCCTACCAGCTGCGCCTGAGGGCACGAATATGTAGTCAAGTCGGGAAAAGGAGTCGTGCACCGCCGACAGATGTGTATCCCTGCTCTACCCCGTGTAATCTACGCCAGGGGTCCGCCCAACCTAATCCCGTCACTAGGGAGTGTAGTTTGGTAGTTTGACGAATATCAGACTGCCCGCCCGGCCTCCACCTATCCCTGGCCATGTCAATCACATCGTTCCAGTCTCCCCCTATTATAGCCAGCCCTTCCGGTATATCCACCCACAAAGTCGTAAGGCGTTCGACCAGTGCCCAAGACAGCAGCGGGGGGGTATAGATGCAATCCAGCACCACCTATTCCTCGTAGATGGTACCCCTGATAAAGACGTACCTCCCCCGAGTGTCTCTCCACGCCTTGGAGTGTTGATAGGGAACCCTTCGGTGAATGAGAATCGCAACCCCACGGGATCCCCTTGTGAACTCAGAATGAAATACTTGAATATAACCATATCTAAGAAGGCACAAGGCCTTTGTTCCCATTAAGTGCGTCTCCTGCAGCATTAGGATATCAGCCCGATAGCGTTTGGCCTGCTGAAGTATGGCCCCTCTTAACTTTATCTAGCGCCCCTCTAACATTCCAGCTCACTATCCGAAGTTCCCCTGCAGAGGTTTGCATCCTATCTGGTGGAACCACCATCTATAAACCTGTGGTGTTGGTGTGTGGGACAATTAGCAACCAATGTGTGCGCAGTGGTGCTATACAGCAGCAACATAGTGCAAACGTGCAACATGAGTACCCCAACTTCCCCCCCACCCCCATACCTCAAAACCACTGAAGTATCTGTCGCGGCGGAGGCGGCCTGCAGCCCCCAACGGGAGTACTCGGCCCACCCCCGCCAATGGATCCCCAGTAACTGGCCCATAATCAGCGGGCGTTCCCCTTGTCTATCGAGTCCTGGCAAAGGTACTAGCCCCCCCTTGTGATTCTCCGGTCTACACAGTTAGCCCCAGCAACCCCCAGTCCGGGGGAGTACCATACTGGCTATGAGGCCGAGGTCCCCTGCTGAGGCATCGATGCAGGCCTGCTAGGATCACTACAGGATTGCTGGGGCAGCTGTGCGCTCTACAAGCTATCTTAACATTGAGATCGACGTCTGGACCTTGACCTTCTAGTTCCTTTGGCTTTGAGCTTGGGTGGTTTTCCGGACCACATCACTGTACGACGAGTCCGATTCCCTCCTGGGCGGCGTGCGGGGCCAAACCTTTACCGTCTCATCCGACCATTGAAAGACCTCCTCCGGCAACTCAAAGAAAAGGGTACGTGACTGATATACCACCCGTAATCTAGCGGGGTACAGCAAGGCATACAAGAGTTTCAAGTCACGCAGGCGAGCCTTGGCCGCCGGGAAAGACTGCCGCTTCTGCTGCACAACCCGTGTGTAATCTGGAAACACGAAGATGCGGGCATTCTCATGGGTCAGGGGCTCTTTAGCTCTGGCCTGCTTCAGGATTACGTCCCTGTCGTGATAGTTGAGGATCTTGGCTATGACAGGCCTCGGTCTGGCTCCCGGGGCGGCTTCTGCATCAAGGTCCTATGAGCCCGTTCAACCACGAAGCAGTGGGACAGAGACTCCGGAGGCAGCTGCTCGTGAGCCATTGGGTCAGGAACCGTTCCATGTCCCCCCCTTCGCAGCCTTCAGGGAATCCAACAAAGCGGAGGTTGTTCCTCCTGGCCCTGCCTTCTGCATCTTCGACTTGTGTCGCTAGGCCTCTGGTGACCGCTTCCAACGAGGCGACTTTTTTCTGTAGGGTAGTAACGGAGTCTTCCACCTCTGAAACCAGAGTCTCGGCCTCCGTGATACGCTCCACTGCGTTGCGCAAATCTTGCCTGAGCAGCATAACATCAGAGCCAACCGCCCCGATTTTGGCATCCAGGACATCCCTTGACTGCGTGATAGCTGCCATGAGAGCTGCGTTGTCCGGCATGCCCCCAGTCGCACACCCCTGTTCAGCCGCTGCGGCCCCCGGCCCGGTGAATCCATCCAGCGTGCTGTTTGGCGGAGCCTCCCGCTGTTTTATCCTACGTCATCGTGGCCTTCAGGTCTTGCCCCTACAAAATGGCCGCTCAGCAACTCCCGGCTCAATCTGACTGAATATCTCACACTAGTAGATCTTGTATCCTGGGGAGCTTTGATTCCTGCCTGATCCACTGGTCAGAATCGTCTCTAGGTAGTGCCCGTCCGAGAGCCCGGGCTCTGGCGGAGACCCCCTGCCCACAAGCCGCACCAAGCACCAACCCGGCCGCCTCCGCAGACGGACGTATCTCCACCCCCCCTAATGGGTGCCCCGTCGTTCACTCGCCAGTTACTCCTGCCAACCAAGGGTATTATGGTGCCCAATCCGCACCGACGTCCAGCCTCGAGAGTGTATGCTAGGCCCGATTCTTAGTTATGCTGATGTCCGTGACTGAGACCAATCAATCCCAGGCCGCCCCCCGTTGCCACCAGGCCGCAGAGGGATAATGCGGGGTACGTACTGTTGGTCGTGGTTGGTATTCACTGCATGACTGCCTCAGTAGAAGTCCAATAACCGACCTCACTCCGCCATGTGGCCCCTCAGCTCCCTGCGCTTAGCTGTTGCCTTAATGTTACTCTGCTGCACAGGGCTGCCCCCTTCAGAGTCAAAGGCGCGACCTCACGGGACCAACCGCTGAGCTTCTAGGCCGCACCCAGCCGGCCAGCACGTCGTATCAGCTCAGGGGCGTAGGAGTCCACAGAGGCCCGCACACGTCCAGACCGATTACGGCACAATTCCAGGCACTCACCGTCCCAGGGTCCGCCCAATCGACCACCGGTCCGTGCCCAAAGTTCTTCAATCAGACCCCCCCGCGGGGCCCGATCTAGCCGCAGGGACACAGTGCTGACAACAGGGGGAGGGATATCGCAGGGAGCACTCACCGGACCGCCAACGACGTCCTCCCAGCCGCACACGGGATTTCTCCGCTACCGCCTCTGCCCGCTGACGATCCAGACCCCAGTCAGCCTCTCTTCAATCGGAGCACTCCAGTGCTATCGCGCGCAGCAGTCTCTGCCACGGCTGCTGCCCAGGAGGTCCCGCCTCAATCTCGCCCACACACGCCGTCCGGACTGTACGCCGCCACTGCCACCACCTCGTCTACTGCCGCCGCAGCTCCCTCGTAAGCCACGATTTCAAGTTCGCCGCTGTGCCGCCGGTATGGTGTACTTATAGGACCCAAAAGTTCCGGAGAAGCAGGATAATTAAAGGATAAACCGCTCAGGCTGAGCGGAGCTCGCCTAACGCGCGTCCACCATGATGATCGCTAGGCCACGCCCGCCCTCTTTTTCGTTTGTGTTATATTTTTAAAACTAGTAATTACTACGAAGCTGTGGAGGAAGGCTGCATCACTGATATATTACTGTTAACTGCCAACTAGAAACTAACTATATGGTAGACATCAGACATCTTAACCAAGAGTTATTTCATAAAATTCAGTTAATTTTGGGGATTGAAAAGCATGACCTTCAGGACACCAAATGACTATTCTCAGATCTAAGATTCCTCTTCCTAGAATACTTCTCAGTTGAATGCAGGGAGGCCACATATCTGAGGGTACAGAGGACATTACAGATTACCTGAATGTAAGACATGTATAGCAAATGTAGAATCTACCCACTTATCCACAAATTGTCTACTCCAGAGGGAGCTGGAAATGAATGGGAATAATGGTAACTGGTAGGGGGAGCGGGGTACTTTATGGAGTTTCTAGTTTGTGTAGTGGTTTTCTTTTTGAAAATGTCAATAAAAAGCATAGGTGTCACAATTAACTATAGCCTTTTTTTCCCCAGCGTTTTATATAGCGCAAACTTGACCCGAAGGTATCGGGTATCAGAGCGCTTTACACGAGCACCAGTTGCGTTACACAAGGACACATTCATTTTTTTGTTAGGCAAGGGGAGATTAAGTGATTTGCCCAGAATCAGAGGATGTTGAGCATCGTTGCAGAGACTAAGTTCATTCATGTCTTACACAAAAAATACAAAAAGTATACTTTACTGAATTTTAGTTGTTGTTACTGCCACTTACATGTGTGTCCCAATCTCCTTCACTTCATGGTGGATAACATCATCTATACAGCTATCAGGCGAAAGCTCTGCGACTGCAGACGTGGACGCAGACAGGTTTAAACGTTGAGAGCTGGTCTGAAGATCGGCCTTTTCAGGGATTAAAACATTTAAAACATTCAATGTTTTCAACATAGCAAAAGAAAAGCTTACACCTTTAGCATTTGAGGTCAGAGATTCAGAATCCATAGCAGTCTATACAAATTCAGATTCCATTCCTTTTTTCAAATTGTCATATTAAAGTCATTTCAAATGGGCGCTAAGGGGTTCTGTATTTGTTTTTATTGCTTGCCCAATTAAATGCAGTAGATTATTTAAAAACAAAAGGCATTTTACTTTTCATTTGCATATATTTAGTTTGCCTTATTTGTTATTTATTTGTTCCTTTTAAAGTTGTCAGTTATCAAGATGATGTAAGTCCCTGAACAGTTACAATTCCAGTTCTTATAGGTATTCTAGCCACAGTGTCAACAAATTCTTTGCCCTGTGGCGATACACCATGGTTTTGTTCAAGGCTACACAATGTATGCAAGGTTTGTAAGCATATAATAGATACCTTGAAGTATAATGAATTTTGAGGATCTTTCAGGATCGAATATACCACTTTTTCATGCATCCTTTATCCCCGCAGTGAATTACAAAGCGGGCGTTACAGCGACAGCGTTGTAACCACACATACCATTACCCCGCAAGTCGTAACAACGACTTGCGGAGGGGGGGCGCTGGATGTTGGAATAGTATAATTTACTATACCTACTCCAGTCTGTGCAACAGTAGGGAAGGTGTTGGATTTCAAATCCAACACCTTCTGCCCCCTCCGCAAGTCGTTGTTCCGACTTGCGGAGTAATGGTACGCGTGGTTACAACGTATCGTTGTAACGACCGTGTTGTAATTCCCTGCGGGGAAACGTTTTCGTAATAAACGATGTTTACCTTCAGGATCATACCATGGAATGCAAAGCTAGAGTTAGACACACTTTCACAGCAAGATATGGAAGTTTTTGGATGCAAGGATTGTGAAGATGGGACAGGAGAGAAGGTAAGATGTGTTTTTGGGTGGATGTTAGAGACACGAATGTATTCAGAAAGGAAGAAAATGAAAGACTTAATTTTGACTAGCAAAATGGGGGTGTTAATTCACACAGGAGTAGCGGCGCCTGCTAAGTAACATAGTGTAGCCAAACACATGTAATTATTGCGGTGCCACAGGTGAGGGGAAAACCCCTAAAACCCTCCAAGATGGGACTCAAGAGTCCGAAGTAAATAACGTCAATTCCTGTGCACACGCTTTCGTGTAGAGTTAAAGTTCATCAAATGTAGATAAGTAAGCAAGTATTGTCTCTTGGCGTATTTTCTTAATCTTTATTCAAGAGAACACCACAAAGTCCAGCCAACACGTGTTTCGTCGTTAGTGTATTAACCCTCGACTTCTTCAGGGCTGTCTCGTTATGGAAAAGGAATTCAATGCCTATTAACTGGTTGTAATTCCGACCCGGCTGGTCATTCAAAATTCAAGTATTACACATCCAATTAATTCTGTTCCGTCAATCTTTAAAATTACAATTTCCAAATCTGAATTTTAGATAATTTGATTTTATGCCGATGTGACTGAGATAATATCAAGAAGGCCTATGTGAGCCACGAGATCTGCAGCGAGTACGCTGTCCTCTCCAACACGGCAGATGTGAGCCACGAGATCTGCAGCGAGTACGCTGTCCTCTCCAACACGGCAGATGTGAGCCACTAGATCTGCAGCGAGTACGCTGTCCTCTCCGCAGTGCCTCCGGTTCAGAACGCGTTGCCGGCAGTGTTGGAGAGGACTTATGACTGTAACTTTGATGCTGTAAAGGCGGCCACCCAGTATCACATTTAAGTAAGGAGAGTTAAACTCAACTCTATCACCATTCGTCCAAGCCGTATGGTTTGTCCTAATTCTCCCTCAAACACATTCTCTACTAATAGCCTAAACTTGTAGAGCATGGGAATGGATATGGGTTAATATAATGTATTCATTTATGACTTTAAGCACAACTTACATCAGCAAAGTGAAGTCTTGGTGTTACTACAGGAAGATGATGAACTTTTCTGCCTAAGAATAAATACAGCTAGTGTAGTTGAAGTCTTTAGTGTTATGTGGAAACTGGTTCTGGAAATTGCTGAGATGGTTGGCAATATTTTGCAGCAGATTATATTGAACCACTAGGGACTGAGGCCGAGCCCCACAGAGAAACAAAGGTCCATGTACTAAATACTGCCAAGACCATGCAATATATAATAATATCAAGTGGCAGGGCTCCATCTTCATCTTTGAAATGAAGTTCAGGAAAAGCAGTGGACAGATATAAGCAAAGGTCCCAGACGATGCTACTGAAAATGTATTCCCCAAATCTGGAGAGTTCTTTTTGTGTAGACTGGCCATATTTTGTTGGTATGAGAAATGAAGAGGTCTAGCTGGGGTTTCACTCATGCTCAGAAATCCTGTTCAATACTATTTCTTTGAGTGTCCACCTGTGGCACACAGCCATCTTTTATTAGAGTGTGTTTGACAATTCACTGTTGAATCCTAGCACATGTTCTGATTTCAACAATATCTGGCGGTGGATACCCACTTCCATATGAACTGGGCCTACTTTGACACTGCTTGCGATTTCGTTCTTCCCTGCTTGTTTACATAAAACATGGAGGCTATACTCTGTTCGGATGAGTATGGTTGAGCTCTTGACTCTTGGGAAGAAGGAATGCAGGTCTCACCGGATAGCCCTAAGCTCCAGAATGTTGATATGGAGTGTAGATTCCACCAGACACCATTGACCTTGGGTGCTCAACTCTTGCAGATGTATCGGATAGTATTGTATTGTTGAAACCCCCTGTGACCTGGAGCCATTGCAAGGCTAGCTCTTCCCGTAACATACAGATTTCAAGGTGGCACAATGGTATTAAATGAATGACAAATGAGATAATCTCAAAGGAAGGATAGGATTTAGCCACTTTTGTATTCAGTATTGCACCTAGAAATGTGATGCAGCAAGATGGGGTCGGATTTTTGTGCATTGAGGTTAAGACCCAATCTTAGAATAGCTTTATACAAGCCAACATGGAGGCACTGGCTGCTCCAGAAGGTAGCCATTTTATCAGACAAATATCTGAATAAGGGAACAGTTGATGGTCTTTTCGTCGCAGAAAAACATTGCTGCAGAACCTAAACATTTGACAAAGACACTCAGAGCTGATTTCAGGCCAAAGGGAAGTAACTTTGTATCAGTAATGACAACTGGCCACCTTAAATTCTAAGAATCTGTGATGCTTGGGGTGTATTAGTATATGAAAATATGAATCATGTAGATAGAGTGATATCATATACTCACCTACCTTTAAAAGATGAAGAACGGTGCGCGGCCAAGATGGCGGAGTAAGCGGACGCAAACTCAGGTCCCTCCGCTCCGGCCCCGTTGAACCTACATGCACCCTCGGCACTTGTGCACTCCAGGGTAAGTAAATGTGAAGCCCCACAGCCCTCCGAGAGCCCATTAGTCCTTTTGAGCTCCCCGGGCTTCGACAATTAAGTGTGCAGGGCAGCGTCTGCCAGCAACCCCGGGAGAGTGGAGGAGTCTCACCTGTGGCAGGCCATGGGCCAAAGGGCCTGACTGATACCCGCAGGGACAGCGCAGGGCAGCGCACACCCACTGGTCTGCCCGACGAGAGGAAGATGTGGAGAGGGGCGGACTTGGCGGTCCCGGACATCCAGACGCTGACTGGAGACCCCGGCGGCCGTGCTGGCTGGGCCCGTGAGAGGCAGATAGAGGGTAACGGCATCGATGCGGGACCGACGCACATATCAGAGTCCCCTTCGCGCCAGCCCCGCCATAGCCTGACGCTGCCACAGCATCTGTACACAGCGGTGGGAGGACCCGATGCCACATGCCTTCCGGGGAGCCTGTGAACTCCCCAGCGACACTCTAGTCCGGGCGGTGAAGCACGTGGGCGGTGCGAACTAGCAGCAAGACCCGGTGGCGCTTGATGCGGCAACCGCCTTGCCCAGAAAGCGGCAGGACCGAAGAGGTTGGTATATGTGAGAGATGCCCTTTGTGGAGCCTGTGTACTTTTGTTGACCTGGACAGCGAAGCACACGGGGCGACGCCAGCCAGGCCAACAAGCCACAGCCATCGAAGGCGCCGGTATGCCACGGGGTTGAAGGGCCGCGAACCTGCCCCCTCCGGACATCCTGGCATGTGTACATAGCTTCCCCTTGTAAGAAAGTATTCTTCGCAGGGCCAGAGACGCCAACCCGGTACATTTTTGTGGCCAACCACTTCAGCTTTTCCAGGACCTTTCAGCGAGAACGCTGCAGAAACGGAGGGAATTCCGCCTGATAACTGCCTTTCTCAGAGAACGCAATGGAGTATACTCGTGGGGCCACTCCTTTCGCTTGGTCTTCTCCTGAGAAAGGAAAACCCACCAAATACGCTCCCTCAAGGCGGCCTGTAAACTTCTCCAGATTGAGCCACCAGAGGGGACCCGTGAGAGTGCGGTGGGATCAGGAACCAGGGCCAGCCGACGGTCCCGATGGAGATGGAATTCCCAGGGCAGAGGCCTTTTGAGACCGGACCCTGCTTCAGTGGCCCAGGAGAGGAGGGCAGTGCTGGAGAGCCTCACGGGAGATTTGGCACAGGTAAACACTGCCTGAGAAACCGGAACTGCTCTTCAACCACCGCATGGGGGCATGATAGATGCTACCCGGGGCTGAGAGTGGGGGGACCCCCAGGAAGGCCACCACAGACCTCCATCTTCTGTTTTTCTCCTGGAATGGCTTGGGTTGTCCAGAACGTCCCACCCCTTCCTGAGACTTTGTTCTTGTTTCTTGTTCAATTGTTTTTGTTTGATATGTACCATGCTATAGCTCTTTTGAGGGTTTTGGAGTCTGGGGAGTTAGTGTTCCACATGCAGAAGCTCTCACACCTAAAGGGTCCACCTCACACAACATTACAACCCTCGAGGTAGGGGGACCGGGAGAGAGCCATCAATAGGACCGCACACACATAGTACGATGTCAGGTGATTACCTAAAGGTGGTCTCCCTAAACGTAAAGGGGCTCAACAACCCAGTTATGTGGAGGGCTGTCCTCTCGTGCCTAGAGCACACTGGGGCGGACATCTGTCTCCTACAGGAGACCCACCTCCTCTCGAGCGATTCTCACAGGCTTAAATCCAAGGCGTTCCCACATAAATCTTTCTCTTGCACAGGACGCAAGACGGCTGGGGTGGCATCCTATTTTCTTGTAAATTTCAGGGATCGATTCACCCCAACTACTCGAACTCAAGGGCCGTCTTCTGGTATATCAGATACGATTGGGCATTCAGACACTCACCCTAGGCTCCTTGTACGCCCCTGAGGGACAGGAACACTTCATCCGCACAGCATTAGGAGAGGCCCACACATCCTGATACCGGTTAGTCCTGGTGGGGAGTGACCTTAATATAGTGTTCAATAATAACTTGGATCGACTATCCCTTAGGGAGGGAGGAGCTGGGGCACTGTCCGACGAGGGTTTGACTTCGATGGGGGAAGAGGGGCTGATAGACATATGGAGGCCATCCCTTCCCCATACCAGTGACTATACATTTTTCTTGCATGCCCACAAATCATATGCTCGCTTAGATTACTTTCTAGAGACCCATGATCTTCAGCACTTACTCCGCTCGGTGGAGATTGAACCAAGATCCCTTTCTGACCACTGAGCACTCATACTTGAGCTCCGTAACCCTCAATGGAGAGACGTGCGTCGACAATGGAGGCTCCGGGAAATATTATTGCAAAAGCAGACGGTGGTTAGACAGATCAAGAAAGCCATTAGTGACTACATTGACCTTAATGATACCCCCGATATACCCGCATCCACTCTTTGGGATGCTCTGAAGGCAGTCATTAAGGGGGAGCTTATAGCTCTCTCAGCGGCCAAAAAACGCCAACGAAAGGTTAAGCGGGCAGAGATCCAGAAGCAGGTCTGGGAACTAGAACATATTCATCACCGCACCGGGGCCCCCAGGATTTGGCACCAGCTGGAGTCCACACGGAAGCAACTGGCGAGCCTCGACCTAGACAGGGCAGAATACGCTCTCCTGCGTCTAAAACATTCCTTCTATCTGAATGGTAATAAGTGCAGCAGCCTCCTTGCTACCAAGCTTCGAGCCCAGAGGCAGTCCACTAGAGTGGGCTCCCTCTTATCTGGAGGAGGAGATCTGATAGAAGATGATGCTCAGATAGCGGCCCACTTTAGAGAATTTTACGTGACTTTGTACTCAGAGCAGTCTATCCCCCGGAGGCCTTGTTGCGCTATCTCCGCACCTCAGCTACGACCCGCTTGACGGACGCACAGGCAGCCTCCCTGGATGACCCAATCCGAATTGAAGAAGTCATCTCAGCTATCTCAGGCAGAAATCTTTGAAATCGCCGGGACCAGATGGCTTCTCTTCGGGCTTTTATAAAGCCTTCTGCTCTGAGTTAGCCTCAGTCCTCACACGGCTTTTCAATGCTATCTCAGGCCAGTCCACCCTGCCGCCCTCGATGCACGAATCGACCATAGTCGTTATCCCCAAGCCTGGGAAGGATAGACGCTCGTGCGCTAACTATTGCCCTATCTCACTCCTGAACGTAGACGCAAAATTGTTAGCGGGAATCCTAACAGCCCGCCTTAATCCCTTTATGCAGGGCCTCATAGGGCCGGACCAAGCGGGTTCTGTGCCGCAGAGGCAATGCACGGACAAGACCGAAAGGCACCTACACATCATTGACAAAGCTAACCATAGGAAGGGTTCTAGCATGCTGCTCTTGGTCGACTTGGATTAGGACTTCGATCGGATCCACTGGCCTTTCCTAGAAGTGACGCTCTCGCACTTCGGGCTTGGGGAAAGATTTAGATCCTGGGTTCTTAGCGGCTACGCCTTCTCATTAGCCTTGGTGCGAGTGAATGGGCAGGATTTCGAGACCTTCTCTATAAGTCGGGGTACACGGCAGGGTTGCCCCCTCTCATCCCTCCTCTTTAAATGGAGGCCTTTGCGCAGCGGGCGAGAGATCACCCCGGGATCAAGGGAATTCCCCTGGGTGGGGAAGAACATCGGATTAACCTTTACGCAGACGACGTAATGGTCATGCTGGACGACCCCCGTGAGAGCTTACCTCACTTTCTACAAGAGCTGGAAGAGTTCGGGGAGGCATCAGGGTTCCGCATGAACCTCCACAAGTCCTAGGCTCTCAATATCTCAGTTCCCCCTCCCACAGCCGAGGTCTTGAAACAGTCCTATGCTGGGTGACCGAGTCCATCCCCCTACTTGGGAGTCCGTCTAGGCCCGACTCTAGAAAGGACGAATGCCCTTACTTACCAAGAGCTGATAAAACGGATATGCACCAAACTGTATCAATGGCGGCACTTTCCAATGTCCCTGCTGGGCCACGTCGCAGCCTTAAAGATGACCACCTTCCAGGTCCTGTCCTTGACCCCCCCCCAGCAGGCACAATCCCGGCCCTACAGGCCGCGCTTCCTCACTGTCTGGCCGGGCAAATGGCCCAGGATGAGCAAGGAGCGAAGCTGGCGCCCTCAGGCAGAGGGTGGTCTCGGAGTGCCTTGCTTGCTCCGGTATTGCTCCAGGCGACTCAGCACCGATACCTAGTTGAGTGGTCCAGAGCAGAGTCGGAGAAACACTGGCTGTTCATGGACAGGACTCTAGCCGGGACCTCGTTGGAGAAAGTTCCATTCCTCAAGCGAACACACTTGGCTCCCAGCCTCTACATCTCCCCAGTCATAAGCACTCTTTGAGGGTCTGGGATTTGTGCACCCGTAGGAGGAACTTGACCACTATTCCCTCCGCTCTGACATCAGTTGTGGACAACCCCGCATTCACGCCCGGAACCGGGTCATCCTTACGGGTGTGGCGAGGAGCAGCATGTAGAGTGGCAGGGCATTTTATTTTTTTTTACCTAGAGGGCCCCATCCCATTCGACACTCTCAAGAAGGACTATTCCATCCCGAGGACGAACGGTTCAGATACCTCCAAATCAGACAATGGCTAATGCATCCATCAGAGCGAGGAGGAGCGGGGGGATCATTGACGCCCTACGAGGAGAGGAGCGATCATTGACGCTCCTAAGCAAACACTCAGCAAGCGCCTCATCTCGGAACTATAGGCCCTCCTCCGACCCATACAAACTGAAGACAAATCCCCAGCCCAGACGTGTTGGGAAGCAGAAATACGTCGACAACTCTACAAGAAAGAATGGCATGATATCTTCCACAAAAGCAAAACTCACCTCCTATAATACATCGAGCACAGAAACAGCCATTAAAATCACCTCATACTGGTACCTAACTCCAGTGAGGCTTCACCAGGGGAACCCGACCCGTAGTGACAACTGCTGGCACCAGTGTGGGGCGAAGGGCACACTCACCCACATTCTTTGGGACTGCCCCAAGATATACTCTTTCTAGAACGCAGTCCTCAATGACATTGATACTCACTTCGCAACCCAACTTCCTAGATTACCTTTTTTAAAACTTTATTATTTTTATTAATGGCAAAGGGGACATTCGTCAAACATAAAAGATTTACAATGTGGCATTTCCAACACACCTATGGCATTTCATATCAAGAGCTGAAAGTTACAGATAAAACAGGTAAAAACTGAATGAGTAAGTAAATGAAATAAAATAAGAGAGAAATCTTACAACATTCTAATAATCATGTGTGAATTTACCCCAGATAGAGTTACATTTCACCAATGAGCGTACTCCTCTGACTCTGGCCAGTGCCTTCTCTCTTTCATAAACTTCCATCACAATAGCCCACCACTCCGCAACCCTGCTGGGTCTCGGAGAGACCCATGCCCTTGCAATAACAAGCCACGCGGCGACCAAGATGATAGAAAAAAGAGATCGCCGTGCGGAGCCGGGTTCTGCCTTATAGCCCAGCATGATCTCTTGTGGAGTGAGAGAAAAGTCCAATCCGAGATGAGCCTTAGAGAAATGTCTAATTTCCTGCCAAAATGTCTCCAGCATAGGGCAAGTGACAAACATGTGTACAATATTCGCGGCAAACAAGCCACACTTTCGACAATTAACCCTAAGAGGGAAGACATGTGGACATGTGAGCAATAGGGTTAATTGTCCAACTTCCTAGATTCCCATCGTACACTCTGCTGGGTCTTCCTAACCCTCTCACTTATCCTCTAGCATCACGTAGGGGGCGCCAGATAGGTATAGCACGGGGGGCTGTCCACCAGACTATCATTTCGCTTTGGGGGTCTACTACCACTCCGACACACCTGGGATGGCTACATCGCCTCTGGGGCATCCTAGGGATGGAGGAACTCACCCTTACACTTACAGCCTGGGGCGACACATTTAGATCTACTTGGAGACTCTTTATAGCTCTGTTATCTTAGGAATTTAGAGAGCTGACTTGCCCTCGCTGTCTGCGACTACTAAGACTCACTGACCCAACCCCAGGCGAAGAGAAGGAGAGCACTTAATGAGCGACTCAAACACAGAACCCTTGACTTTGAATATTACACAGCGATTGGTACCAGGGAAGGGTGGGGGCAAGTTACCGGGGGGCGATTCCTGGGAATGTAAAGTTTACTATTTTGAGCTCAAGCTGTAACAATAAAAACAGATTTAAACCTGAAAGATGAAGAACTTTATGAATTGTCACCTTCTGGACAGACTATTTTCTAATATAGACATTTAGATTCTGAAAATTTTGTATTGACCTCCAGTCCCTGAACCTCTCCTTTTTCATCAGGAAGTAAAATCTTAGATGTCTGTGTGCCTTGATGACAACCTCTGTTACTCCTTTCCTATGCATGGCTGCAATCTCGAATTTCAGAACTTAGAGGTGCAGAAGTTGGACTCTTAATAAGTCCAGGACCCACTGACCTGATGGGATTTCCAACCATTTCCAAAGAAACATTTTGCCACCTAGTGGAACTCGGTTTGTTGGGTCAAATATAATGACCAATGCCAGTGAAGAGCAAGTGTCTTTGACCTGATAACTGGGACTATAACTGTACCCCACCTCTTCTAGTTGCCGGAGGCTTGGAGTGAGCATTTGCTAGAGGAGCTCCATACTACTGCGGTCACTGTGGATAGCACAGCAGTCTAATGAGTGCGCCTGATGCAGATCATAAGGCTGGTATCTGTATGAGTGTATATCCCCAGTAGGAAATTTGACTTCTTCTACTCGCTCCTTGAAAGGGTATTTGGAGCTTCAATGACCCCACTAGCCTTGCTGTTTCAGCTGTACTGTGTTGAATGCCATATCTAGGATTCGACTCTGGACATCGGGTGTGAATGGTGTACATTTCATGCACTCTTGTCGTCACAGTATTGTTGCACCAGCCATGTGGCTAAATAAAGCACTGGGAACGTAAATGGACCAGTCCATTACAGCTAATGAACTCACTTTCTCTTTCTTAAAATGGAATTCACTTTTTTTTTTTTTTTAAATCTTCAATCTACATATCTACAAAAGATGCAGTGTCAGGTTACATTTGCCTGTCGTAGTGCCCAAGGAAGTCTGATTAATTTGTACTCCGATGGAGTTTAGAAGCCACTGATGACACATGCTTGCCGTAGTTATCCGGCAGCCTTACCGATTACGTACGCCTGGATATGGCAATATGGGTTCATTGAGCATTTTTGCACTGAATCCAAGAGCACCAAAGCTGCCTTGGGTGTGTCTTATAAGAGGGAGATATTATGGTGCCTTATATTGCTTGTCCATCTGTGCTACAAGAGAGATAATTATGATTGTGATAGGTTTGCATCAATTTAAGTACTTCTTGGCCTCTGTGATTGATAAGAATTGATCAAATGATTTTCCTTAATTGTTCACAAAAATCAAAGAAAACAGTCTGTTCTCTTAGACACAACTGAAAATTCAAGATTTTGTGGCACTCTCTTAATCAAGGAATGGACATTGGTTAAATCATCTGATGGCAAATCTGTACATGGTAGGTTAGGTGGTGTCATCTCCAGTACCAAATAATCATCCAATTCCCCTGTATGCCTTGAGTCCTGTTCATCCTGTAGTTCACCCTCATCATTCTGTTCATCCATAGTATCCACTTCCATTGGTGCAGGAGGATGTGTTGGTGGCTCTATTGGTTGCAGTGACAGTGATGGTGTGGAGTAAAAGGGGGCTATGCATGCGTAGTCTGTTCGCAAAGGACTTGAGGCGGTAGGAGACGCAGGGCTTTATCAATTGTTGCAGATCCCTCACCACATCAATAGGAACTTGAAGCATGACTGGCTCATGGTATTTACCTAAATCTTGATAACAATAAGGATAATAATGTCTGTGATAGTGTGGACAATTGTATTGCCAATCTGGGTCATCAAACGGCTGAACTTCCTAAGGGAGTTTTGGCTGGCGTGGCTCTTCCTCTTCTTCCTGGTTCACTTGGATGACGGGACCCTCCTGATTGTTGCACTTGACCTTTAATTGCACAAGGCCATACTCTCGCCCGCACAGCCCTTCTGCCTCAGACTCTATTTCGTATATGTCCAGAAGCTTCAGCCCATTAAAGGCAGATGTGTTGTCAAAGTTGTGGGCAATATGCAAGTCTTCGTCAGCAAGCTCCTTTTCACTGAAGTCAGGAGAAAAATCTAGTTCAATGGAAACCATGCCGAAAGGGTCTTTGACACGGTGGAGATACTGTTGGCAATGCCATCATCAGTCTTAATTACAGCATTTTAGACATGATCCATTTAGGGAATTAGCTCTTTGTTGAGAGAAGGACTTTGTGATCCTGATAGAGTTCTTCAGTGCTTTTTTCCTGCACCTTTTGAAATGGCTGATCAAAGGAGGAAGCAAAATCTTCTGAAGAGCGCACTTTCTTGTGATGTTTCTTAGGATCTTGATGTTCCCGCTTCCGAGTCTTTGTGGTATGTGATAGTTGAGTGCTTTGTGCGGATTCTTCCTTTGATGAAGGGTTAGCATTGCCCTTCTTTTTCTGAATCAATCTCAGCAGCCTGCCTTCTAGGTTGTTCAGCATTTCTGGTAGAAAAAGTCCTGTATAGTTTACAGTGCTTGTGCTTATGTCCAGGATACAGGCAGTACATGCATCTCTTATTAGAGTCACCCATGTGGACCTCAAGCTTGACCTCAAGCTTACCGTATGTCTGACAGGCTTTGAAGACACCTTTTATAGAAGATGCTGAACACTCTGGTGTTGCAACAATTTCTTGGTTAAGATGCCTTCTTAATGCCTCATGACAAATTAGCTAAAGAAAAACAAGTACACCTTTCTGAAGAAAGAAACTCTGATTTAATATTAAAAGCCAGAGCAGAGTATTAGGGGCTCCCTCTCACACAACTCGAGACAGAAAATCTGAGGTATGATAACCTCTGGCGGGAGTAAAATTCAGTGCACTTTCACTTTATTGGCAGGAGTTTGTTTTTTTCCCCAACGCCGCGGGTTTGCTTTTCTTATCGCGAAAAAACTATTGAAAGCTCCCTCTCCCATACCCGAAGCAACGGCTCAACGCGGCAACAAACTTGCAGATTACTTTTATAACAAAATCCAAACGATCTATGGGTCCTTTGCCTCGACCGATGGTTATACCATCCTGCAGCCAGAGGATTCTAGCCCAAGGAACATTCTTTAGCTTTTCCCTTAATGGACTGTGAAACACTCCAGATTACCTCAGCACTCGTCAGGAGCGGGTCGCCCAGAGACTCCGCCCCGCCCAAGAGTCTGAAACAGGTGGTTGAATCAGTCGGCCCAATCATCTTGGATGTGATCAACTCCTCTATTTCTGTTGGTGTGGTCCCTCCTCTATAGAAAAAAACATGGTGAAATCCCTTTTGAAAAAACCTAGCTTGGACCCAGACTGCCTTGGCAACTATCGACCCATTTCGCTTCTCCCAGGGATCAGCAAAATAGCAGAGAAGCATGTTAATTCGGTGCTTTCCACGTACCTGGAATCCCACAACCTCCTCCATTCCTCTCAAACTGGCTTTCGTCCACGCCAAGGAACGGAAACGGCGCTCCTGGCTGTCGTTGAAGATTCCAGAAAGATCCTCGACGCAGGAGGCTCCTCGGCTGCGATTCTTCTGGACCTCAGCGCGGCCTTTGATACGGTCAACCACCATATTCTGGTCCAACGACTCAGAAGTTTGGGGGTGTCCGGAGTCGCCCTTACGTGGTTGCAATCTTTCCTGGAAGAAAGATCCTTCCAGGTATTCGAGGATGAGGCTATTTCGAAATCCTTGCCTCTCCACTGTGGGGTTCCTCAGGGGTCGTCCCTGAACCCCACTCTTTTCAATGCTTACATGGCTCCTCTTGCGGACATCGTTCTTCCCTTTGGGGTGCATATTGTGACCTATGCTGATGATACCCAACTGGTTGTTGCGCTGAACCACTCAGACAGGATCTCTAGCCGCCTCTGTCTCTGCCTTGAAGAAGTAGCCAAATGGATGAAACACTCGCATCTAAAACTGAATGGCGATAAGACAGAGCTTATGCTCCTTGGCAATCCCCTTCTTTTCAAGGCGGACACTATGTGGCCAGCCTGCATGGGCCCCGCTCCTGTCCCTAAGCCAGAGATAAAGAGCCTGGGCGTTTGGCTTGATTCAGACCTCAGTTTTAAAGTCCAAGCCAGGAAGGTTGTGGCTTCCTTCTTTGGCATCATAAGGATGCTCCGTAAAGTGCTCCCTCTGCTCCCCGTCCAAGTGAGAAAACTCTTGGTCCAGGCGCTTATTTTTTCCCGCCTGGACTATGGGAATGCCTTTACCTTGGTGCCCCGAGCTCAGTCCTTGCTAAACTTCAAACAGTGCAGAACTGCGCCGCAAGGATTCTTGTGGGGATTCCGAGCCGGCAGTCTGCAAAACCTGCCTTGATAGCTCTCCACTGGCTCCCGGTCCGGGAGAGAGTCCACTTCAAGGCCTTGTGTATTACTCACAAGATGATAGGAGGGAAAGGACCATCAATTATTTCCTCTCTGGTCCAGCCCTATCGAGCAAACAGGCGGCTGCGCTCAGACGAGCAAGTTTTGGCCGTTGTCCCCAGAATTAAGAGGGCCAGATCCGGTGGCCGGCTATTCTCGTACAATGCTGCCAAACTTTGGAATTCCCTCCCTCTTCAGCTACGTAAGGAATCCAATCATATGGCCTTCCGTAAGCTGTTGAAAACTTGGCTCTTTCCCAAGTGATTTCTTGATGCTTCAGTTTCACCGCTTAGCGCTGGGATGCCTCCGGGTAGCTATGCGCTCTATAAGTGCTGCTTCATTCATTCATTCATTTGCTACTAAAGACACAGCCAATGCACTTGCAAGCACAGCTCAATTTCTTTTCTTACTGCTATTTGAAGATGACCATGGGACTCCTCCTTCAACAACAGGGAAAGATACAAGCATGTTAATCTATCAAAGAGTCAAAGATGGACAACATGAAATGAATGGGAAGAACATAAACCATACTCAAGAATGGTCTGTTTGGTTTTAGGTTTATTTGGTGTGCTTAGATGAGTGTCAGAGAACAGAGCATCATAACAGTTGTTGTGATAGCCTTTTATTCTGAGCAGAGATTGTATAAATTCAGGTCAATTGTTCTTAAATTTTGACCACTCCTTCCCCTCAAGTTACTCCACGTGTGTCTATTTCAATACGCAATGGTCTACCTTTCCACTATATATCAAACAAATTAATAAAGCCTTCAAGCTATTTCCTTACTATTTACAGCAAACAGGACTA
Source organism: Calotriton arnoldi (assembly GCA_963921515.1). Lineage (NCBI taxonomy): Eukaryota > Metazoa > Chordata > Amphibia > Caudata > Salamandridae > Calotriton > Calotriton arnoldi. Next base: position 3,718,106 of record CAWUFW010000014.1, on the reverse strand, counting down.
TGTGGGAGGACTTGATCTGTTGTAATTTAAAAAACCTATGTGACCTAATAAAAATAAAGAGTCATGATGAATGAACCAAGTCCCACAAGGGCCAATGAAAGTTGCATAGGAACAAGTTGATGTATTATAGACTAGGAAGAATTCCTATTTATGTCTCAACTACCTTTAGGTATTTTAGTCATGTGTGTGACAGACACAAATTAAATTGTTTTGGTCTGCTTTCACACCTTTTCCATTCTTTGATGGCCATTAGGTGTTACTTTCACTGAATGAACATTATAATACAGAGGGCTAACACACACAAATAGATACTTTTAAACAGGAAACACTTTACAGAGGTGTTACCAGTACTAAATGGAGAGAGACAATGATGAAGCATAGCACTCTAGGTGAGGAAGGTTCCCTAAATAAACACCACTGTTTTTTTTTTTTATATTAAATGAATTTGAAGTTACTCTAAATGTAGGCACAATAATTTAGGACATCTCTGTATAGGCTACTTACCAAGTTAACTTTTTACATTTGTCAGTCCTTAAAAACATTGTTCCTTTTAAAAAGCACTGAAAAAAAGATAGAAATTTAAATCTAAAATAAGGCGAGAATTAAAAGATAAACTTGAAAAATGGAAATCGACCCGTCCAAGCTTACAAATCACCATTCAAGGGTCATCTTCATTTGCTATTAAGACTCTCTCTATAAAGATCTAAACATGCGGAAAACACTCAAAATGTTATGGGTAAGAAAGATAGATTGTACCGAAATTTATGATCCACATTCTTTATGCAATTAGAGCTAACTAATCCCCATTCTTTAATCACGAGGCAGAGGATCACATGAGCTCTCCGCGAATCACACCTTTAAAATATTTAAATTGAGGTCTTAATGTGTAATTTATTTCATTTGTGTATTATGAGGATGCAACCATTTCAAATGTGTTTGCAAATATGTGATATTAGAGCTCTCCCTATAAAGATCCATTAGCTAAAATTAATCGCAATTTCAGACAAACCTGGTAGAGTTCATATGGGCATGTAATAGCACAGGATAGCTAACAAAAAAGACTACCAAAGGTTTCCTACTGTCCGCCGCCCGTCATAACCATCTTTGCCATGCATCTGTACACTGTATGTGTAAGATTTCTTTGAGAGGAAAACCTACAACAATAATTCATGTGCAGAAACAAAACCAAAAGGTAAGTATTCCACTAAAAAGTCAGTGAAAAACTAGAGTGAGACATCAAACAAGAATGAGTCGGGTAAGTGAACCACATTGCAAAAGAATTTGAAGGTGCGTTCTTACCACTGAAGCATTTTATCTCTTCATAGTTGATGTATCCTCAATTCTTACCAACCAATTTACAGGTGAACAAAGAGCAGTCTCCGTGTGCAAATGACAGTTCCTGAGCCAACTTGATCTAGATACTCTGATAAAGGCTTTACATGCATAAAATAAAGTATGTTTAAAACAGTTATGACACTGGGTAATGTAAATGCGAGAACGATGAGGTGGACCCTTGGTCTGTGACCCTGAGTAAAATTAACTGTTTATGCACTAAAGTTGGATTATTACTTCTTTTTCCTCTGGATTACAAAAAGAATATTGCCAGAATTGTATTGGCTACTTTTTTCATTCCTATATAAGACATTTATCCATAGTTTATATAGTAGTGCAACATGGGACACCAACCATGTTGGTTTGGTGCATTAATTATTGACTGGGAAATGTAAAAACAGAGAAAACAAAGAGCTGTTATTGCCAAAACAAACTAGCAGATATACGGGTTGAAAATAAAAAGAAAACACATTGAGGGCCAGATGTACAAAGAACTGATTGACAAGAAAAGGTCGCAAATTGTGCGCTATCTTTTTGCGAACCAACCTATGAAATACTAGGTCGGTTTTTCAAAATCACCATTCGGAGAGGGCTGCAATTTAACCTACCTCATTACTATTCATTGGGTAGATTGCAAATTGTGACTTACTCCGATTGGAAGCCATCACAGGGATGGTAGACTAATTGGGTCAGCAGACCAAAATGCCTATGATTACATACAAAGTACTCTAAAAAGAAAAAAAAGATTTGTCCCTAATAAGGAAAATGTTACTTGCCCAGTAAGCATCTGTTCTTGGCATGTAGAGCTGTAGATTCAGATGCTTTGCATACTCCTGCCATCTAGTGTTGGGTCCAGATGTTTGCAAGTTGTTTTTCCTCGAAGAAGTCTTTCCAGTCACGAGGTAGGGGACTCCTCCTTTCGGTGATAGTGCACATGGGCATCGACTCCATTGTTTGATTGTTTTCCCGCAGAGGGTGAGAATGGAGTTAGTAAAGGTAGAATAGAGCTGTCCATGCGTATGTATGCAAGATAAGAAAGAACTGCAACAGGTATATGTACCCGGGGAGGCGGGTTGGCGCATGTGAATCTACAGCTCTACAAGCCAAGAACAGATGCTTACTGGGTAAATAACATTTTCCGTTCGAGGCATGTGAGCTATAGATCACATGCTTTGCATAGACTATACAGCAGCATTCTCCCAAAGCGGTGGCTAACCTATAGCTGTTGCAGTTGTTTGAAAAAGTGTTTTAAGTACTGCCTGGCCTACATTAGCTTGTTGCCTCGCTAACACATCTACACAATAGTGTTTGGTGAATGTGTGCGGTGTAGATCATGTTGCTGCCTTACATATGTCAGCTAAGGGAATATTCCCTTAGAAGGCCATAGTAGCCCCTATTTTGCGGGTGGAATGTGCTCTAGGGGGTATTGGCAATGTTCTTTTTGCTTTTGTATAACATGTTTGGAGACATTTAACAATCCATCTTGCAATACCTGATTTAGAAATGGGATTGCCTGGAACGCGCGCACCGCGACCTAAAATGGCCGCCTAGCGTCGGAGCTCCGTTTCCCACCGGACTTTTGCCGCATTTTCGGAGCGGTTTCACTGCTCGTTTTACCACCAAAATGGCATAATCTTAAATCGGAAGGTTGGCGCTTTCCAGGGATGCCTTTTACAGAGATGGTCAATAATTTGCTGAAATAATTTTATACAGGTGACTGTTTTGTATTATCAACGGCCGCCATTTTGTTTCTACTTTATGTGGGATTTCTCCTCACTTTTCCTCCATTGACGCCCCTTTTTCTTGACATTTCTACAAATTTTATGCATTTCCCCCCCCCTACCTGACTATCATTATCCGGGGAAACTGCTTTTTCGCCGATTTGGGTGTCTCCTTTGAAGTACTGTCTCTCCTGTGTAACGTCACCATTTTCGGCGTTCTCCTTACCCCACTTCATGGGCAGGAGTAGACGTTTACTACATTACACAAGAACAGTGGAAGTGCATGATCCTAACTCTTTTGGAGCCAACGTTTCTACTTTCAATAAATTCTCTTGTTTATCTGGACTTTCGTCTCAGGAGACTTGTTCTACTCTCACAAAAAACTCCATCAGTATGGCATCTAAAGCATCGTTGTCTTCAACCACCGGCAAGAGGCTTAAGCAAGATCCTCCTTCACCACCTAAATCTTCTTCTCCGGTGTCATTGGACATGGTCTGGGAGGAGTTACGCGCTCTCCGTCCTTTTATGGAGGAAACAACATGTCGTTTACAATCGTTGGACGATAAATGGTCTTCTATGGAGTCCCGTATGACTGTGGTGGAAGATCATCTTACTGAAGTACAGGCCTCATCTTCTAAAATATCCTCGCTGGAGAAGGAAATTTTACATCTGAAGAGGGCGACTGAGGATTTGGAAAATAGGAACCGTCGCAATAACTTACGCATTTATGGCCTTCCAGAGGGCCTTGAAGGTGATGACCCAGTTACGTACTTTGCATCTTTTCTACCGCAGTTTCTGGGCCTCCCTACTACCACCAAACAACCTACAACGAGCTCATAGACTGGGTCCTCGTCTTTCTTCCTCATCTGCCCCTTCCAACCCTCGTGGAATAATTATCTTATTTTTACAATTCACTGATCTGCTGTTGGTTCTTAATGCTGCTAAAGCCAAAAAGAACCTATCCTGGCACGGCACCAAGGTGTTCATTTCCCAGGATCTTTCTTCAGTGACTGCCAAACGTCGAAAGGAATTTCTGGACCTTCGCCCTGCTCTCCGCTCCTTGGGTGCAAGATATGGTTTGTTTCATCCCTGTCTATTTAAAGTTACCTTCCTTAACAAAACTTCCACGTTTGAAGACCCAGCTGATCTCCGCAGATTCATCCAATCCCAATCTTCTGCATCAATGGAAACTACCCTTCTTCCTCTGGATCTTGACTTTTATATTTTTCTCATTGTGATATTATATTGAAGTTGTTATTCTAATTCTTTATTGCCTCCTCCTCTCTCCTACTGTTACTATATATCAACATCTATTTCCTTTACAGGTACATTGTTGGCTTTATCCTACTCTCTCTCATATTCTCTATTCTTATTTCTGTGATTATTAAACACTTTGCTATACTACCTGCTCCCCCTTGCTATTCATACTATTATTCTTTCTGTCCATCACCATCTTTTTCTTTATTTGTTTTATCGCTTTCCTAAATATTCCTACTTTTACTTCCTCTTCTTCTTACTCTATTTTTGGTCCGTCATTGCTTAATTAATTTCATTATTTGTTCCCCTTTTTCTTATATACATCTTTTATTATATTTACAGGTTCACCGTAATCACTAGTTTTTATCCCTATCTCATACTCCCGCTCCTGATCGAGTTTATTGTATAGATGTCCTGGTGTGGTATGTTGCTCCCTGTTGGGTGTGCTGTTTCCGTTGTCCCTTGCCGCATCTCGTTTTTGTCTCTTGTTCCTTAAGGTACGTATTACAGTCGTCGTTTTGACATGTGCTGTCTTCTTTTATTCTTCTTCCCTCCTTCCTTCCTTTCCCCCCTTCCTATTGTTTCTAATCCTCTTTCTCCCTCTTTGATCTTACACTTTCCATTTTCCTATTGGTTATCTTCTTTCCCTCCCTTTCTTATCTTTCATGCCTTTGATGATGCATATTTTGTATTTTATGTCCGTTCAATGTTTTTACATTCAGAGTTATCTCCTGGAATGTGAAAGGTTTTGTTAATCCGATTAAAAGACAGAGAATACTCTCTCATTTGGCATCTTATAACCCAGATTTAGCTCTTTTACAGGAGACCCATCTTACAGATACTGAGGCGTTAAAATTAAAAGAGGTTGGGTGGGTTCAGTTTTATTCTCACCTACCACTAATAAGAAAAACGGTGTTATATTATTATGCCATAAGAATTTGAATTGTAAGATTATTTCACAAGAAACTGATACAGAGGGTAGATGGTTGTTGGTTAAAATGTTGATCAATAAAGTTCCTTTAACTGTTTTCAATATATATGGTCCTACACAGCCTGATTGTACTTTTTGGCCTCTGGTTACTCAGAAATGTATACAGTTCAGAGATGATCTCTTTATATTAGGAGGTGATTGCAATCAAATAGTCGATCCCTTCCTTGACCGCCAATCTCAAGTTCGCTTCACTCCCCACAAAACTCAAACATTTTCTTAACACTATCTCTCAGACACACCTCGTTGACTCTTGGAGACTCTCCCATCCTGATACTTTAGACTTTTCTTTTTTCTCTCCTCCTCATAACTCTCTTTCCTGTTTAGATTATATATTTCTTTCTCAATCTCTTTCTCAAAATCTGATATCCTCCTCTATCGAACCTATTGTCATCTCTGATCATGCCCCAATTGTGACAGATCTCGACTTGCTCCCTCCACGTCCCAGGTCCTCCCGTTGGCGTTTTAACAATCACCTTCTTTCTGACCCTTTTTTCTCTTCCTCTTTTCATTCTTTTGCCAAGGAATTTTTGACTTTAACAGTGACCCTGATACCCCTCCTCATATACTATGGGATTCCTTTAAAGCTACTGCAAGAGGCTTTATTATAGATTTTGTATCCAAAAAAGAAGCGGTTCCTTCAACAACAAAAAGTCTCCTTAACACATATTAAGAATTTAGAACATACATTTTATACTTCTTCCATGGACACTATACCAACAGATTTGATACGAGCCAAATTAGCGTTCAATAAATCTTCGACCGATAATGCATCCTCAATACTTCTCCGCAGTAGCGCTCGCTACTATGGTGGTCGTAATAAAGCAGGAAAACTTCTTGCGAATTACCTTAAAGTACGCAAAGATCGTACTTTGATTGAATCTATTTGCTCTTTAGATGGTTCTCTCATCTACAAAAACCAGGATATTCTTAATGAGTTTAAACGTTTTTATGAAGACCTTTACACTCCAGAATCTCCTCCATCTTCCTCCCTTATCCAAACATACCTTAATAATCTCCCAACTCCGTCTAATTCTCATCTAAATCTCTCGAACCTTGAATCAGATTTATCCTTTAATGAATTATCCACTGCCTTACTTTCTCTAAAGAAGGGTAAGACTCCTGGTCCAGATGGATTCTCTGTTGAATTTTACCTCCATTTCTCTAACCTATTACTTCCTAAGCTCTTTAATCTTTTCCATTCATTTGTTTTAGCTGGTAAGACGGAAGGCACTTTTCGGGAGGCCACAATCTGTCTTATACATAAAGAAGGTCGAGATCCTATGTTTTGTCAAAATTACCGCCCAATTTCACTAGTTAATGTTGATTATAAACTGTTTGCCAAAACACTTGCTTTACGCCTAGACCCTCTTATGCCCAAATTGATTGGTAAGGAGCAGTGCGGCTTTGTCAAGGGTAGATTGACTTCAGATAATTCTCGTCTTTTTCTTAATGTCTTGAACAAAATTTCCTTCCTCTCCGAATCCTTGGCGGCCATTTCTGTCGATGCCGAAAAAGCTTTCGACAGAGTTGATTGGTCCTTTTTGTTTGCATCTTTGAAATGGCACGGCTTTGGTCCCAAGTTAATTTCTCTTATTTCATTATTATATTCTGCCCCTAGAGCTTCAGTATTAGTTAATGGCTATACTTCTTCTTATTTTTCTCTTCAACGCGGTGTCCATCAAGGCTGCCCCCTCTCTCCTCTTCTCTTTGTCTTGGCTCTTGAGCCGTTCCTATCTTCAATTCGTAATAACGATTCCATTTCAGGATTCTCCTATGGGGATCATCACCTGAAACTTTCCGCCTATGCGGATGATATTTTACTCTTCATTTCTACACCTGAAACTTCTATTCCTCCTTTATTACATGAATTCACTTCCTTTTCCCTTGTGTCTGGCTATAAAATTAATTCAGACAAAACTGAAATTCTTCCTCTTACTAAATTTTGTTTACCCCACTCTTTTTCTTCTACTGGTTTCGCATGGAATAACTCAAAAATCAAATATTTAGGTATGTCGTTCTCCAATTCTATCACGACTTCTGTCAAATTAAATATGTCTGCCGCTATATCTCGAATTGACAAATTACTTTCCTCTTGGAACCCCCTTTTTCTCTCTTGGTGGGGTCGTTTAGATTCAATCAAAATGATGATCACCCCCATACTGATTTATACTCTTTCTATGCTCCCCGTCCATATTCCCTCCTATTATTTTAAGCAGATCGATTCTTGCCTCTCTAAGTTTCTCTGGAAGAACAAGAAGGCCAGGATCTCTTTATCTTCTCTCCGCACGCCAAAGTCTAATGGGGGTGTGAACTTTCCTGACTTTCGTCTATATCATAAGTCATTTTCTCTGCGGCAGGCATCGAAGTTGCTCCTTTCCGAGCTCTCCCCTTCACCCCCTCTGGCTATCTATTGAACAAATTTTATCATTACCCTTCTCTCTTAAAGAAGTTATGTTTTTCGGCCAAAAACCCTTTTACCTCTCTTCCCCTGTTTAAACACACTTGCTCCCTTTTGAAACCCTTGCTACACTCTAATCCCGTTTCTAGAGAATCTTTTCTAGAATCTCCATTATGGCACAATTCCCTTATTCTCATTAACAACAGGACCATTTTTTGGAAATCTTGGAGATTGAAGGGTATAATTTGGGTTAAAGACCTATTTGATGGGTTATCTCCCTGTTCCTTCCCTCAATTCCAACTCTTATTTCATTGTCCTCGATCCTTCTTACAGAAATTCATTACTCTTACCACAATTATTCTAGACACTTACTATTCGCTTCCCTCTTCATCTCCTCCTGTAGTTCAAAATTCTCTTCTTAAGATACTCCTTTCTCTACCTAAAGCATCTCTTATCTATAAATATTTTTCCGCTCCTAATTTAGAACGCACAAAAAACAAATTGGAACTTTCTTGGGAATCAGACCTGGGGTGCGAATGGACCATCTCCTTTTGGGACAAACTTTGGTCCCGTTCTCTTAAAATCTCACGCTCTGCCTCTGTTACTCAATCTATGTTTTTCTTTATCATAAACTTTATCTCACCCCTGTCTCTATCGCTAAATTTTCTCACTCCACTGTCTCTAACTGTTGGACCTGTGGCTCTTCAGCTGCTGATCTTATTCACCTTTTCTTTCTCTGTCCCTCGGTTTCCACCTTTTGGAAGAAAGTCTGGTCCTACATTTCTCGTCTGTTCCATCCTTCTATCCCTTATTCCATACCTCTTCTCTTCTCTGGCAGTTTATCTGATTCTTTAGACCTTCCCTCTCATAATCATGGTCTTTTTGATCTTATGATTTCTCTAGCTTTCCAACACATTTCTCTGAACTGGAAAAATCTTACAAACCTCTCGACCCAACACTGGTGGAATAATCTTTGCCATTTTCATCGACTTGACATTGCTTTCGCCTCCTCATGTAAATCAATGGCTAATAGAGACCTTTTCTGGTTGCCTCTTACGATTCATTTAGATAATCTGACTTTGGCTGATAAATCCCATTTACATTCTGAAAATTTTAAACCTCCGGGAATGTTTATTTCCTCTATTCTCTGCTTTTTTACCATGGTTGGCTTATCGCTTCTATTTATCAATTGACATTCTAATTACACTCATTGGTAAATATGCATTATCTCATTATATCAATGTGTAAGATTTCCCCCCCTCTTCCCCATCCCCTTAAAAGAAAAATTTTAAATAGCTTTTGTTCCCTTTCATATACTTGCCAATTTTTCTATCGTGTTTATTTTTACTATGTTTAATCTGTTTGCTGGCCTTGTATTTCTTGCCTTTTTCAAAATAAAGCTTTTCAAACATAAAAAAAAAAGAAATGGGATTGCCTTTGTGTGGTGTAGTAGATGTAAATGTTCTGGTGACATTTTGTGAGAACGTGCGGAAAATTTGGAGGATTGTTGGTAAGCTCCAGGCAATAACTATGTTGGATAATTCCTAGCACCCATTTGTCTGTAGTTATCGTTTGCCAGATGGGGAGGAATTGTAAAAGATGTCCCCCGACAGGTGTTAAATGATCGGGGGGAAGCGTAGGCAAGTAGCTGTTTGTTAGGGGAGGGGGAGGTACGTGTTGTGGAACCTTTACCTCTACCCTTGCCATTGTTACCCCTGTACCCTCCTCTAAAGAAGCCTCTCGAGGAGGAGGATTGATTGCTGCCCTTGTAGGGTGCAGCAGTAGTGTCTGAAGAGATGGTCTTGGACCCCCCACGATAGAAGGAGCGACGAAAGGAGCCACGATTTGAAGGAGACTGTAGTGCTCCCATAGATTTAGCTACTTCCGTATCTTTTTTCATCTTTTCTAAGGACGTATCTACTACGGGTCCAAAGAGATGCTGTTTATCGAATGGTGTGTTCAAAATGGATTACTGGACTTCAGGTTTAAATCCAGAGATCCTTAACCATGCATGCCTCCTTAATAATACACTAGTATTGATTGCTCTAGCTGAAGTGTCAGCAGCATCTAAAGCACACCTAATTGATGAATTTGAGAAGAGCTTTCCCTCTTGGACTAGGTGTTGAGCTTTAGCCTAATGCTCATCTGGTAGAAATTGGAGCAACTGCTACATTTCGACCCAGTGTGCCCTATCATACCTGGCTAGAAGGGCCTGTGTGTTGGAAATACGCCAGTGATTTGCTGCTTGGGCGGCTACCCTTTTACCGGAGGCGTCTAGCAGTCTGGACTCTTTGTCTGGAGAGGAGGCGTCCCTTGAAGTTTGTGAATTGGCCCATTTACGGGCATTAGAGACTACTAAAGAGTTTAGTGGTAACTGCCCTTTAATAAAAGCTGGATCTGATGGGGCAGGCTTGTACTTTTTGTCTATCCTGGGGGTGAGAATGCGAGCATGAACAGGGTCTTTGAATATATCATCTGCATGTCTCATCATGCCTTTGAACATAGGGAAGAGTGTGAGTGGACTTTTGTGAGCTACTAAGGGTTTCAAATAGAAAGTTCTCTTCTAGGGATTCTTTATGTAATTGTACCCCATGATACTCTGCAGCTCTAGATAGTAATTATATGTACCCTACATTGTCGTCAGGTGGGGAAGGCTTGGTAGGGTAAAGGTCTGGGTCATTATCTGTGGGTGAGTCAGTGTTATAGTCTTTCCGGGGATCTGCTGGTAAAGGATCATCCCCACCATTTCCATCATCCTCAGGTTGTTGAGAAGAGTTAGTTGGTGTAATTAGTAAGTGATGTAACGGTGGAGAAGGAGGTGATGGAGGAGGAGGAGGAGAAGAGGGTTTAGTACCAACATGCTTCCTCTTCAAAGGAATATGATGTGTCCTCTGACTCTGGTTTATGTTTCTGAGGCAATTTGGTAGAAAGATGTCCTGTCTGAGGATTAATGTAGAGTTCTTTCTGTTTGGGGTCCGATTTCGGGGGTGGGATGTCGAAACAGGGGTCCTGATGTTGCAGAGGAGCATCTTTCCGTTTTGGACCCAAAATTTTCGGGGCCGAAGGTTTAAGTTCAGAAGCCGATTTTGGTTTCGGCGTCGAATGTTTCGGCTCCAAAGCAGTTTTCGGTTTCGAGCCAGAAGGTTTCGGCTCGGTGCCCGACTTTGGCCGACTCGATGACGAGTCTGAAGGCTTTGGTGCGTGTTTCGGTGCCGAGCCGGAAGGCGGGGCGTTGGAAACATCTTCTCGGTGCCGACCGTGGCCCGAAGGCAGAAGTGGGACCGGAGCCTTTTGCTTGGGCTGAATAGGTATTTGGGGCAAGGGGTGTTCAGCACTAACGATACGTTGACCTTGCGGCACGTGTTCTTCCATGTCAGAGTCCAATTCCGAAATGGATACAGGTTCTTCCTCTTCTTCTTCGGCCCCTTGCGCGTCGTAATCTTCTTGCTCGGAACCTTCTCCAAAGATGTCCGGCGTGGATTCAATGTTTTGGCTCTGCATTTCACGATGTCGAGCCCGACTATCGTGGAGTGTTTTCTGCGAACGGAAAGATTTGCCCGCGTCGCAGCTCTGTTCGTTGTGCTCCGGACATAAGCACAAGTTGCACACTTCGTGCAAGTTGGAGCGCGGGTACTTCGCGTGGCACCAGGGACAGAATTTGAATGGAGTCCGTTCTATCGACTGCGAGGTGGACCGACGCGGTGAGGCCCGACGGACTTCCACGGGTTTTCCGATCAAAATAGAAGTTTTGTCGACCGATATAATACGCGGAGAAGTGGGATACGCGTACAAAAACAATACCGTCTAGGGAAAAGTGGATTGCGCACCGAGGGGAACCCGAAGAACGGTTTCGAACCGGAGCGCAGCAATACACTTCCGAACCCGATGGCTGAAAAAAAAAGTCTAACAATGGAGTCAGTGCCCATGAGCACTATCACCGAAAGGAGGAGTCACCTACCTCGTGACTGGAAAGACTTCTTCGAAGAAAAACAACTTGCAAACATCCGGACCCAACACTAGATGGCAGGAGTATGCATTGCATGTGATCTACAGCTCACATGCCTCAAACACATTGTTTACACATTCATAATTACATTAAAGTGAATGGGTTACCACCTCCTTTGAGAAGTCGGTAAACTATCACTGGTTTGCAACTGATACTGCGGTCGCAAACCACTGATACATGCTATCACAAATCTCTATTTGGAAGGGACCCCTAAATATGCCCCCCTCTGAAATAGAGATTTATTATGCCTTTCCTAACCCATTTTGCAAATAGTTAACCTGTCGCTAAATCACAAAATAGGTTTAGTACATAAAAAAAAAAAAAAAAATGTTTTCTTTGCAAACCCTGTGATTTTGTGAATTGCAGGCTTTGTGACCGCAAAATGGCTTTGCACATCTGGCACTTAGTTTGCTCTTGATGGAAAGGTAACTGGAAGCGCTGACTCGGGTCCATTTTAACACGCAACGGTCAACGCTTAAAAATATCTTACTGAACTATAAGAAAACTTTATATTTAATTGTGCCTGTGGAGGGTACTGTTTGATACAATATTTGTATGCTTAAACCTCAACTTTTCCTAAAGGACTCACCTTCTAACTTCTGCTTGGTGGTGTGACATTCTCCTTGCCCTCAGGCACACTACCCACGTTATCCAGTACCCGGAAGCAGTCTTATGGAGTCACGTATGAAGTAATTTCAGATTACATATATTTACATGAGATACCTGTAGAACATGCAACATTAGCTGAGCAGGACACTATTAGAAAAACCTCCAATGTTTACACAATGTGAAAATTCAACACTTACCTTAACTAGTATGTCCTTCACAACTTGAGTACTGTCATTATGTACACTGATGTAACTGGAAAATGTTTCAGCCAAGAAATATATTTCTGTTTCCAAAGAAAGAACACAGGACTCATTATGTTGCTAACAAATTATTATTACATTTGAAATTAATCCAAGTATGAGATAATAAATAAACTGACAACAGTTCTCAATTTCAACATTTTAGAAATACATGCTAGGCAGGAACTGAGACTTTGGTGCCCAACTCTTTCAGTGTTGTTAATGTAATGCCAGCTACCCCAATCAATCATTGAATGAAGGTGGCAGTTCAGAGACAATGTTTTATTTGGTCTCTGAAGCAGTAAAATAATAGGATATGGTCTTACTTAAAACAGAGATAAAAGGAAAATGTTACTAACCCTAGCCATCTGTTTGTAGGGTGCAGTGCTGTAGAATCATGTGTTCTGCATACTCCTATCATTGAGTGTAGGGCACAGATTTTTGCAACTTGTTTTTCTTTGAAGAGGATTTGAGTCACCAGATGTGTTGCGACTCCTCCTCAATCAACAATGCACCAGGACAAAGCCTCCACTTCAGATTTTTTCCATTCAATGGGTGAGTAGTGTAAATGGAGTTTAATGTGGAAGACAAGGGAACTGTGCATTGTGAAATGCAAGTTAAAAAAGGAAGAGAGATCATTGCTGGCTTCTGGGGAAGAGGGTGAGTGCATGTGAATCTACAGCACTACACGTATGAACAGATATTCGTACCGAACCGACACAGATGTTTGCAATAATGTTTTTAACACAGTTTGGCCAACTAAAGCCTTTTGACCGGCTTGAATGTGCACACAGTAGTGTTTTGTGAACATGTGGAGCTGACCAAGTGACCGCTTTACAAATGAAAGCCAAAGGGATGTTTCCTAGGAATGCCATGGTGGCTTCCTTCTTGGTTGTGAAACATTCCTTAGTAGCACAGATAGTGTGCACTTGTCCTTGGCATAGCAGGGTTGTATGCATTTAATGTCATACGGAAGAACTTGGACCAGTCTATGATTTTACATGATACATGATTTTAACTACTAGTTATGGGAGGTATAACCATTTTGAGGCCCTCCAAGAAGGCTTGAACAGGAATTTTGGAAAGGAACGTACGTTCCCTGTTTTGTATGCATGCTAAAACTGCAACCAGATGTAGAAGCATGGAAGTGGGTGCTATTCCAGCCTTTAGAGATGTAACAGGTAGCAGATAATGTCTTGCAAAGAGACTTTGGGGGAGGAGTAGCCCTTTCCTCTTTGCTGCATAGCAGAAATTGTGTACTGGGCTTGCTCATCTCGCACAGAATGTGCATGCATTCCTCTGGGACCTCCAAATTGCTAGGTGGAGCTATTTGGAGTCTGGGTTTCTGAGAAGAACCTGATGCCCAGTGAGAAGGTCCAGCTTCAGCAACATTTTCTCATGTGGGCTGCCCCACATCTCCAGAGGCATGCAATGCATGGCCCAGGTTGGTGCCTCTAGGATGAGAGTCGTGGATACCTGCCTCATGTTCCTCGCCACATTTGTAATGAATGGGTAAGGAGGAGGAAAAGCTTAAGTAAATATTCTGGACCAGTCCATCCATAATGTATTGCCCATTAATTGTGGACTTGGGTACCTGGTGTCAATGCTTTGGCATTGTGAGTTTTCAAGGGGGGCGAATAGGTCAATGGTCGTGGGCCTTCTGGAGGAATCAGTTGCCATTCATTGACTTCTTAATGTGTTCTGCTTAATGTGAACACAAAACCGTTATCTACCTTCAGCAGATGCTCTACTAACTGATGAATGTTGTTGTTAAAAGCTCAATGCTAAATTTCCACAGACAGTTGGGGGAGTGGATGTCACTCGTATCTGGATGTAGTACATGGCCAGCATGCTGTCCATCTTTATAAAACTGGTTTACCCTGCATGAGTTTGTGGTAACTCACTAAGGCTAGACGGATGGCCAAGAGCTCTAGGTAGTCGATGCGACACTCCTGATATAGTGGGGTTCAGGTGCCCTGAACAGTCATGTGGTGGAGGTGAGCTCCCAACCACATGAGTAAGGAATCTGTGGTACTAGTCACTTGCGGAAGGTGTTTGAAACAAAAAGCCTGCCAGCAACAAGTTGTTGCTGTTTCACCATGTTAGAGTGTGCAGAGTTTTGGCCTTCACCAAAACTTACATTGATCCTTGTGACCATTGCCTCCCAAGGCACTCCAGAAGTGGGCGCCTGTCCAAACTGGTGCACAGCACTATGGAAAAGCAAGAAGCCATCATCCCCAACAACTTTATTACCATCATTACATTAAGATAACAAGCTAGCTGAAAAAGAGGCAGCAATTTTTGGAATGCCATCATCCTCTCTATGCTTTCCAATGAGAGCATTTAGAGTGGACCATAGGAAGGGCTGGATCTATTGGGGCCAAAGGTGGGACATTTTCGTGCTAATTGTGAATCCTAACTGATGGAGTAAGGACACTACTATTTGAATGTGTACTAGTTTGTGTACTGCTACTCTTGATCAGCCAGTCTAGCTATGGAAAGATGGGAATAGTGTTTCTGACCAGATGCACAAGTACCACTTTTCAACATTTTGGGAACACCCTTGGAGCTGTGGTGACCCTGAAGAGTAAAACTCCGAACTGGTAGTGCTGTCCACTTGCCACAAAGCAGAGTTACCGTTTTGGGCATGATGAATGGGGAAATCGAAGTTGGCGACTTAAGTCCAGCACTGCCATGAAGTCCCCTTGTCAGAGCAGAGGGATGATATCCTGATAGAGGTCAAGTCAAAATGCCCTGACGGAATGCAATGGTTCAGCAGCTGAAGGTCTAGGATTGGTAGGAGGGACCCATCCTTATTGGGTATGAAGAAGTGGAGGGAGTACACTCTTGCCACACTGGTGCCATCTCAATGGCCTCTTTCCATAGATGCACCTGCACCCCTGCCTTGAGCAGCCAAAGATAGTCTGAGCTGAGGACTGACCATTGAGGCAGAATGTTTGATGTAGACCTCTAGGTAGTGCCCCTACCATACTACAGAGAGCACCCATCTGTCTGAGGTAATTCTTTCCCACAGGGGTACACAAAACCTCAGTTTTCCCCAAAGAGGTGGTGTACGATCAGGAGGCCGGGGGGGTAGAGGGACAAATTGCCCATTGCCGAAGCAAAGCGTGGCGGTGTAGGAGGATGCTGGTTTTAAAGCCTATGGAGACAGTGTCTTTGGCATCTAGGCCACATTTAATGTTGGTATTAGATATTCCCTTAACTTCCGCCACCAGCTCCTTTCCTCTTTTCCTGTTTGCCTTAGGGAGGTGTTTGATGACGTCTTCCATTTCCTCCCAGAGGTGTCTGTTAAAACGATGCAGCAGGCATACAGAATTTGCAATGCACCAATGAGTAGCAACCCCCACTGCCACACGCTTGCCAGCACGTCCATCTGCTTACTTTTCTTGTAGAGCACGGGACATTGCCTGCACAGAAGCACATATGCGATCCATGTGTACAGATAGTGAGTTGAATGGTACCGGACCTCTGGGTTTTCACTTTCCCCTGGAAATTATCAGTTGTCGATTTCAAAATGCCTTTGAGAATGGGGATGTACTGTACCAATCTCTGACTTTAAGAGTCTCTACGAGGAAATCATCCATGTTCTGGACACAAACATGCATATTCACATTGTGATAGTGAGGGGCCCACTGGATTACCACTTGATAACTGGTGGTGACATCAGGTGGGGAGGGCATAGCAGGGATAGAGACTAGATCTGTTTCATTGGCAGGATCTAGACTTTAGTCCTCCCATGGTCCTCCCCTTCCCTGGGTGCTAAAGGCTCCAACCTTAAGCCCTGAGGGTGGTATGGTCTACAGGTGTCTGAATCTGTGCGAGGAAACTCAGGAATGGGGTACTGAGAGTCTGGCTGTGGAGGTGTGACAAAGTGTGTGGTGGGGGGGCAGTGGTGAAGGGGAACACCTAGGAGCGGGGAGACAGTGGTGGGCACCAATGCTTTTGGTCCCCAGAGGTGTAGGAGGCTCAAAGAGTGACTCCTCCTCAAAGGCTAACCTGTGTTTCTTGGGAATAGGGGAGGGTATGTGTCTGGACTGAGGAGTAGTGGGCTTGGCTAGAATCTTACCCAAAGAGGAGTGGATGAATAAATTCTTTCGTTTCCTGTTGAGGACTTCTGTCAGTTGGAATGATTCCTCTGGGGTGTCGGATCTGGGCGTCAAGGGTTTCAGCAGCACTGGTCTAGGTGGGAATTTTGGTGTCGACTTTGGCTCCGAAGAGGAATGTTCAACATCTTGGTGTCAAGGAAAAGTATGGCTCGCCACCTTTTGGTGGAGACTTGCGCAACATTGAAGAAGGCTCTCTGGGTCAAGAGGTGTCCACTGGTGGAGCTAAACCAGAACGTCAGTGCCGGTCTAGACTGGACTATGACTTATAAGTAAAACAAAAGTAAAGACTTGATGCCCGACTCTTTCAGGAGCAGTGCTCTGCTTTGGTCTAGGGACGATTTGGAGGTCATGATGGCTGGCTTGCTGTGTCTGCCGCAGGATTTGGGCCCCAAGTGTGGCCTGGTATCAGTCCAGAGTACTTCAGGGCTCGGTGTCAGAGGCTTAAGAGGACATCATCTCTGGGCTCTTGTCCTACTGGGTGTATGGAGGGTCTGCGTCTCCCTCGTCTCTGAACAGATAATCTAGCCTAATAATATCAGGGGTTTTGGGGAAGGTTTGGTGTTGCTTTCGGTGATGTGCTGAATGTTATGTTCCAGATACAAACGAAGACGCTGTAATTCTTTCAGCACGGTTTATTCCAATCTCAAGCCAGATGGCAGCCTTTGCATTCACATCCACTATTCAACTGCCTTTTCGACTCCACCATCTCCTTAAGGGTGATAGAGGTGATCCTGTGCATGAAACCATTCTTCACAATAAACTCAGAAAAACACATCTCACACAAACATCCATGGTCCGCAATTATAGACTTAGAAGCCCTTCCTTATGACAAATGTCTTACCAAAAATTTAACACTGCTTTAGCATCGGCAATAGAAACAACCTTAACATCCGGCCTTTTTGAGAAGTGATCCACCACTACTATGGACAATTTACTGACTCCTTCCTTATCATGGACTGGTCCAAAGATATCTACCTCAATCTCTTCCAAGGATACTGCAGTGGAACAATGGGATGGAAAGGGGGGCGGAGCTTGCCAGGCTCAAAGATGGCCGCTGACTGAGCTTGCTCCGCAAGCTGTCTAATTCTATCCGCCAATATCTGCATATCACCCGGGGCCCGCCGTCTGAAAAGCTGCCTAGAACCGCAGTGTGTGCTGAGCTAACCCTCGAAGTGTAAATCGGGCTGAGATTCGTGCCCGGAGTCTCACTGTACGATGCTGCGTTGTCGCGCCTTCCGGCGCCGGGAGAGGAGGAATGTTGGGATGCGGCCTGCCCTGGGACGCGAGCGCCCCGTGAGGCCTGGCTCCCGGCCTGCGGTGGGCGTACCTGGGTTCCCTTTGCTGACCTCGCCTCTTTGGCGTGAGGGCCCTGGGGGCTCGCCAAGCGGGCTCGAAGAACGATCCCGGACACGCGCCTGGAGCACGGGTGAATGCTGTGACGTCGCGGGGCCTCCCGGTGCTGGAAGGTGCGGAGCGCGAAGGTGAAACCTGCTGCGGGCCGCGTGAACACTGTGCGGGCTGGTTTCCGGCCTGAGAAGCGTGGACCAGAGTCTCCCGGACCTGCCTAATAACAGCGGTGAGTGGCGCATCGGCGTCAGTCTCACGCCCTACCTAGACCGTGACTTAATGGTGGAGCCTCGCCTGAGCGGATCGGTCACGGTCCTCCCACCCAAGCAGTGCAGCGAACAGTTATTGGACCCCTCCCGTCACCTGTAAGCTTCCTGGCCCTGGTTTGATCCTGCACAGAGCAGAGGCAGTTATAGCGTGCTGCTTTCCGGCCCGAGTGGTGATTGTTGAGGGTGGCTATTTTGAACACTGCTTTCTCCCTCAGGCCTCACACCATCGTCGGGCATGGCTATGCCCTGGCTCCAGAGCTAGGATGGCGGGCCCTGGGTTTCGTGTCTGCTGGAGGAGGCTTGTCAGTGTCCTGATCGCACCCTCTCGAACTGTCTGCACTGGGCACGACTGCGGCTGGGCCCCCCTAGCGAAGGGTGCTACTATGCCGAGCCCTTGGTCGGGAAATAGGGCTTTGGGCTCTGATATCAGCCTTGTGAGCAAAGTTTGCCCCACTATCTCTGGGATTACACGGCATGGGGGTCCCTGTGGCCTACATTAGTTGCTACATAACTTTCCACGTGGGCGACACCATCACAATGGGCAAACCTGATAAATCTCAGCCAAAGTTAAACTTTGACCAACAAAAGTCCAGACACAGGGATGAGGCCTCGGAAATGGCTGCGGCGGGGTCGAGCGAAGAATCTGAGGTCACAAAGTGAGACATCAAACAGATCCTGGCGACAATGCAAAAAATCCTATCCACTATTGACGGGAAAATTGACTCTCTATCATATAGAATGGACCAAATGTCCGAACGGCTGGACAAACAGGCGGAACGCCTGGATATGTCAGAACGGCGCATATCGGAGGTTGAGGAGGCGCAGACTGATGTATACAACACCCAAAAGCAGATGGAGAAAGCCTTGACTGCTTTACAGGACAAAACTGCGCATTACAGGCCTTCCGGAATCCACTGCAACTGGGGTCATGGAATTCTTTGTGGAAAAACTACTAACCACCTTGCTGGGCGCCGAACCATTGTCTATGTTTGTCGTAGAGAGTGCGCACCGGTCGCTGGGCTCCAGGCCCTCCCCTGGCACCCCACCGCGTCCTATCATCGCTAAATTACTCAACTACAGGGACAGGGATGTTGCTCTAAAGAAGGCCAGAGAATTGGGTGAGCTGAGATCTGAAGGCTCCTCTATCTCGCTATTTCCTGATTTTACCCTGAAGGTTCAAGAGGCCAGAAGGCAATCCCAATGAAACGTAAACTGAGAGAACAACACATAGAATACGCTATGCTGTACCCCGCTAGGCTGAGAGTTGTGATTAACCGCACAGCCAAGGTTTTCTCTGACCCTAAATCTCTCCAAAAGGCCCTCAAAGAGTGGAATATAGCGGGATCACACAAAAAAGCCCCGATCTCTGAGGATGGGGCAGCTGGTTCGGCTGGAAATTTGGATGAAAATGAGTAGCTCTTGACTGATGTTTCCATCTAATCATGTTTTGTCTTCCTATTTTTGCTAGATGTCCATAATAAGGGAGATAACTAGACTGTCAACCTGATCATTAGGAATGCAGCTTAGACCAAACACACCCTCCAGACTAAGTGGGTATGAACTATCTACGGGTCGCACAGATAAGTCGCACTAAAGTTTCCTTCCCACTTGGTCTATTCTATTACTTGTCTAGAACGGGCGGTTTCTCCCCCGTGGTAATAAATCACTCCATGCTAGATGGCGGGGTTATGTTGGTTATTAGATGTAATGGCCGGTAACTTCCGCCCCCGCCGGTTACCTCCTGATTGGTTCGATGTCATTTTTAGTCTATGTGTAATTTTTATGATCATAAGGAATGTTAAGTATTGTTATAGGGGGGTGGGAGATTGCTCACATATGCACAGTTGGGTAATGCATTGCGTGGGAGGGGCAGAATTCAGACATTTAACACATTCACACACAACACTCAACTTCCCTATTCACCCCAGGCCATGAATAAAACTGTTCAACTCTACTTTTTGTTTTAACTATACCCAAGTGACCTTTGTGGCACAAAGCAACAATTTTGTTATATAGAGTAACAGGGTGTATCATTCATCCGCCTCTCAATAACACATTATTCTCAACCGAAAACACATTTCTCATCTCCCAGAATGGACTTAAGCTCTCATCTAACATCTTCTTCCCAGGCCATTCTTTCTTCAAAAATTTGGATACATTTCCCTAAACACTGTCCTTGAGAAACTCACTTTCCCAGTCCTCCCACTTCACACCTCAAATCTCCTCTTCAGACAAACTAGCAACCAAATACTCTTCCCATTCACTCTTAACTTCCAATTTCATAGGTAGAGGCATCCTACTCTGAAAATCTGCATCTTTATTCTGTACTCCTGGCACATACTGTAGATTATAATTGTAATCCAACAATTGTACAGACCGTCTTGCAATCCTAGGAGAAGTATTTTTGAGTCCATGTGTGGTAAGTACCTTTGTCAAGGCCTTATGATCAGTATGCAAAACTCTTGTTCCCCACACACACACACTGACGAGTGTCTCAGCCCCCACACACAGCTCAACGTTTCTCTTTCTATAACCAAATATTTCGCTTCAGTTGGTGTCAAAGCACTAAAAGCAAAAGCTATAATAACTTGCATCCAGCATCATTGATCTGAGATAAGACTGCCCCTAAGACTTACCACTAGCATCAGTAGAAACAATGCTTTTACATTTTGGGTCACACCCCTGTAAAAATGGCGCTTCACATATTTCCTTCTTGATACTTTCAAATGCAAGTTAGCACTCCTGGGATCGCTCAAACTTGTGTCCATTTTACAACAATTGTCTAATGTGGTACATCTTCACAGACAAATTATTCACAAATTTTGAATAAAACTCAGCGAACCCTAAAAAGCATGTACCTCATCTTTGATCTGAGGTTTGGGAGCCAACTTAATAGCTTCCGCAAGGTCTTCTTTGAGTCCCATCATATTCCTCCTTACTTTCCTCCATGATCGATATGTCATCTTGGTAAAAAGTGACATTTTTTACAACCTTAAACAATGAATACATGAGGCATTTAAACATCGCTGCTGCGGGAGCTAATCAAAAGGAACCCTCCTAAACTGGTAACACCCTATTAGTGTGATAAATGAAATAATATGTTTACTGTGATCATGCAAAGGAACCCGATTGTAAGCCGCTGTTAAATCTATAATCAAAAACCATTTCATAATCATGGTAAGTGCCAATAACTTATTAGTACGCGGTAAAGAAATTTATCAATAAAGATGTTCCAATTGAGGTCTCTCATGTCGATGCACAACCTGACAAGTCCATTGGGTTTTCTGGCTACAACCATGA
Organism: Calotriton arnoldi; assembly: GCA_963921515.1. Lineage (NCBI taxonomy): Eukaryota > Metazoa > Chordata > Amphibia > Caudata > Salamandridae > Calotriton > Calotriton arnoldi. The sequence continues at coordinate 3,696,510 of CAWUFW010000014.1, read as the reverse complement.
GAGCCATCCAGTCAGAGGACTCAATTTATTCAATAATGCCAGCATTCTCCAATTTGTTTAGTTCTGCAATTACCTCTTCTTTAATTGTCAAAGGTACACCCCTCACCTTGTGCACACATGGTTGTGCATCTTCCTTAAGAACAATCTTATGTGCAAAGTCCACAAGTTTGCCAATGTTCCCAGAAAATAGTCCTCGCAGGTGAACCATTAAAAGTTGTGTGTGCCCCTCATTGCACATACACAGAACGCTTGCTAATAACTCTTAGTAGCAGTTCAGTTGTGGGTAGGGTCCTGTTAGAACCCCTTTCAGGGGGCCACGAGGCACGCAGGAGCTACTGGGCCCAGCCGTGGTGGTTGAGACCTTTTAAACCTGATGTCCTGGTGCCCGACCTACTATGGATCCTAAACAACAGGGCCAAGTACCCCTTCTGCACTTGACTCTTAGTTGAAGCTCTGGATGAGCACAGGAAAAAAGTATGATGGAACAGCTAATGGAACTGCTGCCTTAAACAGAACAGACGATCCTGGTCATAGTGACTGACAGCCCAGTGTTGCAGGGTCATTGGTCAAAGGGTTCAACCACCAGAGGTTCTGCTGTAAGGAACATGGCACTTTCCAAGACTAACTAGAGCAGGGGAACGGTGAGCTTAGTAGCCAGAATATCTGCTGCGTTTTGGCATCTGGAAACCTTTGTGTTGGATTTTGGTGATGAATACCCAAAAAATATTGTTGGATTAATTTGAGGATAGCAATCGGTCTGAAAATCAAAATAAAGGATGCCTTGCATGTTTTTCCTGTCAAATAGAATAATGTACAAACAAAAACGAAAGCTACAGACTTTCATCTTGTTATACTAATCAGAAGCATTCATAAAGGCAAATGTAAAGCACTGGCCTATTAAATACCCTTCAAGCAAACCAGAACGTTAACTAATCAAACAGCTATAATATGACACAAAGCAGCAAGGCAAGGCAGACCTACAGACAAAAGGCAGCTTGAAGATAAACAATGGCTAATATTCGGAGAGTTTATTAAAGTGCCAGGGAATTCTAATAATGTTTATCCTGCCCTCTATACAAGCCACTAGATGGATGCAGTTAAACAGAAGAAACATGTGTTACCTGGTTCGCTTGACATATCTTCTGACTTACTAGTGGAGGCATTTTTAATAGCCAATATAATATTTTTTAGTTTCTTTTACAGAGATGTTACTTCTTTGTCACTTGACTTTCTGAACAGAGTACAATTCTATGTCAGGACCGGAAGCGAGGATTACGGTCTACTTTCTTCAGTTGTAACGGCAGCCATTTTAGACAAACAAACGAAACCATTGGGAAAAATGGAATTACATCAACCCAGCCAAACAGCATATAGGGTATTTCCTTACAATTTCTTGTTGACTCTCCTGCCCCCTCTTTCTCTCCTGCTCCAGCAGCCGAAGGGAGGTGCCTTGGGCATCCTGGCCAATAAGATTGTTTTGTTGCTGCATAACTGCTCCTTTCTCTCTCAGCGCGGCTGCGGGAGCACTCACGTTTCAGGTTTATCTTCGCCATAGAAGGAGGAGTCAGGAGATGGTGTTGCGGTGCAGTCATCCGGCTGCCAGAGAAGGCCACACCGTTTTCTTTTATGCATCGCACTTGAAAGCGAATCTCTCTTTTCCCTGCGGCTGGCACGCTCTCTCCAGCAATTTCCTGAGAGCACAGAGTAGCACAACCGGCCACAGAGTGTGTTTGAGAAACTGCCCCTGCCGCCTGGAGTCTGAACGCCCTAGTAAGGGGTCTGTATTTAATTCTAATGCCATAGAGGCATAGTGCTTCACAGTGCTAGTGTTGGGACAGCGACCCAGTTTTGTTTTCCTCTCCTCACTATTATACTGGCTCCTTGAGATCCAGTGGGTGTTTGGTGTACCTGGGCTTTGGACTCCCTGATTGGCCCCCTAGGCCACACATTAATCCATAGGTAACCCCCAGTACCATCTTGCCTATACATAAATAATGCAGGAGTCTGAAAACTCTTACATGGAAGAGGAGTGTCTCCTAATTCCCCATTGATGACATTTTCTGTGAGGCGATTGGCGCCTTCATACATGAAACCTCAGATGCAGTGGCGCCCATAGAGCATAAACTCAAGCAAATGGCAGAAAAGTGCTTTAAACCCCTCTTTCTGAGGGAAGACCTTGTCAGAACGTTGGTCCCCCAACCTCAAGGGCAGCCTGACACAAGACCCATAGACACCAAGAGAAAGCGCATATACGACGCTGGGGTCGACCTAGCCGCTTTGACAGACTCAAGAGGGTGTTTATTGGTCATGCTCATCCACTGGGGTTCAAACATCTCCCTTTCCCGCAACTGGGGCCCTGGACATGCTCCTAGAGATATTCAGCTCTCTGGCCAAAATCCTCAACATGGCTGAGAATGCCAAGACATCTGGCTCATAGCCCCAGACATACTCTCTGGGTGAGCTCAATGGGCCATCATATTCCTGGGGAATGCCAACTGTGCCCTTTCCATGGAGCAGTGCAGATCTCTACTATCAAAAAAGAACTGGAGCTGGGGGACCTGGCAACCTCAGAAGCAGGCCAAATTGCACGGGGGACATTTTGGAGACCCTTTTATAAAAGAGTTGAGCTTGTGTCCATTTTTAACTCGCTAGACGAAGCCCAGGCCTCCATAAAAATTATTTTTAACCCCGGGTTTTCGCCAGGGCTGACTGTGGTAGGGGGCGCTCGGCCGGATTTCCAGTATTGAGCACCTTCCAGAGGCCAGGGATCCAAACGGGGACAATGCCAAGACCCCCTCAAGATTCTGAGGTTTTTACCCCACCAGAGGCTACCCTCACCAGCGAGGCTCAAGGGGAGATCCCAGAGGAGACAGCAACCAAGGTACCTCTCACGATGAGTGTACACCTTTTTTGCCACAAAAGATGGGACAGGTTGGCAGGTTTTGCCCACAATTGGAGGACAATTGCAATGCACTCATGGGTCCTTCAAACGATTCAGGGATTCCAAATCAAATTTTACAGATCCCCATTAGAACCTTCCCCCCAGCCCACTCTCTTCAGTCGGAACTGTCAGAACAGCTACTGACAACAGTTGACCTCTTGGAGTCACTGGGATTTATCATCAATGGGGCGAAGTCGATCTTCTCCCAGGCACAGACACTCATTTTCTTGGGCTTTGTGGGCGACTCAGTTCGAGTCACCTTGAATCTTCCCTATGAAAGCTCACCAAAATCCGACACGAATTAAGGGAAACTGCGGCTAGACTGACCACTTCCATCCGGCAGATTGCCAGGATAGTGGGGTTTTTATCATCTTCCAGACAGGCCACTTTCGTGGCGGGCTCATTCGCAGGGAAATGCCGGACCAGACAGATTGGTCAGACCAAGTCGCAATGCTGCGTCATCTTAAAGATGGAGGTGGGGGAGGGAACAAGATCGAAGGCATTCTTGGTCTGGCTAAGAGTTTCTGAAACTATTTCCTTGAGAATCAAATCTTTGTGACAGTAGAACAATTCCTGGGTACTGCCAATCAGGTGGCGGACTAGAAGTCACGATACCTGCACTATGTGGATCTTTGGAAACTGGACCCATCGGTGTTCCAAGCAATCATGACCAGATGGGGCTCATTCACAGTGGATCTCTTTGCATCTCGCCTGGATCATCAACTAGCCAGGTACTTCAGCTGGAGACCGGATCCCAGTCTGGTAGAGACGGACGCCTTCCTACAGAATTCGGAGGCAGAAGTAGGATATGCATTTCCCCCGAACTCAAAGATGAAGAAGCTCTCGGCACAAGCTCTGAGACAACGGGCAGACCTGGTGGTGGTGACCCAGACCTGGAGATCTCAAGTGTGGTATCCGGTTCTGATGGAACTTTCCTGGGATTCTCAAATTTGTCGAATTCTGTTTCCAGGTCTCCTCAGGGATCCCGCTGGGAATCCTCATCATCTGGTTCTGAACAACACTCTACAATGTATGGCACGGAGGATTACAGGGTATGATGGAAAGTCCCAGGCCTTTTACTATAGGCTGCAACACTATTCTCCAGGGCATGGGCCGAAAGCACGGTCAAGCGGTATAGATCGGCTTGGTTTCGATGGATGGGTTGGTGTCATGAGAGACATCTGGATCAAGTGGGGACAGGAGCTGTACATATTTTGAACTTCCTCGCTTCCCTAGCCTCAGATGGCATGGCGTATAGGTCGATTAATATCTTCTGATCGGCAATCTCAGTGGGACATGCCTAGATTGGAGACCACCCTGTGGGGGAACACCCACTGGTCTTTAAACTCCTTAGGGGCATTTGATTATCCTTACCCCTAGAAACACAGTATTCTGTCCTTTGGGGCGTTAACAAAACGTTAAATCTGTTTCTCTCCTGGCTCAGCAACAAATACCTATTCAGAAAGGAGTTGTCAGCGAAACTGGCTACACTGTTATGCCTAGTGTCCTGCAGATGAGTGTCAGAGCCCTGGACATAACAGGTAGAGTACTTACCTCAGATGGGGTTACCTTCCACATATCTAGAAGCACAAAATCTAATTCTTGCATTGTTTCATACCCCGCCTTTGTGAAGTCTCCCAAATTATATGTGGTCTGCAGTATTAAGACATACAAGGCCATAACAGAAGACATCCGTCCCCTAGGGGAAAGACAACTACTCATTGCCATTAGAAAGCCCCACAAGGCAGTCTCCTCCTTTACTATTGCTAAATGGGTCCAATGGGCCATGCAGGAGTTTGGTGTAGACACAAAAATGTTTGGGGCATATTCTGTGAGGGGAGCTATGGCATCAAAGGCGTACGCCCTTGAGGCCCGTTTGGAAGACATGGATTTATGGATCAATTCGGTTTATTTTATAGCCAAAGCAAAACATTTGCATACACAGCTATCCGCCTACAACCCAGTGGCCAGAAGTGTCATCATGGATCAGCTAGAATCAAAACTTTACATAGCTGTCTGCCTACAACCCTGGGGCCGGCAGCGTCGGTAAGGCACAGCAAGTCAAAACAATACAAAGTCCCCTGAAATGCCCCCCCCCACTCGTCTCCTTCTAAAGAGAAAGTTGAAGTGACCTATGACTACGGTGTAGTGGCTTTTTTTTTTTTTACTTTATTTTTCAATTTTCCAGATAAAAAAAACAAAAAAAAAAACAATACATTGGCATCAATGGAGAACGTATGCATACACATCATTAAAAGCAAGTACAGTCGCATGAGTCACATGGCCGAACCAAAGAATGTAAGTACAAGGGGGTCAGGAAAGCCCTCCATAAGCCCAGCCCAATGGGGCGAGGTCGGCAGGGAGGGCACCCCCTACCAGCGGGTGTAGTGGCTTTTGATGGCAGTCTAAGTGGGTGCGTGTCGGCATTGAACGCTTAGGGCAAGGTTGGTCCTTCAGATGTCTCAGTGGTGGAGAGCAAGCATAGCAATATAAAATAAGTTGGGCAGGGCAGCTCGTTAAATCCAGAGGACAGAATAGCAATGAATGGTGCTCACAAGTCAGGGTATGAGTCATTTTTCAGCTCGACTGCGACGCTGTGTAGTCGGGGACCCTGTCACATCCCCATGAGGAGAGAATGACTTGGTGAGCAGCCCCCAGGGCCAGTACCAATTGTTTCTCCCTCCGTTACGACAGTGGGAATGTTCGAGGGTTGCAGAGCCCCAGGATAGTGTAGGCTGGAAATCTCAGGATCGTGGTGTTGAAGCCTTGTCTCTATTACCTAGAACACGCTCCCAGTAACGGAACAGTTTCTAGCAGTGCCAGAGCAGGTGAATCAAGATGCCCATTCCTCCACCCCCCCCACCCTCCCCTAACAGTCTTTCGTGCACTCCGGGTTCCACGCATGGAGCCAAGCCGGGGTAAGGTACCAGTAGGAGACTATTTTATATGATGTCTCTATGCTAGCCATATTATGAGCAGTGTGGCGGGTTTGAATGTAGATGTCTTCCCAATCTTTAATGGACAGGGCTCTATCTAGTTCCGCTCCCCCCCCAGTTTCTTTAGCTGGTGGAGTTGGCCGGCTCAAAAGTGCATAGATCTCTGTGATAAGATGTCCGTCAGTCTTTTTAAGGAAGATCCGTTTTTTAAAAGGTGTAAGGGGTCACTCCACAAGAGGTCTAATTGTGGGCTGAAGCACCCAGAGTCTCACTTGTAAGTATTGGATGCGGTGGAGGGCGTTTTAGGTCCTCGAGACCGGGCAGGAAGCGACGGGCGTTGCGGAGCCACTGTGGAGGAGGCAATCAATGAGTGGTTGAGCAGCATCTTTCCACCACTGGCTGGCGTGTAATGTGAGGTTGGCGTGGGGTGTAGCGTGCCTGTGCCGGTGCACGGTCAAGAAAAGAAATAGGCGCCGCATTGTGAGAGGCCTTACAAGGGACACAAGGGAAAGGCCTGGAGCGCCCTTGCCATGTGGGCAAACCTGGAACTACCTCCTCCGCAGTTGCGACATGGGCCGAGGAGTTCCAACAAGTAGGGCGTGGGGGGTGATGCAGCAGTAGAGCTTAGCACTATCAGCTCTCAGGGGCATTGTGTGTCTGAAACCTTTCAATTCTGCAAGACATTCTACCTTGCATGAGCCCCCTTGACTCTCTGGTCTGCCGCAGGAATTCTTCCGTTTGTGTGGAGAGAGCCATCGGTTGGTTCTGTACAATATAGCCCACTCACTTCCGGGCTGGCCGCCATTTTGGGGGTTAGCGCTCCAACTTTTCTGACTCCCAGCCCATAAATGGCAAGGAGGGACCGGGCGCTCAGCGGATCGAAACTACAGTAAGGGGCTGGTGTTTTTAAGCGTCATTAAGCTTCCTTTAAGCTTTGGCATCTTTTAAGTCTTTTAGTCATTATTTGTTCCCGCTTTGTCTTAAAAAATAGTAGAGCTTAGCACTATCAGCTCAGGGGCAGTGTGTGTCTGAAACCTTTCAATTCTGCAAGACATCCTAACTTGCATGAGCCCCCTTGACTCTCCGGTCCACGGCCAGAATTCTTCCATTTGTGTGGAGCGAGCCAAGGGTTGGTTCTTTACACTATAGCCCACTCACTTCCGGGCAGGCCTCCATTTTGGGGGTTAGTGCTCCTGCTTTTCTGACTCCCAGGCCATAAATGGCAAGGAGGGACCGGGCGTGCAGCGGCAAGCCCGTCTGCGCCCATCAGCGCCTGGACGGCGCCAGGTTCTAGGACCCCTGCTCCCTTAGCTAGGTATACAAGGATAGAACTCGTGGAACTATGCTATAGTGTTAAAACCAGTTACTGCCAACCCCATGATTGGGGCTTTAGTACAGACAGTTATGAATGTTGAGTGTGTAATTCCATCTTTAAGAAAGCCCCCAATGATCAGGAGGGTTGTGCCGCCTCTACAATTTCTGCCGGAGAAGCGACAGACATGCAAGCGGCTGGGGGTGTATACGCATGTATGCTGCTCAATTCAAGGTTCCTCATAAAAAATAAATACGAATTTGCAGACTTTGTCTCAACACGATCCAGATATCACCTTTCTCACAGAGACCTGGGCAGATAGATTTTCTGACCCAGATATTAAGACTGACATTCCCTGAGGGCTTTAATTTTGAAAGGCTGGATAGAACAGATAAGAGAGGTGGGGGGGATCGCGATTGTGTATCGAAGCTCAATTGATGCCACCTTTCAACCAATACCCCATCTAGACTGCGAAGCACTTAGCTTTAGTATAAAAATGAACAAATCATACACGTTCCAGGGACTATTAGTCTATCGACCACCTGGCCCAAGGGCCAGTTTTATTAAAAAAAATTCAGACCTTTATGGAATCTTGCACAAACTACTCCAGTTATACAATAGTAGGGGATTTTAACTTTCATCTTGAGCGTTCTACTAACGCGGATACGAATCACTTAGTTGATACTCTTAAGAGCTTCAATCTACACCAGTTAATCGAAGAACCCACCCATCTGGCCAATCATACGCTGGATGGAGTTTTCAGAAATAATCAAGGTCAGATCAGAAGGCCATTCTTTTCTCAATAACAATTCCGTGTAATAGAGCATTACCAAACAATACAGTTAGAACTGTTAAATACAGGCCGTGGAAAAACCTTAATGCAGAGGCACTGCAGGACACACTCTCTAAATCAGTTCCTGCTCCAGACAATAATGTCAATAATGCAGCAATCAATTATACACACTGGTTAGATACAACATTCCAAAGATTGGTACCGGAAAAAATATTTAACACCTATAGGAAAAACCCATCAGCCCCATGGTTCTCGCAAGAATTAAAAGCAGCACAACTAATGTAAACGGGCTGCGGGACAAACTCAAAAGGGGAATTGTATTACAGTTTATCAAACGATATGCCCCGGAGATAGTATTACTCCGGGAAACTCATCCGGTCGGTAATATGTGTAAGGCTCTGGCTCGATGGGGTTATCAACTGGTGGCACACTCCGGGTTTACCACGGGCTCGCGAGAAGTGGGTATTATGAAAAAAGGTTGTTTCCCATGGCAATAGTTCATGTATGTACCAATAGTTTGGGGAGATATGCGGCAGTGTCTGGAATTTAGGAGGGCGAAGTGCTTACCATAATAGCGGTATACTTACCACCAGGACTACATGAGGCAGCACTCAGAGACCTAGGGAAGGTGATGTTAACGTTTCCCATGGGGAAATTGATTATGGGGGGGGACCTTAATTCCGTGCTGTCGGGAAGGTTAGACCATTATCCCCCCAGAGATATAGCCCCATCGCAGCTAAAACTCCCGCATTTCCTAGACACAATGGGACTAGTGGATGCCTGGAGGGTTCATCACCCGACTGAGTCACACTTTACTTTTCACTCTGGGGCCCAGAATAGTCTCTCTCGAATCGACTACATTCTTACTCCGGCTGATCAGGTCAGGCACGTTCAGGAGATCGGGCATTTAGCGAGGGGTATATCAGACCACTCTCCAGTATGGGCGCAAGAGGAGATGGGGAAATGTAGCAGTACTAGTTTGGCGCCCATAAACCCTTCGCACCTTCGTAACCCAAATATCAAATTGAAGGTCACTGAGGAAATAGATCACTATTTTAAGGAAAATTAAGATTCTGTAGACTCAGCACAGATCTTCTGGGAAGCTTTTAAAACGGTGATACGAGGACATGCGGTGTCCCAAACAGCAGGAGCAAAGAAGAAAAAGAATGCAGGGCTTCTCCAACTAGAAGAGGAGATACTGAAATTAGAAAGTGAACTTTCTGCACCAGAGGGGCGAGATAGTGCACACATTCTCAAGTTGAAGCAGGAGGAGTATAGGGGTGAAGCAAGGGATATGGCGAGAACGCTGGATAGACAAGTTAGGGCGCATATATGAGCTAGGGGACAAAGCTGCTGGCGTGGCTGGACAAGAGATAAATGGCGAGTCGGCTAGTTACAGAACTTGTAAGGGATTCTGGGAACAGTCTTACAGACATGCAAGACATTGCTAACGAGTTTGCCAGATATTATGAGCAACTTTATGCGTCTACGGTCACCAGGCAAGACAGGGAAATGAAAGGGCTGCTGTCAGAAATGCATCTACCGTTACTAGCGGAAGGAGATAGAACTTCGTTAGATAGTGACCTCGCCCAGCAAGAAATAACTCAAGCTATTCGGAATCTCCAGACAGGGAAGGCGATGGGCCCAAATGGTCTCCCGATTGATCTTTATAAATTGAGACCGGATAGAATAGCCCCACACCTTAAGGCGATGTATGAGCCTTGAGAAGGGACACCTTCCGCAAGACCAGAGGATAGCCACTCTGGTGGTGATTTACAAAGATGCAAAACCTAAATATAAATGCTCTTCGTATCGACCTATATCGCTGCTGAATGCAGAGGTCAAAATTCTGGCCAAATTACTGGCCACCAGACTGGCTCGGGTAATCTCAGGTTTAGTACATCCGGACCAATCTGGCTTTATGTCGTCCAGAAACACATCATTAAACTTGCGACGATTGCATGGAGTGATGGGAAGGGTGGACACCATAAGAGAAGACGTGGTGGTGGTGTCCTTAGATGCCACCATGGCATTTGATACCATTGAATGGCCATATCTCTTTGCTGTCCTGGAGAAACTTGGGTTTGGTCCAAAATGTATTGGCTGGGTACGACTCCTATATGCTGACCCCCTCGCCCAGGTAGTTGTTAATAAAAAGTCTGCAGTTTTTCAACTCCACAGAGGGACACAACAGGGTTGTCCCTTGTCACCGCTATTATTTGCGTTAACATTAGAGCCCCTAGCCTACTGGATCCGGAAAGACCCTATAATTCGGGGACTGCGATGGGCAGAGGGTTGGGAAGACCGTATCTCCCTATACGCAGATGACATTCCCCTATACCTGGCCTCACCAGAGAGGTCCCTACATTGGGTTCTTAATGTATTTACTAACTTTGGTACCTATTCCGGTTACACCATCAACTGGTCAAAATCAATAATATTTGTATTGAATGGCAACTCGCTAACCCTCCCCAGGGACTGCAAAGTGGCGATAGCCAAAGACGGCTTTAAATATCTAGGACTGTTCATTACGAAAGATCCCAAACTCTATTATGCTTCCAACTTGCTACCGCTGCAGCAGCGGCTACGGCACGATGTGGAACACTGGAAGACACTTCCGCTATCGCTACTAGGTAGGGCAGCGCTCTTCAAGATGATGTTGTTGCCTTGTTTCTTGTACATCCTCCATAACTCACCCAACACCGTCCCCGCATCCTATTCTGCAGCAGTGAAAAGAGCGCAGGGAACGCTGCTGTGGGGCAATAGACCATCACGAATATCATTCCCTAAATTAGTAAAGGGCTGGTATGATGGAGGAATTGGGCTGCCAAACATTAAAAAGTATTACTGGTGGCACAGTTAGCTGCCATTAACCATTGCGTATACCGACCTCAGAATGATCCAGGATATGCTATGGATAGGTGGCTCCTGCCTGGGAGTAATCACACACAAGCATTATATTCCAGACCCATGAAATACGGTCGGACAGGCCCCACAAAACACTCGGTGCAGATGTGGCATTCGGTACAGAGGAGTATGGGATGGGGTAAGACCATAACACTAGCCACTCCGTTGTGGGATACGGAACAATTGGGCTCCCTCTGGAGAACAAAGGGTTTTGATAAATGGGATACCATTGGGATATCTCGGGTGGGGGACCTGTGGAAAAAGGGAGAGGTGATGCCCTTCACGACACTACAACGAGATCATGAGATAGCGGAAACCGAAACATTTCAGCACTTGCAGGTACGACATGCCTTGAGGACGGCGATCCAGACGGGAGTAACCCGGCTCCTGGATGGCTATTTGCCACGTAAGGCAATTTCCCTGACTTATTCGAAATTGATAAACCACTCACCAGATCCCCTGCCGCAACTCCGTGAAAAGTGGGAGAAGGACTTGTCGGAGCTAGAGGAGGAGGAGTGGTAGGAGGCATTGGCATCGCCAAAGGAGGTAGAAATATCCTCTAAATTGAAGTTAGTGCAACTCAAAATATTGTACAGAATATATGTCACGGGGCCGGCTTTGGTCAAGATGGGATATAGAGAAGACCCTAACTGCAGAAGGCAATGTGGCCGGGAGGGTACGTTCCTAAATATTATATGGGAATGCCCGTACTATAGTAGGTACTGATGTGCTGTTGTCCGTTGCATGAGGGAAGTACTGGGAGAGAGCCTCGCACCAGAGCCAAAACGCGGTTTGCTACACGTGTGGGAACCGACAGATTTGGGCAATAAGGAGAGAACATGGGTGTCTCTGGATGAGATGGTCGCTAAGAGAAACATAGCAAAGAAATGGGGGCACAGGATGTACCAACGGTGAAGGAATGGGAAAATTATATGGACTGGTGCATGTTCAGGGAGAAAACAGTATATGTGTCCAGGGGGTGCCCGAGAAAGTGGATGCAAATATGGGGTAAATGGAATGCCTACAGGGGGGATATATGTGTACCGCCAAGATTACCGTCGCAGGCCTTCTCAGACGAACTGGACATTTGAGATTCGAGAACAATCTAACCAAGGGCAGGGATTATTTAATGAAACTGACCCATGTGTTCCGCGTCAATGATTCTGGTGAATTGACCGCTGCAATAATTGTGAAATCTGTACTGTTAGTTGAAATCAATAAAAATATTTTTTTTTTAAAAAAGCAGCACAACTGAAGTGTAGACTAAAGGAATGCAAATGGACGAAGGAATATTATCTTGAAGAAAAAATTAAGTACAAAAAATTACTCTTGAAGTATAAGGATTTGGGGGGCGTGGTTTGCCGAGCCGCGGAATGGCTGCTCTGTGTGTGAGCTCCGCCGGCCGGGAAGTTATCCTGCACTAATCCGCATATCTGTGGGAGCTACCACAGTGCATTTGGCGCTTCAGTGGAAGCGGAATCTTTGGGGAACCCAGCGGTGCAATTCCGGACCGCCGCGGCCGCCTCTGAGGGAAGTGGCAACTCCGGCAGCGGCAACCGGAGGTAGCGGCAAGTTCAGGGGTGAGGCGAGACGGCGACAAGATCTACGGGAGGCCGCGGCTTCAACAGAGGCCTGCAAAGCGTCCAGCTTAATCGCCCGAAAATCGCACAGAACCGGACCGCGGAGGCACCACTCAACCGGGCGGACTATCCCCTGATGATAGAGCTGGGGTTAAGCTCCGTTGCGGAGACCCGAGGTGAGAGCTAGCGGGCGCCATTTTGAGCGGTTGCGGACTGTGGTAGAGGCTGCTGCACAACGGGGACAGCGCTGCGATCAGGGGTATCTGTGAAAGAAGGCAGAAGTGGACCATTGCGGAGGCACGACAAGGGCGCGGTACCTGGTGTCGGATTTGCCGACACGGAAGCGGACCGCGTGGTGATTGCTCCCCTGTGCTGGTGAGGTTGGGGCCCCGACTACACGCGGCTGGGCTCGCACCGAGACGCTGGGCAGTGAACCTGTGCGGCCTAGGCACGAGGGTGCGGTCGGAAGGCTCCGAGGTGTGCATATAAGAAGCCAGCACTGTCATTGGAAGCGAACCCTGCATGAAACACGGTGTGGCGCTGGTCGCTGGACGTGGAAGAACTGCACTCCGGAGTGAATATAAGGTGCGAGGTGAGGCCTGGAGTTGGGCCTGGGTGGAAGACACCACTGTGGCGCATCTGATAGACACACGACGATCACATAGGCCGTAAGCGGTGTGAGGCCCATACTATATCTGCAACGTGTAGTACAGCTGGTCCTGTCTTTACCAGAGCTGCACTGTACAGTAACTCACACCATGGGGAAACAGGACGCTAAACAGCCTAAAATCAGTTTTGATCAGCGGCGGACGACCCGCCTGACAGAAGCGGATCCGGATTCCGCCGCAGGTGGATCTCCGGAGGGACAAATGGGAGACCAAGGTGAAGATCTGCGCACGTTGATGCTGGAGATGCGTTCGAGCCTCCGCACAATAGATGCGAAACTAGATACGCTGACGTCCCAAATGGAGTCTGTGAAAACACAGGTGGGAGCCCATGAACAGAGACTGGATGTGTTGGAAAATAAACAGATCGACACCCATGAGTTCCAAGCAGAGACCAAAGACCAACTGCTACAAATGGACAAGCTGCTAAATGTTATCCGCGCCAAGAATGAGGATTTAGAGGCGAGATCGAGGCGCAATAACCTACGTATCACGGGCATTCCTGAGACCACAGCCATGGGGAAGATGGAGGCATACGTGTCGGAGCTCCTGGGTGCGCAGTTTGCCGAACAGCTGTCGCCAGTGTTTGCGGTGGAACGGGCTCACCGTACGTTGGGCCCCAGGCCACCAGTGGGGGCTACGCCTAGGCCCATATTGGCGAGACTTTTAAATTATCAAGACCGGGACACGGTGCTGCGCCTGGCACGAGGCATGGGTACCATCACACATCAAGGCAACCAGATCGCATTCTACCCGGACTTCACACCAGCAGTGCAAGCGGCCCGTCGCGAATTTTTACCAGCGAAGAGACTCCTGCTGCAGGCACAGATCCCATACTCGCTGTTATACCCTGCAAAACTCAAAGTGTCATATGAGGGGTCGGCGCATTTCTTTACGGACGCTAAGTCTGCGCTTAAATTCGCTAAACATGTGGGAGGCAGGCGTACGAAGACCAAACCCAGTGCGGAGGAATCACCTGGACATCAGCTAAGTGACAATGACTAACTGTAACGCCATCAGAGCCTACAACAACACACAGGACATATTATTCTGCATTATCTTTCCCTTCTTAGTAATAAGCTGTCGTAATGTACTGTGCATAACTCCAGCTGACTGCTGTGAACCTAATGGGCGGTAGCCCCTATGGATACTGGGGGTAATATGCAATCGGAGTACTACTGTACAGGGGTCCTTATATCGGGGGAGTGGTGATGGGGGAGGCGGACACACCCCAAAACTGTACACGCCTAGCTTTCAAATAACCAAAACATGCCATTTGATCCTGTAGGGTTAGCATGGAAAGGTATGCTTCGAAAACTGCTGGGTAACGTTAATTCTAACAATTTATTGCACTACAGGTTTAGCTCCCTTGCAGTTTCTCGGCCACCCTGCCACGGTAGGGACGAGAGCTGGCAATCACACATCCCCACGGGAAATTTCCCAGCGATTTTTATGTTGGTGGTTTGTTTGGGGGGGTTCACTTCAACCTGATTGGGGGTTGGTATGGGTGGGGGGTGGTGGGGGGAGCGTTATTAGTTGTGTTACTGGTGCACTGCAATGTTACAGGTCGCTATCTACATCCGCACTAATGTTACCTATATATATGCGATGTTGTTGTGTGAACGGGTCTGTTGATACAACCTGCATGCTGAACCCAGGATAAACTGTTTATCGTGGAACATCAGAGGTATAAATGACAATAGAAAGGCCAGATTGGTGCATGCCTATTTAGCTAGGCACAATATAGATATATGTATGTTGCAGGAGACGCATTTAAATGTCACACCATCCCCGCGATTGAAACATACTAGATGGGGGCCGGTTTATTCGGCGGTGTATTCGAATTATGCACGTGGGGTAGCAGTCTTGATCAAGCGAGGTACTGACTGGAAGGAAAAGGAACTGCACACAGACCCAAATGGTAGATATGTTATACTGGCGGGCATGCTGGGAGGGGTATACATGGTCCTGGTTGCGATATATGGCCCCAATGTAGACTCCCTGAGTTTTTCAGGAACTCTGGGCCAAGATTAAGGCGATGGGATGCACTACGATCTTATGGGGGGTGATTTTAATGCTGTGTTGAGGGATGACTTGGATAGACAGGGTGCGGCGCGGGTGCATCATGCTGCCACTGGAAAAATGCTAAACGCTATAGTAGAAGATGGTGATTTGATTGATATTTGGCGATTACATAATCCACACACTAGGGAAGGGACCTGTTTCTCCGAACACCACAGAGCCTGGTCCAGGCTAGATTACTGGCTTGTGACGAGGGATCTAGCGAGCTGGGTGGTGGAAGTGAGACATTTGCCGCGTACACTGTCGGACCACGCCCCCTGTTTAATGAGCCTGACACTCCCAGACACCATACGCAGGGAATTCACGTGGAAGCTGCCCCCGCATGCACTACTTGATGACGCCTTCAGGGAGGAGATACGCACGGATATCACTGACTATTATGCGCTTAATTCAGGGACGGTTGACACAGAGGCTACGTTATGGGAGGCGTTTAAGGTGGTGATAAGGGGGCAATGCATATCACGACAGGCTGGGGTACTCAAAGCTATACGCACAACTCTGTCCGTCATAGAAACACAAATAAAGGAATTAGAAGAGAGGTTTTATCTAGGGAATGCGGCGGTGGATCTGGCCCAATTGAAGGCTAAATTGCTAGAATATAGTGAGGAAGCACAGAGGGAGGTGAAATTTCTGGGGAAATATGCAGAAGCGCGTAGATATGGGGAGGGCGATCGACCAGGTCGGACACTGGCTGGCATGCTCCGTCAGGCGAAACCTACGGCCCACATACCTGAATTGATCACCGGGGACGGGGGCATAGCTCGAGGCCCGACAGCAGTCCTCGAGGAATTTACATCCTTTTACACTCAATTATATACTACACAGCAATCGACCTCCATGGAGGGTATGAAGCCGTTTCTAGATTCGCTGGAATTAGTCTGGTTCAACCAAAAACATAGGGAGTATATGGATCTACCTTTCACGGTGTCTGATGTGGCGGAGGTGATCAAAAGCTTGCCCTCCAATAAAGCCCCTGGGTCGGACGGGTTGACAACCTCATTTTATAAGACGTATGTGGAAGAGCTGGCGCCCAGACTTCTGGCTGTATACGCTGAGGCCCAGGAATCGGGGGTGCTTCCGCCATCCATGAGAGAAGCGATTATAATTACACTGCTGAAGCCTAGGAAACCCGAAACGGACCCTGACTCATACCGCCCCCTGTCGCTTCTAAATGTTGACGTTAAAATCCTGGCAAAACTGATTGCGAACAGACTGCAACCTATGCTCCCGTTAATTGCCAGACCCGATCAATCGGGCTTTATACCAGGCAGATCTACATCTCACAATCTTAGGACAGTGTTTTCGGTACTACATTACTTACACCCGGAGGTCCAGGCTGCAGCGGTTTTTTTGGACGCGACAAAGGCGTTTGACTCTCTAGAGTGGCCGTACCTTTTTGGGATCTTAGAACGCATTGGCTTCAGCCCGCTTTTTATTGGATTGATTAAATTGTTATATACCGAACCCAAAGCTAGAGTCAGGGTGAATGGTCTCCTGTCAGCACCATTTTCGATCACGCGAGGCACGAGGCAGGGATGCCCCCTGTCCCCACTGCTTTTGCGGTGGCGATGGAGCCTCTAGCGGCACGAGTCCGTCAACACCACACCGACAAGGGAATAGGATTTAGCTCTAGAAGCCTACTGATATCTTTATATGCCGATGATGTCACCCTATACATAGTGGACCCGGCAAAAAATCTTGACATTGTATTGAGAGAATTCATCCAGTTTGGAGGGCTGGCTGGGGTATCAATAAATTGGGGAAAGTCATTGATATTTCCGTTGACGGACGCGACTGACAGGGTGACCTCTGAGTTCCCGCTGAAATGGGAACAAGAGAAGGTGAAATATTTGGGGATATGGATAAGCCGTAATGTACAGGACTTGTGGACCTTAAACTATGGAAGGACCATTACCTGGTTGGAGGAGAAGGTGGCTGTGTGGGCCAGGCTTCCTTTATCACTGGCGGGTAGAATTTCTCTGGCAAAAATGGTGATATTGCCAAAATTCCTGTATCTCTTTGTAAATCTGCCACTCATGCTAACGCAATCATTTTTTACAACATTACGCTCATTGCTCATTTCTCTGGTGTGGGCCGGGGGTCAAGCCCGTATATCATGGGAATTGCTGACCTTACCACTGAGGCAGGGGGAATGGGAGCCCCAGATATGAAACTGTATGCACTATGTGCACAAGCGCACTTCTTACACCATTGGGTATACCCAACGCCTTACCAACCACATGTGGCGGTGGAGAGGATGCAATGGCGCCTATACCACTGTCGGTTGCACTATACCAACCATATCGTCGCTCAACAACAGATGTTGACACTACTGCGACCCTGCGCTGGGCCTGGGATGGTCTGAGGAGACGGGCGGGTGCCCAGATACTGTACGCCCCAGCTATCCCCCTGGCCCAAAATCCGATGTTGCCCAGTATAAAAGATGAGCTGAGCAAAAGAATAGCACAAAAAATGAAGTTACATACATTTGCAGATCTCTACCCGGAGGATGCTTTTCGGGCTCCTCCCACTGCGGAGGAAGGACAGGTGGTGCCATTCGGGGAAGCTTTCTTGTACCACAAGATACGGGCTTCCTGTCGTGCTTTACACAGCGCATTTCCGGCCCCGCCACCCACACTACTAGCACTGGAGGTCTTGCTTAGATCGCCTTCTCCACGCCGACTGGTAACCAAACTATACAAAACTATGCAAGCTGATGCCCCTGTGACGCGTCCGACTGCATTGGGACGATGGAATGCCGAACTGAACCCCCTGTGACTGAGGACCAATGGATATACTGCTGCCAACAGCTAACTGAGCTGTCGCCCAATTACAAGCTTAGACTCATCCACTTTAAATTCCTACACCGGTTTTACAGGACACCCGCTGGATTAAAACGTATGGGATTGCGAGAGGATGACACCTGTTGGCGATGTGGGGCGTCTTCGGCTTCTTTTCTCCACATGGCGTGGGATTGTTCCGAGTTGTCGGATTTCTGGTCACAGGTCTTTAGATCCATTAATCAAATATTGGGCTTGTCCCTGCAGCCATCTCCACTGTTGGGCCTACTGGGATACGTAAAGGACACAAACATAAGGAAGCGGAAATTACATGCCCTACTATTACTATTTGCTAAGCGGCAGGTTGCAATACACTGGGGAAGAAGGTGTAGGCCTACACTGCTGGAATGGGTCAGGGAGGCGACATATGGCCAAAGCCAGCTAGCCACCTTCTGGGACTTGATGCCCCCTGCTTCTCGACCCCGGGAAATATGGGAACCATTTGTTGACTGGGTCCGGGAACATTTGAATGTAACTGACGCGGGTCGGATGGATGCGAACCCCCCCTGAAGGAGTGTGAAATCATAACAAATGATAAGGTATATACATTGGGTGAGGAATTGGGGATGGATGACTAATATGTGATTGCTGTCAAGGTTGTCACCTCTGGAACACTATCAATGCATGCTAAATGATTAGGCTGACACATGATCACAGACACATCATGACTGTAAGCTATTAAATAATGGCTATAAGGTACAATTTGGGATTTTTCAAAATAATAGTGCACCAGAATTGTTTGTTGTTTTATGAATGATTGTTATGTTTTATTACAAAATGCTAATAAACAAATAAAAAAAATAAAAAGAAGTATAAGGATTTAATTAAAGCAGCAAAGACCAAATATTTATCTGGTAAAATTAGATTAGCGGCAAACTCTACCAGGGAACTTTTCAAAACAGGTAAATCCCTGTCCAAATGGAACAGCAGCTACATCTTTACTCCTGATGAATCCTTCTGCAATCAGATGGCAGATTTTTTTCAACTTAAAGTCAATTCTATGTCAGGACCTGGAGGCGAGGATTAGGCTTTTCTCTCTTTCATTTATTCAACCAGCAGCCTTAAACAACAAACAGTGAACAGTCATAGGACTTCATTTCCCATGAAGCCTATAGAAAAAACATCAAGTTTGTAATACAGTCCATCAGCCAATCAGGCAACTCCTGGGACAATAATAGACCATGATCCCTGCTGGACGTCCTCTTTCTTCGCTGCTCGCAGCCTCCTTTAGATAAGTTTCCACTTCCCTCAGTTTACTTTAGACTGGGTGGTTTTGGGTCGTTTAATATGCACAGTTTATTATTGTAGGAGGCTCCGCTCCCTTTTTACGCTGTGGCTCATTATTATGGGGCCGGTATTCATAGCTGCCAAGGTTTCAGATTGCCATGTGTGACATTTTAAAATTTCAGTGAATTTATGAGTGACATTCCAACGACTAAGAGTGACACTTTCTCGCGAGCAAAAATCATGCAGTGAAGACTAGGGAAACTTCTAAATATCACAAATTACAGACATTTGAGCAACAAGAAACTACCCCCCCTCCCCCCCCCGGCGCCAGTGCCGAGAGAGCAGCGAGAGCCATAAAACTGTCACGCACTGACCTGTAGTCTGTGTGTGTCCACTTGTGTCGCCGGTGACAGTGAAACTTCACTCTCTGGTGGTCACTCTCGGCGAGTCTCCGCCGGTCTGGGCTGGCAACGCGGGGTGTCTAATTTGCGGCGCTGCGCACCGCAGACGAAGACAGTCTGTCAGCAGTGCTGCAGCACGCCACGGCGAGGTCCGGTCGGACTCCCTCAACTGACTCAGATTGAGTCCCCCGCCGCGGCTTGAATGCCACTACTTCCTCTTCCTCCGGACACGACGGCAAGTACTACGGTCACATCCGGATTATAACCATCCCGGGCGCCCGATGGTGAGTGCCTGACGGTGAGCCAGAGAGGGCAGGCCCCGCCCCCCCTGTAATTATTGGCAGCAGTGTGTGTGTGTCAAAGCCGCGCGGCGGGAATAATATTGCAGCGCCAGCCTGGAGCCAGGCACACAGCTGGGATTGTTACATTGTAGCGCTCCAGAGCTGAGAGCAGATGGATTAACTATTTAAGCAGCTGATGGCATTGGCACAGGCTACAGCACGTCTCTCTGAGCAGCAGAGCCGGTGCACAGGCGCCGCCGGTGGCGCGCGCTGGCGTGTCTGCAAAATGCGTGACAATGCATTTCAGTGCGGTGATGCGGAACACCGCACTGAAATGCGTGAGTGTCACACCTGTTGCGTGATACTTGGCAGGACTGGGTATTTTAAAGGTTTGTGTTATATCCATGATTTTGGCTTAATACGCTTTCGAAGCCTCCGCTCTGCTTCGCATATTTCTCATTTTGCCTGGTTTTTCAAGTAATTGGAGCCTCCGCTCCTTGGACACGGCCGCGGGAACGTTTTGCCCGCTCCTACGCGGCCGCGAGTGTGCTTCGCAGTTACCGGCGGGAGGCGCGCGCGGTCCGCCGACCGTCAGAAGGCGCGCCTCCCTTTCTCCTCAGGCGCATTTCTCCTCAGCGGGACGCGGGCGGAGGTCGCGTCAGTTGCGGCCATCGCTGAGCGCCTCCGCCCGCGTCTGTGCTGTCTCGCGCCTCTGTGCCGGCATACCTGGAGAGTGAACCCCCCCCCCCGGGGGGTAAGACGTGTCAATTTCTGTGCCGAGCAGCACAGTTTGTCTCCCAGGTTATTTTTTCTTCTGCCCGTGTGAAAAAAAACAAGGGTGTTTTGGTGCTGCTCTATGTATAGGGACTACTAAGAGACCTATAGGTTGGTCTGGCCCTCCGTGAAATCCCACCTTCCTGGGGTCAGTTTCTCCCCTGTTTCGCTGTCTGGGCTCTGTCCCAATTTTGATAAGCCCTCTCACCTGGTGGGTGGTCACCCAGATACTTACCCTACGTACCCGACCCCTACCTCAGATTCTCAGCTGCTCCGGTTTAGAAACATGGAGGAGTTTGATGATTATTACGAGGAGGAGGAGGAGACCCAATATTTCCCACTCACAGACGACTTCTGCGACGTGGTTGATGCCTCCATCGTCAGGGCGGTCTCAGAGGCGGTGGCTCCTTTGGAGAAGAGGATTATTAACCTGGCGCAGAGGTGCCTTCAACCCCTCCCCGCGAGGGAAGAGACTCCGGGACCTTCGGGCCCCCAACCTCCAGAGTCGAGCCCCGCTCCCCCTCCTGAGAAACCGCGCAAACACCCCCACCCGAAGGGGTGGATTTGGACGCGTTTGATAGATTGAAGCAAGCATTTTTGGACACCAAGTATCCTCCTACGCCATCAGGTCCGCCCCCTTCAGGCCCTCCGCCTGCAGGAACTCAGGAGCCTGTGGCTTCTCCGCATCCTTCTGAGGACTTCCAGGGCGGTTCAGACGGGGATTACGATCATGAAAGGTCTTGGCGCCCCTACCCTCTCGGCCCGTGGACCTCCCCCAGGCCCCGACTCCTAGGAGCGACTCCCAGTCTGACCTCCTGGATCCGGAGGATCTGCTGCACCTCGCTCCTTGGAGTGGGTGCCCTGTCAAAAGGTGGGCAAATACGTGGTGAGTCGTTTGCGGAAACCCCTGGACCAGGAGGTCCGCTCCCGCCTCGGGGCGGAATGCCCTTGCTTGTCCCTGGAGGGATGCCTGAAATCGATGCGAAAATGGCGACCTTCCTCACCAAATATATTAAAGACCCGAAGAAGGGCATTGATAGGTCCTGGCGCGCATGCCAGGACAGGTTACTGGACATCACAGGTCCTTTAGTCAAGATTTTTGACATGACCGAGGACGCCAAGGCGTCGGGAGCCATAATTCCACCAGAAGTTTTGTCTAGCTGGGCCCAAAGGGCGATTATTTTTCTTGGGAACGCGAACTGCGCCATCTCTACGGAGAGGCGCAGGTCGCTCCTAATCAAACTGGACCCGAAGCTTGGCGAGCTGGCCACCTCAGAGGCGTGTCAGGTGGCTCAAGGCGGCCTGTTCGGGGACCCGTTTATTAAGGAACTGAGCAAATTAGTCTCCACGTTCAATTCCTTGGACAAAGCTCAGTCCACCGTCAAGCAAATTTTTAACGCGCGGGTTTTCGGTGGGGCCGGTCGTGGCAGGGGGCGCTCGGCTGCCCATTTCTTCCAGACAGCCTCCGGTAGAGTACAGCAGTCGCTGAGGGGACAGTACCAAGACTCCTCACGCTTCGGTGGGTTCTACCCCACCAGAGATCGTTCCCGCCGTAGAGGCCAGCGTAACGGAGCACGAGGTGGAGGTGCTCCCCCCACTCACAGTGAGTTCAATCATCATCTCATGTCATTGCTTGGGGGGCAAGCTGGCCCACTTCGTCGACAATTGGCGGGCCCTTACTTCTGATGCATGGGTGCTTCAAACCGTTCAAGGTTTCCAAATAGAGTTTTTTGGTTCTCCCGTCCACGCCTCTCCCCAGACTCCGATCAGGTTTTCCGGCAGGGAAGCGGAGTTGATAGAACAGGAGAGTCAGGAGCTCCTGGACAAACAAGCAATTTGTCATGCATCTCCCCTCCCAGGGTCCTTTTTTGCAATCTTTTCCTGGTTCAAAAACAGGATGGGGGCCAACGTCCGGTGATAAACCTCCGAGACTTCAACAAATGGCTAGTCTACCGCCATTTCAAGATGGAGGGTATTCACCTTCTTCGAGATCTGTTGCGTCCCAACGACTGGATGGTCCGTTTGGACCATCCAGTCAAGGAGGCCTGCCTGACAGTCCCTATTTTTCCTCCCCACCGTCGTTTCCTGCAGTTCCAGTGGCAGGGCCAAATTTTCGAGTTCACCTCTCTTCCCTTTGGCCTGTCGTCGGCACCCAGGTGTTTCACCAAGGTCCTGCATCCGGTGGTGGAGAATTTAAGATCACAGGGAATCAGGATTATTGTCTATCTGGACGACATGCTCTTCATGCACCAGTGTCCACAAACCCTGTCGAATCAGCTTCGGTCGGCGGTGCTTCTCCTACAGTCTCTGGGGTTTGTTATCAACCGGTCAAAGTCTTGTCTCCTTCCCACTCGCTTGATCACATTCCTAGGTTTTGTGATCAATTCCGTGGAAGCGACCTGGAGTCTCCCTTCCAGGAAGATGGCGAAGATCTGCCATGAGATTATGCAGATTCTTCGGAAACATCTGACTTCCCTACGAAGCATCGCCAGGGTGGTCGGCCTGTTGTCAGCCTCGATCCAGGCCATCTTTCCGGGTCCTTTGCACTTTCGAGCCCTTCAGAGACTCAAGGCGTTTCACTTGCGTAGGGGTCTGTCCTACGCCCAGAGAGTTCCTCTTTCCGAGGAGGTCAGGGAGGAGTTGCAGTGGTGGCTTTCCCACATGGAGGCATGGAACGGACGAGCCACCTTCGGTTCCCTCCCGGACATGGTGATCGAGTTCGATGCCAGCGGCTCAGGTTGGGGTGCACGTTGGAGAGTTCACCACAGGAGGAGGTTGGTCCGCCGCGGAATGTTCCCGCCACATCAACTGTCTAGAGCTCATGGCGGGCTCGTTCGCGGTTCGTTGTTGGACCAGAGACAGAGCTCACTCATGCGTCCTTCTAAAGATGGACAATGTGGCGGCAGTGTGCTACATCAATCATCTGGGTAGAACGCGCTCCAAGGCCCTGGAGGATTTGGCCAAGGACTTTTGGGAGTACTGCCTGTCCCACCAGGTGTTGATAATTGCGGAACATCTGCCGGGTGTGGCCAACCAGGTGGCAGATGGGCAATCCAGATACCTTCGGGACTCGAGCCAGTGGAAGCTGTTCCCTCCGGTGTTTCAGACCCTTCAGGACCAGTGGGGGCCCTTCTCTGTCGACCTCTTTGCTTCTCGCCTCGATCATCAGCTTCCCAAGTACTGCAGCTGGAGGCCGGACCCGGGGGCGGCTGCCACCGATGCATTCCTTCAGGATTGGTCACTGGAGAAGGGTTATGCCTTTCCCCCCTTTGCCATGATAATGCGGTTGACAACGCAGGCCCGTCGACAGAGAGCGGAATTGGTGGTGATCACCCCGATCTGGAGAACGCAAGCTTGGTTTCCAGTTCTGATGGAACATTCCTGGGCTTCGGAATTAACAAGGCACCCCCCTAAACGAAATTATTAGACAGGTCAGGGAACAGGGGGAAACAAACAAAACTACAAAGGTAATAATCCCTCTAGACCTAAATTTTTAATTAATGGCTTCTCAAAGCTCAGAAATAGGGCATAAAGAACATAATTCTCCACACAAGACAATTGGTCATTCTTACAAATTTTATTTCATTTTTTTCTTTTTTACTTATTTATCTGGTATTTCACATTATAAAAAAATATACATGACTCTTTACAGTTAATATCACCATTTTTTACAAAACATATGACTTCATAATTCAAATAATGCAATACATATAACCCAATTGGTTTCAACACGTGAGTTCACAGCTGACTAATACATATAATTTAACACACCCCCACACACAATCACACCTCTCTCTAATCTACAACCACATCCCTTACACACAATACACTCACACTCTACACCCCAGAACAACACTGCATGCACAGATGGAAAAATCAGGGTGATGAAATCAACCCTCAATTGCTGTGCTGATAGCTGGGGTGTCTCACTGTAACTGGTCGACGTACGTTTCAATGGAATGATTTAATTACTAAACCATCTTCTTCAGGACCTGTTATTTTATCATTTATAACGGGTGGAAGGAGGGGGAAACAGATCTGTGACTACTAAAAATTAAGATTTCTAAAAGTACTCTGGTACACTGGGCAGGCAGTCGAAGGTATCTATGCCTCTGCTGGCCCTGGTTCCACGAAGTAGAATCTTTCAATTATCTTTTGTTCGCGGTCTCCTGTTATATGCCTGGGGTCCTAGTAGACATTGACGCCGCCATTTAGTATTTAATCAATCGATATCTCAGCAGAATGCAATGGGCGTTTTCTCCTGAACAGTCTCATATAAATTGGTAAAATGATGCAGTAATCTTCAAGACTTTTTTTTAAAAAAAATTTATTTAGTCTCGGCAATGCAGAGAAAATCTGTTGTGTAACACTGCCACTGCTGGTCATTCAGTATATTCTCCTAGTCTTCTTGTCCAATACAACTCTGATTGCCACTCCATCTAGCAGGTGGAGAAAAAGCGCCGCTCTGCGTGATAGGCGCGCGCTAGGAAGAACGCTTCTCCAACCAGTCTACCCCAGCTCCCTCATCTCCTGCTCGATCCAATGGGCAACCCTCATCCCCTGGTAGTGAACAAGTCACTTTCCCTGATGGCATGGAGGATTACCGGGCTCGATGGCAGGTCTCGGGGTTTTCGAGACACGCTGCAGAGCTACTCTCTCGGGCATGGGCAGACGGTACAGTCAAGCGTTACCGGTCGGCCTGGTCTAGATGGATGGGCTGGTGTCTGCAACGGAGTCTGTATCCCATGGGGGTAGATGTCGTCCACATCCTCAACTTCCTAGCCCATCTGGCCTCGGAGGGGGTGGCATACAGAACGATTAACACCTTCCGTTCTGCGATTTCTGCAGGCCACACTGTGGTGGCGGATCATCCTGTGGGAGATCATCCATTGGTGAGGAAACTCCTCCAGGGTATTCGCCTTTCCCTTCCCCCAGAACCATGATATTTGGTTCTCTGGGATGTAAACAAGGTCTTGAGCCTGCTTTCAGAATGGCCCAGCAACAAGTACTTGACATGCAAGCAGCTTTCTTCGAAACTGGCGATGCTGCTATGTTTGGTGTCCTGTAGACGGGTCTCGGATGTCAGGGCTCTGGACATTTCCGGGAGATCCTTCACCCCATGTGTCCCGACGTAACAAATGCCAGTCTCGGGTGATTTCCTACCCGGCGTTTCCGGACTGTCCTAAACTCTGCGTCGTCAGATGCATTAAGGCTTACGAAGCCATGACGGAGGATGTCCGTCCGCACGGGGAACGTCAGTTCCTGATTGCCTTGCGGAAACCATTTAGAGCGGTCTCTTCCCCAACTATTGCTCGTTGGGTCCATTGGGTGATGATAGAGGCCGGCATCGATACCAAGGTTTTCGGGGCACACTCTGCGAGAGGTGCCATGGCATCCAAGGCTTTCATGCTAGGAGCCCGCTTAGAGGACATTTTAAATGCGACAGACTGGTCTTCAGACTCAACCTTTAAGAGGTTTTACTTCAAGCCAGTCTCCTCCATAGCGGCCCTGGTGGTTGATAAGCTTTGATATAGCCGAATCCTCGCCTCCGGGTCCTGACATAGAATGAAAAATGTCCTAGCTTTCGTAACAGAAAGTTTCAATTCTATTAAGGACACTGAGGCAAGGATTAGCCCTCCCTCAGGATGCTCCTGGACCCGCCCGGGTTAATCAGGATGTTCCGTCAGACGTAAGTAAAGCGCTTTCCCGTTCGGCTATGAGTGTTGCATTAACGATGTGTTGTTAAACTTTGTTGCATGCAGGTTGTTACAACTCCTTTTTTCTGCCTGCAGGGACAGAGTCTTCGAAACAGGATTGAGAACTTCCACAGTCGGCTTTGTCGCAGGAAGAAAGAGGACGTCCAGCGGGGATCATGGTCTATTATTGTCCCAGGAGGCGCCTGATTAGCTGATGGACTGTATTTCAAACTTGATGGTTTTTCTATAGGCTTCATGGGAAATGAAGTCCTATGACTCTTCACTGTTTGTTGTTCAAGGCTGCTGGATGAATAAATGGAAGAGAGAAAAGCCTAATCCTCGCCTCTGTGTCCTTAATAGAATTGAAACTTTCCGTTACGAAAGCTAGGAAATTTTTCATTCTATATTTCAGGCGTTTTCCTTCTCCATGAAGACACAGAATTTAGATGCCGTTTCAGATCAGGCTGAGGTATTGAACCCCGGATTAGCTCCTGGGCCTTTAGAAACACCCAGATTTGAAAGGTTTTCACCTCTTACCATGGAAAAAATAATTGGTCTCATGAGTTCCATTAAATCCCGGGCCCCTTCGGACCCTTGTCCTCCTCAGGTCTTTAATCTTGCGGCAAGCACGGTGGCCGGACCACTTATGGATTTATTAAATGAGATACGGAGTTCTGGGCAATTCCCAACTATATGGAATAGGACTTCCATCCTTCCATTGGTGAAAAAAAACTTCTCTGGACCCTAAGCAGGTGGAAAGTTATCGACCCATTTCCCGCCTTACGTTTTCTGCCAAGAGTTTAGAGAAGGCAATGAACGAGGAAATACTATCCTTTTTAGATGCCAACCAGTTGCTTGACTCCTCTCAATATGGTTTTAGAACAAACCATTGTACTGAATCAGCTCTGGTGGCAGCGTCGGAGGAACTAAAAGGAGTAGTTGACAAGGGTGGCAGAGCAGCACTAATTTTACTGGATCTCTGCTGCCTTTGATACGGTACATCACGCACTTCTCATTAAACGACTTCATTTGCTTGGTTTTAGGAATACTGCACTAACATTGTTGAGCTCGTTTCTCACCGATAGACAACAGTGGGTAGAGATGGCAGACGCAAGTTCCAGGCCTTTCTCTCTTCCCTGTGGGGTGCCTTAGGGGTCTGCTGTTAGCCCCACATTATTTAATGTATATGTCAATCCCCTTGTTAATCTTATTCACAGTTTTGGCCTGGCTGTATTCTCCTACTCTCATGATACACAGATAGTGGTATCTATCTCATCAGATGTGGAAAAGGATGCAAGTAATTTCTGTAGATGCATGTCCCAGGTTGCAGGCTGGATGCAGAGAAACTGTCTTAAGCTGAACTCGGAAAAAACGGAGGTTCCTCTTTTTGGAAATGAGACCACCTTTTGGGATGCATCGTGGTGGCCTTTGGATCTAGGTGCTTTACCGAGGCCAGCTCAGCAGGCAAGAAATTTGGGAGTCATTTTTGACACCAAACTATGTTTCTCGGAACAAATCAATGCTGTTACCTCAACAGGATTTTTCATGCTGAATGTTCTTAGGAAAATCCTTCCGTTTATTCCGTTTGATCTTCAGAAGACGGGGATGATGGCACTCATCTTTTCAAAGTTGACTACTGCAACGCCTTATCTTTAGGCCCCTCAAAATATCTGATAAAAAAACTGCAGAACGCAGGAGCAAGAACGTTACTGAAGGTCCCTAAATTTGGACCAATCTCTCATTTAATGCACGGTCTCCACTGGCTACCGGTGGAAAAGAGGATTACATTTAAGGCTCTGTGCATAATCCACAAGGCCCTCTACAGAGCTGGTCCGACCTTTTTTTCAGGATCGGTTCTCCTGGTATATCCCCAGAAGGAACCTTCGATCGAGCTCTGTGCGAATGATTACTGTCCCAAGAATAAACAAAGCAAAATGGGGTGGAAGAAGGCTCTCTTACCGTGGAGGGAAACTTTGGAACTCCTTGCCTCTTGCCTTACACTCGCAACCCACCATGCAGCAATTCTGAAAACAGTTGAAGACCTGGTTGTTTACTCAATAGATCAATGAGCTATGCCAGATGTGTTACTCGGGCAGAAGGTTTTCCTGGTTATGATCCGTATAGCGTTAATACACCTTCGGGTATTGTGCGCTCTATAAAAGTATTCCATTTCATTTCGAGCCTCAATCCTGCAGTGATGATAATTATCCCGGCCAGCTAAACGGAACCTTGGAAGAGAGGTACCAACCTAACGAGGTGATGAAGGCTGCTAATTGGGCACAGAAGATCGGCCTGCCACTGAGGTGGCTGCGGTGCGGGGATTCCTTGCCGCATGGAACACTGAGAATAGCGGGCGTGCTTGGAGGAACTCCTGACACGGTAGGAGTGTGCTACTTTTCGGGACTTGGGTGAGCCAGAAATTCATGGTAGCGAGAAGAGTGGCTGTACAGCTGTCGGCGGCTTGAACATGGTTTTGAGAGGGTGGTGACTGCGGCGAACGCACTGCGTTCAGGTACCAGGGATAGACGCCATCATGTAAAGAGGTAAGCAGCAGGGGACTGCGGCGGTGATATACTGGTCAGAAGCACAGTGGGGAAGAAAATACCCTGCGCCTTGGGGGGGCAGCTGGGTGGTCATGCATGAGTTTCCACTTGCAGAGTGAGCAAGAAGGGGCAGACCTTGCCAAGCAGTGGAGGATTGCCCCTGAGGCCTGGGACACTGTGTGAACAGCAGTGCATTGCATTATAGAAGATAAACAGGGGCACAGAATGTGGTGTCTTGAAACTGAGAGAGACATGGTTAGTCTGTGAACAATATCAGAGGCACAGGGAGGGACAACTGAGCCCGTCCTGGAATTGGAGATCGATAGATGGTGAAGGCATACGGAATGAAGCACCCACACATATGATACTCGGCATGTGGGATTGAGGGACACATGGCAGGCACTAGGGCACAGCAAGAGACGGAAAGGCTCTGGTGGGAAGCTAAGGAAACACAGAGCTGGGAGGAAGGCACCAGGGAGGATTACCTGCTGCTAAAAGCAAGCGACCTGAGAGGGACGTAGGGTGTCACGCATCACAGCTAAATCATAATGGGGAAAGACAAAGCAAACGCAGGACACCACAGCAATACAATAACCCAGTATGCGCAGCAGCGGACACCGCAGCAAAGGATTACATGACAAACACAGGATGCAGAAAGAGAAACAGAACCATCGAGAGCGGAACTTCTGGCAGCAATACAAAGCACTCGCAATGCCCTTGAGGGAAAAATAGTCACTGTATTAATAGAAGTGGGATTACTGCGCACAGACCTTCGCAAGGTGTCCGAGAAAGTGACAGCACATGAACAAAGGATTGATGACGTTACCCAGGAGGTTAGCACCTTAAAGGAGCAGGTAGTAAAAATTGACAGCCATAGCAAAAACACTGGAAGATAGCGCGGAGGACACAGAGGGCAGGTCCCGCCGAAATAACATGCGACTCATGAGTCTTTTTGGGAGAACTGGATAAACAACACTCTGAGACCTAAGGGACTGCCGCCAATGTTTGTGGTGGAAAGGGCGCACAGAGCGTTGATGAGGCGCCCCCCACCTGGAGCCCTGCCACAGGCTCCAATCTGGCGAATTTCAATTTTCGTGATAGGGATAGTATCCTTAAAGCGGTTCTATGACTAAACAACTACCTACAAAATCACGAGTGCCTGAACCACGAAGGCTTAACAATGACCAAAGCCAAACCACTAACTATTTTACCACGACTTACTGAACCACGAACTCCACAATCAACCACTACATTCTAATCAACGTCATCCCACCCCCTTAAAACTACCCCTTAAAACTATACCAAATTCCCCCACCCCCTAAACACTACCCCAAACCCCCCAACCCCCTCCAAACTAGCTCGAATCCCTCCCACCTCCTAAATACTAACCTGTTCCCCCACCCCATAAAACTAACTCGAACTCCTCCCACCCCCTAAAAACTAACCTGAACCCACCCCACCCCCTAAAAACTAACTCGATCCCCTCCCAACCCCTAAAAACTAACACGAACTCTCCCACCCCCTAAAAACTAACACGAACCCTCCAAGCCCCTAAAAACTAACCCCAATCACCCCACCCCCTTAAAACTAACCCAAACCCCCACCACCTTAAAACTAAGCCAAACCCCCCAACCACACCCCCTTAAAACTAACCCAAACCCACCACCCCCTTAAAACGAACCCAAACCCCCCCTCCACCCACGAACCCCTCTTACCTGTTCCTGTCCGACGCTCCTCTGAACTCCGCCCTGCACGAACAATAGACCGTCTTAGCCTGAACCACGCACATGCATGGTTCAGGCTAAGTCAATGTTCATGCAAGTCGTTGTTCGGCTTGCGTGACTCCGGAACTCGTTGTTCCTGAGTCGTTCTTGAGATGTTTCCCCTTAAAGCAGTGAGCGAAGCAGGTACGCTCACATTTGAAAATCACAACATCACCATTTTCCCGGATTACATACGGAAAGTTCAGGCAATAAGAAAATAATTTGTTGAAGTAAAACAGAAACTTAAGAGCAATGGGGCTGCAGTACATGCTCATGTTTCCAGCAAAACTCCATGTGGTAGCGCAGGGGAGAACTAATTTCTTTGAGAGACCTGAAGAGGTATGGGCATGGCTGGAAATATGGGACCAGTTGCCGCCAAGAGAGAGTGGCACCCAGAGAACTGGTAGGAGACTAAGGGGGGGAGGAGGAGAGGGGAGCATGAAGGACTGTCAACTGGAGTATGTCTCTGGAGAAATAAGCCAAAGAAGACGCAGAAACGCCCCGGATAGAGGTGCAGGATGATGGCTCCCTAGTGGCAGTACGACCTGGGGATGATGACTCATGCACTGTGCAAGATGATAGCAGCGAAACTCTGGCCACGGAAAAATCAGTAACAACTACGCTAGAGGAGGTCAGCTGAAGATGTATTCCTTTCTGGGAGCTGCACTGACTCTGGTGGAGGTATACAGGAGGCAGGAGAGAGGAGATCTGCAAATATCATAAGTAGGAGGGACAAATGCACGTTTAGGACTGTTGTTGGTTAAATCAATAGATAAAAGATTCCGCGATATCAACATGAGAAAAGGATAGCTGCTGAGGCGAGACCTGATGTGGTACCCTAGCTCCTCGGGGTGGGGGGGCCTGCTGGAAAAGGCACCTCTGCACAACGAGGGAGAACTTAGTACACAGTTGTAGAGACTTACAGTATATCTGTATAAGCTAGTTGAGAGAAATATGGGTTACCCTGGGGATTGGATGCCCAGGCTGGTGGGCGATCATCAATGTTGTGGTTATAGTTGATGTAGGATTGTCCGGGGAGGGATGAGGTGAGACGTTCATTTGATGGTTATTGTTTCTTTTGTTATAGTACAGTGTAACAACACACATCACACTGGGTCGAGAAGGGCAAGAATAAAGGGACTCAGGCAGACACAGTGTACTCCACGTCAGGAGGGGACTCATTACAAACAAGAAATACGACACTCAGTGCCCTATCAGGGCGATACGTTTTAAGATAATAATATAGAATGTCAGAGGATTTGGCAGTTATGTGAAGAGGTATAGAATACACTCTTATTTGAGGCACGTGGGAGTGAGCATAGCCTGCCTGCAAGAAACCCACCTTACAGAGGAGGAAGCTCTGAATTTAAAGAAAAAATGGAGGGGGTAATTATACATGTCTACCTTTTCTTCCTATGCCCGGGGTGTGGCAATATGGGTGGCACCTGGGATCCCATTCCAACTGATTTATTTGGAGTCAGACCCACAGGGTAGATATGTTCTGGTACAGGGGATGTTGGATGGTATTGATGTGACTATTCTTAATGCATATGCGATGAATGTGGAGGATAGAGATTTATTTCCAAAGTACACACACTAATCACAGACAACATGATATATAGCTTTGGGTGGGGGATTTTAACTGTGTAATAGGCGCCAATATGGACAGGCAACCTCCACGTGCAATGACTAAGCCAGGTATGGTGGGTAAACTTATTGAAGTAATGCAAAATGTGGGCTGCAGCGATCTCTGGAGGGAACGTTATCCGGCGCACAAGGAATTGTCAGGGGACACGGCAGCTTCGTTCGCGCAGGCAAGCGCTGAGGCTCGGGAATGACTTCAATTCCCAGCGGCCTTAGCGCGACATCTGGCGTCGGACGCCACGCATCACGTGATGCGGAAGCAGTGAAGTAGCGAGGATGCGGGGCAAGACGCTGCCGATTATTCCGCTGATTCCTGGATTCTTGTTGGCCATTACCAAGTTGCTCTGGGTCGGGTAAGGGTGCCGCTGGCACTGCTTGTTCCATTTTACCCTTGTTGAAGTCCTGGTTGTTACCCTTGATGCCCATCTCTGCCGTTTTGGATCTCCAGGATTGGAGTGTGCTGTAGCTTACCTTTCCCTACGTTGGAAGAGCTCTTAGCATATCTTGGCAGGGCTCTTGCGAGGGAAAAGTACTGTGCTCACTTTGGTTGCCTTAATACTTTGTTGAGGTTTACTTGGGTGTACTGTTCTATATTTCCCTGCGTTGGCGAACTCTTCTCTGAATCTTGCATATAGAGTTCATGCGAGGGAATTACTTTCTGATATATACTTTGCTCACTTTGGTTGCCTTAACACTTTGTTGAGGTTTACTTGGGTGTACTGTTCTATATTTCCCTGCGTTGGCGAACTCTTCTCTGAAACTTGCACACAGAGTTCATGCGAGGGAATACTTTGTGATACTTTACGAATTAGGGGTTGCCCTACCACCAGTTATCTAAGTGAGGTGCTTCCTCTCGTAAGAGTGACGTAACTTTTCATTTCCAGAGGGGTACCTGCATCTATTGGAAATCCTTGGTGCAATTGAAGTGAATGCGACTCAGTGTTCATCACGCTGTATTTATGGTTATATCCTAAAGTGACGATTACAGCTACTCACATATTTTGGCTTTCGCTATTTTCTTTTGTCCTCCACAGGGGTGTCATTGACAAAGGGTCATATTGAGCGTCAGTGTTTACCTCGCAATCTCAGGTATAACCTTAGTGCATGAGATATTTATATATCATATGGAAGAATAGGTTTTGCTCATATGAACCTTTGTGTTTTCCAGCCTACTGTCTGGATTGGAGGTTCCAAGCTCAACACCCTTGTTAGTCGGCAATCTTTAATTTTCTTTACAGGTTAATGGAAGTATGGGTATCAAGAGGTTAAGAAAGAGAGGAAGGTGAAAGGTTCCCATAGTAATTATTTCTCTTCTTTGTGTTTTACTACAGGTCTCCCTTCCTGCTGTCCCCATCCTTCCCTTCCCCCGCTTAACCACCCTTTAGTCTGTGTATTAATATTATCCAGACTTGGGGCAGTTGGGAGGTGGACCCCCTAGAGCATCTGTTCGATCCTGAGGATACGTTCAGGTCTGGGACAGGAATAATCCTTTTACTCTGCAACCCATGACGCCTATAGTAGGCTGTATGGGGCACTAGGCACCGCAAATTTAAAGGTGGAAATACATAAAGTGGGTTACCTGGGCAGATATTTATCTGACCATTCCCCTTTGCTGTTAGAATAGGGTGGAATGCAGACTGGGCGGGGGGACATATATTGGCATCTACAGACAGATATACTGATGGATGCGCCCTTTCGGCAGGATCTGGCTAGCAAAATCACTCTATACATGGAGGGCAGCTGGGGCACGGCCACTAGTTGGGGCATAGAATGGGAAGCACTCAAGGCAGTTGTGAGTGGACAATGTATGAGTAAAACCTGTGGTGTGCGTCGATAGCTGCAATCTGAGTTGAAGGATCTGGAAACTGAACTCACTCAGTCTCAAAGAAGGGGAGAGAAAGAGCTGGAAGAGGAGGGCACAGTGCTGCATATTAAGAGATGATTAGAATACACCTGAGATAGACTAGAAATATTTACAAGAAGGGAACATAGACAGAAGTTACATAGAGAGGGGGACAAACCTAGCAGAATGTTGGCCAGGTTGCTCCTGCTAAACAGGGGAAAGACTCGGGGAGCGATGGTTTCCCTGTAGAGTTTTACCAGACATACGCAGAACAGTTGACGAGTCCACTATTGGAGGTATACACTGAGACTAGGAGGAAAGGAGTCCTGCATCAGATGTTCAGGTGACTGAGTGATCTGTATGGTGCCTAAACCAGGCGGTGATGTAGCCTATCGACCCCTTACCATGCTTAACGTAGATGTTAAGGTGTTATGCAAGATACTGGCTGGCAGGCAGGCTGATAGCAGCAGTGGAGGCACTGGATGATGCGATACTTTATCTGCAGCGGCCGGCGGAAACTGTACCGCAGCTCCTGCAACACTTGAAGCAGTTTGGAAGAATAGCGGGGCTTTGTGTTAACAAATGGAAATCGTTGTTGTTCCCCTTGGGGACGTTGGAGGGGATACTGGAGGCTCAGCTACCACAGGTGGGCCTCTGCTGGGAATTGTCATCCTTCCGGTACCTTGGTATCATGGTTGGCCACAGCCTGGAGGACCAGGTACGTTTTGGGGTGAACCCATTGGTGATGGGACTGACTAGGTCAATTCAATTTTGGAACACACTGCCGCTCTCCACTATGGGGAGAGTGGCAGTAGCCAAGATGGTGTTCCTCCCTAGGTGCCTGTATATTGTCCAAACCGTACTGTACACTTTGCCCTGTGGTCTCTTTCGGAAACTAGACAGTCTCTTGACGTTGTTGTTGGAAGGAAAGCGAAGTAGGGTTGCGATCTCACAGTTCAAACGAGAACCACGGGATGGGGGACGGAGTCTTCCAGACCTGGAACTGTATTATTATGCTTCCAAGTTGCAATACGTAGCGCAATGGGTGTCAAGAGAGGATAATGGAGAGCGGAGACTCGCATGGTTCACACTCCTTAATGGAACTGCTCATGCTTGGGAGGAGAGTCCTTCTGGGAACTCCATACCTGATGAGCCAAATCGCAGAGATATGGGAGCAAGCAACCACAAGAGTGTTTAAAAAACCACCCTTTGCCAGGGATCTAGATATATGGACCCTGCTTCCGTTACGTCGTATTGATCAAGTCATGACTATGGTTCGGTGGAGGGAAGGTGGTTGCATGACACTGGGGGATTAGTACCCGGGGGAAACATGTTTGATGTTTAAGGAAGCATAGATGGTGTTCCGGGTAGGAAGGGGACAGTTTCTCTAATACTGCAAAATAACGCATATGGCATGGGGAATATTCACGGACTTCCCTACTACCCCGAAGGAAAATGCCACCTTACACTTATTATTAACATCAGAAGCAACAAGACATATGGAAACCTTCCTGTACAATCAATGTACAGATTTAAGGCAACCGTTCAAAAATGATAGTTAGTGCTAATGAATGAACAATAAAAATCCGAAAGAACCAAGGCAACAAACTGTTGGAAATGGCCCTTTTTGCAGGGTCATCCCTAAACTTTGCCTTTTTCCTGTATTTTTTCTGACCTGCTTTTGTTGGTTTTATGACTCTGGGCACTTTATCACTGCTGATCAGTGCTAAATTGCATATGCTCTCCCTTTGTAAATATGACTATGTGAATTGGTACCTCAATGATTGGCTTATTTGGTTTATCTGTTAGTCCCTAGTAGAGTGGCCTGTGTGTGCCCAGGGCTGGTAAACCAAATGCTGCTGGTGGGCATGCAGCGCTGATTTGCGCCACCCACAGAAACAGCTTGTAAAGTGTGTCTCAGACCTGCCACTGCAGAGTCTGTGTGCAGTCCAGAACTGCCATCTTGGCTGTGAAGTGCACCCACTTCCCAGCCCCTGAACCTTCCCTTGGCATCATGCAAGTCACCCCTATGGTAGGGTGCATTGTATGTGTAAGGTAGGACATGCCTTGGTGTGTGTAGCATGTCCTGGTAGTGAATTACACCCAATTTCGTTTTTCACTACTGTAAGGCTACCTGTTCCCCAAAGGCTAGAATGGGCAGTTTGACTATTACATTCTATAGTCCTAACTGACCCCAGGAACATGGTAGAAAAACGAATTTAGTATGCCTGAGCTCAGAATATTAAATACATCTTTTAGTGAAGTTTATTTTTATATTCTGTGTTTGAAAATACCACTTTTAGAAAGTAGGTATTTTCTTGCCTAAGCCTTCCAGTGTGCTCTGCTGTTATGTGTATTGGCTGTCTGGTTTTGGAGGGACAGGGCAGGCTGAGTCAGACCTGGGCTGAATAGAGAGATCTGCATTTAGAGTATGGGGAGGGGTGGCTCCTTGACCTGAATAGGGCTGTGCCTGGCAAGGTGAATGCTGGCTCCACCTCCTACTGTGCGTCTGATGGCAGACCCCCTCTTTCTGAAAGGAAGGATGCAGCCTGGTAAACAAAGTGCTCCAGGACTGAGCAGAACTGGTTCTGGCTGGGTTCAGTGACTTGTAGCTTCTGAGAACAAAGACTTTAGGGGTATAAATATCTGTGCTCAAACCCCTACAATTTGTATTGCTCCTGGATGTCAAGACGAACCTCTGTCCGTGTAACTGAAGGAATCTGCAGGAGGTGACTGTCCTTGTGTGCTGTTTCTTGGATTGGCCTGCAGTAGTTACCATTGGACTTGGAAGAAGAGGGAAAAGGACTTTTGAGAGAACTTTTATTAATCTTGCTAAAGCAATCACCCAAGGGCTAGGAGAAGAGCTAGCCTCCTGCTGAAGTCTCAGGCACATCAGACTTCACCACCAGCCTCCTGATTCCTCCCAGCGAGGATTTCTATCTGCAGGTGAGGCTCCTGTGAGTTCCAGGGCCTCTAGTTCTACTACAGAGAAGAGAGTGCTGAAATCGTCGCTAACGCACGTTTGCGAGCCGCCGCAGCCGAGAGCGCTGCCGCCGAGCGCTCGCAACCAAAGAGATCATCTCTTCACGACATCGCATTGCGGACGCCGGGCGTCCGCCATTTTCATCGCATAGCATCCGGATCGTCGCTCCCTCGCGGAGCGCCATCGCATCGCAATCTGATCGCACACGCAACAGGATCGTCGCATCGCCTCCTCCCTCGCGGCAAGGAGTCATCGCATCGGCGGCCTAGCGTGCAGAAGTTGGTCGCATCGTCCCCGCACGCATCAGCAGATCGGCGCATCATCCTCCCTTGCGGCAAGGATTTAACGCATCGCCGGCCTCGCGTGAGGAAAATCATCGCTACCACTTCTTTGCGACATTTTGTTGGTTTTGCTACGAAATTCAGGTACTTTGTGAGTAAAAGGGTCGCAGAGACCACTGCTTTGAACTGAACTCCTCTTTGCACACTTTGAACTATTTTTACAGCATTTCAAGAATAATCCTATTTTACAGTATTGTGGCTTTTTGATCGTTATTGGTCTTGTGTTAAGATACTTATTTTTTATAACTACTTGTGTGGTGTCCCTTTGTAGTGTTCCTCACTGTGTTACTGTGTATGGTCATAAATGCTTCACACACTGCCTCTGAGATAGGCCTAGCTGCTCGTGCTACGTTACCACAGGGTTGAGCAGGGGCTATCAAAGGGTGTGGATCTCTTACCCTGACTTAGGAAGAAGGGTCCCTACTTGAACAGTGGCCAGCCATTGCCAACTAGAGACCCCCATTTCTAACATTGGTGGTCAGCGGTGAGGATCTGGACTTGCATTTATGATCGCATACAGTAATTATAGTGTACACTACTAGTGAGTGCAGACCATAACGAAACCACATACGTTTTGAGTTTTTTTCTGATTCTATTTTTGATTAATATTGCCAGTTATTGCTACAATGGGTCTTGCTGAAACGAGACCAACCTTTTATATAGATGATCTGTTCACCTACAGTCTAGAGGAGCTAAGGGGGTTCTGTGAGGAGAGGGGCTTAGCAGTGAGTAGGAAGGAGACTCAGCTATCCCTGCAGACATCCCTGAGACTTTGGCAACAAGACAGATGGAGATTCTTGGAGTCCCAGTACACCTACCAAGAGGGTAGTTGGTCTGAGGGTGGCTCTGGAGAGTCTGAAGAGGAGGAAGAAAGTGTTATGGAATATCTCAGATAGGGAGTTCCTTGCTGAGTCTAGTGCCTATGGTAGTGCCCGATTCCCCTCATGGTCCCCAGAGGAGTTGGTGGACAGGTGGGAGGGTCCCATAGGTAGGGAGTTCCTTGCTGAATCTAGTGCCTATGGTAGTGCCCAATTCCCCTCATGGTCCCCAGAGGAGTTGGTGGACAGGCGGGAGGGTCCCATAGGTAGGGAGTTCCTTGCTGAATCTAGTGCCTATGGTAGTGCCCGATTCCCCTCATGGGAGTTATCTTTAAAGAAATTTGGGATTTTGCTCCTCTCAATATTGAGGAGCTGGAGGGCATTGAGCTTCTGGGATTCCTATTAAAGGACACTAAAGGACAAGTATTAACTGGTATAGTCAGCTACAGACCCCCTGGAATAGCCAGTCCTCAACTACAGCAGGGGTTTATTGAGGTTCTGAACAATCTGGCACTGACCCATTCCAGACTGCTTGTTGTAGGGGATTTTAATTTATGGCCCAATGGGACTATGGATTCAGGATATTATAATCTTATTCAATCATGTGGAAATTTAAACCTACAACAATGGGTTATGGAACCCACACACAAGGGAGGACACACCCTAGATCTAGTGTTCGCCGAAGAACAAACAATGGGAACAGTTAATGTCCTACCGGTATGTTGGTCGGATCATCACATGATTGTCTTTCAGCTGTATAATCCTAGGATGAATAGACCAATTCCTAAGAAAGGCATGAACTTTTTAAGTAGGAACTGGAAGGGCCTCCTGGAAAAGGCAAGGGTGTCCTCAATATTTCTGTCAAACGAGGGCTATGATGCAAATAAACAGGTGGAAGAGAATTACGTAACATACTGCGAACAAATAACTACTAGGTTGGATCAAGTTGCTCCAATCAAAAGTCATAGGAAACTTGGCAGACCGTCAGCCCCATGGTTCAACGAGAAATTAAGAAACCTGAAGTTGGGCTGTAAGCAAGCGGAAGGAAATGGCGTAGGGAATACGCAGATGAGGAAAAAACCTCCTGGAAAATGGTAATAGCGGAGTATAGAAAAGAAATTTTAGTAGCAAAAACTGAGTTCTTTGCAGACTCTATTCGGAAGGCACAAGATATTACTCGAAGTGTCTTCAGGATAGTAGATAATCTGCTTAATCCAGCTTGCTCAAAGAATGAGATTGTGCCTAGCCAGGAATTATGTGATAGCCTGGCTACTTTCTTTGAGGATAAGATTAGTAACATCATTTATGGACTCAAATTGGATAATACGTCTAAGGAATTAACGCCTACAAAACAGATATGGCTGGACAACTCTCATTCCTTAGATCATTTTAATTTACTTTCTGTGGAAGAATTCTATAAAATGGCCATGGGGATATCATCAGGCTCCCCTTTGGATCCACTACCACATAAAATCTGGAAGGAGCTGGCTCCTGAACTCTTTCCAGCACTACGGCAAATTTGCAATCAATCACTGGTTAGTGGTTCTGTGCCAACGTGCTGAAACAGGCGATGGTAACGCCCCTTTTGAAAAAGCATCACTTGACCCAGCGTGCCCGAAAAGCTATAGACCGATCTCTCTCTACCCTATCCAGTTAAAATCTTGGAACGAGTAGTTAGTAAAGCACTCTCCCAG
The DNA here is from genome assembly GCA_963921515.1 of Calotriton arnoldi. Classification (NCBI taxonomy): domain Eukaryota; kingdom Metazoa; phylum Chordata; class Amphibia; order Caudata; family Salamandridae; genus Calotriton; species Calotriton arnoldi. Next base: position 3,656,446 of record CAWUFW010000014.1, on the reverse strand, counting down.
TTTTTAGAAACAAACAACATTCTGGACAGGGTGCAGTTCGGCTTCCGCCCCGGCCATGGTACGGAAACTGCCTTGGTGACCGTCATGGATGACCTACGCTTGCGTGCAGACAGGGGACAGTCAGCTATTTTGATTCTTCTTGACCTGTCTGCCGCATTTGATACGGTAAACCATGAAATTCTTCTATCCAGGCTTCAAGAGGTGGGGGTTGTGGGCACTGCCTTAAAGTGGTTCCAATCTTACCTATCTAATAGACAACAGGCAGTAGCCCTTCCTCCTTTCCGCTCCAAGTTTTCCAAAACCTTGCATGGTGTTCCACAAGGGTCGGCGATTAGTCCTATACTATTTAATATCTATATGAGCCCTTTACTTGCTGTTATAAGGGCTCATAATATTAGTTTAGTAAATTATGCAGACGACACCCAGCTTATCCTGTCCCTTGAGGGTGAGCAATCTGTACCCTTAGAAGACTTCCACGCTTGTCTACGGGACACAGCACTCTGGCTTAGGGAGAATTCTCTTCAATTCAATTCTGATAAAACAGAAACCTTACATTGTGCCGTAGGTAGAATTCCCCCTATACTTCCGTCTGATTTCTGGCCTACCTCTACTACTACTTCATTGGCTCCTAGCAAATCAGTACGTAATCTGGGAGTCATGTTTGATGATAAGTTGACACTCGAAAAGCATGTTAATAAAACAGTCGGGTGCTGCTTTACTTTGATTAGAGCACTCCGGAAAATTTTCCCACTGTTCTCAATACAGGCCAGAACACTGATAATTAGAGGCACTATCCTTAGTAGGTTGGACTACTGTAATGCTCTGTTGCTGGAATCACCGAAGTATCTGATTGAGAGATTACAGCGAATACAGACCATGGCGGCCAAGTTGGCATTGATGAGATAATACCGTTCTTCCGCCTCTCAGGCACTCTCAGAGCTGCACTGGCTTCCAATCTCGCAGCGGATACTTTTTAAGGCCTTGTGCATTGTGTTCAAGGCCTTGCATGGCACTGGTCCTAAATCATTGCAGGAAAAATTTGCATGGTATGTTCCCCCTCGGATGCTCCGTTCCTCTTCGGCTAATCTGGTGAAAGTGCCTAGGGTCAGGAAAACTAAATCAGGAGGTAGGGCCTTTAGCACAGCGGCTTCACGCCTTTGGAATAGACTCCCATCTGATATTAGACAAATAGACGATCTCCTGCAATTTAGAAAAAGGGTAAAAACCTGGCTCTATCCTCAAACTGGCCTATCTACATCTTGCTATCCTCACGTCTAGTAAAGGGCTTTCACGGATATTTACACTCAGTCAGGCACTTGTATCACAGCGCCAGGGTACCCGTAGGGTGTTAGTTGCGCTTTATAAATGCTGATAATAATAATAATAATGGTCCCCAGAGGAGTTGGTGGACAGGTGGGAGGGTCCCATAGGTAGGGAGTCCCTTGCTGGGTCTAGTGCACAGGGTAGTGCCCAATTCCCTTCATGGTCCCCAGAGGAGTTGGACAGACTGAGGGAGAGGGAGCACCAGCTGGTTGAGTGCGAGGACCCCATCTATAGAATTATGGTATAAAGATGTGGCTGAATGGGCCCTGGCGGAGGAAGTGAACATGAAACTGGCCCGCAGGAGGAGTACATAGTGGACTGGGCGGCCCTCATGGGGAACATGTATTGGAGGATGGGAGAAGAGGGGGATGAAGTGGCAGGGGGAGAAAGCACACAGGATGTGTAGGAGCACAGACTCTGACAAGTACTGCTAATAGCACAGTAGAAATGATATGTATAGAAGCGTTGTGGGTATGAACTTACGTGGAGTGGATACAACGCTGGGGTCAAGCTGAAAGTGACTGGCCTCCCACATAACATCGGAGGGCAATATTCGAGAATAAGTGATAACACTGTATTAGTTGTTGGTTTATAGTTTGTCTTTTTTGAAAATATGGGGTACAAGCCGTTACAGAAAGAATATGGTATAATTATATGTATAATGACTGTGCCAGTGTATGGTGCTTGTTGAAAGATGCTGTATGATCTAATAATAACAAGCATTGGCATAGCCAATAGGTCTCACCTTTGGGGCCTTATAAGTGTTTAGGCAGAGCTATTGACTTTGCCAATGTGTTTAAGCTGTGCTGTAGAGAAGTGTGGCTGCTGTGCAGCATGCTGAAAAGTTGTAATAAAAAAGTGTCAGAAGCATTTTTGTTACCTTATATATGACCAAAAGGCATTATGTCCGACAGAATGACCATATTAAAATGTATGTACAATAAAAAATTTCCTTATTTTTATTTTGTTCTTGAAATGTTGGCAACTTGTTTTTGCCTATTCCAATGGTTGTTTGTTAAAGTTTTTTTTTGAGGGGGCATAAACAATTGGAGTTTGAAGGTTGTGAATTAGTACCTGTATTATAACACTAGCAGCGGCCAGACGCTAGGGGAGAATCAACAGATGCCAGATTCCGAGAGCAGGCTGAGGTGGTGTTGAGTGATGTTGAGGTGGTAGTGGTGGTGGTGGTGGTGACTGGTGCTGAGACGATGCTGAGGTGATGCTGAATGATACTTAGGTGATGCTGAATGATACTTAGGTGTTGCTGAGTGATGATGATGTGGTGGTGTTGAGTGATGCTGTGGTGGTGTTGAGTGATGCTGTGGTGGCGCTGAGTGATGCTGTGGTGGCGCTGAGTGATGCTGGGGTGGCGCTGACTGATGCTGGGGTGGCGCTGACTGATGCTGGGGTGGCGCTGACTGATGCTGGGGTGGCGCTGACTGATGCTGGGGTGGCGCTGACTGATGCTGGGGTGGCGCTGACTGATGCTGGGGTGGCGCTGACTGATGCTGGGGTGGCGCTGACTGATGCTGGGGTGGCGCTGACTGATGCTGGGGTGGCGCTGACTGATGCTGGGGTGGCGCTGACTGATGCTGGGGTGGCGCTGACTGATGCTGGGGTGGCGCTGACTGATGCTGGGGTGGCGCTGACTGATGCTGGGGTGGCGCTGACTGATGCTGGGGTGGCGCTGACTGTTGCTGGGGTGGCGCTGAGTGTTGCTGTGGTGGCGCTGAGTGTTGCTGTGGTGGCGCTGAGTGTTGCTGTGGTGGCGCTGAGTGTTGCTGTGGTGGCGCTGAGTGATGCTGTGGTGGCGCTGAGTGATGCTGTGGTGGCGCTGAGTGATGCTGTGGTGGCGCTGAGTGATGCTGTGGTGGCGCTGAGTGATGCTGTGGTGGCGCTGAGTGATGCTGTGGTGGCGCTGAGTGATGCTGTGGTGGCGCTGAGTGATGCTGTGGTGGCGCTGAGTGATGCTGTGGTGGCGCTGAGTGATGCTGTGGTGGCGCTGAGTGATGCTGTGGTGGCGCTGAGTGATGCTGTGGTGGCGCTGAGTGATGCTGTGGTGGCGCTGAGTGATGCTGTGGTGGCGCTGAGTGATGCTGTGGTGGCGCTGAGTGATGCTGTGGTGGCGCTGAGTGATGCTGTGGTGGCGCTGAGTGATGCTGTGGTGGCGCTGAGTGATGCTGTGGTGGCGCTGAGTGATGCTGTGGTGGCGCTGAGTGATGCTGTGGTGGCGCTGAGTTGCTGTGGTGGCGCTGAGTTGCTGTGGTGGCGCTGAGTTGCTGTGGTGGCGCTGAGTTGCTGTGGTGGCGCTGAGTTGCTGTGGTGGCGCTGAGTTGCTGTGGTGGCGCGGAGTGATGCTGTGGTGGTGCAGGGTGATGCTGTGGTGGTGCAGAGTGATGCTGTGGTGGTGCAGAGTGATGCTGTGGTGGTGCAGAGTGATGCTGTCGTGACAGTGTCTTTGCTAGTTACAGTGGGTAGAAGAGGGGTAGAAGAGGGGTAGAGGGGTAGTAGAGGGGTAGAAGAGGGGTAGAGGGGTAGTAGAGGGGTAGAAGAGGGGTAGAGGGGTAGTAGAGGGGTAGAAGAGGGGTAGAAGAGGGGTAGAAGAGGGGTAGAAGAGGGGTAGAAGAGGGGTAGAAGAGGGGTAGGTAGAAGAGGGGTAGAAGAGGGGTATAGAAGAGGGGTATAGAAGAGGGGTAGAAGAGGGGAAGTAGAGGGGTAGAAGAGGGGAAGTAGAGGGGTAGAAGGGTAGTAGAGGGGTAGAAGGGTAGTAGAGGGGTAGTAGGGTAGAAGAGGGGTAGAGGGGTAGAAGAGGGGTACTTACAGGGAGGCAGCAGAGGTGCTGAACACAAACAGTGACTAGGTACAGGCATAGGTGAGACCTTTATTTTTATAAGCCTAATGTACGTTCGGTAGTGGAAGCTCGCACTCTGATCACCACGCCAGTAAATGAAATGTTTTTAGATGGAATATACATTTTTAAATGTTTGGTAAAGGTATTTTTGAAGGTCTCAAATCTTTTATTGTTGGGAAATTACTGGTATGAGTCTGTATAGGCCCGGATCCCTGATTAATTACTGACCTGTACAACATAGGAATCGCGAGTTATTGATGAAGGAATCCCCTGAAAACATTCCCTTTTGTTTAATTGGAATTGTGCTTATGGCAGTTTGGTATCTCGTTCGTGCACATTTTTCCACTTTAAGAATGGCACGTTTTGAAACCAGCAGTGTTTACGGTCATATCGCAGGGATGGTAATTCTTACTCTTGATCCGTTATGAATTTTTTTTTTATATAAATGTAATTTGTAAATTGTTCTTATTTTGTAATGAAAAATTGCGGTAATTTTCTATGGACCTCGTTTGTGATCTAAATCATAAATAAATAAGTGCCTTGCATGGGTGATAATACATTACTGTGCAAGCTTCGGTGACAGTAGTTCAAAACTGTGAAGGCCTAGGTGAAAATTCATATACGCCGTGCAGACAGATGTCCAGAGAGGCCATGTACAATGTGCAGACATTGGTGAGCAAAGCTACAGTGTACAGGAATAGCTGCTTAACAACTCCATGTAGCATACAGACAGTCATGCTTGCACACTCCCACAGTGCTTAGGCTCTTTCTACACACTGCATGTGTTTGGGGGTTCCTTTCACATTCTATGCTTCATTAGTTCTACCAGATTTAGGCCCGTTGATTGCTAATTGAGCACCCATTAGCTCATAAGTTGGGGCAAACTGGAAAGCAGGCGTGTGTCTTTAAAGACCAGCAGAGCTGAAGAGACTGTCACGTAGCAGCAGGATGACGTAATAGCTGATGTGGCGGCTTGCCAGACCAAGCCAATGGCACGGAGGAACAGGTTTCAACATCGGTTGTCCCCAAAAAGCAACTGAAATCTAGGGGATGCGGGTAAAGGAAGGCGCAATGTTCCACAAGTCCAAAAATAAGGTGACTAGGGTCTGGGCGCTGCAAACTGGCGTGACATAAATGAGGGAGGGGGTGCAAAGTGCGTGCGGGAGATAGGTCCGATCAGATGCTGAATTTCAGACTGCAGTGTGTGTAATCTCTGTGACTTATCTACAGACAAAACAACGTCTTGGCACGTGCTGGCGGATGTCTGCAAGCACTTGGCAGGACACTGAAAACAGGCCAGGAAACTGGGTGGAACCAGAGCCACTCTGGGTCACTTGTTTGTCGGAGCAAAATAATGCCATGGGTTTAATGCAGTATTCCACAGGGGCCCTGGATGTCAGAGCAGGGCACCCGATGCCCGGCTGCTCAGCGAGCTGAAACTACGTCGGAACGAGGAAGGCACATACTGTGCTCGAGCTTCTGGGCAGCGCGGCAGAGACTCGACGGGGGGTCAGGTGTTTCCGGAGAAATAGACATAACACAGTGTATTTGGGCAGCTGTCTGTGTTTACCATATTAGAAACCTTATCATACAGGTCGGTCACCAAATGATCTCTGTAAAATAGGTTGGGGGAGGATGGCAATCCCTCTCTTTTGAAGCCACTGTCGGAATCTCTCTCTGTGGAAGCCCCACTCGGTGCATCCCGCGGCCTCGGGTACTGCACAGGCCAGGGTGACCTTAAGTACCTGTGCGTCAGTTTTGCTGGCTCAGCTCATTCCATCCCACCCATGCGCCTCCAGATGAAGCCCGGCCCCGCTTTCATTCTAGCTCCTCCGGCACACTACAAGGTGCCGGGCATCTCTGTTAGAAGAACACTGGGCACTAGCGGCCCACACTGCAATCTTCCTGTCCTGCTCTGCCCGGACTCGGCTCTGATCATCACTCGGACACACGGGCAGCTTCGTTATGCTTCGTTCGTCTGCGGGAGTCACTGTTCTCTCATCGCGGACCCAATACTGGGGAATCCGGGTGGAGAGATCACCGAGAAGACACGGTGTGAGTCTCCTCCCAGACCACACCCCGCATATCCAGGCTTTCTAGTACTGGAGACAAATGACTGGTGCCCGCACGGTACGCGATGCAAAAATAAACAAGAGAGGAGCGGGAGCGAGCGAGCGCGGCAGCCTGGGCTTTCGAAAGCTGACCAGACGCTCGTGCGTCATGGCCTTTTCCACGCACGGCCGGCATGTGTTTCCAATTATCGCGCACGCGTCTGGGCACGATAATGGGAAACAGATGTCGGCCGCGCGGGTAACCGCACGAAAAAAGCCATGACGCACGAGCGTCTGGTCAGCTTTTCGAATCACCTACCTAATGCTTCGCCAGAAGCAGCGCTTGCGCGCTACTCTAGGCTCAACCTAAAAAGACTATACATAAAAAAAAGTATTGGATGCAGTCTGCTTCCTCTAGGGCATAATCAGTCATCACTTGGTCAAACTGGATTATCCCCTGGGTGTCGAACAGGCAGCCTATGCACTTGCATCCTCTTTCCAAATGTGGGAGCCTACCATAGCCTGGTCCATAAAGCACCAGTGCTTCTCGGACATCGGGCAACTCCACTCCACCATGAAACATAATTGAGAGGCTTGGTAGTAACATACCACCATGGGTACTGCGAGCCCTCCCTCGCTTGGTTGGTGCTACAGTAGTTGTATGTGGAGACGTGGCTTTTTCCCATCCCAGATACATTTGTTGATCCCTGCAGAGAACTAATTGCATGTTTCGGTGGAGTCAGTGGAAGGGCCGGAAAAATGTATGGGATCCAGGTGAGGAGCGTCCTCTTAATGGCCACTATCTACCCAGCCAGGAAAATTGTAGATGACGCCAGTTTGCCATATTGGACAGGACCGGAGAAGTGAGGGCCGCGTAGTTTAGTGTTACTGACTTAGCCACTGAATGTGTCAGCTTAATGCTGAGGAAAGTATATGTTCCTCTGCCCAGTAGAAAGGGAACAAGGAGCGGAGGTAGTCCTCCCGAGGATGGGCCAGCGATAGGTTCAGGATTTGGTATTTCTGCATATTTTCCTTGAACCCCGATACCTCCCCCAAAGTAATGGAGCTCTGCCACAAGAGCAGGGTGGGATGAAACCGGGTCGGTGAGGGCGAGAATCACATAGTCCGCGTATAGGGCAATATGGGGACAGTCGCTGCCAAAAGGGATGCCTGTGGTAGCCGGATTATCTCCAATTCTTAGTGAACAAGCATTGGTATAGCCAATAGGTCTCGCCTTTGGGACCTTATAAGTGTTTAGCCATGCAACAGTTGCTATTGTTGCACCAAGGATATTGTGCTGGATAACTAAACTCTTACAAGGTCCCAAAGGCGAGACCTATTGGCTAAGCCAATGCTTGTTTTCTGACTGTGAGCAAGCATCCAACCAATCATGAAGCAAATGTTGGGCAAGAACAGCTTTTCTCCACAGAACAAAACATGATATGCTAATGGTGAAGACAGCTACTGTAACAAAAACCGCACACACAATCCCTTAAAAGCATTGGCAAACCACAGACCATATGACCATATCCAGCCAGGCACAAATCTAGGCACACATACCCACGGATAAAAGGACAAAGACTTATAGAAACAGAGGCATAACCACACATAAAAAGACGTGAATAATACAAAGACTTCGACACAAACTTAACAAGATGAGAAAGTATGGCAGATGGATACTCTTACGGGTGATTAGAGAGCTATACAAATCCCACATAGCATAACAGAGCATAAGAGAGGTATCACAGAATGCACTGGTTACAGACAATTTGGAAAAATGCTCTATATGAGCCATCTAAAAAGAAGAAATGTGATGAACTTTTTTATCAGACTCGAGTTAGAAGACACGTTGAGATCTTGATTTTTCAGTTCAGTTCATCACATTTCTTCTTGTTAGAATTGCTATCCCCTGATGAACGCACGGACGTCGCTCGAGTGCACTGGATCTCTTCTGATTGACTCCTACTTTATTGAAGCATCCTCGTGCCCTGCTCACCAGTGCCAGCAGTTGTATGAAGGACCTCGGAGACTGCCCAGCGCCCACACAGCCCAGCTTCAGTGTGCTACTGCTGACACCAGGGCACTGGTGTGGGCTCTGGATACAGCCTCTCTTTATACTCGCGCACGGACCAATAGCAAGTCCCCCAAGGGTGAAATCTGTCCTTGGTGGGACAGTGTGAGGTACGGGGAGCTGCCTTTAGCTTGTGATTATTTCCAAATTGACGCTATGCTCAAAGGAGTCTGTTACAGTGTCCGGTGTGGGGGTGGTCTTTGCAAACCACGCGCCAGCACCTGAATAATCTAGTTATTAAATATTTGTTTCGTGTATTTTACGAGTGACTCGTTCTTACGTGAAATTCCCAGCATCTTTTTAGGCGCTAAGAAGAAGTTAGATGAGAGAACGAGGTGACACCCGAGGCTGGGCACACTTTAGGAGAAGTGGGCTCGAGATAGAAGGACACACACAACTGTACACTGCATTGCACACATCGCCAAGGGCAGCGATGCATGATGCTCTTTACTCCGTAGGCTGTTCAAGGCACTCTGTTCAAGGCACTACAATGAGGCAGCCATGGAGCACCAAATTGTGCTTCAGCATTTACTAAACGATGCAGCACGAAAGTCAAATTATGCGGCGTGACGGAGCACATTTTGCAGTGGGATTATTTCACTATTTTTTTCATTTTAGCACAGATTAAATTGTGTGGGCAGGGGTTTTCTAAGCTAGCTGGCAGAAACGTCACACGGGAGGAGAAGTGCGTTCCAAGCCTTGTTCTGGGAAGAGAAATTGTATTGGTTAAAGAAATAAAGGAAGGGCTAGGCTATGTAGCGCGAACTCGACCTGGAAGTATGCAAAGTGATTTATATGAGCACTAGTTGCTTACATCACACAAGAACAAATTCATTTTTGTGTATTTTTAGGCATAGGGATATTAAATGATTTGCCCAGGATTTCAAGATGGTAAGCCGATGCGAGACTCGAACCGGGTTCCCTACTTACTGCCCCCTCCCTGCCTATATCCCTCATTCCTGGCTGACGTCACGGCTCGTCCCGGCTGTGGTATCTGACCCCCGGGCAGCGGAAAAGTAAAACATACCGGGTTACCTGGCGATCGTGAAATCCGCCATCCGTCCACTCCTGCAGCCTCACGCACACACACGCATCCACTCATCACACGCTTGCCTCGAGGTAAACAAGTGAAGCGCTGGACATCAGAGACGTCGGCAGCGTGACAGAGGAGCGGGGGCGAGCGAGCGCGGCAGCCTGCTGAGCTGACCACACGCTCGTGCATCGTGCCTGAAACGTGCGGGTAACCGCACGGAAAAGGCCATTGTGCACGAGCGTGTGGTCAGCTTTGAAAACCCCACTACATAAAGCCTTCGCCAGAAGCAGCGCTTGCACGCTACTCTAGGCTCGACCTAAAAAGCCTCCATGTAAAGGGCATATAGGAGAGGGGGGAAGAGGACACCCCTGCCAAGTTACCTCTCTGGATTTGGAAGGATTTGGACAGTATGCCGTTGACTGTCACTGAGGGCCGTGGAGCACTGTAGACAATGCGGATCCATCGCCGAAATCTGTATCTGAGGCCGAATTTTTTAAGGTCTCAAATAGAAGAGCTTCTCTTTGAGAATGGCGAATCTTGTCCAATAAACGGAGAATACTTTTGGTATTGTCCCCACACTGGCGGTTGGGTATGAAGCCTGCCTGGTCGGGGTCGATCAGGCCAGGCATTAGGGGGTTGAGATGATGGGCGAGGACGCTGGTAAAGAGTTTGGCGTCGATATTCAGGAGTGATTTAGGTCTGTGAGACCCGCATAGGGCGGAGTCTTTCCCAGGTTTCAGAAAGACTGAGATAGAGGCTTTCAACATTGTATCAGTAATGGACCAGGTGTCTGCAAAGGAGTTGAAAGGGTGAGTGAGCAATGGAGCCAGATCCTGGCAGAAGACTTTATAGAACTGTGGCAAATAGCCATCAAGTCCGTGGGACTTCATCGGGTTCAGATGGGCAATGGATGAGATTACTTCCTCAATCTGGATGGGTCTTTCCAGGTTCTCAGAGGAAGGGAGACTGTAGACTCCCCAAAGTATCTGGGAAGGTCAGCGGATGGAGCGTTAGAAATCTGTATAGTGTACTGTAGAAGTCCTGGAATGCTGCTGCAATAGGAGCATCTCCGTGGACTTCAGTGCCCGTGTTGTTACATATCACTTTAATAGTGTCTCACAGGGTTTTGGCCTGAAGTCAGTGGACTAGCATACAACCGTAGCGATTGCTTCCTAAGTAAAATGTATGTTTTAGTCGTGCCATCGCATATTTCGCCCTATCAATGTCTAGGGGCGCTTTTTCTAGCTTCCTCCACACTCTGGGGCCCCGATGCGTTTATGAATGAACTCTAGCTCTAACACTTTCTGCTCTAGACACAATCTTATATCCTTTTGGCTGCGGTTATCGGCTGCTAAAATAGCGATTAGTTCCCCTCCAACCACCAGCTTCAAAGTCTCCCATTGAGGCCAATGGTGTCTCCCTGGTGTCGCTGTTCCGGAGGTAGTCGGCGACCACTTTTCACAACATCTGTTGTGGATTTAGGCTGGAGGAGACTGTCTTTGAGAATCCAGTGAGGACTGGTGCTGCCAGAGATCCACCCGTAGCACTAGGGAGAGGGGGGCATGGTCAGATAGGGACATAGCAACATGGGGGAAATGTAGACCTCTTGGACAAGGGCCTGTATCGCAGGGGACGCCAAAAAGTGGTTGATGCGGGAGTAGGTTTTCTGTGCTGCGGAGTAATATGTATAGTCCTGTGTATGTGTGAAAAAGGTGCCAGAGGCCCCCCCAATGCAGTCATCCAGCCGCCTAGACCCTGTGTCAAAAATACCCCGGATTGGCCAAAGAGTTGACCGGAACGGTCCATGTCTTTGTTCATAACTAGGTTCAGGTCCCCTCCCACCAGTAAGGGAGCATCTGGGGATTGCAACACCAAAGAGCAGGCTCCTGTGATAAAATTCTCCTGGTGCTCGTTGGGTGTGTAGATGGAAGTGAGTGTAAAGTGAAGGTTGCCCAGTTGGAGCCACCTTAGTCACTTTGTGAATAGAGCCAAAATCATGTATTAGACTTGCCAGTACCTGATGCCAAGCTGTCCAGAACCTCTTGACATTACTGAACGCACTCCTTAGGAACGGGGCGTGGGTGTTTCTTGCGTTTGCCAGCTTTTTGCCATTGCTGGCAGTCGCACGGGGGAGCCCCGAGAGGAACCAGGTGAGAAGTGGGTAGGAGAGTCTCCTGGCAGATCGAAAATGCAGCAGGCTTCCGAGTGTCTTTGGTTGAAAGGGTTGCCCCCCTCAGTGGAAGTCCAATTTAAAGGGGTGCCCCCAGCCACAGGATACCTTCTTGGCACGAAGGAAGTCAGTAACCGGTTTAAAGTCCCTGCGGCGCTAGAGGGTGAGTAGTGAGACTTCCTGGGAGAGTCCAATTTAATGCCCACGTAAGTGGACCGGTTGCTGGGTTCTGGCTTTTCGCAGGATGCCTTCCTTGGTTTGAAAGTTGTGTACGCAGGCCAGGATGTCCGGTGGTTTGGCGTTGACCTTTCCAGGGCAACTGACTCAGTGTACCCTATCCAGCCTTAGTTCAGAGTCCTCAGCCCAGCCCAGGATCGAGCTAAACAGGGCCTGTACATACCCCTGGATGTCAGAGTCCATGGAGCTCATGGGGATTCCCCTGATGCAGACGATATTACGACAGCATCAGTTCAAGAGGTCCTCCGCATGGGTCCAAAGGTGGTCGTGTTGCTCATGAAGGCTTATGATCTCCTTTTAAAGCATTTCCACCTCTTTGCTTCTGGCCGATAGTTATCTTCCAGGGAGCAGACTCGCTCACCCACCGAGGACAGGCCCGGTCTCACCTCCCACAGATCCTGTGAGAGAAATCCTTTTGAGGTCCTGAATGTATGTCTTAAGAGAGTCAAATAGGGAGGCCAGGAAGGCCCTGGTCACCAGGGCCTGTTGCAAGCCAGGGGCCTCCTCCGTGTCTACTTGCAGAGACCGTTGCGAGGCCGGGGTTTAGTTTTTGGAGGAACCCGATGTGGAGTGGGTGAGCATAACCCCCACGGATTAGTCACACTTGCTTTTAGCCGCTGCCATGACCTGCGAGGTCGAGTGGGTGCTGGGGGTCTCTGGCCATTGTGTCACCACGATCCGTTAGGTGATTCGTCCAGCAGGCCTCACAGTGGGAGAACTCTCCTTGGGCAGTCCCCGCGTGGGTTCAGGAGCACCGGGGGGAAGTAGCAGCCCCCTGCTAACAGGCACATTGCTTGAGCGTGTAAAGATCCTGTGCGGGATCAGTAAGGACCAACTGGCGGGCAGCAGGTCCACCTGAGTCGCCCCCACACAGGCCCACCACAGAGCGCTCCTCCCTGCCCTCTAGCCTCTGTACTCACTGTGTCATGCATTGGAGACCAATGTTTGTCCGTGGGTGTTGAAGTGGATCCTTAGGCTCCGTGCTGCAGCTCAACATGGACTCCCACACCCGGCAAGGGGGGTGGGGCGGGGGGGTGGGCGAGCTCCACTCCTCAGCACTGTTCCTAGTCTGGGCAGTTCGGGCAGTGAATTCCACAGATTATCACTCTTTGAACCACTTACACCCTCTCCCGGCAGCGCATCCGGTGCCAGGGGTCCCATTGGACACCCCAGGACCCATGTGGATCTCACCGGATAGGCAGGTCTCCTCCAAGACACTGGGGGGGCCCCTCTTCTCCAGCGCTTCCAGCCGGGATCACCTGCTTCTTTCTGCATGCTGCTCGGTGGGCTGGTGCCTCTGTAGCAAAGCAGGGTGGCGCTCAGCGCAGGATGAGTGCATGAGGAGGTGCCATCTTGTGCCTCTCGGGTTTGTCATGTGCGATCAGTGGGCGCCAGGCGGGAGCCCCAGGTTCATAGCGTGGGCCCCCTCTATGCCCCGGAGAAGACCCGTGGAATCAGCCTGCTCGTCAGCCGTCAATGCTGCAGGAGGAAGGCGATGCGGCACGGCTGGCGGCCCTGTGTCTCAGACCACCGCCATCTTGTCGGCCACGCAAATCGTTGCTCCGGCCACCGCGGCACGGTCCGAAAGGATCCGGTGCTAGAAGCCACGCCCGAGCGAAGCCCAGACAGTCACGCAGCTCAGGAGAGGGCAACATGGTGAATATTTATGCCAGTACAACGTTATTGGTCTGTAATAGAGGGGCTGGACGGCAGAGGAGCATGTCTTACTCCGACACCATCTTGGCCACGCCCACCAAAAAGGTTCTATTGTGAACCAGTTCCCAGCATAGCGGCTTTGGTAGCAGACAAGCTTTAAACTAGCATAATTCTTTCCTCCAGTCCCGACATAGAATGAAAAATTTCCTAGCTATTGTAACGGAAAGTTTCAATTCTATTAAGGACACAAAGGCGAGGATTACCCAACCCAAAGTCTGATGTTCAGTTATCCCACCCTGGGAGAAGCAGTGGCACCCGAACGTTTGAAGTAGGTATTCAGTTTTTGTATACATGCAGTCCATTGTGCATGTGTTATAAAAAAATTATGATGATTTAACAGCTAAATTGCTGTTCATCAGTCGTAAATGTGCTTTCTTAGCCTAGCCCTTAAAAATATTCATGATCGAAACTGTATCCTTTTTTGTAGGGGCAGAGTCGTCTAAATAAGAATAGAGAGGAAGATTATCAGCTTCTGTTGCAGGAAGAAAGAAGGGGCAGGAAAGTCAACAAGGAACTATAACGGGACTCCATATGCTGATTGACTGGATTGATTTTCTTCCTTTTTTCCCCAATAGTTCATGGGAAATGAAGTCAGTTTGTCTGAAATGGTTACTGTTACAATAAAAGTGAAGTACGTACAGCATAATCCTCGCCTCATGTCCTTAACAGAATTAAAACTTAGTTACAATAGCTAGGAAATATTTCGTTCTTATTTAAAAGACAATACCAATATTATCACCAGTACAATTAAGTATTTATTTGGTCCCGAACCAGACATTTATCCTAGTGCTTAGACATGAATTCCAACAGATATCCTTAAGACATCTTGATACTTAACTATTCAGCAATGTTTTATGTTCAACAAAGTCTTTGTGATTTTGACAAAGCTAGAATTATATTGGACAGAAAATTTGTCAATGATGTGGAAAACATGCTACACCTTCTGAGCACACCAAAAGCAATTTATAAGGGTCTGACTACAGTCCCTTTGCTAGATGCCAAAATGGGCTTTGCCAAGATTGAGCTATTCCGACTGCGATACTAGAGAATTTAGAATTTGATGCACATTCTATCAATCAAGATTGTAATGGCCAATTACTTTCCTCCAGCATTTGGAACCAATATGAACAAAGATGAACTCCTTGTCTTTTTATCTGGGGTAGTTATGAACTCCTAAGCTCAACACATACACAGGACAATAAAGGCATACTGTTCGACAATAATGGCTTGCAGACAATGTGCTGGTACCATTAACAAACAGGTTTTTAGAGAAATACATGCCTTTACGGCCATTTCGAAAAATTAATTTTGCGAAGATCAATTTCACCTTGGCTGCTATATTTTTTCTGCGTCTTGTCAATTAGAGTCTCCAAAAAAGAAAATTTCTCTCAAATGGTTCTATTGTATGCAAACTGTGGTAACATTACTCTACAGGGTACCCACCTGACATCTTTAACAAATGCCCTCCTTGCGACCACAAATAGGGAACACTTGTAAGTGGACAGAAAACATTCTCACACTTCCTATGGGGCACAGCCAGACCCTCCTCAAGGAGTGGATTTCCACTCTCCAGAATATGCAAGTAAATGCACTTAACAGGTAAGTTCCAGTATGGATAGTCCTAGTTGGTTACATTGGGATCTAGTATTTAGAGGTCCTGAAGAAAGCCTACGACCTATCTAGGCACAAGATGGCTGAAACATGTTGACCATACTGCGAGATGAGAAGGATGTATAACCCGTCCCTAACACTTCCAACCGTTTTTAAACCTTACCCCCCATCCCAGTTTTCTTAAAGCGGCACCCTCTTGGGATAGGAGGTAATTTTACTCCACACTTACAGATCCCACCACTCTCTATACACAGACTTTCCTCCTGGTAAAACCCAATGATGAAACGATCTGCTACTATTACATTAGTGGAGTAAATATATACCGTTGATAGAAACTAGCGGTTGATGGTCTCAATACAATTGTTTAAGAGACTCCGGTTCCGAGAATGGTGTTGTTTCACTCCCCTTGATACTTTTGGTATTACAACAGGAAGCTGAGTGAACCCTTTGTTGCTTCTTACTCCCCCCTCTTTGATTTTTCGAATTGGTCTCTATTAGCCCTGTCAATATTAAAGTAATAGGGAAAATGGGTCTTGGATTTTGTGGCAGGTGCAAGCCACCTCACTACCTAGTCCTATAGATTTTCAGTTATACTTTTAAATTCTAGAGCAGACAAACAGGGTAACCAATTTCTTTCATGGGTCAAGTAAAATGGCTGAAACTTTCAGATAACTTTAAGGAAGGAAAAATGAAAACTTCTGCACAATGCAAATTTCACTTTGAAGTGAGTCAGAAAGACAGGCTGCAATACCATAATCTTCGTCACTGGGTGAAAAACTCATGGTGAAGGTGAGAGTATTAAGCCGACTTACTAAATTCAAAGGTTTTCTTAAAGGTTTCTAACTCCGAATCCTTGCACAGCACAGGGTCTTATTCAGACCAACAGTTTTATGTCTTGTAATTGAGGATTGAGTCTAGAGAGGCATTTAGAGGCAGGAGGAAAAACAGCTATTTGGTTTCTGAGCAAAAAATTCTATAAACTACTTTTCAGAGGGCAGTATACCTTAATGCAGTTGCATTGGCTCCCATATTTTTCAGTCAAGCACCGGAAGGGAATCTGGGGTTGCTGGAATGAATCCGAATTAAAGATGGTAATATCCCAAACAGTATATGCTTTGGAAGGAAGCATGGTTGCAACTCATAAGTCCTGAGCACTTCTGATGAGAGGTTATCCTCTGAATCACAAAACTAGTATGAAATTATGAATCCCGTAATAACAAATGAAGGCAACCTAGCTTCTCTGGAAAAGGGATGCTCCAAGACCACTACAATCATGTACTCAAATCTGAAATACACCAACCGTCAAACAGGTTACTTACTTATTCACCCATATGCTTTCAAATTCCTCAAAAGAGAGTGTCTGTCCCCACTGAACTTAGCGCCTTACAAGTTATATTCTGATATGCTGCAGTCTTGTAGAAGGAGCAATATCATACACAGAAAGACAGACTTTAACTGAGCTTGTCCAACAGTGGCTCAATGGAGTCCAATGAGAGGAACAAGATCATGTCCAATTTCAAAAACTCCTTAAAACAATTGTTCTGAAAAGCAATGGAGTAATCTCGACAGTAACAATGTACTTCTACATGCTTGTGTTGCAGAACTTTACCCTGAAGCAGCCATCAGGTCTGCGCTGCATATGGTATGGTATACAAGTATGAGCAGGATCACTGACATAATATCGACGGACCGAATATCGACCTACAACAATATCGAGTCCAGAATATCGAGGACAGAATATCGACATCCTATCTCTACAAAGATATCGAAACCAAAATATCGTTGTTTAAAATATCGTTGTATAAAATATCGTTTTTTTTTTTAAATGTCTTAAAAATAATGTAAAATTAATTACAAAAATAGATATAATTAATAAAAACATAGTTACAATTATTTAAAATAGTTAAAAATAATAAACAAATGTAATATATAAAAAATAAAACATACATATTTTAAAAAATATATATATATATTAACTTAAAAATATTAATAAATAATTATTTTATTTAATTATAAAATGTTAGAAACATAATAAAAATATAAATACATATATATACATAAAGCTGTAATATAAAAATAAATTATATATATAATAAATTAAAATATTAAAATTAATATTTATTTCTAAAAATATATTTTACACTACATTAACTATAACAATAGGAAAATGTTGGATAGCGTAGGGAATAAAATTACTATTCCCACTCCAAAAACTGCAACAGTAGGGAAAGTTTTGGATAGCGGAGGGAATAATTTACTATTCCCACTCCAGCAAGTGCAACAGTAGGGAAAGTGTTGGATGGCGGAGGGGTTAAAATTACTATTCCCACTCCAGTTATTGCAACAGTAGGGTAAGTGTTGGATAGCAGAGAGGTAAAAATTAATATTCCCACTCCAACGAGTGTAACAGTAGGGAAAGTGTTGGATAGCGGGTGGATAAAAATTACTATTCCCACTCCAATGAGTGCAACACTAGGGTAAGTGTTGGATAGCGGGTATGTAAAAATTACTATTCCCACTCCAGCGAGTGCAACAGTAGGGAAAGTGTTGGATAGCGGGGGGCTAAAAATTACTATTCCCACTCCAGTGAGTGCAACAGTAGGGAAAGTGTTGGATAGCGGGGGGCTAAAAATTACTATTCCCACTCCAGTGAGTGCAACAGTAGGGAAACTGTTGGATAACGGGTGGGAATAATTTATTTTCTATTCCCACTCCACCAAGTGTAACAGTAGGGAAAATGTTGGATAGCGTAGGGGAACAATTTACTATTCCCACTTCAGCAAATGCAACAGTAGGGAAAGTGTTGGATAGCGGGTTGGTAAAAATTACTATTACCACTCCAGTGAGTGCAACAGTAGGGAAAGTGTTGGATAGCGGGTGTGTAAAAATTACTATTCCCACTCCAGCTAATGCAACAGTAGGGAAAGTGTTGGATAGCGGGGGGGTAAAAATTACTATTCCCACTCCAGCGAGTGCAACAGTAGTGAAAGTGTTGGATAGCGAGTGGGAATAATTTACTATTCCCACTCCACCAAGTGCAACAGTAGGGTAAATGTTGGATAGCGTAGGGGAATAATTTACAATTTTCACTCCAGCAAATGCAACAGTAGGGAAAGTGTTGGATAGCGGAGGGGAATAATTTAGTATTCCCACTCCTGCAAAATAATTAACAAATAATTAACAAATAATTAATTTCTCAAAAATAATTAACCTTCCACCATATTCCCCTATAAATAGCACCAACATTATAAAATTACACAATTAACATAATTAAATATCAATTAATTAATAACAATTAACAAGCAAATTAAAAACCATCAAAAATAAATTAGATCACACAATTAACACTTTAAAATAACTTAAAATAAATATTATATATAAAAATATTAAAACATTAATTACAATTAAATTACTTCCCACCCTACTTCCCTATCAACCCACAACCCACCCCTAAAAAAATTACACAATTAACATATTTACCAATTAATTATTAATAATCAATATCTAATTAATAACTAATTAATAAAAAAGGTTAACACAATTAATATAAAATATTAATTACATAAATATTAATTAGTAAAATTATTAATTATTTAATTATAATTAAAGTACTTCCCACCCTACTCCCCTATAAAACCACAACCCACACCTAAAAAAATTACACATTTACCATATTTACCAATTAATTATTATTAATTAATAATCAATTAAAATGTAATTAATAACCAATTAATTAACACAATTATTATAAATTATTAAATACATTATTAATTCATTAATTTATGAATTAATTTCAATGAAATTACTTCCCACCCTATTCCCCTATAAACCCACAACCCGCTACGGAACTAAAACGCAATATTTATTTATTTTAAAAATGAATAACTTTAAAAAAAATATTAATTAATATATTATAATTAAATTACTTCCCACCCTATTCCCCTATAAACCCACAACCCGCTACGGAACGAAAATACGCAAAAAAAAAATGAACATAAAATGAATTACTTATAAAAAAAATTCAAACGTACATTAAAAAAATAATCTATACTTTTAACATATACTAACATAAAAAACAATTTTTTTCGATATTATTAACGATATTTTGACTTATGATATTACTAACTTCGATATTACTAACTTCGAATTTAAGTAAAACTATATTTCTTACCTGTCGATATTCTTGCAGGTCGATATTCTGTCATATCGAAATTTAAACATCGATATTATGGTATATCGAGATTTACAACTCGATATGTCTGCGTACCGTATGAGCACAAATACACAAACACCAACATCTTTTATTTTGTATTTTATTATGCAATATGCATTCATGCAATGGACAGCCTAATTACGGTTTGTGACTTACTCCATTCAGGATATATATAATCATAGAAGGGTCTGATCACCAATCAAATCTCTTTGAAAAAAGATTTAGAGAGAAATGGTACTTCAGGACAATGATCATGAAACCACATGACTGATAAAGCTATATCGTAAAGTTAAAACAGTGGCTCAATTACTAATTGACAAACCACAGAGGACACAAATAAAATATACTAGACTCAATTAGCAAAGTAGTTAACTGATCAAATATCTGAATGCGAAAGAAAATTGGTTTCTTGAAAGCAAAGTAAAATTTCATTCATACCCAAAGTTTTGAGGCAGAGTCAACATTTCTCCAAGCATTAACATTTCTGCTCCTTTTACAGTTGATGGATCATTTTGCATCAGTAGATTAAAAAGTTCTCCTGCAAAAGAAAAAAATGTTTAGAAGAACAGCAAATCTCCTGGTATTTTAAGAACATTATCTGTAGGTTCACTGATGAACAAACTATCAATTAATCAGTAAGCGGAGAGTAATTTGTAAAATATTTGTCATTGAGTTGACTTTTCTTGCTGCTTATGAGAGGGATAACGGATATGATCTAAATTGACCCCATCTCAAAAAAACATCTACTCCATATAATACAGAAACGCCTAAGATGAAGTGAAGACAACATTTACAGAAAACGAGGCCTTGAAACCAGTCATCTCTCCTAAGACTCTAGAGAGTTCTTCAATGATTCTCTTGTTTCTTGGCCCATTTGGGACAAGCTAACTGAATCATACTCCTCCTCCTTGCTCATCGAAGTCTGCTCGTCAAAGTTAAAACACAGCTATACTGTGCTGGTTATCGAGGATAGCCTTATTTTTACTCTGTCTGTTAGGTTGGTCTGTGCTTCTTCATCTCCATCTACAGTCAATGGGGTTCACCCTGCGCACAGCCAAGGAACACCAGGATCTCCAATATGAAAATAATAAAGTTACTATATAGCCGGATAATACAAGGCAGGTGCAGGAGCTCCGGAAATCCTACCTAGGGGTAAAGCGGAAGCTACGTGAACTGCAGCTACAATATATGCTCCTATGTCCAGCCAAGTTGAAAATCCTAGCAAGGGGCAAGGCACACTTCTTTGAATCCCCGGAGGAAGTCTTGGAGTGGCTTGAAATCCGAGATGATGGCCTTCCGCTGCGGGAGCCACGGGGGCAGAAGCGGGGGTGGGGATCACGATCGGGCAGAGGCCCTCGACAGCGATCTGGCCGGATGGAAACACAGGACCCAGCCACCCAAACGGAGCACAGGATCACGGTGGGAGAAGATGGTTCGCTGCAGCTGGATGCTGCTATAGTCACCGGAACCCTGGATCCTCTGCCCGTGGTTGCCCCAGCTGAACTAGAGCCTGGGGCTCAGGATTTGGGCCAGACTATAGACACTGTGCCTGAAACGCTGATGGATGGGAATCCTGAACTGGGGGGGGTGGACTACATGACGGACATTAGCCGTGATTGATTCGAAGCCCTTGGCCGGCTCATGTTCCAGTGAAGCCGAGAAGAGGGTCTTGTCAGTTGAAGCGGTAATGCTTTCTTGGGAAGAGTGAGTGAATAAGTGCAAAACAGACTGTTCTCATGCGTGCTCGGATCTGTGGGTGAGTACGGGGGGACATGCAGCAGATGTCTGAGTGGGGTGCGCGCTGAGGTGCGCCACTCCATAAATGAAGTGCAACTGCTGATCTGTATTGGGGTGGGCGGGCGACACGACGTTACTTATTTGCCCCTGTTGGGCTAACTGGGATGCTGTGCACGTCCTGGCACGAGCCTGAGGTGGGCAGTATCGATTGTGAAGTTATGCGTGTATTGTCCGTGGGTAGGGGGAGGAGAGTTCCGGTTCCTTGTTCGTTGACCGCTACAAGTTGTATGAATGTGCAGTGGGTGGGACAGTTGAGCAGCGACTGCTGCGGCATAAGCAGGGTGAGAAATGTGAGGAGATACCATTGCACAGGAGGTAAAGTTTCTTAGCTGGAATGTCAGGGGGCTAGACACCTGTACTAAACGTCATAGGGTCCTCTCCTTCCTGAAAAGACATATCATAATGTTTGCATGTCTACAGGAAACGCACTTCGATGACACAGGAGCTGCAAAGGTAGCAAAAAAGTGGCAGGCCAGGTAGTCCATTCCTCCTATTCTACTTACGCTAGGGGTGCGCTGATTATGGTGGCCCCGGGTACTCCATTCACACTCCAGTACATGGAAGCTGATGTGGGGGGACGCTATGTGCTACTAAGAGGTCAATTAGATGGTAGATACATCGCTATCCTAAACACTTATGCCCCGAATACAGATGAGCCGGCCTTTTACCCAGCGTTGCAGGATCTTATAACGGCAGATCTGGAGGTACCGCTCATATGGCTGGGGGATTTTAATTGTATTACTGACTCCACTCTGGACCGACACCCACCCAGAGCGGGCACTAAACCACGCATGACAAATCAATTGCAGATTATGATGAGGGAGTTGGGGCTACAGGATGTCTGGCGACTGCGACACCCGACACAGAGGCTCTACGCATGCTATTCACTCACACACAACACGCATAGTAGGCTAGACAGGATCTTAGTGACCGAAACGCCCGCCCTTCTGGCTTCCGAGATAACCCACTTCGCTAGATTCTTGTCGGACCACGCTCCGGTGCGCTTCGTTGTGCAGGGGAATATTAAGGAGCAGGGGCCCGTTGTTGGCGAATGCCTCCTGAGCTCCTAGAAGATCAGGAGGGCAGAGTGTCACTTTCTCAGTAGCTCTCAGAGTACATAGCCCTTAATTGGAACACTACGGACAGCAGAGAAACAGAATGGGAAGCTATGAAGGCGGTAGTGCGCGGGCGGGAATGGGACTAACCTGTGGAGTAATGGGACTAACCTGCGTAGTACGGCGACAATTGCAGCGAAAGTTGCGGGACAGGGAAGACGCACTAGCAGAACTTCAGTCAGATACCCACGGCACCCTGGTACCCATGGTCAAGAACGCACGCTGCGTGAGCAGATCAGCGATACTTGGGACAGGCTGGATAAATACACACTTACCTGCTTTCGTCAGAGGTTACATGCTGAAGGTGACAATGCTGGGCGCCTGTTGGCCTGGATTTTACGTAAGGAGCAGGCCCCCCCGTTGACTACATGCATACGTATCTCAGCGGGAGACATGGTGTATTCCAGAGCGGGAATACTGGAAGAATTCCAACAGCACCTACAAAAGGTTTATTTCGCAGACCCAGCAGTCCAGGCGGAACGCTATGTCCCGCTCCAACTGAGGAGACTCCCTCTGGAGGCCCGGAGGGAGTTGGAGACGCAGCTATCAGCGGAGAAAGTACTTGAGGCGTTAGCCGAAATACCTAAAGCAAAGCTCCGGGGGAGATGGGTTCCCAATCGAGTTTCATCAGGCTTACCCGGAAACCTGGTGCAGCCTCTGCTGCAAACATTTAATGAAGCGTTTGAGAAGGGTGTGTTGCCCCCTACCATGCGGGAGGGAGGCATTTGCATGCTCCTAAAACCAGGGGGTGACGGCCTGGACCCTACAGCGTATCGCCTGCTCACAATGATAAAAACTGATGTTAAAATATTGCGCAAGGTGCTGGCTAAGCATCTGGCTCCACATATGAACTACCTTGTCCATGAAGATCAGTGTGGGTTTATACCAGGCCGCAGCACGGGTATGAATATACGCTGCTTAACACACATCATACAAGAAACACAAGATGGTAACAACAAAACAGCATTGGTCTCCATCGATCTTGAAAAAGCATTCGATACAGTAGATTGGGGATATCTGCAGGAGAAGTTGAGGGCGTCTGGGTTCGGACCGCGACTCCGCAGTTGGATCAAAATTCTCCATACAGACACTGGTTCAGTTAGGCTGAAGTGGATCGGTAAAATGGACATTGGAGCGAGGTACTCGACAAGGATGCCCCCTTTCGCCGCTACTATTTGCTCTGGCCATTGAGCCAATGGCGGTGTGGGCCAGACGGGATCTTGTGCAATGGGGAATACGGGCGGGGGATGGCACTCATCTAGTATCGCTATATGCGGACGATGCATTGTTCTATGTTGCGTCCCCCCGAAAAGCGATTCCTAAACTCCTGCAGCTTTTAGATGAGTTTGCCAACTACTCTGGTTTACGACTTAACAGGCATAAGCCTTAGATATTTCCATTGGCAGGGCTGGCTGCGCAAACACCTGAAGACCTGCCGAGGCTTGGCTTGTGCTGGGAGACTGGTCACTTCGGATATCTAGGTGTAAAAGTGGCACATGGGGACACACAAATATTACACTTGAATGTGACTAGAGTGCTTGAATACCTGAAGCGTTCAGTGTCCTTTTGGAACACCTTGCCACTGTCCCTCACGGGCAGAACTGCTGTGGCCAAAAAGGTTGTCCTGCCCCGTTGCCTGTACATACTTCAAAACTCGTTATGTAACATACCCATGGCGGTATTCAGACAGCTGAACTCAGAGCTGGGGTCCTTTTACTGGGCGGTGAAGCGCAGTAGGGTAGCAATGCAGGTATTAACAAGGCAATATGAGGAGGGGGTTTGGATGCACCCAGACTAGACTTCTACTACTTTGCAGCGCAGCTCCAACATCCAACATTCAGCCTGGTGGCTGGACGAGGGAGATAACTGGGAGAAGCATCTGCTAAGAGGGTGAATACAGCCGCACAACTTACCGGCAATATTGATGGAGGGGGCGGGTGCCCCCACAGACTTGCTGTATGTGGTTAAACAGACAGCATATCTCTGGCAAAAGTTTGTGGATCGAATACTCAAGCATGCACCATTCCACTGGGAATTAAGTATCTGGATCTTAGCCCCAGTGCATAAAATGGTGAAAAATATGACATTTCAGGCTTGGAGACAAGGTGGCTGCCGGGTGCTGGCGGGTCTGTACTCCAACGACACCTTTATCACATATGAACGGGCTTGTGAGGGGTTTGGTTTGGGGCAGGGGCAGTTTCTGCAGTACGCGGGCCTCACTGACTTGGTCAGAACAACGTGGCCTACATATCCGAATACCACTCAAACAACAGGAACGCTTGATGAATTGCTCACCTGTGGGAGTGGGCGTCAATTGGTCACATTGTTGTAGAAGGCCATGAGGGCGGATTCAAAGGCTCCTTCCCCCAGGCACGTGCCGCCTGGTATGGAGATTTGCAGACGCACATGAGAGATGAATGAATGAATCAGCATTTCTTAAGCACGTGGCTACCCGAAGGCATCCCAGCGCCGATAGCAGTACATTCAAGAACTCCAAGCAGCATTAGGGAAACAGTAGGGTTTTAATTTGTTTTCGGAAGGTCAGATGGTTAGCCTCAAGACAAATCTGGAGGGGAAGGGAGTTCCATAACCTGGCAAGAGTTAAGAGATAAGACTTGGAAAGTAACACACACTCTAATACGCACAGTATCCTGTAATGCTCGTCTAAAGCGAATTCACTTTAACTTCCTGCATCGGGTGCATTTGACCCCTGTGAGACTGAATCGTATTGACCCCAATCGCTCACACGAGTGTGCTAGATATAATAGGGAAGGAGCGGATTTTCTGCATTTAGCATGGGGATGCGCGGAGGTACACCAAGACTGGCTACGAGTGATTGAGCAAGTGAGGGTGGGAACTGGCCTTCGAGTGGAGGCTACCCCCATGCATTGCCTGTTGGGACAAGTATCGAGACCCAAGAAACGTAAGATGGCTTATAAATTGCTGCAATTAACCCTGGTATTAGCAAGACGAAGGATAGCCATAGTATGGATGAGCAAATGCTCCCCCCTCAGTAGACAATTGGTTGAAGGATGTGGGCGAGTGGTCGCTGGCAGAGGAGATTCACATGAAAAGATGTAGGAAAGACGAGAAATTGGAAGAGGACATTAGCATGTGGAGAGACTTATGTAGGGAGCTTCTAACTGCAGTTGTGAATGCAAATGAGACAAAGTGACTCAAATGCTAGCAAGAGAGGGTCAATTAGTGAGGGGAGCGATGATTCATAATACTGCTATGTACAAGCCTCCCTGACAGCCATTTGTACTTGTAAATGTAGGACCATGATTATTGGTATTTTCAGATGTTTGAATCTCATGTGTCACTGGTACCTATGGTATATTGAACATATGCTGATATGAAGTTGCTGTCCACACATGTCCACCCACTGTGTTATCACAAAATAAAAAATAAAATTTCAACAAAAAAAAAAATGGGGCTCACCAACTTCCTGACTAAATCCACCCATCACAATACCTTCAGCTGATTGAGGTTGCCTTGCACCACTGCATGGCAGGCATGTACCATTATTGCAGTTTACACATTTGGAATGACTCACTTTGGTCCTGTCATCTAAAAGACACAGCAGTGTTCCACTTACAATCCTGTGTTCATTAAGATGAAAGCTCAAACCGTGCTCAATCACTATTCGTCTGTGAGCATGGCAAGAGAAAAATGAATGCTTTTTCACTTCTATACAAGCTCAAATCTCCGCTTCCCACTCTGCTTTGGAGACCTGGATGTCACATCAGGTTATCAATCTTACTCCAAATACTCCTGTATCATCACTTACTCCCACATCTCCTACAATTTTCTTTTCACCTATTGCATTGTCCTTATCCACTTCTACTTATAATAATGGTTTTGACCCTCATCTTAACTTTTTTCAAATTCAGTTCTTAAAATATGTTAGTTTCACCTATATCACATTTGTAAAATCAGTTCTCCTTTTCTCATCTTTGAAACAGCTTTTCCAAGTATGGATACTTTCTCGACTTACCCGTTGTTCCTCCCTTTATGCCGGCCTTTTGCTGCTCCACTCCAAAACTCTCCCTATTTCTCTGCCCTATCATGTACAAGTATCCTGCTCATCTCACTATACTTTGCTGGCTCCCTTTACTCGTCCAATTCAGGTTTCATTCTTTGTCTTCTTTTCAAATGTGTTGACTCCATAGCTATGGCCCTTTATTTTACTATAGGCCTTTCCAGTTGGTCGCTGTGATTCTACCCCTTCCGCCTTAAAGTTTTCACAACCATGCCCATTTCAATCTGCGCTTCACAAAAAGATGCAGTACATACAACACAATAGTTAGCACAGAGCCCGTGAAGTAACAGTAACAAGCCCCTGCCTAGTACCTTTATAACCAATACCAAATTTGTTTCTGAAGTCACAATTACTCATGGCACTTTCTTGAAAACTTCATTTAAGATGCAGTACATACAACACAATAGTTAGCACAGAGCCCGTGAAGTAACAGTAACAAGCCCCTGCCTAGTACCTTTATAACCAATACCAAATTTGTTTCTGAAGTCACAATTACACATGGCACTTTCTTGAAAACTTCATTTAAGATCCAAAGAATTAATTTCAAATCCAAAAGATTATATACTGAATATATTATATAGTGGAAGGAAAATGCTACTTACCAGTATGCATCTGTTCTTGGCATGTAGAGCTGCAGAGTTGTACACTTTTGCATAGATCGCCGTCTGGTGTTGGGCTCGGATGTTTGCATGTTGTTTTTGTCGAAGAAGTCTTTGTAGTCACGATGTTGGTGACTCCTCCTTCGGTCGACAGTGTGCATGGGCATTGACTCCATCCTTAGATTGTTTTTGCCACGTAGGGTTAGATGGAGTAGTGAGAAGTAGAAAGATGTCCATGTGTAATGTATCTAAGTAAGATAATACTGGAACAGATAGAGGTACCAGGGGAGGCGGGTGGGCGTGTACAACTCTGCAGCTCTACATGCCAAGAACAGATGCATACTGGTAAGTAGCATTTTCCGTTCGAGGCATATGAGCTGCAGATTGTACACTTTTGCATAGACTATACAGCAGTTACCTTGTTAGCGGTGGCTACCTGTATCTGTTGCAGTAGTTTGAAATAGTGTTTTTAATACAGCCTGGCCCACACTAGCTTGTTGTTTTGCTTGCACATCTACACAATAGTGTTTTGTGAAGGTGTGTGGTGTAGCCCAAGTTGCTGCTTTACATATGTCATCTAGGGAATGTTCCCCAAGAATGCCATAGAAGCCCCTAGTTTGCGTGTAGAGTGAGATCTAGGGGGAATGGTTAATGTGCGTTTGGCTTTGATGTAGCATATTTGTATGCATTTTACAATCCACCTTGCAATTCCTGTTTTGGATATAGGATTACCTTTATGAGAAAGCCACAAAAAGTTGTTTGGTTTTCCTAAAGGATTTTGTTCTTTCAATGTAGTAGAGTATTGCTCTTTTAACATCTAAGGAGTGTAGAGCTCTTTCTGCCACCGAGTCTGGTTGAGGAAAAAATACTGGGAGTTCAACAGACTGGTTGAGATGGAAGGCAGATACTACTGAAGGTAAAAATGTTGGGTTAGTCCTAAGAACCACTTTGCTATGATGGATTTGCAAAAATGGTTCCTGTATAGTTAATGCCTGGAGTTCACTAACTCTTCTGAGAGATGTGATAGCAACCAAAAGGCTACTTTCCAAGTGAGGAACTGTAGTTCACATTTGTGGAGAGGTTCAAAGGAGGACCTATTAGTCTGGTAAGGACTACATTAAGGTTCCACACCGGAGAGGGTGGAGCTCTTGGTGGAATTATTCTTTTAAGTCCTTCCATGAAAGCTTTCATAGCAGGAACTCGAAACAAAGACAAATGTTGTCTGTTTTGTAGGTAGGCCGCTATGGCGGCTAGATGTAACCTAATAGATGTATACACTAGGTTGCATTGTGGAAGATGCAAGAGGTAACAGATGATGTTCTGAATGGAAGCATCTAGTGGGTTGATCTTGTTATGCGTGCAATAAATGACGAATCGCTTCCATTTTGCCACATAGCATGCCCTTGTTGTAGGGCGTCTGGCCTCTTTGATAATGTTCATACAGTCGGACGGGAGATTGAGATAGCCAAACTCTAAGATTTCAGGAGCCAGATTGCAAGGTTGAGTTGATTGGGATCCGGGTGTCTTATCTCTCCATGGTTCTGAGTAAGAAGTTTGGGTGAGAGGTGTAGCTTGTGATGTGGTACTACTGATAGTTCCAATAGAGTTGTGAACCATGGTTGCCTTGCCCATGTTGGAGCACCTAGGATCATTGTGAGGGAATGTTGTTTGAGTTTCCGCACCACTAACGGAATGAGTGGGAGAGGCGGAAAAGCGTAAGCAAATTTGCCTGACCAATTCATCCATAGCGCATTGCCTTTGGACTCGGACAAGACGGAGGTCCTCATCCTTGGTTCCAACCCTTCAGCCTGGGACGACTCTTGGTGGCCAACATCACTGGGAACAGCCCCGCCACCCACCGACCACGTACGCAACCTAGGGGTCATCCTCGACCCCACCCTCTCCATGACTAAGCAGGTCAACGCCGTTTCCTCATCCTGCTTCAACATCCTCCGAATGCTCCGCAGGATCTTCAAGTGGATCCCCACCGAAACAAGAAAAACAGTCACCCAGGCCCTCGTCACCAGCAGGCTGGACTACGGAAACGCCCTCTACGCAGGAACGACGGCTAAGCTCCTGAGACGGCTGCAACGCATCCAGAACACCTCTGCACGTCTTATCCTCGACATCCCCCGACGCAGCCACATCACACCCCACCTGAGAGACCTGCACTGGCTCCCTGTCAACAAGAGGATAACCTTCAAGCTCCTCACCCACGCACACAAAGCACTCCACAACTCCGGACCAGCCTACCTCAACAGACGACTCAGCTTCTACACCCCCACCCGCCAGCTCCGCTCGACCAGCCTCGCCCTCGCCACAGTCCCCCGCATCCGGAAAACGACCGCCGGCGGCAGATCCTTCTCCCACCTCGCCGCCAAGACCTGGAACACCCTCCCCACCAACCTCCGACAGACCCAAGACCTACTGGCCTTCAGAAGACTCCTCAAGACCTGGCTCTTCGATCAGTAGCAGCACCACCCCCTTCTTCCCCCAGCGCCTTGAGACCCTCGCGGGTATGTAGTGCGCTTTATAAGTGACATGATTGATTGATTGATTGATTGATACCTGGATGTGAAGTTTGGGCATTTTGCATTTGGGGTGTGGCAAACCGATCTATTTCTGGGTGTCCCCAGAGGCGAAAGAATGGAAGAAGAACTTGAGGATGAAGTTCCCATTCGTGGATCTGTTGTGCTTGACGGCTGAGCAGATCCGCAATCTGATTGTGTACCCCTGGTAGATGTTCTGCCAGGAGGTATATGTTTTGCGGAATGGCCAATCTCCAGATGCTTTGAGCTAGGTGTGATAGCTGTAGGGAGTGTGTCCCCCCTTGCTTCTGTATGTAATACATTGCTGTCATGTTGTCTGTACGGATCAGGACAGCTTTGCCTATAAGGTGCAGTTGAAAAGATTTCAACGCTAGGAAGATTGCTAACAGTTCCAGGTAGTTGATGTGAAATTGTTTTTGTTGGGGGTTCCAGATACCTTGAATGGTATGGGTTTGAAGATGAGCTCCCCAGCCGGTGAGCGATGCGTCTGTTGTTAGCACTATCTGTGGGACTGGCTCGAGGAACGACCGCCCTTTGGAAAGGTTCTGTGTGTTCCACCATTGCAGAGAGCGATGGGTGCGGTCGTCCACCAACACCAGATCTGTTAGCTGACCTTGAGCTTGGTTCCACTGACGTGCTAAGCACTCTTGTAATGGACGCATCTGTAGTCTTGCATGAGGAACGAGAAAAATGCAATAGGCCATCATCCCTATTAGTTGCATGAACACTCGTGCTGGTAGTGAGAGTTGTGGCTGAAATCTTTGAACTAGCGCTTGTATAGCACTTATCCTAACTGGGTTGGGATATGTTAGGGCTGTGGAAGTATTTACTATAGCTCCTAGATATTGTTGTATTCTGGACGGTTGGAGGTGGGATTTGCCCCGATTTACTGTGAATCCCAGACTGTGAAGCAGTTGTATTGTGTGGAGTGTGTGTTGGACACAGCTGTTGTGGGATTTTGCTTTTATGAGCCAGTCGTCCAGATAAGGGAAGACATGAATCTGCTGTCTTCTCAAATGGGCTGCAACCACTGCGAGGGACTTGGTGAAAACTCTGGGTGCCGTGGTGACCCCGAATGGTAAAACTTTGAATTGGTAGAGTTGACCATCTACCACAAACCTGAGATATTTCCTGTGAGCGGGATGAATGTGGAAGTAGGCGTCCTTTAGATTAAGAGTGGAGAGAAAGTCGCCTTGCTGAAGTAGTGGAAGCACTTGTTGTAAAGTGACCATGTAGAAGTGGTCTGATTGGATGTAGAAGTTGAGCGGTCTGAGGTCCAGTATTGGCCTGAGAGAGCAGTCCTTTTTTGGAATTAGAAAATAGAGGGAATAGACCCCTGTGCCTTGATGAGGCCAGGGAACCGGCTCTATTGCATGTTTTTGTAATAGTGCAAGAACCTCTTGTTTGAGAAGCGCGAGGTGTTGTGATGACATTGGACGCTGTTTGGGAAGAATGTTGGGAGGGGTAGAAGTGAGTTCCAGGCAATAACCATACTGGATAATTTGTCTTAGCCACTTGTCTGTTGTGATGGAATTCCAGACAGGCAGGATGTGTGAGAGACGTTCCCCGACAGGAGTGGGATGATCGGGGGGAAGCGCAGGGAAGTCACTGTTTGGTATTAGGGGAGCTGCGGGTGTTATTACCCCTGCCTCTGCCCTTGTTGTTGTTCCCCCTGTAACCTCCTCTAGAGTATCCTCTGGAAAAGGAGCCCTGGTTGGGACTTTTGTAGGATGAGGACGGGTGTTCTGGTGTATTTGTTTTGGAGCCTGCTCTATAGAAGGAACGCCGAAAAGAGCCTCTGGTAGAGGGCGACTGTAGGGCTCCCATAGACTTGGCAGTCTCTGGGTCCTTTTTTATCTTTTCCAAAGATGTGTCCACTGCAGGGCCAAAGAGGTGCTTATGGTCAAAAGGCTGATTAAGGATGCTATTTTGTACCTCTTGTTTAAAACCAGATACCCTGAGCCAGGCATGTCTGCGTAGCAAAACACTGGTATTAACTGCGCGGGACGCGGTGTCTGCTGCGTCGAGCGCACATTTGATGGATGTGTTAGTGAGGAGTTTGCCTTCCTGTATAAGGTCATTGGATTTGTCTTTATATTGTTGAGGTAGGTGTTGAATGAGCTTTTCCAGCTCATCATAGTGAGCCCTGTCATACCTCGCCAGGAGGGCTTGTGTTTTGGCTATTTTCCAGTAGTTTGCAGCTTGAGACGCCATACGTTTGCCTGATGCGTCTAATAATTTAGATTCTTTGTCAGGAGGTGGTGTGTCACCTGACCCCTGAGAGTTTGCTCTCTTGCGTGCATTGGCTACAACCAGGGTATCTAAAGGAAGTTGACCCTTGATGTATATGGGGTCAGTGGGAGCTGCCTTGTATTTCTTATCTATTCTGGGGTTAAGAACCCTAGCTCTAACTGGGTCTTTGAACACCTCAGGAGCGTGTCTAAGTAGACCTTTTAGCATTGGCAAGACATGAGCAGATTTTTGTGGCTGGTCAAAGGTTTCTAGACGAAAATCCTCTTCTACAGGGTCTGAGTGTAGTTTGACTCCATGGTATGTTGCGGCGCTATTTATTAGTTGGGCAAAACCCACATTGTCATCTGGCGGAGATGGTTTTGAGGGGTAGAAGTCCAGATCATTATGTAGATCAGGATCGGTATTATAGTCATGCCATGGGTCTGGATCCTGTGGTGGCTCGTCAGGATCCTCGGTGCCTAATGGTACTACATCTTCATCTTCTTGCCCATCCCAATGTGCATAGTCACTATCCTCTGGTTGTGGAGAATGTGCTGGAGAAATGAGTAAATTAGGGTTAATTGGTGGAGGGGGTGAAGGTGGTGGTGAAGTATTAGTAGCTATGTGTATTTTCTTTAGAGGAACTGGTGCATGTGGTAAATGTTCTGGTTTCCTCTTTGTAGGTAGCTTAGTAATCATGTGACCAGTCTTTGGATGAATTAAGATGGTGGTTTGCTTCGGATCGGGGAGAAAAAGTTCTTCGGAATCGATAGTTTTCTTCGGTGTGGAAGATTTCTCCTTGGAAACTGGTCTTGGCTGTTTAGTGACAGTGTCCGGTATAGAAGCTTTTCCTGGCGCCGAGACCTTCGGTATTGTATTATATTGTATTGTATATAGAATTTATAGAGCGCACTGCGACCCTACGGTTATCCTGGCGCTTGAACACGTAGGAACAGTTATCTTAGAGTGTGAGAACGGTTACAAAATAAGAAACACTGAATTACACCCTGGGAAAGAGCCAAGTCTTCAGTTTCTTTCTGAACGGCAGTAGATCATCTATCTGTCTAAGTTCGGTTGGTAATTTGTTCCATGCCGAAGCTGCTGCAACGCTGAAGGCTCTTCCACCCGATCTGACCCTTCTGAACTTGGGTACTCTCACCAGTTTAGCTGAGGAAGAACGGAGATTGCGTGAAGGGACATACCATACAAATCTGCTCTGTAAAGGTTTAGGCCCAATGCCACGTAGAGCTTTAAAAACTATACACATTGATTTGAATTGCACCCTCTGTACAACTGGAAGCCAATGAAGCTCAGCCAAGGCCTGAGACGAAGAGGACTGGCGAGATCTCATAAGTGCCAGCTTAGCTGCCATTGACTGAATTCTCTGTAGTTTCTCCATCAAATATTTAGGAGATTCCAGCAATAGAGCATTACAATAATCCAATTGGCTAAGGATAATGCTTCTTACTACCAGCGGCCCTAGCCTGCTTAGGCAGCAATGGGAGAATTCTTGAAGCACCCTCATCAGAGCAAAGCACTTCCCAACCGTCTGGTTCACTTGGGACTCAAGGCTCAGTTTACAATCAAAACTGATCCCTAGGTTACGGACTACCTTTGTCGGGGTCAAAGGGGCTGTCACCGGTAGTGGCCAAAACCCGGTGGGTAATGGATAGGGAACCTTCCCCACTGAACAGCACAGGATCTCAGTTTTTTCCCCATTAAATTGCAGATAATTATTTTGAAGCCAAAGAGCCGTGTCTTGCATACAATTATGAAATTTTTCAAGTGAGATTGCCTGACAGCCTTCCAGAGATAGAATCAACTGGGTATCATCAGCATAATTCATTAGACTGATGTTATGTGACTTGATAACAGCCACAAGAGGCTTCATATAAATATTAAACAAGATAGGGCTGATTGCAGATCCCTGTGGTAACCCATGTTGGACTTTCCTATACATGGATTGATACGGGGGGAGAGCAACCGCCTGTTCTCTGTCTGAGAGGTAGGATTGAAACCACTTCAGTGCCAGTCCACTCACACCTACTCTGGCAAGCCTGTTCAAGAGTACCGCATGGTTAACCGTATCAAAAGCGGAGGACAGGTCCAACAGAATCAAGATGGTAGCTTGTCCCCTGTCCGCCCGCATTCGAAGATCATCTAATACGGTTACCAAGGCAGTCTCTGTCCCATGTCCAGGACGAAAGCCAAACTGCACGTCCTCCAGTTTATCATTGGTTTCTAGAAACTGAGAAAGTTTCCTGCTAACCAGTTTTTCTATGATCTTCACTGGGTAGGGCAGCAATGAAATAGGCCTATAATTCTTCGGGCAGGCTGGATCTAATGAATCCTTTTTCAAGAGAGGTGTGATCAGTGCTTTTTTCCAGCTTACTGGCACCGTACCATTCTCCAGAGATTGCATACAAATCAGCCTAAGTGCCGGAAGAAGTTTTACTCCTAAGGTCTTCCATAATTTATGCGGTAGAGGGTCCAAAGGAGAGCCTGAGGACACACTAATAGCTAGTTTAATAAAATCATCCACTTGTGGTGTTGAAAAATGATCAAGACTACCTGAGGTCTCTGTCATTTCCCACTCATGTATCTGGGAAAAACAGTAGTTCTTAGATTTCCCATTCTGAATATCCCGTGTGGGTACATTACTAGGTTGTAACCCTTTAATGATTTTACTTATTTTTTCCTCGAAAAACAAGGCTAGCCCGTCACAGAGAGTCTGTGTTGGGGAGATCTCCTTTTTTGTGCAGGTAGGATTAGTGATATCATTTACTATTTTAAAAATGGTCTTAGCGCTATTTGAAGATTTCAGAATAATGTCAGCAAAGTATTCAGCTTTTGCTGTAATTACTTCTTTTTTGTAAATGGATATAATTTCCTTCCAAGTTTTTTTATCCTCATCTATGTATGTTTTCCTCCAACTCCTTTCTGCCAACTTTCAAACTTTTTTCAGATGTTTTAGATTATCATTGTACCAAGGGGCAGAAGGTCTATCCCTTTTTTTAATAGTTTTTAGAGGTGCTAACTGGTCAAGTTGCGTGGTGATTTGGTTACAAAAATTCAAGTAGTTTTCATCCACCTGTTTACCTGCGTCAAACGTCCCGAGAGTATGGGACTCAGGTAGTAACATTGTTACATCGGCAAATCTTCTCCAGTCCCAGCCTCTGAAAGTCTTGTTTTCCATCGAAATAACTGTGCTAGGTTTCGGGCAGACAATTCTAAATTGTACTAGATAATGGTCAGTCCAGTCTTCGGTGCGGGTTGTTTCGGCTCCGGAGGTGTTTGTTTGGGAGGCTTAGTTATGGAAGACTTCTCCTTTGAAATTTTCGGCTCCGAGGTCTTGGGTGCCGAAGGCTTATCCGTGTGCTTCGGTGCCGAGGTCTTATCCGGCGGCTTCGGTGCAGAGGGGTCTTTTTCCGGTTTCGGTGCCGAATGTTTTTCCGTTGCCGACGGAGTGGGGCGCAGCATCTCGGGAGACTTAGCTTTCGGTGCTGAAGATGGTTTTTCGGGACCGGGTGGCTGGCTCGAGCCGGAAGGCTTTTCTTTGTCCTTCAGAGCCGGGCCCGGAGTCGGGGCGCTCGAAGTCTTTGTTCAGTGTGTGCCTGAGCCCAGGGGCAAAGGTGACACCAGAGCCTTTGTTATGGGCTTGGGTGGGGCAGGGGTCTCGGTACTCACGTCCCGTTGAATGGGGTGACGTCATCTTTGGAGTTGTCTGCTTCGGAGACTGAGACCTGTTCTTCCTGTTCTGGTTCCGGCAGGCTGTCGGGACCTGGACGGAAGAAGTCCAGAATGGAACCTGTGCCTCGGGACATCTCGTGGCGTCGAGCTCGACGATCCCGGATGGTCTTCTTGGTCTTGAATGAAAGACAAGCCTCACAGTTGTCCTCTCGATGTTCTGGAGAGAGGCACAGATTACAAACGGAATGGAGGTCCGAGTGTGGGAATTTAGCACCACACTGTGGACATTTTTTAAAGGGAGTCCGCTCCATCGACGTCCGTCGTTACCGGTGCGGGTAGGCCCAGCGGCCCGAGTCGAAGTTCGCAAGATGTCGAAGGTTTTCGAAGTTTTCGTTGAGGGTGCGTCGAAGGGTACGCGATCGAGACAATACCGTCGGTTAGCTGTGATTGCACGTCGAAAGAGGGTTCGATACCGACACAGACCCGGAGAGCAGCAAGTCACATCCGAACCAGATGGCGGAAAAAAATAATCTAAGGATGGAGTCGATGCCCATGCGCACTGTCGACCGAAGGAGGAGTCCACAACCTCGTGACTACAAAGACTTCTTCGACAAAAACAACATGCAAACATCCGAGCCCAACACCAGATAGCGATCAATGCAAAAGTGTACAATCTGCAGCTCATATGCCTCGAACTATTGTATTCAAGGTGCACTTGCCAGTTTTTACGTGTCTGAAGGCAATGAAAGCAGCAGTCAATCGAAGTGCAGATGAAGCAGTTATTAAAGTGCATAGTGAAGTTTAGCAAATCGTGAACTCCAAAAGCAATCCAAAATATCCAAACCGTAGAAATTCTATTTCAGTCCCATCTCTTCAGACCAGAGTAAATTGAAACAATCTATTCACAGTTTAGTTCCTTTTTTCGTTTCGCTCCTAAACTTTGGAATGAGCTTTCTGTTCCTATTCAATGTGCATCATCCCTATCTACATTTAAAATTCTCTTGAGGTGGCATGGCCAATCCGAGCATGTAGTAGGATGTCGAACTGAGTGACTCCACTCCAGCCCGGTCAGTTCACCAAAAAGAAAAACATTCAGCAACTCCGTCTCTTCCTATGCGGTGTCAGGCACTGATTGAGACACAGTTGAACCTCACATTTATTGACAGGGTTGCGCTCGGAGTGGCTCACTGCTGCGTGTTGCAGGGTGAGCCAAGTCTCCGTTTTTAGGTAATTGGGGGGCTGTTTTTTTTTAATACTGTTTTTAATATCTGTTCTTCATAAAGCCTTACTAAAGCCTTACTTCCTGCACTAAGTTGTGTCGGCTGCTTGTCGCAGCTTCTATTGCACTTGCACTTTACATTTGTGATCACCGAGCGGAGCGCCATTTTTACTCCGCTCGGTTGGGCCAATTTCAGCCGCCATTTTGGTGTGGTTAGCAGTCCAGCTCTGGACTGCTCCCAGGTGGGTGCCTATTTAATGCACACCGCTACGCCGTCGCGCAACGGGCACGCCGCTGGCACGCCAAAAGCAAGCCCATCTGCGCCCGGCCCGCGACCAGCGCCAGCCATGCTGCCCGATCGGGTAGCGAGGGGGGACTGGCTTGCAGCAGCAGCTCCTCCATTGGGGCGTGGGGGCGTCGCCCCACTGCTTTCTCGCAGTGCGAGAAGCAGAAACATAAAATGGTAAAACTACCATTTTATGTTTCTGCTTCTCGCACTGCGAGAAAGCAGAAGTGCCTGGTTGGGGGCGGGTGGTCGGTCCTGCTCGAGGGCAGGGGGGGAGGGGGAGGGGAGTGGCTTGCCCACTGTTGTGGGCCCCGACTGTTTGGTCGGCCCCCTGGGGCCGACCAAACCAGTCATGCGCACTCTCCCTTTTTCTCCATGTAGGCTGCATGCAGCCTACATAGAGAAAATAGCCTCCCTACAGGCGCCCACACCAATCACAACGCTGCCATTGCAGCGTTGTGATTGGCTTAGGGGAGGGAGGCTGCCTGTGGAAACCGCAGACCTGGGACCCGGCCAGAAGCAGCAGGAGCTGAGGCGGCATTGTGTGACCCACCCGGGGGAAGGTACGTTTTTTTATATGAATTACCGTCCCGCTTACCCCACATCCAGCCCCCGCGAACCGGCGCGACCTTCCCTTCCCTCCCCTTCACCCGCCCGTAATGCCGGCCGGGACTGAGGGCAGCTGTGAAATATGTAACTCGAAGCAACTATTTGCTGCTTGGTAATGAGTCCAGGTGGTTGCACGTGCAGTTCAGAATATTCGAAAAAATAACGTTACATAGTGCTGCATATTTTATTTTTTTCTTCTAAAGCATATATGTGCATTGCTATTCTTTGTTCGCTAATGTGTACCATATTGGTGTGTTTATCGCAAAGCATATGCTCGACTTTGTATGTATATTTTATTTGTAAATGTGCTGAATACTAAATATGGCTGTGGTAACTTAGGGCACATCGGCCATTAAAAAAAATATATATTTCTGCTAGGGGGAAGGGGTTAACAAAGGCATACAGCAATAATATATTTATTTTTTTGCCACAGGTTGCACATTTTTTTATTGTAATCTTCTCAAATCATTCGATTAGGCGGCCTAAACTTTTCAAGGCAGGATGGAGACATCTGATTGTTTCTCCACATTTCCCTTTCGTGATTTCATCCTCCGGAAGGAAGTGTCTCTCTCCAATAAAGTGTAGTTTACCTCCAGAGCTGGAGCCATGCTCATAACATGTGCCGAACTGCAACAGTTGACCGATCAGCATTCTGATTTTTTTATTTTTTTAAACCGAATCCCTTCTGCAAGTTTTGTGTCGTTAGGTTTAAGGTGTGTGTTTTTACACAGAGAAAATAAAGGGCTTCTTTAATTTGTAAAGAAGAGGAAGTAATTCGGACGGTTTCCATCTGACTTAGAAGCAGCGTACTCTCTACTGGTCTTCTCTTTTTCTCTTTTTTTTAGGACACGCTACAGACAGCTATGTAGCGGGTCAATATCAGGGTGGCTCACTACAAGCTACAGCTTTAGCTGTCTGTCTCAAACTTGCCGTTTCCAGAATATTACATGTACTGGACTGTAGTGGGCTTTGGGTCAACTATTGCTCATGATTGTCGTCGTTGTCTATGGCAGGTCTCTGCACTTGATTCAATTGCATTCTTCCCTATTTTTGTGCGTCACACCTTGGAGCATTTTGGTCACAAAGTGCTCTGATTGGATGAGTTGTATTATTGCGCTTGTGAGTGAGGGGAATATTTTTTTTCCCTTTCGCCACCACACAGGAGTGTAGGAATATCTTTCTGTACTTATGTTGTGAATAGGTCAGCTCGTTTTCCTCACTTCCGGTATTTTAACAATCCAAAATTACGAACACTGATTACAGTTATCGGGGTACATTCTCGAATATCCTCTTAGCGGTGAGGAATGAAACGCCTGCATGCGCAGTTTGCCGCATAAGCCACTTACCGATACATTCTCTTGATAAAGAATTGGATAATGTCTGATTGAGCGGAGATAATGCCTGCGGTCAGCTTACAACAGGAGAAGGCAGTGGAAATAGCTTTCAAACAACAGTGTTGGTTCGGAAATATGGCAATTGAAAGTAAAAGCAGGTTCTAATTTAAAAAAGTGAAATTCAAACGCAGAACAGATGCATTAGGTATATGTTTTACTGTGAGCTAACAGCAGATATTGTGACCCCTCTCCCACAGGCGTGTTTTTAAACCAAGTCACATTTTAGCTATATTTCAGTAAAACCTTAAAAAAATGCTTACAAATAAAAGCAGACCTGAAATTTTTTTTTTCCAAATGTATTAGTTAGTGGCTGAACATTTGGAAGAACAGAATTATTCTGTGGTTTCCTGTTATGATTTACATCTCAAGCAATAAAGCTACATAGATTCAAATTGAATGCAGATGCCTCTGTGGTTCTGAAAAGAAAATCAGTCCATCTGCCTGGGCATTGAACAAAGAAATCACTTGTCCGAGGTGAGACATCAGGGTGAAGCGGGAGGCGGTTTGATAAGCTGCCTGAAAGTAATAGCAGCACGTCTAAAATAACATTCACCCACCTAATCATGGGCCTGATTCACAGAACTAACTTACGTCAAAAACGTAAAGTTAGTACTTTTTGGTATTCACAGAATACACTTACTCATTTTGGTATTCACAGAAGTTAGTAGTCCTAACTTTAGGACTCCTAAATGCCTTCTGTGAATACCGAAAGTCTTAAAGTTAGGATTTTTCTCAGTTTAGGAGTAGTAAAGTTAGGACTCACTGGCTGAAATCCTAAAGTGCAAGTCGGGGTCTCCCGCCGACCCCTGCCCACCCAAGATTTTTAGATTACTTGCTCACTGGATTA
The DNA here is from genome assembly GCA_963921515.1 of Calotriton arnoldi. Classification (NCBI taxonomy): domain Eukaryota; kingdom Metazoa; phylum Chordata; class Amphibia; order Caudata; family Salamandridae; genus Calotriton; species Calotriton arnoldi. Next base: position 3,616,791 of record CAWUFW010000014.1, on the reverse strand, counting down.
ATCCAGAACTGAATCATATCTGGAATGTGTCACTGTCCACTGGCATTTTCCCTGATGTCTGGAAACAGGCTTTCTTACTACCTCTCTTGAAAAAATCTAACGCCGATCATAAGGAGCTCGGTAATTACCACCCTATCTCATTGTTACCGGCACCTACAAAAATGTTAGAAAAAATGGCGCAACGTCAACTCGCCAAGTATGTTGACTCACATGACATCCTACACGACACTCAATCAGGCTTCCGAGCAGGTTATAGTACTGAAACCGCTTTGGTGGAGGTGGCAGAGTCTATAAGAATGTCGATGGATGCTGGAGCATCTGCTATGCTGATCCTGTTGGATCTATCAGCGGCCTTCGACACGGCTGCACATCCCATTCTGCTAAATAGACTCGAACAGCTTGGTTTTCGGGGCACAGCCCTTGCTTGGATCAAGTCCTATCTCCATAATCGTACCCAAAGTGTGTTTCTCCTACCACATCAATCATCACCAAAGCCTCTGAGGTGCGGAGTACCACAGGGCTCGGCTCGGCATTAAGCCCCCTGCTTTTTAACACCTACCTAGTACCACTCTTCAATCTCATTGATACCTGGGATATGAAGGCTGTCTCGTATGCAGACGACACCCAGCTGATATTCTTCTTTAAGGATCAGTCAAAGATCTGTTTGCTAGATTAATGGGGTGCCTGAAAGACATCACCAGCTGGATGAATAACAACAAACTGAAATTAAATGCAGACAAGATGGAGGTCATGTTCTTTGGTAAGCCCTCCCCCCACCCCCCACCCCCCCCGCAGGACTTTGGTGGCCTGTGGAGCTGGGCACTCCGCCGTGTCCTGCAAAGACGGCTAGAAACCTGGGTGTCAAGTGGGACTCAAATTTATCCTTTGAAACCCACATACGCCATGTCTCGTCGGTCTGTTTCGGTAAATTGAAAATCCTAAAGAAATTCCTGCACCTATTGCCAGAGAACAGCCGGAGGACAGTAGTTCATGCAACGGTTACATCTCAGCTGGACTATGCCAATAGTTTGTACCTGGGACTTCCCAGGTATTTGATTCATAGACTGCAGATGATTCAGAATGCGGCTGCGAGACTTATTCGCAGAGTGCCTTTCCGCCATCACATTTCCCCTCACATCAAGTTCCTTCATTGGCTTCCGGTAGCAAAACGTATTGAATTTAAGTCCCGGACCCTAGCCTTTCAGGCAATGCACAACACAGGACCCAGATACCTTAGAAAGAGACTTCTCCCATACCAATCTGCCCGTACACTGAGATCCAATTCCAAGCTCCTACTCTGCGTCCCCCGTTTTACTAAAGCCAGAATGGGAGGAAGGTCCTTTTCGGTCAGGACAGCTATGCTATGGAATGCACTGCCACTGCAACTTCGCATGTCGGACTCTGAATCAGAGTTCCGAAAGAACTTGAAGACGTGGCTCTTCGGTTAAGGTTAGACGCTGCCCCAATCTACTTACCTGACTGCCGCTAAGCGCCAGGACACCTCTGTTTGAAGTAGCTGTTTGCGCTATACAAATAGCACTATTATTATCCACATATGCCCTACATCTGAAGAGCCAAGAGGTGCCATTGTGGACCACACGGAAAGAAACATACTGAATAAAGGCTTTGGGGTTAAGTCCTGGGGGAGAGCGACTGCTATCCTAGAGGAGGTAGCATCACGGATGGCGACCTGGGATGCCCATATGGCACTTGCTAAAGAAGCCTGTTTGAATGGTTGAGCTGAGGGTAACGCACCCTCTAGGATGCCAGCATACTAGCCGAGCTCCAGAAGGGAGAACCAGACCAGCTGCAGAAGCAAGACACAACAGTGAAGAGGAGAAGAGCGTATACCCAGAAACGCCTCAGGGAACTACAGAACGTTCACAACGCCGCAGCCAGACTGGTCCTCAACATTCCCCACTGCAGGCTCATCTCCGAACACCTGCAAGAACTCCACTGGCTCACAGTTAACAATAGAGTCACGTTCAAGCTCCTCACACACGCCTACAAAGCCCTCCACGATGCTGGATCAGCATACCTGACCCCCGGCCTCTCATTCCATGTACCCACCAGACACCTCTGCTCCGCCGAACTGGCCCTCGCCACCGTCCCTTGGATCCACAATCCCCGTCGCTAACTCCATTCAGGAACGATCTCAAGACCTGGCTCTCCGACTGAACCTCAGCGCCCAGTAGGACCTGCAGCTCCCTCTCCCCCCCAGCGCCTTGAGACCCTAGCGGGTGAGTAGTCCCGCTTAACAAATACTGATTGATTGATACAACAGACATGCTGAAGATTGACACCCACTGGCTTCACCGCAGTTCTCAACCATGCTGCTCTGAATGTTGGCAGCTGGAGAGTGGTCCTGGATAATCAGGGCTTGGGCTGATGGCATAGTATGCAGCAAGTAGCCCAACCAGACAGCTAAGAATAGTGGAACGGCGCCATTTTGAATCAGCATGGCCTCACCTGAACGCTCCTTCAGAAGATGGGCCATCTGGTATCAGAGAGTCCTGCACCACCTGTAAACTAGGGGATGAAGTGCCCACAGCCAGAAAGGGACCAGTATGTGGACCTGAGCTGGGAGAGCATCTAAAAGCAGGCACGGCGTGGGAGACACTGCGGAGAGACATGGGGTGAGGGGGGGGGGGGGAGGTCAGGATTGCAGTGGGAAAATGTACACCCAGCACCTACTCTCTGCTCTGCGACAGAGACCATAAGGCGGGGAAGCTTTATTACAGTTATATGGTATTCCAGTCAGTCCTCTTCATCCAATAGTCCGTTGTATTTTTTTCACATTTTGCTTTCACCTACTACAGCATGAGGCAATGGCACAGCTTACTTCTGCCACTGGCGATCTTCACTGTGAGTGATGGCACACACATAAATTAGACTCCTATGGCATTGTGTGCTTTTTAAGACCCCAAAAATATTTTTTGTTTCTAGACAGTTTTTTTTTTTTTAAATAAAACTGAGCGCAGGGCAACTCTTCCAACAATACATTTTTACATGAACCATGTTAAAACAAAATACACATTGACAAATTCAAAAGGCTGGCCATCTAAGGCCAATGATTGTTTATTTATATGTTTCCCATAACCTTACTTATACTGTTTTTTTCACTGATTCTCCATTATTAAACTTTTCTGGAAATACTGGCATTCATTTAACAGATGTTCCTAAATGACGCTTCAAAGAAACGGTACCTTCAATTGTACAATAGTGAATCAAAACTTTTTTACCCCAGACTCATTTTTGGTGCATATTGGTTTTACTAGAACTGCTGTCAGTAATGCAAGCCAACCTCACAGATCACTGCATTTCCTTACAGCCCCTACACTGAAAATAGAGGCTTTGCATTAATGAACTATAAAGGCAAGTTTAAGCAGCTTATACAGCAAATCTCACCTTAGTTGCAGACAATGCTCTTTCAAAGATCCATAAGGCGGTACTGTAAACTGGCAGCTAAAGGGTTTGTGCTTCAGGAGTATGGGCCTATTTCTCGAATGGACAAAATAAACATTAAAACTTGCTGTCCATGACCCCAATGAATATGCCCTGGACATCAGGCTATAGGAAATTTACACCTAGCAGAGTGGTCTAGCTAACCAAAGCAAAAATACTGGTCGGGCTTCAGGTAGATGAAGGCAACAATACGGAGGTGAGAATGTCCCAAGGGAGAGGTAAACTGAACCAGATACGGCAGATGGATGGACAAGGGACAGGCCTGTGCGGAGGCAGGGTCCCAGGCGGGCCCATCCACAGAAGACATGGTTCGGCACCTCAAGGGAATAGGGGCGCTCAAGAGGCCTTGCAGATCCTGAAGAACAAGGAACACGAATCGAACAAGCAAACAGAACAAGCTACAGAGGCCTAAACAATGACAACTATTTGAGGTCCATGTGAGACTGGAGGAAGAACTAGTGGTGTAATAAAACTGGTGATGGTGGGCTAATGCTCCCAACGTGTTTTTCAAAATCACATCACTTAAGACTGGACACACCTACCAGACTGACATTCCCCTACTGTTAGAAAATGAAGCATGCTACCTCCCCACTGTCAAACATATAAATGTCCTGGGCAATAAACGTAGGGACTCTCTCAGGCCCCAGTTGACCAGTTACATTTAATTTCCTTTATATTAACAATTAGGGTCACCAGAGATAATGTTGGCACTTACCAGTTCCAAGCGTGCAAAACCTTTTTTTTACTATGAAGTGTCCATTCAGTTTGTGGTGGGACTTGGGTGATTTGCTAGAAGGGAGATCAGCCACTCCTATGCTCTCTAAGTAGGGAAAACATCCCAGTCAGTCAATAATACAGGTGCCAGGAAACACCATTTCAATAAGGCAATGTATCTCATGTGTGAGCATTGAAGGCTAGGCAGGTATTATTGTAAAATTCCGGGGACCTTATGCTCCCGGAGAGTGAAGCTGAGTTAAACGACCAGACTCGTTTTGGGATGCTCTGGTATTTCATATTGAGTCTCACTTATCAAAATATGCAGGGTTTTTGAGGTTGCTTATGAATGTGGCCCTCCCTTTTTTTCCCTCTTTTACTAGGCCCTGTGTATCTGGAGCGGGGGGCGGGAGGGAGGGACCGCCTGGGTCATAAGCCAGTCCTGAAGTGTGAGTGCAGTAGAATGCCTCCTAATTGAGAATCCTGTACAGCGATGAGTCTTGGAAGACCCTAAGGAGGGAGCACTGCACACCCCCAAGACAACGGAGAAAGCAGGATCCTTGGTCTCCTCCGATGAGGTGCTATGCATAGAGCCTGATGACAGATCAAGTCCTCCTCAGAGACATATGCTGAAGTGCAATTGGTACTGTCCCGCCCACCTTGATCTCACCCTTCTTAATTGGCCACTCTCCTTCATTTAGGCCACTCTGATTTCGAGACCGCTCCGCGGCGCGAACATTTCAAACGCCTCCTTTAAGCTGTTACAGCCTTTATTAGGTAAGCTCCTTTCCTTCTTCGGCGCCCCGCCAATCTCTACGATCTTCTCTTAGATCCACATTACTTGTCATTTTTCATGTAGGTCGACTCTGACCCAGCATCCAACTGCACAGACAGCGGCCGCAGCTTTCTGCATCCTTTACTCTCCTTGTACTTGCCCTGGACTTCTACTCGGTCTTCGCCTGAAACAAACCTCCTTCAAGTCACTCTGACCTGGATCTAGGTATTACTTTAACTATTTTTCACTCGCTGCCCTCAAGCACTCTACCCACTGGCACTGTTTTCACTCGCGCTTCACCAGTGCATGCGTTTGCCACTTTTTAAATTATTCCTTGTTTCTATTACGCAATCCCATGCCCATTTTGCTTTCGACACCGGCGCTTTACTGGCACTCCGCTAGTTTCGTGGGTTTTTCACCACTCACCAAGCTCTCTACTGTATTGCGCGTTTTATCACCGCACGCGTATGACTATGACTTTTAGCAAATATTGCTCTTTATTCGCAATTCTTTTACTCTTGCTTAGCAAGTTTATACGTTCTGCTCACTTCTCCGGTATCATTGTACTCACGTGCGATCCTCTTACGTTGGTCTGACATACACTGCCCTCACCAGCACCCAAGTTGTTTTCCGCCCGAGCTAACTTTCATATGTCTCTTTCTTTTTTCATCCTTTACTCCCTCCTACGGTTTTATTTATTACAGGCAAAATGTATACAGGCATACCATTGTTAATGTCCTGATGATGATCCTATATCTTTTGTAAGGGTCGAAACGCCGTCGACTTGTTGTACGCCATATACACCTCTTTATTTAATACTTATTACATGTAATGGTGTCTCCACTATAATTTGTTTGTCCTACCAAAATGTGTCTTATACAAACAATTTACTCTGCCGGAGCCTTTTTGTTTCATGTTGTACGTCCTTCCCACTAAGTTGGATACAGGCTTGTGTCCCACTTTATTTGTTTCTTGCTGAATTTTGTGTATATTTAAGCAACTATATATTAAAAACACCTGTCCGACTGGACAGCTGTAAAATATAGTACTGATTGGGTCTATATTTATTGTTTGCTCTCATTAATCCTTGTCTAGGGACCACTGTCTTTAGAAATAAAAGAAGTGCTAGTCATAGCAGAGACAACATTATCTGAGAAGTAATCCAGAGCGTTGCATAGCACTGACCTACAAATTCGGGCAACTAAAAGAGAGGGGCCTTCGAACAGGGCCTAGACATTTGGACATGGCAGCTCTCTAAGCGGGCAATTCACAATATACACAGATGGCATAAGACAGGAAGTGAAAAGTCTGCCACACCTAGGAGAGCTACTGTGACTACACCACTGACTAGTGTCCAGAGTTGGTAGGAAGCAGACACAAGAGAGGTGCTGGTGCTAGACTTCTTTCACAGAGCTATTTCCAAAAGCAAGGTGCTTGAAGCAAAATTGGACAGTACAAAGACCTCACCAGAGAGGCACCAACAAGAGGGTCACCCAATAATTTATGGAGTCGTTCCTGAAGGAAATCAAGCCATGAAGAAGCTTTCACAGCAGACCTCGAGCACAGCATGCAGATGAATCAGGGTGACCTACTTGAGCTAGGTGACTGTGAATGAACTTTAACAGGCAACCACTCACATGTTCAGTAACAACTTGTGGCAAGAGTGGCAGCTCTTGGGAAAGAGAACACTGCATTACAAACAACATCAAATGGTCTCGTAATTAAACCTAGAAACATGAATATTGGCATCAGATGTTCTGTGGGGAGCTGAAGAAAGCATCTTTCAGCAATACATCTTCAGGAGCTCCAGTAATCGTCCTGAGACACCACCGATTTGTCTCGACAGCACACAGAGGGTCGCTATAATGGAGAGTCCCCAGTGCCTGTCATGATATGGTTGTATTTCTAGGAGGACAAGAAATTAATTATAACAAATTTGTGACAGAAAGAGAACCTACTTTATGCCAGGAGGACCAGGGCCTATCAAGAAGGGAGTTTTGCCCCATAGGACGCAAAAGCCGAAAGAAAACAAAGAATTATCAATGGGAATATTCATGAGGATCACGGATGACAAGTGCCTTGTCTGTGGGGGCGGGGGGCTCAGGGTTGGAAGAGCCAATGTGGGGGATTACAGTGAAACTATGATGTGTATCCAGTGAGATACTTGTTAAGACATGGGTGTTTCTCGGTTGAATACTACAAAATGTAAAAAAAAATACAAAACAAAAAAAAAAATCAATGGAAATATTTTTGTTGAGTGTGCTTTTTGAGAAGCAGCAACACAGTGAGAATCTTTAAGAAAGCAAGAGAGATACTGGGGATTATGTAGGAACCCGATAATAAGCATTAGTATGAACAAACATTAACCAGGAAAGAAATACAACCAATGTGGCAGACAGCATTCAACAAGAGTGAGGTAAACCTCTATAGCATGAGAGCATCACAGAAGCCAAAAAGAATGTGTTGCAACATTTAAAAAAAAGAATTTTTTTAAAAAGCTTCCCATGTTGGGTGAACCAGGAATCTGTGGACCATGAATCGTAAGCTTGGGATGACCAACAAGGTTTGGCTGGCGAGTTAGCGAGGCACATTGGCTGGTCAGCTCACATACCTTGGATTGACTTGCTGGGGACTTTGGGAGGGAGGTGGGAGTGGCACAGCTAGCTGGATTACAATTAGCTGGAAGGCAGCCTGTGAGATCCAATCTACAATCTAAAGCCGTATGATCTTGAAAGGAGAGCAATAATGGAATTGGCAAAAGCGAACAGGTGGGTCAGGGAAGAGGAATTCGGTCTTTCTGAAGAAGGCTAAGTAGGGAGCTTGTACAAGTTGCACCAGGTTTTGGTTCCAGTTCAAAACCGAAGGGAATCAAGCATGGTGGATTTACGATTATTTACCAGTAGGTAATTTTCCGTCACATTGCACCTAATTGAAGCGAATACCTCCAAAATGGGGGAACAACCATGCAGCACAGAAATTATCTGGTCCTTTTCTGCTGATTATCCTAATTTCAATGGACATTTTCACTCTTAAATCTCAGCATGGGACCATAGGTGGTTACGGAATTATGGGAAGACAGTACAGGCTCTGATGTGGTTCAGGAGAGGACTGCATGCTACTCCCATGCTATGGGAGTGGGTGAGGTGGAGGCCAGGTTGAGGCTCTGCTTCTTGCCTCACCATCCTGGTCTTGGTGGTTTTACAAGGTGTGGATCATCAACTGGTAAAAGCGGGCCTAGTGTTCCGACTCCCGGTAATCCCTGGTGCGGGAAAACACCCCATACCTTGGAATCGCCCTCTCCCCTGGACACGCCTTCACTTCCATCCCCTGACTCGAGTCCAAGTATTCTGACAACGTTGAAAGAGTGCTATTCAGAGATTGGTCTATTACAGAAGACATATTTAGTGAAAAAGGACGGAGGTAAACTTCAGCTGCTCATTACCAGCCTCAGAAAAGTCGAAGAAGGGAAGCGGTTGCCATCTTGTGCCCACAGAATTACTAGGAGAACATTTTGTCAGTGGAAGCTAATGCTAACCGGAAATTTGTTTAACCAATGCTTCATTAAAGATTTTCATTGGAAATCAGTAAGTTCAATAAAGAATTCTTTAAACAAGTGAATATAGCATATTCATTGCACTAGTTGGAGAGACAAAAGGGATTCAGTCCCTGAGAACAAAGTAATATGTGCCAAAAATCAGAGGCAAAGGATGAATGGGTGTAGGAGTAGTGGTACAAGAAGAAGGAAGTGAGATACAGGGCCAGCGTAATGGGGAAGAAGCAGGCAAAGAGGGGACAACTACAACGGAGAAGAATAGGGATAAAGAAATGTCCAGCATGCGGATTTCTCTAGTAGTGGTGGTAATTTGTAAATGAACAGGCATAGCAGCAGAATATATCTACGATAAGAAAAACACATGGCTGCAGCTATGCCATTAAAGCATGTAGTATTAGATGGCTGGATGAAGGAGATGTGGCCTAGCAGCTTGAGCTGCCGCCTTTGGAAACTGGGGACCCAGGTAAAAATCCAAGCCTCAGCGCTAGACCAAACATCGTGACATTCTGGGCAAATTACTTAATATCCCTGTGGCTAAACGTGTGTAAAATGTATTTGTGTACATCAAGTGAAGATTACACAATCTATGATCGCCTCCCATCCCCTCATGTTTTGTACAGCGCTCCACTGCTTCACAGCTAGGTTTGAGCTACAAAAATACCAAATATATACATCGCTGAAGCAGCAGTCTCTGATGACAGTTTCGCAGAAGCTTCAATCATTTTCATCAACATGGAGGAATAAACCTCAAATACAATCAAGTTGCTCGTTCAGGTGCAATAAGGGGGGTTTGGGGGGCAGCCGAGCATCACGAGGTCTGCCTCCAGGGCAGATTGGGAGGGGGAGGGGCTGGCCAAGGAGCGGCCATTTTTGAAGATACTTTGGGCTACATTGGGATTAGCCCAATTGTAGCCCAATTTTGTAATGATAGCCCAAAGGTATTTAGGGGTTTTTCGCGCTTTCCCAGCCACCATTTTAGGTTTGGTGACCTGGTGGCTGGGAGCGCTGCGCAGATTAGGTTTTTATTAGGGCCTAGGTGAGGTGTTTCTGGTGGTTTGCGTGGTTTAGTTTTAGCGAGGTTGGAGTATTAGTGAAGATGGCTGGTGCAGATTTCCGTGTCCTTGAGGCGGTCCGTTTACTTAGCGAGGCCGGCCGGCTGCACCTCCTGATGTCGGGGCCCCTGGTGGTGCGAGCCCGGTGAGGCGCGCGTCCGCCGGGGTGGCGGCCGCCGTCGCGGCTTGTTCGCCCCCCCGGAAAGCGGCGAGAGGCAAGGTGAGTGGGAGGGGCTGCGCGGATGTCAGGAGCGCAGCTCGCGTGGTGCACGGGGGGGCCTGGGGTCATCGGTGAAAGGCGGCGGGGCATGGCGGGGGAGCGTGTCTCGCGTCTCCCCGCCGAGGTCTCCCACCGTTGGGGGCCGCTCGTATGCGAAGAGAGCGGCCCCGGGTGTTGATGTCGGCGCGCAGCAGTGGGGCAGCGCCGGGAGGCAGAGCGCGGCCCCGGGGGGTGGGGCTGGGCGACGCGAACCCATGGAAGGAGCGGGGACCTTCACGGTGGCAAGCGGAAGGTCTCGGCGGGGGAGCGCACCTCCCCGCCGAGATCTCAGCTGGAAAGGGGCCGCTCATGTGTGAGGAGAGCGGCCCCGCGTAGAGAGGGTGGGGAGGAGCAGACAGCAGGCGGTAGCCGCGCGTGTGAGTGCAGGTTCAGTGCGCTCAGTGGATCAGGGGGCAGGTACTGTTCAGGCTGGGCAGGAGGGGCTGTCTGTGGTGTTGGGCAAGGAAACAGGAGAGGGGGTGGGGGCTGGGGAGGGTGCAGGAGGTGGTTTGGGGAGGGGACAAGTGGAGGAGGTAGCGGGGGGGTAGGGGTTGGGCTGTGGGGGAGGGGGGGTTTTCCCCATTGTTGTTGGAGTCAGAAGGGAGTGAAAAGGATTGGGAGGGCCTGGACATTTTCGCTTCCTGGGCGGAGGAGGTTGGGGGTGCGCATGGGGAGGGCAGGTTGGAGGGGTGAGGCAAGGGAGCTGTTTCGCCGGTCTTGGAGGGTGAAGATCAAGGGTTTTCGTTGAAAGGTGCCTGTGGGGGGAGGAGGGGGGAATCGGGGGAGGGCCGGTTGCGCGAGGAGGCAGGGCCGAGTTGGGTAGGTAGGCAGGGGGCGGCTGGTTTGGATTGGGGGGAGGGGGATGGTGGGGAAGTGGAGGAGGTGGTGGATCTTAGCGTGGTGGGGCAGGCGTGGGTGGCCAGCACGTTAGGGGCGAGCAGTAAGCGGAGCTGGGAGGGGAAGGAGAAGAGGGGTAGGCCCAGCACACCAGACCATCCTTTTCTTTTTAAGGCGGCAGAGCAACGCGCAGAGCATCGCGGGGTGCCAGACTTGGTAGGGCTGGGAGTGGCCCGTTGGCACCAAGGAGAAGGGAGGGTGGAGCCTTGCGCGGCGTACCCAGTACCGGCGGTGGATCCCGTCGTGCTGGCATATGTAGGCCCAAGGCGGGCTCGCCGGCCCCACCACCCACTGGGCCTCCAGGGTCCGGGGGACATCGCGGAAGGAGGAGCGACGAGGAAGATCTTATGTTTGTTTCTAGGAGGGTGCAGTAGACACCCCCGGCCGGGAAAGCCGGTGGTTCCAGGGAGGAGGAACTGGATTATGAAGAGGATAGCATGGAGGAGGGGGAAGTGAGGGAGGTAGAAGGAGAGGGTGAGGGGGGCCGAGTAATCTGTGCATAGTGTTTTTCAGGTGTCACAACGCCAGACGAAGCCCACGGGTCGGACATCGCGTTGGGAGGAGAGGTCGGCCTCTTTGTCAGGACGTACAGTGGAACGACGGGCGGAATCCTTGGCGCCAGGTAAACAGGGGGCGCGCTTGGGTCCTGTAATGGTGTCGGTGGGTGTGGGAGGTGCTGACGGGAGAGGGGGGTAGTGGGTAGGTTGAGTAAGGGTGCGTATGTGGTAGATGTGGGGACGGATGGCCCAGGTAAGGGGTCATTAGAGGGCGCAGGTAAGGCGTCCGGGAGTACAGGCGACAGTGTGCCGGACAAGAAGGTGACGGTTGAGATACCGACAGGGGATACAGAGGTGAAATTGGAGAGTAAGGAGTTAAAAATAAAACGGTTGCCTTACATGGGTGTCACTAAGCAATTGGGCGCGCATTTAATGCTGGCCACTAAGGAACGTATATGGAAGGGTGAATATGTGGAGATGCTTAAACTCCTTCACAGAGAGGTTAGGGCTAAGGAGGGGTCTAAGGAGGAGGAATTTGAGTTGGTCAAAAGGCCGAAAGTACCTTTGACGATTGAAAATTGGACGGCGGCGTTCCTTATATATGTCAGCGTGTACTGTGAGAAATACCCAGAGAGGTCTGTGGCCATGTTCAAGTACATGGACGTGATTAGGAAGGCCCAGATTACTGGGGGCGGGTATGCATGGGCACAATATGATGAGGAGTTTCGGGCACGCATGGAGTGGGACCCGGAGGCTAAATGGGGTGAGTTGGACACAGATTTATGGCAACACACGATGGGGCTAGCGGGGTCTCGAAAAACCATCTTCACGGCCAGCGGGCTCCCGCTCGTTTATCGCCCTTTTTCGGTGGCGCCCCACCCGGGGAGGGTTGGGGGGAGCGGGACGAGGACAGGCGGGTGCAAAAGGGGCTTGCTGGGACTACAACAAAGGTTTGTGCACTCGGGAGTACTGCAGGTTCAGGCACGACTTCTCGGGGTGTGGAGGCAGGCATGCGTTGGTCAATTGTTGGGGGGGGGGGGGAGGACAGGGTCAGCAGCAGGGGAACCAGCAGTGGCAGGCAGGAGGGTTTAAGACGGGGAATCAGGAGCAGCAACTGCTTGCGGGAGGGCGAGGAGCTAGGGGGCCTGGGCCAAAAGGCTCGTACTCCGGTTAGAGTTGACAACTTGATTGCAGCCTTACAGGGGTATACTGACATTGAGGCTGCAGAACGTTTGAGGGTGGGGTTTCTGGAAGGGTTCAGACTGGGGTACGACGGACCTAGGTTAAGACGTTGGGCAGACAACTTGAAGTCAGCAAAGGAGAACCCTATTATAGTACAGGACAAACTGGATAAGGAGGTGCGGGAGGGCCGCATGGCGGGACCCTTTGAGGATTGGCCTCTAACAAATTTGATTGTGTCACCCATTGGAGTAGTGCCGAAAAAAGAACAAGGACAGTTTCGCCTAATACAACACTTGTCGTGGCCTGAAGGGGGTTCGGTGAATGATTTCATCGATGAGAGTGAGGCCACTGTGTCATATTCATCTGTTGACGTAGCCATGTCACTGGTAGTGACCGCGGGCGCAACGGCGATGATGGCAAAGTGCGACATAAAGTCGGCTTTCCGGCTGCTTCCAGTCCACCCAGATGATTGGGATCTTTTGGGTATCCAGTTTAACGGTGACTGGTACATGGACAAAGCATTACCGATGGGCTGTTCCATGTCTTGCGCACTTATGTTTAACTTTGTTTTATTGATTTTGTGGCATAGAGCAGATATGTTACAATTCATGTACATCCATATAGGTAAATTGAGAGTTAAACCCGGGCTCCAACCCACCCCCATTATAATGGCGCAGTGTATCAAGAGTTCGTCAGGGCCACGAGTGTCCATGGGTGTAGGTGGGGCCAAGGCTCCCACTATGTAATCACCTATATACTCCCAAACTCCCAAGAAAGAGCAAAAAGAATAATTCCTCCCCCCCTGAAGCCCCCCCTCCCAATAACCGGTGTGCCATATCCTTGTTGACTTGGGCCATCGTGTGTGGGGACTGCTCGATGTCTAGCTTTCAGGGGCGTCTTCTGGAGTCGATGTGTCAGTAAGCCGCAAAAGGCGAAGGTACTTCGGGCACGTAACTTCATTGAATTCCACCGCTAGGAGTGAGAGAATGGGTTGCCAAATCGTGTGGAAGGATGTCGTCGACTGCGTAAGAGTGGCTTGTATGCGCTCCATACCCACCGTGTACCACAATCTATGTAACCAGCCCGTGTGTGTAGGGCGAGTTTGTGTTCCCCAAAGCGAAATGATGTGTTGAACAGCCGCTCCCACGGCCAGTCCCATCTGCCTCCCCCTGATTGACTTCAATGGGAAGGTGAGTGCGTTGGGCAGCTCTAGGAGTATGTAAGCAGTGAAGCGTGGAATTTCCGTGTCAAACTGTTTGTCTATGTCGTTGAGGACTGCTGTCCAGTATCCGGTCACCTCCCTGCATTCCCATAGTAGGTGGGTCAATGTGCCCTCCCCGTCACATCCCCTCCAGCAAGTGGGACTGCGGTTGGGATTGCCTCTATTTAACCTGACCGGTGTCAAATACCAGTATGTCGCAACTTTAACCGCTGTTTCCCTGCTGGCAGTGTTCCTGGCCGTGTGGTTAGCCCTGTAATATATAGCTTGCCATTCCTTTCCGGAGAGGCTTCTCCCCAGTTCTTTTTCCCAGCGTTTCTGACCGGCCGAGGGACGCGGAGGGGGTGGGGAACAGAGCATCTTATAGAGTTCCCTAATCAGCTTTCGGTCTGACTCTTTGGTAAGTAGCCATTTTTCGTAGGCTGTCAGTTTTCTACCAACTAGGGGGCATATCTCCGGCTGTGTCAACCAATGTCGAATTTGAAAGTATTGGAATCGCTGGGGGCTTTGATGTCATAGTGCTGTGATAACTCTGAGAACTGGATGAACCCCTCCAGGTCGAATAAATGGCCCGCCGACCTGCAGTCCGATTTCCGCCACTGCAGGAAGGCCCACTCTTCTAGCCCCGGCGTAAATTCAGGATTATCAAACAAAGGCGTGAGCGGCGAGGGGAAAGTGGTGAGCCCCCCTCTAATCGCCACCGCATCCCACACACACATCACTGTGCGAGTAATAGGGGATTTTTTGAGGTAGGCCGGCCTGTCGGATCGTTTTAGGAAGGGAATCTTCCAAAGCGATGTCTGCGCCATCGCTCTGTCTTGAAAGAGCCATCTTTTTTCCGATTCAGATCGGCTCCATTCCACCAGGTATCTTAATTGCGCTGCCTGGTAGTAGCGCTGTAAGTTTGGAATCCCCAATCCTCCCTCGTCGGGATGTCGGTGGGAAAGGTCTCGTCGCATCCGTGGCCTCTTCCCGGCCCATACAAATTGTTGCACCGCCTCTTGCAGCCTATGTATAGTACCCTGGGGCGGACTCACTGGGATGGTTTGAAAGATATAGAGGATTTTAGGTAGGATGGACATCTTTACCGCCGCGACACGACTCAGTAGTGATAGGGGTTGTTTTTGCCATTTCCTTAAGTCACCCTGCACTTGGGAGGTGAGCTTTGTGTAGTTCAGGGCTACAGTCTGGTCAGTGAATGGGGTTAGGACTATCCCCAAGTATGGGATCGTGGCATGAGGTTGCAGGCTCCCGTAGTCAGAAGATGCATCGTGGAGCGTGTGTGCGTTGCAACCCAAAGGAAGGAGCATTGATTTCCCCGTATTCATTTTGAAGCCGGACACCCTCCCACAAGTCTTCAGTTCCTCTAGGAAGGTGGACACTGATTGCTTAGGCTTATCCAGCGCAGCCAAGATGTCGTCTGCGTACAGACTAATTGTATGTTGCTCCCCTCCAAAGGAGATGCCGGTTATGTCGGGGTTGTCGCGAATCCTCTGCGCCAGAGGTTCTACGTAAAGCGCAAAGAGGAGGGGCGATAGCGGGCAACCCTGCCTCGTGCCTCGCCTAATGTCGAATGGCCGTGAGCCGATGCCGTTAACTCGTATCGTTGCTTTTGGTTTATCATAGCAACTGGCGACCCATGCCCGAAAGCGATCCCCAATACCAAAGTGTGCCATCGTTTTATATTAAAAAAAACAGTCCACCCTGTCAAACGCCTTTTCAGCGTCTATCGACAGTAGCATGGCGTCCGACCCCGAGTAGTGAGCTTTGTCTATTAAGTGCATGAGGCGTTTAGTGTCATCACTACATTGTCTGCCAGGGATGAAGCCCGATTGATCCGGCTCAATGATGCCAGGTAGCCGTGGTCCAAGTCTAGCAGCGAGAACCCCTGTGAAGAGTTTAAGGTCTATGTTAAGTAATGAGATAGGCCTGTAAGCGGCCATTGGGTGGTGTCTTTACCTGGCTCAGGTAGTACGATAATATCGGCCTCTAACATATCAGAAGGTATCGAGCCGGGCCCCTGAAATGAATTAAAAAGTCTAGTGAGAAGCGGGGCTAATAATGGGCAGAAAGTTTTATAAAAACCGGCTGAGAAGCCATCTGGCCCAGGCGACTTCAAGGGTTTGAGGCGGGAGATCGCGCCGACCACTACCTCTATCCTGATAGGCGCATCTAGCGAAGTGGCACCGGCTGCATTTAGAGGTGTCGTCGCTGCCCTACTTAGGTAAGCCTCCCCATCTGCATCAATAGACCGATCTTCGCTGTAAAGCGATGCATAGAATTCTCTACAGGCCTCAGCTATCTGGTCGTCATTGCCCAGTTTCTCCCCCCGAACGTTGTAAAGGGTTGTAATTTTAGACCGCTGAGCTCTAGCTCTGTATATATTTAAAGAACAATGGTTCAGGTGTGGCCTTAAAGGTCCAAAACAAGAAGTAGCCCTGAGGGGGCACAGAGTTCTAAGAATATGAAATTTATTTAGGTAGGAGCAAAAGAAAGGAGTTTCAGAGGGTCATGAAGGTCATGAAATGACAAGCATTTATTTACAAATCAGGTGCTCACATATAAAGTGGAAAAAGCGTGACGTCACTGGTGATAGTGAAGTTTTAAAAAAAGAGACATCGCATTGACAACAGTATTAAGAACTCCACAAATGATTTATACATAGTGAAAGGAGTTCATGTTGTTGGGTGGTCGACGGCGTTTCGAACCCAATTACTGGGGTTCATCTTCAGGACAAGGTGAGCAAGCTGAATTTAAAAGAAATCTTGTGTCAACAGAGTAAGGTTTGTGCTGGCTGACAAAGTTCTAGCGGCGATGATTTAAAGGACAGAATAAATCTTGTGTCACCAGAGTGAGGTTTGTTCAGGCCGGCTGACAGAGTTCTGGCGTCAATGATTCAAGGCGGTGCACAGAGGCATTCAATAGAAGTCTAAAACCGTCAGTCGTAGAAAACGAATCGGCGGACTTAACGGTGTACAGGCACGTTACAGTATTATTCAGGTTAGTTATGCAGGGATACGATGCAACTAATGTGTGATAACTAATCAGCCCGATATGGAGGCAGCTTGGCGGTGCCACGTGAGTGGAGTATTTATTTGCGTTGAGCAACAGGGCATTATTTGGGGGCCTGAGCAGACGGGAGCGTCCCGCTGCTGCCGTAGCTGGCGTTGAGTGCTCTAGCTCTGAGCGTACTTGCGAGGAGACGTCCCGTTTTAACGCCTCCTACATAATATGTGTGTCGGAGCCTCAGGGCTGCGTACTCGGCGCGATCGAGGTCCAGACCGGCCAGTTGCGCCTTAGCAGCTTTCAACTGCCTCCAAATCCTGGGGGCTCCCGTGCGGCTGTGCACCCTCTCCAGTTCGACCACCTTAGCGGTTAAAGATTCCCGCTTTTCTTTTCGCTCTTTGGCTTCCGCCGCCGAGATAGCTATCAGCTCCCCTCGTATTACTGCCTTAAGTGCTCCCCAAACCGCCGTCAGGGGTGTGCCCGGTTTATCGTTAAGTACGAGGTAATCAGTGATGCGTTTGTGCAGTTGTTGGGTTACCCCCTTCTTTTGTAGTAGGGCCTCCCTCAGTCGCCACCTTCCCCCCATTATCTTAGTCCGGGGGACCACTATAGACACTACCACTGCGTCATGGTCTGATATGGCAGCTGGAATAATGTCCACTTCGTCTACCAGTGTGTTGAGCTCCGCTGATCCTATAAAGTGGTCTAGTCTGGCATAAGTGTGGTGCACGTGTGAGTAGAATGTGTAGTGCTTGCTCTGAGGGTGCGCCTCCCGCCATAAATCCAACAATCCCCTTTGAGTCATCCAGTCCTTCCCCTCTGGTGAGATCGCTCCCGATGAGCCTAAGCGGTGACCTGATCTATCTGCCTCCTGATCCATGACCAAATTGATGTCGCCACCCACTAGTGTGTGTCTGTCTTGAGGGCTTAGAATTTCGGAGAGGGCGCCCTTGAGAAAGGGTTCTTGGCCCGAGTTGGGAACATATAGGGACCCTACGGTCAGGGACATACCGCCTACCCATATATTGTATGCTAGTAGCCTACCCTTGATTTCTGCTACTCTGTCTCCCACTTGGCCGTGAAAGTGCCTAGCAAATAATATAGCTACCCCCGCTTTCTTATCAGGGTTAGAGGAGTAGAGCTGCTGAGGGAATGCACGGGACCTCATCCGATGCCAGTCTTTGGATAGGAGATGTGTTTCCTGTAAGAGACAGATTGAGGCGCCGGAGTTCTCCAAGTACGATAGAATGGCGCGTCTTTTAATGGGGTTATTGAGCCCCCGCACATTTAGGGTAATAACTTTCAGAGTGGCCCCCGTCATTCTGTCTGCTTGTCAGGGGATAGTATTGTCAGAGGGGGGACTACCCCTACATGGCGTCTCACTGGGACCCTCCCCCTTTATGGCACACCGGTTCCCTCCCCCCACCCGCTGCTCCCGGATCCCCCCCAACCGCCCACCCCAGACCAAAACATTTTAACCATTTTACTAACCAGCACCCTTCCTCCCCCCACCCTAACCCCAACTGAACCTCCCCAACAAGTTACCATAGTCCAAAGCCTGCCCTCCCGTAACGCAGGCCTGTGGTGAAGTTACCTGTGTGAGCGTGCAACTCCAGCAACCCCAGCTCCCCGCCCTCCCCCCCCCCAGCCAGCTATGAGTCAGTGCGACTGTGTCCCCAACTGTAGAACAATTCATGCAAGAGGTGAGGTGTCTAGTCACCGCGTCGAGGGCCGAGGCACGTTCCTGTGACATAGCTATGTGGTCCGGTTTCAACTCTGCTACGGGAGAGCGTCGTCGGCCCACACGTTGCCATCCTCCTCCCGGTAATTTTTTAGAGCGATCCGGGGAATCGTCCGGCTCCGGGTGCTCGAGACCCAGCAGGGCGCAGGTCTCTTGGAGGGATCTTGTGTGATGCAGCGCCCCATTCCATTTGAAAATCAGGCGGAAGGGATGACCCCAGGAATAGGGTATCCCCTTGTCTCTCAGGAACGAAGTGACTTCCCTGAACGCTTTCCTTTTTTGAAGAGTGATGGAGGACAGATCCTGGAATAGTGCCACTGAGTGTCCTTGGTGTTGGAGAGGTTGTTTCAATCTTGCTTCCCGTAGGATCCGCTCCTTCAGTGGAAAGTCTGGCAGGAAGGCCAAGATGTCCGGGGGAGGAGCAGGCGTGCGTCGCGCCAGACCCACTCTGTGCGCTCGATCGATGCGGATCGCGAAGTCTGAGCTCTCGCCGAGTATCTCCCGAAAGAGGACCTGCAGGTATTGGGCTACATCAGCTCCCTCTGCTTTCAATGGGACACCTCGGACCCGAATGTTGTTGCGTCTCAACCTGTTCTCTAGGTCTTCTACATGCGCTTGCAGGTCCACCTGCTGTTCTTTAAGGCGGATGAGGTCCTGTTGGAGGTGTACAATTTCTTCGCTCCTCGTGTGATCATTGTCTTCAACGGCTGCCACCCGCTCTCCCAGTCCGTCTACTTCACGACGTATCTCCCTCACCTCCCCGGCCACCTCTTGTTTGAGCGTGTGAAAGTCCTCGCGTAGAGAGTTGAAAAGTGTCTCCAGGAACGCTCGGGTGATCGGCATTTCCCCGTCCCCGTGGTCCGCCTGCTGCTTCGGGGTGGAGAGGGGGAGGGGGGTCCCCTGTCGCCTTTGCTGGGGCCTTTGAGAAGCATGTCCAGCAGCGTGCGCTCCCCCTTCTTTCTTGTTGTGGACATGATAGGGTGCCCCGGCCTGGGTCTCTGTTCCTGCTGGTCGTCGGCACCTCGAGAGGACAAAGACCGTGGGCCCTGGTCTATTGCAGCTGGTGTGCTCGCCTCCCTCCGAGTTTGTGTAGTGACTCCGTGCCACGATCGGTGTCGGGCATGCGCTCGCTCCTTGAAGAGGGGGCTCGTAGAGATCCCAGGAGTCACCACGCCTCGACCTGTTGGGCGGCAGGTAGGCGCAGCTCCGTGGCAGGTGCGCGCTCAGGCTGCCTGGGTGTGGCCTTCTCGATTGGTTAGGGCCCGGCCGTTCCAGAGGATTCCCCTGAGGTAGGTGCTGCTGAAAGGTTACCAGTGGGCTAGGTATTGGCAGCGTCAGTGTCTTTTATCGTTGCACCTCCCATGCCTCTCCTGAACCTTTTGGTGTCCACGTTAGCGGAGGAGGCACTGCACCCACTGCACTCCGGTGAGCCTTGCTATCATAGGCCTAGTCCTCTGCTAATGTACCGTCAGTGCGCTTTACAGCCCTGATGTGGCCCCCTCGCAAGAGCCGCTGACTCACGCTTCACGGGGGGACTCTAGCTCTTCCGTTGCCTGGGCGAGTCTTCGGGAGCCCCCCCAACTCCCTCCCCACGGCGGCCCGGGGGCCTCCCCAGGCGTCCTCCGCCTTATGTCTCTTGGGGTGGGCCCGTGGCGAGACTCCTATCCACTGGTGTCGTTGGCGCCGAGCCCTCGCCGCTGCCCGCAGGGGCCCACCCACTGTTCTCCCGGCTGCTTCACCAGTACCTTGTAGCGTGGCTCCGGGTCCCCAGCACCGCTGGGCCCACCGATGCTATGGCTCCGCCGATGTTGTGCTGGGCGTCCCCCCCCTTGCGCTGGCCCTGTCCGCCCCTTCGTCCCGGCGCTGCGCCGTCTGGGGGGGGAGGGAGGGGTGGCAGGTATGATTGTGCTCACCCGGCTCCCCTGTGCGTTCCGTGGGTTCACTGAAGCTGCGGTGCAGGCCCTCTCTGGTGCTCGGCACGGCCCCCTTCCACCGAGCCGGGTCTGGATTTCGGCTCCTAATAAGAGCCTCGCCGGGGGGGGGGCTGCCGCACTCAGGGCCTCTCTGTGATGCCAACGATGCCGCGCCCGTGGTCAGGTGCGGAGGAGTCCCGCCTCACTTCCGGGGGGAGCGACGTCCGCTCACGCACACCTAGGCCCAACAGCCTCGGCCTCAATTTTCGTGCCGCCGCCCTGGAGCACCGGCGGCCCTCCGATGTGAGAGGTGCGCCCTCCAGGGGATTCGCCGGAACGCCTCCTCCTCGCCGCTTCGACCCCCTCACCGCGCTCAGGGCGGGGGGCGGCAGGCTGCCGCAGAGGCGCTAGTGTCGCTGCAGGTCGGGGAACGAGCGAGGCCGTGCTAGAGACCGCTCAGGTTGGCCGCCATTTCGCGAACCTGCTCTTGGGGAAGAGTCAGTGTCTGCCAGTGATGCGGGGCCGCCGATGCACCTCCCAGAGAAAGCTCCGTGCCCCCAGATGCTCTGCGGTCAATTATGTGCGGCCGTTGGGGATTATGCTGCACAAATTGGCCTGGAGAAGGGGTCCGGAACGAGGAGCCTCGAGGTTCCGCGTCTGCCTAGGTCGCCATCTTGGCCACGCCCCCTTGCGCACTTTTGAATGCTTCAGCACGTTCCTACAATGGTTGTTTTCGGAACGGACGGGTCACCAAGGAGTCACACACTACCTGGATTACTTTTTCTTTGTGGGCACCTCAGACTCCACGGACTGCCAGAAAGCGCTGGACAGTTTCAATGAGATCATGAGGGAATTGGGCGTGCCGTTGGCACCGGAAAAAACGATGGGGCCCTGCACGGCTCTGTCCTTTTTGGGCATTGAGTTGGACTCTCAATTGATGGAGGCACGCCTTCCGGCGGACAAAAAGCAGCAAATGTTGGGGCTGCTGGCGACAATGTTGTCGAGACACAAGGTCACTGTGAAGGAGATTCAGGTGCTATTGGGCCACCTTAACTTTGCTTGTCGAGTGGTGAGAGTAGGGAGGAAATTTTGCAGGCGACTGGGCAGGGCACTAGCAGGACAGAGACCTCCTCATCATCATGTGCGTCTGTCGGCGGGGTGAGGGAGGATTTGAGAATGTGGCAGTTTTCTTACAGAACTTCAATGGCATCCCCTTGATGCGGGAGGGTGACATGGTGTGGGATGTCCAAATATTTTCAGATGCGGCAGGGAACAAGGGCTTTGGACTGTACTGGCAAGGGAAATGGTGGGCGGAACAGTGGCCTCCAGAGTGGGCGGGCGGGGGGGCAGGAGCATAGCCTTTCTGGAATTTTTCCCTCTGGTGGTGGCAGTCACTCTCTGGGGTGAGCAGCTGGCACACAAAAAGGTTACGTTCAGAATTGACAACATGGCGGTGGTAGAAATTGTGAACCGCCAGTCTGCTAGGGATGAACAAGTCTTGAAATTGCTGAGGGTGTTTGTGTTGGGCTGCTTGCGGCATGACATTGCCTTTCGCGCAGTGCATGTGCCAGGTGTGGACAATGACATAGCGGATGCTTTGTCTCGTTCACAGTGGGGGAGATTCCGTGGGCTAGCCAAGGACGCAGACAGGACCCCGACCAGCATGCCGCAGCATTTGTGGTACATAGGCAACACAGGATGTTGCAGCTGGTTTTAGGCTCTCTTGCGCAATCCACAAAAGCAGCATACAGGACAGCATGGGGGGAATTTTTGCGCTCAGGTGCTAGGCGGCGGGACTCACCGGCGCTCCGCCGGGAGGATGTGATTCAGTTTATTCTGGATCTGATTGAGAGGGGGCTTACTAAGGTTACGATAGCGGGTAAACTGGCGGGGATTGCTTTCGTGGGGAAGTTGTTGTGGGGTTATGCGCCATCGGCGGGAGAAATTGGGACGCGCATGCTGGAAGGGTGGGCCTGTGAATGTGGCCGTGCATCCAGAGTTAGGAACCCCCTGTCTTGGGATCTTTTGGAGAGGGTTATACAGATTTTGCCGGGGATATGTTCAGACAGTTTGGAAGCTTGTCTCTTCTCCACGTTGATGTCATGGATGTTCTTTGGGGCCTTTCGGGTCTCTGAACTGTTAGGATCCGAGGAGGGGCTGTTATGGAGTGAGGTGTCCATTTGCAGGGGTAGGATCTGTATCTGGCTTCGGAAATTTAAGACGGATCAGAGGGGAGGGGGGAAATGGGTTTCTTTGCAAGCTGCTGATCCACAGCTGACTTGCCCGTGCAAGTGGGGAGCGAGGTTGAGGTCCTTGGCCCCAGATTTGAGCGGGTTAGTTTTCAGGCATGCAGACGGGCGGGTGGCGAAAGCTTCCCAGCTTTTGGCGGTGTTGAGGAAGGCGCTGGCCGGGCTGGGGATTGATGGCAAAGGTTTTGGGATGCATTCATTTCAAATTGGGGCGGCATCAGAAGCGAGCAATCGGGGTTGGGGGCGAGGGAACATCATTAAGTTGGGTAGGTGGTCCTCTGATTGCTACCAGCGTTATGTGCGCAGCGCATCTGGGGTGTTGTAGCGCGTTATGTTGTTTTCCCTTTGTTCATTCATGTTGCTCGTTTCAGGTTCGGTGATGGGTCCCCTCGCCAGGGAGATGTCTATATGGATTGTTGGTCATTCCTTTGTGAAGTGGGCACATGTCCAGGCCCGCGCCAGCTATTTTGGGGAGAACCTTGGTTTTAATAATGAAATGTTTAATGTTTGTTGGAGGGGAAAGGGGGGTATGCGATGGAAGGAGTTGCTGCAGGTTTTAAACGGGATTTTGGTGGCTGGTAGGTGCCCCGACGTGTTGGTCATTCATCTCGGGGAGAACGACATGGTGAAGGAAACTGTTTTGGCATTGATGAGATGCATGAAGCGTGATTTGTCTTTGATCAGGCGTCAGTGGGCCGGGTGTGCTGTCTTTTGGACAGAATTTTTTCCTCGTAGGGTCTGGAGGGGAGCGGTAAACCCGGGGGTGGTGGACAAGGCCAGGAGGAAGCTTAACACGGAAATGGTGCGTTTTTGTCGCCAATTGGGGTTTTTTCGGATCACTCACCGGGACATCAAGAATGATACGCCGGACTTTTTCAGGGGGGATGGTGTCCATTTATCCAGGCTAGGCATGGATTTGTACTTACTAGAGCTTAGGGAAGTCCTGGCCAGATTATTGGGGGTACATAGGAGATAGGGGGGATCAGACCTAGGAGGCAGGGGGGGCAGAAAAAGGGGGAGGCGGCATTTTCCGCCTACACTCCCGCCTTTTCCTGGGTGGCGGGGTTGTTGAAAGTTGGCCAAAATTGGCTGTAGTTTTTTAGTTAAATGTTGCTAGTTTGTGAGCAGGAGCAGGGAAAGGGTAACCAGGTAGGCTAAGATTAGATTAGAGGTTTGTTAGTTACAGTTGCACAAAGGCAGGTAGGGATTTGGGTCATGGGAGGTTGGGATTTGTAAATGCTATATTGTGTAAGATTGTGTAATATTATTGTTATGTAATGTTATTTTGTATTTGGCAGGGTGGGGGATTTGATGTGGGGATCGTAGGGGTGGAACAAGGGGTCAGGTAATTTATGTATAGTGAGGTTTTAGTTTTGTAAGGCAGTTGCCAGTGTTAATAAATTGTGATATGCACCTGTTTCAATAAAGCGGCCTTTTACACACACAAAAATTGGTCTCGGTTTGGCTTGCCCCCCTCCCTCCCAAGGGGGTTTTGGGGGGCAGCCGAACATCGAGAGGTCTGCCTCCTGGGCAGATGGGGAGGGGCTGGCCAGAGAGCGGCCATTTTTGAAGATACTTTGGGCTACATTGGGATTAGCCCAATTGTAGCCCAATTTTGTAATGATAGCCCATAGGTATTTAGGGTTTTTTCACGCTTTCCCAGCCACCATTTTAGGTTTGGTGACCTGGTGGCTGGGAGCGCTGCGCAGATTAGGTTTTTATCCCTCCCACCCTCCCTAGTTTTTCAGGTTTTTGGGGGGTTTGTTATCCCGTTTTGGGTTTTTTCCCCAGAGGTGGTTATTGGAACAGGTTCATAGGGGCTCGATTGGTTGTATATTTGTCGCTTGGAACAGGTGCTGGCGGGGTTGTTGAAAGTTGGCCAAGATTGGCTGTAGTTTTTTAGTTAAATGTTGGTAGTTTGTGAGCAGGAGCAGGGAAAGGGTAACCAGGTAGGCTAAGTTTAGATTTGAGGTTTGTTAGTTACAGTTGCACAAAGGCAGGTAGGGATTTGGGTCATGGGAGGTTAGGATTTGTAAATGCTATATTGTGTAATATTATTGTTATGTAATGTTATTTTGTATTTGGCAGGGTGGGGGATTTGATGTGGGGATCGTAGGGTGGGGGGGGGGAACAAGGGGTCAGGTAATTTATGTATAGTGAGGTTTTAGTTTTGTAAGGCAGTTGCCAGTGTTAATAAATTGTGATATGCACCCGTTTCAATAAAGTGGCCTTTTACACAAAAATTGGTCTCGGTTTGGGCTTGCCCCCCTCCCTCCCAAAACCAGTTTGTGGGAGGGCATTTGTGTCAGTCCATTTAGCCACTGCCGATGTTTTGTGGCATCTGGCAACCTCCAATGTCGTAGGGCGGACATCATGGCCGCTGCAAGGGACGTAGGGATCCATCTCTGCCGGTGAGGGGTCATATTATCAATGTCAGAGACATAATGCAGTATTACCAGCCATAGCAAGAGATCAACGTATGGATTGTCAAATGTTAGACCAATAGGACCAGTGTTTGGGGCAGGACCACAACACATGCGCTAAATCACAATTTTGTGAGTAAGCACTGTACATCACGACCTACTCCAGCAGCATACAGGTGAAGTGGGCTAGTAGCAGCCACGTAGAACTCTGACTCAGTAACCTGTCAGTCTGGTCTCTCTCAGGCCTCCTGTGTCAGTACTAATTTAGACTAATCCTTCCCATTTAGAAGTGGAATAACATTGCTTGCCAGTGCAGGTGGGTCTCGACCTCAGCCTGTTCAGAAAAGTATTCAGAAACAAGTGTGCTGTATAACCTAGAGATCACTTGCTCATTCTGCCCAGAGTGGTCAAGTATAGGAATATAGAGGTGACAGGCACAGTGCGGGTCACAATCAGCCCCTCAAGCAAAAGCGTACACCTTCAATGCTGTGAAATGTCCAGGCCAGATTAGTGAGGAAGATTTTGACATGGCCTTCTAGCATCACTTCATCCAATATGAAGGTACCATTGGACAACCACGTGGGCCAGCACAAAGGACAGCTTCAGATCTATAAGTAGGCAAGGGGCAGTATCTTCTGACAGTACTGGAGATGGGTTACACACGTACTCTTTTGCTTCGGTTTAAGCACTCATCACTAACGAGAACATTTGTTGCAAGATAACATCTCTGAAATAATTAGACTGCCAGAGGTTGCACTGATAGTGGTGGATGGGTAACCTTGACACTGATGAACGGACTACGAAAAAAGAGTGCATTTTAGAAAGAGGATAGGGCATCCACCCTTTGTCAGGGAAAGAATTTAAGTGGTCCATAGGCCTATTGGATATATGGAAGGAATAATTTTAAAAATCAGTCCATAATCCTTAGTCAAGCATATATAACAAGAAGCCAAATTAAGGGTTCAGGTTTATTAGGGAGCAGTATACAGAAATTGCATCAAAATCATTAAAATGTGGGTAGCAGTATTCAATCC
The DNA here is from genome assembly GCA_963921515.1 of Calotriton arnoldi. Taxonomy (NCBI): domain Eukaryota; kingdom Metazoa; phylum Chordata; class Amphibia; order Caudata; family Salamandridae; genus Calotriton; species Calotriton arnoldi. The sequence continues at coordinate 3,590,812 of CAWUFW010000014.1, read as the reverse complement.
AATCTGGAGGCAAAGTAGAAAGCACATCACACAACTACTTTGTCTCAGAAAACACGGAGGAAAGATTTGGCTTACACCCTCACCTGCAGGCACCTGACATGAATGGAAAATAATGTGCACTCCTAAGACTGAAACAAAGACATTTGGAAGGAGATATATGCACTCCCAGGTGGAAATTACGCCAAAGCAAGGGCACACGCCATGAACAAAGTCCTTTTCTAGTTTCCTGCCAGGCGCGTTTCGGGCCAACGCCCTCTTCAGTGGCAGACCATGTGACGTGCCGGCGTGCGGCAACCACCAGTAAATCCCCGTAATAATTATGCTCAGGTGAACCACCTGAAGCTATGCTTCCTGGGACTGGTGGTTCAATAAAACCCAAGTGGGTCGCCGCCGGCACTCACATTCAAAAATGTCTTTAAAAGGATTCCCGATGTTCGCGCCGGCACCCCTGCATATAACAGGCACCTCCTGTTCCACAGTTAGCTGCCCCAATAAAGCAGCCGCGGACCCGCAAGTGTTTCGCGGTGGTGCAATCCCGCGACCAGGCAGGCCGCTGTACAAAATACAAAAAGAGTTGCCTCTAGGTGGGATGCACTCCCAGGTGGAAATTACGCCAAAGCAAGGGCACACGCCATGAACAAAGTCCTTTTCTAGTTTCCTGCCAGACGCACCTAGAGGCAACTCTTTTTTTGTATTATATATATATATATATATATATATATATATATATATATATATCCACAGTTTCGTTTGGCTAAACCCAAGCCACTTCTACGGCGGGCACACGGCAGGGGTAGCCACCCCCATAAATCCGCACAAAAATCCAATGCGTAACTCTTAGATAGAAGTAGAAACCAACACTGGAGCCGTGGCCACAAGTAAAGAGCGTGTTTATTGACAACACTAGGTCCGACGCGTTTCGGAGTTTCCTCACTCCTTTGTCACGGGCAAGAGTAAGTGAATCGTCAGTTTCATTTAAAGCAACAGTGCTACTAACGTGCAATGAATACGCTGTACAAGACATTTCAAATTCATGCTTCTCATCATTCCCATTCGTCATCTGTAAAAAATCAGACAAAGATGATGATATATTAAAAACAATCAAATATAAAAGTGCATGTATTGTGAGTGTAACTGAACACTAAATCTTTAAGACAGAACAGGAGACCATATAAACATTAAAACATTAAAAATGAAAACATCATAAATGTACGGACATCTCTTCATCCAGGTTCAGCCCTTTGGGAGCCAGAGTATTATACCTAATAATCATTTTAGATTCAAGCCTCCTAAGTTCCATAGTCCTATTGCCCCATCTTGACCTTGGTGGAATACAGTCAAGGACACAGAATCCAACCTTCTTAGATTACTCACAATACATGCACTTTTATATTTGATTGTTTTTAATATATCATCATCTTTGTCTGATTTTTTTACAGATGACGAATGGGAATGATGAGAAGCATGAATTTGAAATGTCTTGTACAGCGTAATTTATGCAACGCGATACCTAGGCTCACTGGAGCATGACTGTTTTGGGACATTAACATAACGTTGAACCCATTGGGGTTGCTGTTGAGGTTATCGAGGTTTTAAATAACTTCGATCATTGACTGAATTCAAGGGTTACAAAAATGATATGCCCACTTGGGCTTAACTGTGAGCGTTTACCTAATTATTGATCCTATTTTTTTCACCTATCCAATATGCATTTTTTATTAATTTAACATGAAGTGCAACATGATGAATTTTGTGTAATCACACTGTTGAAATGATGATAGGCCTTTTGGCGGTATTGATACAGGAGTTGATCTCCGATATTTAGTGGGATTATTATGCCCTCAATGAAGGATACATTGAGTTATTTATGCACTATGTGACTTATCATGTTTTTTCGTATTTAATTGTTATGAAATCGTATTTGGGTGTCAGCAATCCAATATGTACAAGGAGACAAATGAATTACCCTGCATTTTGCGTTAACACTGTGGGTTTAGAGCCGATATATTTGACCAGTAATTTTAGTAGTTATACATTAATTTACCATCATGCTTCCGTTATTTTCCAATTGTTGAAATATTTGATGAATGTTGTTGAAACTTTATTAGTCAAGATGATGATCACTAGTATGTTTTCTATATTCATTGCACGTTAGTAGCACTGTTGCTTTAAATGAAACTGACGATTCACTTACTCTTGCCCGTGACAAAGGAGTGAGGAAACTCCGAAACGCGTCGGACCTAGTGTTGTCAATAAACACGCTCTTTACTTGTGGCCACGGCTCCAGTGTTGGTTTCTACTTCTATCTAAGAGTTACGCATTGGATTTTTGTGCGGATATATATATATATATATATATATATATATATATATATATATATATATATATCTACTGGCGGTCGCCAGTAGATAGTTATAGTTAGGACCTATTATCCATAGGAAATTCGTAACATTCTATTCCCAATAACTTTGGCGTCGTTTGACGAATCATCGCGAAATTTTCAAAACTAGTGGGGCGCTCCGGTCCGCTCCGGTCTTGAAAGTTTCGGGGTGATTCATCAAGCGGGGGCCGAGAAAATAGGGGGGTCCCAAAACGTGTTTTCTCCATGTTAATTACCATAGGAAATTTTAGACACGGCTACTGCTGAACGGAATTACACCAAATTTTGCAAAAAGGTAGCGCTTGGTTCAGAAAGCGACCTTTTTTTTTTTAAATGGTGTAAATCCGTTCAGTAGTTGCGGAGAAATTAAAAAAATAAGAGTCAAAAAATCAATTTCCCATAGGAAACTTTATGCAAGGCTACAGCCAAAACTGCTGAACGGAATTACACCAAATTTGGCAAAAAGGTAGTGCTTGGTTCAGAAAGCACCCTTTTTAAAAATGGTGTAAATCCGTTCAGCAGTTTGAGAAAATCAAAAATAAAAGTTTCGATATTTATGGCCGCATTGGATCCGCGCACCCTCCCGATCACGAGCTTCATGCTAATTGGCTGTCAACACTGCAAACCAGGAAGTGTTGGCAGCAATCTTGTGCCTCGGTAGAACCGAGGCACAAGAAATGAGAGAAACTAACGCAAAAAGGGGGCAGGGTAGAAACACCCTGACCCCCTAGGCCTGCTTAGGGGGTCCCACAAGGACCCCCAGGGCCAAAAAAAGCATTTTCTTTTATATATATATATATATATATATATATATATTATTTATTTTTTTTTTTTTTAAATCGGCGGGATGCGCTTAGGATGCGCGGATCCCGCTGTGGAAAAAAAAAATGAAGCGTGGTCTGCCGCGCTTCGATGGTATTTGGCCCCCGGGTGGGCCAAGTCCCGGGGGCATGCGGGGGTAAATGATAAAATTGTGTGGGGGAGGCCTCTAAGGCCCCCCCCAAGCCCCGGGGACCGCCACCCCCCGGGGCTTTGAAATACAAATGGTGCGGGAGGGCACTCGGCCCTCCCGCAGCCCCGGGACCGCCACCCCCGGGGCTTCTTTTTTTTTTAAATTAAAATACCTGTGTGGGGGGCTCGAGCCCCCCACACGCCCTGAGACCGCCACCTCCCCGGGGCACTAAGAATTGAAATGTGGGGGTCCGTTTCGGACCCAGGCCCCGAGGACCACCACCTCCCGGGGCTTTGCAGATGTTGGGAGGGGGCCGCGCGGCCTCTCTCCTGGAGCCTGTGATGGCCCTGGGGACCAACACCCCCAGGGCCGGCTCCTGCAGTGTCCCGGGGTGTCCACCCCCGGGACACTGCTGTTTGCTATGGAAGGGCGGGAGCCTCGCGGCTCCCGTCCTGCCATAGCAAACTTGCTTTGAATTTTGGAAGAGAGAGCAGGAAACCTGCTCTCTCTTCCAAAATTCAAAGCAAATTGCTTTTCCACATGGGGAGCTGCATCTAAGCAGTTCCCCGTGTGGAAAAGCAATGCCAGCTCCCGCAGGACGCGGGGAGCCGGCGGGACCGTGGGGGAATTGGGGACCCCCCCACGGTCCCCAACGGATAGGGCCGGCCCCAGGGGATGGGGTTCCCGGGGCAAGGAGTGGCCCGGAAGGGGGGCCACGCAGCCCCCCTCCCCAAAAACACAAAATAAATAAATAAATAAAAAAAGGCCTGCCCCGGGGGATGGGGTCCCGGGGCAAAAGGAGGCCTGTGGAGGGGGGCCACGCAGCCCCCCTCCTTCTTAAGAAAATAAAAAAAAAGTGTGGCCATGCCCTGGGGGATGGGGTCCCCGGGGCCGGAATCGGCCACGGGAGGGGGGCTACGCGGCCCCCTTCCCGTTTACTTTTCTTAAAAAAAAATAAAAAAAAGGGGTAAGGCCCTGGGTCCCCAGGGCCCAAAAATAGGAAAAAAGAAGGGGGGCCACACAGCCCCCCTTCTAAAAAAAAATTTTAAAGAAAAAAAGATCGTACCGCAGGCCCCGCCCCCTTCCTTTACCACTTTGCAAACGTGCCCCGTGGCGCGTTTTAAAATGGGGAATGAATTCCCCTTCAATACTGGGAGTCCCTGGGGGCCAACTAGCCCACCAGGTACCTCCAGTCAGCGCCACAGAGCTGCGTTGCAGAGAGGTGTAAAAAGGGGCGTGGCCTCTGACCACCTCTCTGCAACGCAGCTCTGTGGCACTTACTGGAAGTACCTGGTGGGCTAGTTGGGCCCCAGGAACCCTCAGGATTCAAGGTGACCTAATACCCCAACTTAAATCGCGCCACAGGGCGCGTTTGCACAGTGGTGAAGGGAGGGGGCGGGGCCTCAGGTGACATGTGCGCAAACACGCCCTGTGGCGCGTTTTAAGTTGGGGAATTAATTCCCCTTAAATACTGGGGGTCCCTGGGGGCCAACAAGCCCACCAGGTACCTCCAGTCAGCGCCACAGGGCTGCGTTGCAGAGAGGTAGTCCAGGCCACGCCCCTTTTTACACCTCTCTGCAACGCAGCTCTGTGGCGCTTACTGGAGGTACCTGGTGGGCTAGTTGGACCCCAGTGACCCTTAGGATTCAAGGGGACTTTATCCCCCAACTTAAAACGGCCAGAGGGCGTGTTTGCACACATGTAACCTCAGGCCCCCCCCCTCCCTACACCAGTGTGCAAACGCGCCCCATGGCGCGTTATAAGAGGTAGTTTTAATCCCCCTGCCCTATTATGTACTAGGGAGTTACAGAGGAGGTCATGCTAATCACAAGGGTACCCCAACACATAGTGTTCCCTAGTGTATGTAGGTGTTTTCACTGTATTCTAAGTGTCTTTTACCATAGCACTGGCTCTAGGCCTGGTTAGTCAGAGTCAGTTACCACCAGTACCCGTCTGGAAAAGGTGTGGGCACAGGATGATTTTGCAACAAGGCCTCTTTCTGCTCCTCTGTTGGTTCTTTCTGCACATGTCTTGCTTCTTCCTGGTTTTTCTTCGTCTTGGTGGTCTTCGGTTTCTTTCGACATTTCTTCTGCTTCTTTCTGTGCGTTTTTTCTTCTTTCTTCACGTCCTACTTCTGTAGCATTTGAAAAACCTTTGAAATTCACTGAAAAAACCATAGGTTTCAGGCACGTTATAGTTAGAAATTAGCATTTAAAAAACCTTAGAAATTCACTGTAAAAACCATAGGTTTTAGGGACAGTTATAGTTAGTTGGACATTGCACTCGTACAAAACCCGTGAAATTCCCCCGTTATAGTTAGTTCAGCTAACTATAACTCGCGCCCCCGCAATGCACTGCTGATGACGTCACATATTACATCACTCATGACATGGTCAGTGACATCACTGATGACATCACTGATGACATCATCCATGTGATAATTTCATGCATCTTCTCACACCCTAATATAACTTTTGATACACCCACTCTAAATTACAGACTGCCATTCTCAAAACCATACACACTCAATACCAATAACTACATACCCACTCACTGATTCTTAGGTCTACACACACACATCTACTCACTCACCCGTACAGTCACTCATACTTACAGTCACTCAGTACAGGACTATCATATGCACTCATACACCTATATAAACACTCACACACCGCCACTCATCCATAGAGGTACTCACACACCTAGTCAGTCATGCAAAAAATTAATCACACACCCATTTACTCACCTATACAGTTATTCACACACCAGCTCACTTACTCATACAAATACTAGCACATTCTTACGCTCTTATACAATAACTGATAGAAGCACACACGCATCCATACAGCCACTCTCACAATCACACACTCTCACTTATAGCCATTTAAATACTCTAACACACATATATACTGCCTTTTACATATGTAGTTACTCGCACATGTACCACTGAGATATACATTTACTCACTAACACACCCATACACACAAATGCTAATTTCTAACTATAACGTGACTGAAACCTATGGTTTTTTCAGTGAATATATATATATATATATATATTATTATTATTTTTTTAAATACTCCTTCCTTGTAGCCACAAAGAAAAACGGAACGGACTCCACTTGATGCGTGCTTTTAGTATTTTATTTTGTGCTTCTTGCCGCCATGACGCGTTTCGGGCTACCCAGAGCCCTTGATCACATGACATGCTCTCATTTTTTTCCCATTTTTAAAGTGACAGTGCATTACGTGAAGAACAAATATAAAAAACAGACTATCAATTCAATCTCTGTTTCAACACCATGCTTCTAACAAATTTCACCGTATATAGATTAAAGACATTTTCGTAAAAACCGGTGTTAAAAAAAAAATATATATATATCCATAAATATTGCTGTATAAATATATAGATAATATATTAAACACATGTTAAAAAGGAGGTGACAAATAGACACAAATATATATATATGACGATTCCTCGTTCACACAAGTCGTTCCAGACAAACGAGAGCATATCTTTTTGTTTTATTGACGCACAAACAGCCTCGCCATTACGCGTTTCGGCAGTCGCCTGCCTTGATCACATGACAGCATTAGGAAGTATGATCACCTTATTTAAAGTGCCAGTACATACCAGTCAATTAATGGAAATGGAAGCAATATATACTTAAATGCTCAAATTGTTTTTTGTGTGCATTGGTGATACAGTCATTTGCTTAAATGCCTATTTGTAAATTCATAAAATGTAATCATAAATCTGTTTAAATACATAATATAGAAACAAAAAACCAGGTTAATACTGATACATATTTCTAAAATTTCCTTCGCATAAATGCTGCTTAGGACAATCACCCATATCTCAATTATTTCCAAATCCTTCATATGACTGATTAAGACCGAATAAAGTGCCATTCAACAATAATACACTAAAAAAGTGCTAAAACCAATGAACGTGCTAATGCTAAAATTAAGAAAAGAAGCAATTTCCAAATCCTATGTATCCACATAGATCAGAGGCACCTTATGATGACTTAATGTCTTTTTGTATATCACAAAATGTGCCCTGTCAGTAAATTTATAGTGCAAAACATAGCATGTGCAAACTAAGCAAGTATATATGGGACAAGATAAAACCTAATTATTTTCATTTTACATGCAATTGTTTCCCACAGTTGTAAACATAGACATAGAATATGCAATTAAATAAATAAATACATATAAATATCAATAAATATACAACTCAATTGCTAAAAAATATATATATCTATACTTTGATCTATTCTATCCCTATTATATAAAATTTGTTAGCTTGTGTTCTATGTTTAGAAATGATCCTTAAATATATTACAGATTGATAATAGCTGGTCAGTTTTCAAAGAACCAGTTTTGAGGATGATATTAAATACAATGAGTAACTATTTCAGGGTGAGTTTGAAGACCTTATTTCTGCTAGATTTCTGGAATCAAGGGGTTTTGTGTGAGGGTTTCATAAATAAGTGTATAGGTCCTCACTTGTATTAAGGCCCCCCGGATGTTTGGTATCCAACTCTAATATATATTGAGTTTCCAGGCGCCTTAGCTTCGCTTCCCTGTTTCCCCCTCTTTTTTCTGCGGGTATTGCATCTAATACATAGTACCTTAGGAGCTTGAGACTACTTTCGTGATGTTCTTTAAAGTGTCTCGCCACAGGGTAGCTAGGGTCATTGTTGGTAATTGCCCTTGTGTGTTGTAGGATCCTTTTGTGTACAGCCAATTTGGTGCTACCAATGTATCTTAGATCACAGCTACATTCTAGAGCATAGATTGCATACTCTGTCCTACAGGTCAAGTGTTGAGTGATGGTCCGAGGACTATCATTAAAAGCTGTGTAATATGAAGATTTGTTAACACCAAACTGACATGCCTTACAACTTGAACATTTAAAAAACCCTTTTCTAGATATAAGCCATGATCCTGCATCTTGGTACTCAGGATTATTTCTCACTAGGGCATTTCCCATTGGCGCCGTTTTTCTGTAGGTTATAGATGGTTTCTTAGGGAGGAATTGCCCGATTATTGGATCATCTAATATAATGGGCCGCGTCTCATGATCCCCCTAATCTGCTTCTCCTGCCTTGAGAATGACAGAATAAGTCTTATGGGTTCATTAGGTGCATCCAAGATGTTACTGGTTGCTCCTTCTGGCCTCATTCTCTGTGTGAGTAAATCCTCCCTGGGTTTCTGCCTAGATTTTGCCATGGATTTATCTATGGTTCTATTCCTGTATCCCCTTTCCAGAAATCGTTCCTTACTCTCATTTTGTTTACTTTCACAGTCCTTGTCATTACTGCATATCCTCCGCATTCGCAGCATCTCCCCATAGGGGATGCTTTCTATCAGATGAGGAGGATGTGCGCTGGATGCGTGTAATAACGCAGTGCCCGCAGTCTTTTTTCGATGCAAGGTTGTTGACATAGTATTATTGACTATTGTGATTTGCACGTCTAAAAAGGTTACACTTTCCTCACTTATACAGGACGTGAACTTTAAGTTCACATCATTGATGTTGAGCTGTTCAATGAATTCATTGGCACTCTGTTCCATACCGTGCCATACTATGAATAAGTCATCTATAAATCTAAGCCAACAGATTATTTTTTCCTTGCAAATGTGGTCATATTGCCTCTTGAGGACCAGCTCCTCCCACCAGCCCATGAACAAACATGCATAGCTGGGAGAGAAGCTGGCCCCCATCGCTACTCCCTGAACCTGTCGATATACCGGATTCTTAAAAAGGAAAAGATTATTGTTCAGACAGAAGGTTAACTTATCAATTATCATCCTGTTATGTTGTACAAATTGCAGCGGTCTGCTGGCTAAAAAATGTTCAGTTGCCCTTATTCCATCACAATTTCTTATACATGTGTATAAAGACGATACGTCAAGTGCTATTAGCTGGTACCCACTTTGCCATTGTATGTTTTTAATTTTACGTAAACAATCACTAGTGTCTTGCACATAGGATTCTAAATTACGGACATGGTCTTGTAGGAAAAAAATCGATGTAACGTGACATGTTCTCAAATGGTCCATCACACGCCGCTATAATCGGTCTTCCCTGTGGCTTTTATCTGTCTTTATGCACTTTCGGGATAAAATATATCTTAGGGATGGTGGGCTGTTCTTTTTTGAGGTATTTATATTCATCATTGTTCAACATACCCAAATTTTTCCAAGCCAGCAGTTTTGTTGAAAAACAGTCATGTGCTTTTGAACTTTTGGAAAGAGCTCTTTCTATAACATTCCATATCATTTAGCTGGCCCATTGCCTCAGTCATATACTCTTTTAGGGGCCACAAAACAATGTTTCCTCCTTTATCAGAGTTTCTGACGACAACCTCCTTTTCCTTTCTTAGTTTTTCAATGAGTTGGCCATACCTTCTTTCCTGATCTGTAATTTTCCTTTTAGTTTTGTTAATATTGATGTTGAGTTTTTTTTTTATCTGTGCCACTATTTGCTCATTGAATATATCCAAGGAATCCCTCGCCATAATTGGAGTAAGTTTAGATTTTTCCTTGAAACGTGTAATGGGTTTGACACAAGTTTCCATTTCCAGTACTCCACTACCCTGAGAGTCATTGCAGGATTCCTCCTGTACTCTTCTTTCATTTGTGACTACTTTCCTTGTGCAAATCTTGCAAATCCCTTAGCACATTATAGTCAGCAGCTATCAAATTGGGACTGTTGGCAATAGTTGTTACAATTACACTATTTGTTTTTTCCTTACTTTGAGACTGTAGCTGATGATATTTTTTCAGCTTGAGCTTTCTGATAAACCTATAAATGTCCGCTCGAGTCTGTGTGTAATTAAAGTTTGTCTCAGGACAAAATGAGAGGCCCAAGGAAAGTAATTGTTGTTCCGCAGCACTTAGATCTATGTTTGCCAGATTGATAATAGTGTTGGCATTTGTGGGTGCTTCGGGGCACTTTGCTGCCATACTTAATTGCGTTTCCAAGCTCCCCGCCCTCTTGCCGGACGCTTGGCACTGGCGCTTTCCTGCTGCTTTTCTCCTCTCCCTCCTTCTTTGGGTCCTCCGTTTTTTGTCGGTACATTCCTCGGGCGCAATGTTTCTCTTCTGCTGCGTCTTATATAGTCTAATTCCTCTCCCAATGTTGACTTGATAACATTTTGGTTAGATCGATTCCTTTGACCTTCTGTCTCTGACTCGATTTCTAGCGCTGAACTTAGGTCAGAGGTAGAGGTTGCTCCTGCCAATGGCTGACTCCTATCTTCATGTTGTGTCTCCTGCATCCTTTTGTTTTCAGTAGCTTTTCTAAAGGTGTCGAACTTACGGGCAAAAGTGAAAATTTGCCCATTGGCATAGTCTTCCTTATCCCTCCTGAAGTTATACGTTTTCCTTTGCTTTATTTTGTCTTCCTCTTTATTCAATCTGATTGTCATTTCTTAATAGTATTTCTGTTTCTGCTGGGAATCACTGTACGCCTTAATTTCCTCATTGAGGCTGTCGATTTTTTGCTGGATATCACGCCTATCACGGTCTGCATATTTCACTAATATGACCACCAGTTTTCGTGAAGACTCCAGATTACATTGCGCCCATTCTACCATCATCTCGGGATTGGGCGTCTCATAGCTTGAGGCAATCATTATGCGCAGGCCCCTGGGAATTTTTTCAACGTCCAAGTACTTCTGCAGTGACTTGGATTCCCACCACTTTGACATTTCTTGGCGCATCAGTTTCTCTAAAGTCCGAAATTTTTCTTTCAGTGTTTTTGAGCTTCCGCTTGCCTCATCATTAGCACTTCTTGTAACATCCTGCTGCTCTAGAGGAGACTCAGAAAACATCTCCTCTGCAGTGGACTCGCGATCCCTTAACGCTGCAGCGGACATGTTTGGCGTATTTGCTGTTGTTTATTCACTGTTTCCTCAGGGCGACCCCTCAGTCTAGTATAATCCTGCTGGCGGTACGCTCCCGATTTGCACACCTCCCCACCTGCTTATTTTCCACGATATAAAGTACCTTATTGGAGATCTCCGTTGCAGTGCAGCCACCTCACGGCACTTCACTCCTCCGAGCTGCCACCGCGCGCTACCCTCTGCCTACGCTGTCCTTCTCACAGGCACAAATCCCGTAATTGCAGGGGGCTACCGCGTCTCCGTTGCCGGCACTGGTTACGATGCTTTCCGGTTCCCAGTTTTCACCGAAGCCTCTGTGTTTTCCTGATCCGCCGGATGCTTGATTTCCTTGCCACGGAGCCAACTCACGGGGAGGGGGTCCACTTTACCGGAGGAAGTCAATCCGGTTAATATGACGATTCCTCGTTCACACCAGTCGTTCCAGACAAACGAGAGCGGACCCAGATATTGTGCATATCTTTTTGTTTTATTGACGCACAAACAGCCTCGCCATTACGCGTTTCGGCAGTCGCCTGCCTTGATCACATGACAGCGTTAGGAAGTATGATCGCCTTATTTAAAGTGCCAGTACATACCAGTCTGGCACTTTAAATAAGAGCTAACTATAGCTCGCGCCCCCGCAATGCACTGCTGATAACGTCACATCATGCATGACATGGTCAGTGACATCACTGATTACTTCACTGATGACATCTCAAATGACATCCCTGATGTATGATCACCTTATTTAAAGTGCCAGTACATACCAGTCTGGCACTTTAAATAAGAGCTATTACTCGCGCCCCCACAATGCACTGCTGATGATTTCACATATTACATCATTCATGACATGGTCAGTGACATCACTGATGACATCTCAAATGACATCCCTGATGACATCATCCTGTGACTGTGTGTTTCTGTAAAGTTTAAATATGTTTTATATATATATATATACCAAGGTGCATTGAAGAATGAGTGGGTGTATAAGTGTCTGAATCGATGATTTAGTATGTGTGTGACTGACTGTATAAGTGAGTGATTAAATGTGTCTTACTGAATGCATGGGTTAGTGACTAAACTGTGTGAATGTCTGTATCAGTCTGTCTGTTGGTGTGTAAGCAGCTGCGTGGGTTGGTGAGTAGCTACATGAGTGTCTATATGGGGTGGGTGTGGAGAGGTGTGGTGCAGCGGCCAGGGCAGCTGACTTCGGAGCACAGGGGTCACGGTTCGATCCCTTGCTCCGGCGGCAGCTCAGCTCAGCACCCTGTGACTCTGGGCAATAGCTCACTTAATTTCCACAACGGCCCCCAGCGCCTTGAGACCCGTAAGGGTGAGTAGTTCGCGCTTTACAAATACGGATTTAGATTTAGATTTATGGGCTATTGATTCGTTGTCTGAGTATCTGTATGGGTGCCTGAGTTTAGTGTGTTGTGACTGTGCATAGATGTATGAGTGGGTGATTTACTGGGTGTATGGGTTCAAGAGTGCATCTGTGAAGGGCTGTATGGGTGGGTGAGTGTGTGTATGGGTGTGTTGGTGAGTGAATGGATGTCTCAGTGGTACATGTGTGAGTAACTACATATGTGAAAGGCAGTATATGTGAGTGTTGGAGTATATAAATGACTATATGTGAGAGTGAGTGATTGTGAGAATGGCTGTATGGATGAGTGTGTGCTTGTATCAGTGATTGTATAAGAGTAAGTATGTGTTAGTATCTGTATGAATAAGTGAGGTGCTGTGTGTATAACTGTATAGGTGAGTAAATGGGAGTGTGATCGATTCTTTGCATGACATTACTAGGTGTGTGAGTAACTCTATGGATGAGTGGTGGTGTGTGAGTGTTTGTATAGGTGTATGAGTGCAAATGATAGTGCTGTATTGATGAGCGACTGCATGTATGCATGACTGTGTGTGTGAATGAGTGGATGTGTGTGTAGACCTAGGAATCAGTGAGTGGGTATGTAGTAACTGGTATTGGTGTGTCTATGGTTTCGAAAATGGTAGTCTGTATTTTACAATGGGTGTATCAAACGTTATATTAGGGTGTGAGGAGATGCATCAGATTATCACGCGGATGATGTCATCAGTGATGTCATTTGAGATGTCATCAGTGATGTCACTGACCATGTCATGAATGATGTAAGATGTGAGGTCATCAGCAGTGCATTGCGGGGGTGTGAGTTATAGTTAGCTCAACCAACTATAACGGCCGAATTTCTCTGGTTTTGTACGAGTGAGATGTCCAAATAACTATAACGTCCCTGAAACCTGTGGTTTTTTTCAGTGAATATATATATACATATATATACATACACATGTATATACATACATAAATATATATATATATATATATATATATATATATATATACACACACACACACACACACACACACACATATATATATATACATATACATACAGGAACTGAAACATACAAGGATGCTGATGGAAATGATTGAACTCTGCCTCGGAAACAATATTTTTCTACTTAATCATCAAATATACTCCCAGACATGCAGAACCGCCATGGGAGTTTCCTTCTCTCCAAGCTATGCCAAGCTTACCATGGGTTGGTGGGAAAAAATCATAGCTTGGAGAGAGGAGAATGAAAAATACACTGCGAAAATTGAATTGTGGCTGAGATTTATAGACTGTCTTTTCCTGATATGGAACGGGAGCTCAGATGAATTCATTGAATACATCCAGACCTTCAACAACAACTCAGTAGGTCTGAAGTTCACATATAACATCAGTAGGGAAGAAATACAATACCTGGACGTCACGGTGTACATAGAGAGCAATAAAATCAAGACCAAGATATACAGAAAACCAACAGCAACCAACAGCATCCTGCATGGCACAAGCTTTCATCCTCATCAACTGAAAAAAAGCATCCTTTATGGGGAGTTTGTGAGGATGAGACGTAACTGCTCTGATGACACCGTAATGGAGCAAACATTTCAAGAGACGGAAAAAATATTCCTGCAGAGAGGCTACAAGCACAGAGACATGAAATAAGGTCAGGACCGGGCAAGATCCTTAGCACGAGTAACCACTCGTCAGCAATGCCAAATCTAAAAAGAACAAGGAGGAGAATGCAATGAGAGTGATACTAACATATAGTAAAAAGAACTATAGAATTGTGAACATTCTGAAAAAATACTGAAACATTCTCAAAAAGGCCCCGGACATTGGGGACAAAATAGGAATGAGACCAAGTGTAACATATCTTAAGGTCCCGTCGCTTAAAGATAAGTTGGTCAGAAGCCACTTTACCACGTCTCAACCAGATAACTGGCTAACTAAACGACAAATGAGATTCATCCACTGTGACAAGTGCAAAGTATGCAGCATTGGGAAGAACATGAAGGATATCCAGGATTTCAGGGGACGAACCTTTAACATCAGTGAGAGAATCACGTGTGAATCGACGTATGTGGTGTATGTCATGGAGTGCTCCTGTGGACTAAGATACATAAGAAGCACTATATGTCCCCTCAAGAAGAGGATCCTGGAACACCTGAGAGCGATTCAAAATGGAGACCTGAACTATGCCATTGCGAAACACCTGTGCACCCATTCCAATAAGAACTGGCAAGATATAAAGTATTTTGGAATAGCAACGGTTCCCAAAAATGAAAGAGGGGGAAATAGGACTCTAAAACTGAGACGACTCGAATCAAGAATGATTATCAGATTTAGAACCAAGACTCCTGACGGTCTAAATGGAGAAGAAGAACTGCACATCCATTTATAATTGAGCATGGCATACACTGGAAGTGAGACTAACACAAAAAGACAAAGGGGAGAGAACTAATAAACAAGCATTTGCAATGCAATAGGTCTCGCATTATTAAAGTTTGAGCTATTGGCATTGCTAAATAATGCAACACCAATAGCTCAAACTTTAATAATGCGAGACCTATTGCATTGCAAATGCTTGTCCATCTATTTCTCTTTCCCTGCTCCCCCTCTTTCACCTCTGTTCCCTCGCCTGTGTTTTGAATGCAGACGATCCGAACGTTCTATGTTGACCATTACGGTCGTAATCTGTATTGCCGCCTCAGTTTAGATATGAAATAAAGAGCACCTTTTGGAACTTACTTCACGGTTTTACTTCAATAGCTTTGCTGTAAACGTAAGGGATGACTGGTATGCTCTGCTCGTAGCATCTAATAAAACTATATAGTCAAACCTTACTCTTGAATCTGCATTTCAGCCAATAATGTAACTGTACCGTTCTTCCACCACTATTTCGTAAGTATACTGTAAGTGGACAGATCTATGGATCACTGCAGCAGGTAGTACAACCAGTGCGACACAGAAATTTGGAAGTGGTGCCCCTGATAACTCATTTGTGGTATAGAAACATGCACCAAATCTAACAGGTGTACAAACTCCTATTTAGTGGGGAAACAGTAATCCATTTCAGTTCCACACTACAATGAAGAAGGCAAATAATAAACAGTATAATGAAGTTATTTTTATGATCTTGATATGCATACCGAATAGCAGGAGACTATAACAAAGACAATTTTACCTTTTGTACAAAATAACTAATCTTGCTCAATTCACTTCTTCAACGAGAACAAAATAATTTAATTGAAAAAAGGGGAAAAAGCTCTAAAAATTCATTAACACACCAGCCAACTTTAAAAAATAGTCACTGCAAGGAGGGTACGGGCCTTGTAGGGAAGGGGCCTTAAGCAGAGAATTATCTGAGGCACTTTTGACCCCTCCAGTTTGCAGAGGCTAGAGCCAATGTCCTGGGGTGTTTTCGCACCTCTTAACGGACATCAGCTATTCAGAGTCTCCAAAGATGAGCTGGGAAAACACCCTGAGTGGTGGTTTCCAATTGGTCTTCGCGACTACCATGTGATATCAGCTCCTCACCGGGTGACCATATGAAGGAAGCCGAAATTGTGCGACACGGTCGTGTTAATTGGCAGGATTGCATTAATAAAGCAGCCGAATCAGGTTCTTCCCTACACACTGCAATACAAATCTAAAAACAATACACGATTCTAGTAATGGTTTTGACTAGTATTTGGAATCAAATGCAAAAACATTTGAAGTTTTCATCAAATTCTGATGTTGAATGCCAATGAATGGAGAATAAATAAGGTAAAAAACTGACAACATGATGGGGCATAAACTCGATATAAACTAGTTTGCAAGCCTACGCGGCCATTATTTATCGAAGCGTTTGGTGCATACTTCAACACAGCAGCAGTTACTCTCATCTTAAAGTATTTTTATTCAACTGAAATTCTTGACTGTCACAAATGCGCCCACATATTTTAATCATAGGAAACAGTTCATCTCCTTGGAAACTATCAGCAAACCACAAAACCTCACAATTTAACGGAGATTTTTTTTCCTCCGATGCACAAGTTTGCTGTAAAAGCGCACTTCCGATCACAACTTAGTCCTTATTCTACACTGTCAGGAGCAGCTGCACAAAATAAATCTCGAATGAAATAATAAAGGAACGAACGAACCTCTTCAACAGGGGTTTCTATCCTCGGTTATTAAAAGCATTTCTCTCTGAACACAACTAGTTTAGTTCGTGGCCATTTGAAATTTTAACTTTTCCTCTTCACTCAGTCCTAGTCGCCTATTGTAATTCAGGCCGACTCACAAATTCGCCCAACCTAGTTCGAGAGGAACATTTGCGGTCGCTTGCGGTCAGATTCCCTTTAGCCAGCAGGGCCGCCAAAGATGGACGGACAGACAGACTTCTAGCTGTCCGGAATCTGCTACATTTGCTGCCAGCGGGAAGAACTACCCCACCCCCACCCCCTCTGACTCGCAAGCCTAACCATAGCTCTGAGCGACAACACAAGAACAGTAATTAGGTTTATCTACAGCATCCAATAAGGAGAAGTTCCAAGAGTAATAATGCAACACCTATGAATGCAGACAAAAAAAAACATTCCATACTTTCCCGGACCCATTTCTTTATTTATATTTTTGGAGACCAAAGCATACGCAGCGGCATGGCTGGAAACAGACCTTGGATTATAACTTATTAATATATACACCATCAACCAAATAACATTATGCCATTCGTAAACACTGCGAACATGCAGATAACACTTGCGAGCACTACCCATGTCATCGTTCTAGATCGCACCCTAGATGAGAACTTACTCGATCTGGCCCAGAGTAGGTTGAATTCTGAGACGGGATAACTTTCATGTTCCAGGGCAGGTCTCTGATCAGGAAGCGCGCCCTTCGAATGCTGACGAAAGATTCTGTTTGCAAACCCTTCCAGTTTCTGACGAGCAGACGGAGCCCCCGCACCCTGTACACCTACAAATTCACTGTAGGTGGTCATCGGTGAACAATTGTTCTTTTTTTCAAACCGTGCCAAAGAGGAAGGTACGTTCTAAAACAAGCTTGAGCAAAGCGATTGCAAATGTCGAACTTCCTGTTTGTCACATGAGCAAAAGTATACATAAACCAGTGGTGCGCGCGCACCACAGAGGAGCGGGGGGAGGGAGCGCGGTAGCGGCAGCGAGGCGAACGCGCGCTGCTGCGCGTGCTAGCCACCAGTGGGAATGGGAGGAGCAAAGGCGGGACATGCGCCCGCCTTTGCCCAATTGCGTGCCGTTTTTAAAAAAAAAACGCACACTACAGCCAATGCCAGGCTTCAGAAAGCTAAACACACGCACAAGCGTGTGGTTAGCTTTCTGAAGCCCGGTACAAGAGGTCTCGCGCTGCGCGAGCAGTGCTTCGCACTGCAACGCTAGGCGCGAGACCTAAAAAACATCTAGGATGGAAACAGGAGGGGCTTTGGCATGTGGTATGTAGAGATAGTAAAGAGATTCATGCCGGACAGGAAAAGAAGAGAAAAGGAACGCCGGATATGAATTAAAGAAAACTTACAACAATAAGACTCTGAGCTATATAAGAGCACTGAGCTCGTCATAGGATAATCACACTAAGTCAGAGGTCTTCAATCTGTGGGGCGCGACCCCTAGGGGGGCCGCGGAGGCCAGGGAAGAGGGTCGCACATTCCCCAGCTTCACTTGTGCCTGCAATCCAAAACGTTTGCTTTCGTTTTGGATAAAGACAGCAGTCCTGGGAAGGCTAATTTAGATCTTTATCAGCTGAAGTTCCATCAATTGAGTCTCTTGTGCTGTGAAAAGTT
This sequence comes from Calotriton arnoldi, assembly GCA_963921515.1. Lineage (NCBI taxonomy): Eukaryota > Metazoa > Chordata > Amphibia > Caudata > Salamandridae > Calotriton > Calotriton arnoldi. The sequence goes on along the minus strand of CAWUFW010000014.1, from coordinate 3,572,422 downwards.
TTGGTGCAGGGTGTGGGCTTGGCTGAGTGAAATGCAAATGTGCCTAAGTTAATCTGCAAGTGTAAAGGGTGCTTGGGGGCTGATTCTTGCTTTATTTGATCAAATCACTCCAAGTTTTGTGATGACAAAGATTTGTTTTTTTTAGTGGTAGTGCAAAGAGTTAATAACTGAGCTGTGAAGGGTGTGATTTTAATTTTAACTGCATTTACAGAGCCCTTAGTACCTCCAAAGGTGTGTTGAAGGGACAGTTGTGTAAAAAGAAAATTGCATTACATACGCTCTGGTATCACTAAAATCTACATTTTGGAAGCACCATTTTACTGAAAAACTATTTGCATGTTTTGCAGCACTCTATCTTACACTGTAATGTCCTACAGTGCCTTTCCCACTGAGTAACAATTTTTAAAATGTATTTTCCATTTACGCTGCCCATTATTTTATATGTAGATACCTGATAATGAAAAACCTAAAAAACGTACAGAATATTTTGGGGCTTATTTATGAGAGGCTTTCATCACCAGAGCATCACTTTTTTTATGCTCCGGTGGCGCAAGCATCGCAACCATACCTATGAGGCTGTGCAAAGTCACCCTGCATGGCTTTGCATGGCCTCATAGATATGGAGTAAGACATAGCAGCACAATTCACTGCATTGCCTTACTCTGCGTCAAGGAGGTGTTCTTTGGGCTTTGCGTGGGGTTCCCACGCAACACTCATGGATTTTGATGCTGCTCCATATTTACAAAATCACGTACACCTGGGGCAGCTCCAAAAACAGACGCCTCCCCAGCCGAGGTGTAACGAGGAGAAATGTTTTCATTTCTACTAGTTTTTTCCTTATTCCATGTGTGCTGCATTCTGCAGCTCATATCAAAAGAGGAAAACGCCTCTCGGGATTGTTTTCTTGAAGGAAGGTGCCCCTTCCTGTACAAAAACAATCCTGTCTATGTTGGTGCTAGGCAGCAATTTATGCACCAACGCAAAGGAAAAGGACAAGAATGCACCGAATTTCATAAATACTGTGCATTCCTGCCCTTTCACATCGGCAGCGCTGCCCTTCTCCAATTCCTCATAAATAAGGCCCTTTGTTTTTAGCTACACCTTTGAATACACCCCCACGCTCACTGACCTTTTGTTTGCTAAACAGTGTTTAATATTATTTCCCCACCGTAAAAATTATTTGCTGTGGAAATTGGGGGCGTTTATGGTTGTCGATAGTTGTCTATGATGAGGAGTACCAGGTTCTAGAAATTTTCATCAGAAGGGGGTCCTTACGCCTAAAAACGTTTGACAAGGGTGTCTCGGCATCAAAAAGTTTGAAGACCTCTGCACTAAGTGATGTATGATAAGAGCTACAACGAATAAATTGCAAACGGAAAGCTAACTAAAGCACGAAACTTCCAAAGGCATGCAGCCTTCAATGTATTACAAACACAGAACAGCAAACGAAGTCGGCGTGTGCACTGAGTTCTTCAAAATCTGGCATGAAATCAAAATGGGCACTGAGCCCGATACATTGCAAGAGTCAGAATATGTCCCTAGGAAAGATAATGGAAATAACTACAAACCAACTAGAAGATAAAATCCCAGAATAAAGAATAAAAAAAAAATATATAAAAATACAAATTGAACATAACTGTGTAACCGGTAGCGCTGAGCAACCTAATGCAAAAACTACAGCTGTAACTGTTGTATGAGAAACTACGAGTCCCATAATGCCTCATAATGGGCTATCATGGGAATTAGCATAAATAGAGAAAGAGAGGATGGACTCACAATACCATGAGCAAGACACGCTTGGGTTGAAACGCGTTGGTGGTGGTTGTGATGAAACTTGCACGTCTGCAAATAAATTAAGATTGAGCCAATCTACTCTCTTGGAGTCCGGTGATTTTGTGATTTTTTTGGTGACTCAGATGCGAGGGGCAGTCCACCCTCGACACCTGCACCCACTGTGAAAAGAGTGCACTCCTACGGACTGATTGTTGGTTAAAATATATACACATATATATATATATATATATATATATATATATATATATATATATATATATATATATATATATTCTCGCTCCTTTTCCTTTTTATAAAAAGAAATTCAGCACTCACGGGGGCGTTTTGAAGATATTTATTCTTCCAGCAATAGCAACAAACGCGTTTCGGCGGTCTGCCTTCTTCGGTGTTACTGGCACACCGGAAGCGACTATTTTACTTCCTGGTCACTTGTGTATCACAATGGAAAGGGGACTAATGCAATGCGCAAAATCTAGCGCCATATTGTAATGTTATACATACATATAAATTTTAAATTGCGTGCACATCATTTATATACAATAAATATTGAATCACACTGTGACGAATTATATTTTCATCAATTAATTGGTTTCGGCTAATGTCAAATAAAACAGTCATATGTTTGGCTATCTTGCCGTGGATCGGCTATGGTCCCCTCTTACTGCATCACGTAAATGCGACCAAAAGGAGGGAACCATTCATTCCAATACCAGGAACTATAATATGCAAAACATATAGTGTCATAATTACATTGATTTAACTATATACTCAATAAATATTGAACCACTACATGACAAAATGTATCCTATTAATTAAAATACATTAACATGCCTTAATTATCATTCAAGGTTTATAAAATTCATCAGTCATTCAAAACAAATATTAACCAACTAGTGCCTTAGTGTACTATTCTCTTGCCGTGGATCGGCTCAAGTCCCTTATTATTAACCGTTGTTGTTTACACATATCCTGTGACATAGATAATATGTAAGAGACATATTATTATAACTGCAACCGAAGAAGGCAGACCGCCGAAACGCGTTTGTTGCTATTGCTGGAAGAATAAATATCTTCAAAACGCCCCCGTGAGTGCTGAATTTCTTTTTATAAAAAGGAAAAGGAGCGAGAATAATTTGCGGAGTACACGGCCACATACTAGCACCCGTCCGAGAGTGCTTCCCATGGAGGTGTAAAGTGAGCGTGAGATATATATAAATATATACATATATATACACATATATATACATATACACATACACACACACACACAAATACACATTTTTTTTTTTTTACCACCAAAGAGATTTGACTAGCACTTTAGGAAATTGAGTTCAAATGCATATTTAATCCAAATCATAGCCATCACCTTCACCAGTTAGAATCAACGCGTTTCGACTAAATTGGTCTTGTTCACGGTTAAAAATTGCAGACTGAGTAGATAGATAACATTGAGCATAATGCACTAAGTTTTTTCTTACAGCACTTTTTCCTGTCCAATGAAGAGGAGACATGAGTGTTTTAAATGTGGTGAAATGGTTAATGGGAACACTATGGCATTGAGAAAGGCATAATTGCTGAAACGCGTCTGCCAAATTAAAGTGAAGACTATGAACCGCAGAGTGCTCCGTGATTTCTTGTAATGGGAATTTGGTGGTTAATGTTTTCGTGACTTCCGCATTCACGACGGAGGCACCCGCCCGCAAGTTGTTCGGCAGCATTTGGTGATATATATATATATATATATATATCCTATCAATTTTGGCCACAGGAGCTGGGAGACACTCCGTCTCCAGCACCAGTGGTAAAAAGCCTGGGTATAAAAATCGATGCTAATCTCTCTATGTCTAATCAAGTTTCCACTGTCTTTGTGACATGTGTGGGCTTACTAAGGCAATTGAGGAAACTTTCACCCATCCTCTCTTTCTCCACCATGCGAACGGTGGTGACAGCATTGATCCTGTCTCGTCTAGACTATGGCAATGCGCTTTACATTGGGCTTCCGGATAATTTGCTAAGCAAACTTCAGGTGGTAATTAAGGACGCAGCCAGGTTGATTTTTAAACTACCCAGATATACACGGGCTGCTCCCCTGCTGCAGAAACTTCATTGGCTTCCTATCAAGCAAAGGACCAAATTTAAGGGACTTTGTATCGCCCATAAGGCCCTACATGGTCAAGCCCCAAGTTATATCAAAGAGCGCCTTGTGAAATACGTCCCAAGCCGCTCTTTAAGATCCTCCGCGGGGAACCAACTATCTTGCCCGCGGTTTAACCTCGCGAAAAAAGGAGGGCGGGCCTTCTCCGTTTTCATCCCACAACTATGGAATAGGCTTCCATCCCATCTTCGATCCGAGACGGCCCTCCTACCATTTAGGAAGAACCTGAAGACCCTCCTCTTCACTGAAGCCTGGGCTTAATTCCATTCAATCAGGGGCCATTTTCATCTGGGGGCACTGTAGCTTTCTTCTCACAGCGCTTAGAGACCTGCCGGTATGAAGCGCTTTATAAGTCACAATTAACAATAACATTATAGACATATATACATACATATATACACACATATATATATATATATATACACACACACACACATATATAGGTCCTGTGCTCAAGGTCCGGACGGACCGAAACGCGTAATGGCGGATCAATAAAAATTACATCTTTTGCACGAAAAATGTGGCCCGCGTCTGCTTTCAGCGAAGGATCAAGGCGGGAAGGAGCAGACATTCTAGATACATATATAAACATATATATGTATATAAACATATATATGTATATTTTTTCTCGCCTCCCGCTTGACGAATCACCCCAAAACTTTCAAGACAGGAGCTGACCTGAGCGGGCCACTAGTTTTGAAAATTTTGCGAAGATTCGTCAATCGGCGCCAAAGTTATTGGGAAAACAAAAAACGCTTTTCCTATGGAAACTAGGTCCTAACTATAACTACCTACTGGCGACTGCCAGTAGGTAATAAACATATATATGTATAAACATATGTGTATATATATTCACTGAAAAAACCATAGGTTTTAGGGACAGTTATAGTTAGTTGGACATTGCACTCGTACAAAACCCGTGAAATTCCCCCGTTATAGTTAGTTCAGCTAACTATAACTCGCGCCCCGCAATGCACTGCTGATGACGTCACATATTACATCACTCATGACATGGTCAGTGACATCACTGATGACATCACTGATGACATCTCAAATGACATCACTGATGACATCATCCAGTGACTGTGTGTTTCTGTAAAGTTTAAATATTTTTAATATATATAGGGAAAGGCGTATTGAAGAATGAGTGGGTGTATAAGTGTGTGTATGGATGATTTAGTAGGTGCGTGACTAATTCTATAAGTGAGTGATTAAACGTATCTTACTGAATGCATGGGTTAGTGACTAAACTGGGTTAATGTCTGTATCTGTCTGTTGCTGTGTAAGTGGCTGCATGGGTTTGTGAATAGCTACATGAGTGTTTATAAGAGTTATTGATTTGTTGTCTGAGTATCTGTATGGGTGCCTGAGTGTTTGTGTGGATGGGGTGTGTGCGACTGTGCATAGATGTGTGAGTGGGTGATTCACTGGGTGGATGGTTTCAAGAGTGCATCTGTGATAGACTGTATGGGTGGGTAAGTGTGTGTAAGAGTGTGTTAGTGAGTGAATGTATGTCCCAGTGGTACATGTGTGAGTAACTACATATGTGAAAGGCAGTATATATGTGTATTGGAGTATATAAATAGCTATAAGCGAGAGTGAGTGATTGTGATAGTGGCTGTATGGATGAGTGTGTGCTTGTATCAGTGATTGTATAAGAGCGTAACAATGTGCTAGTATTTGTATGATTAAGTGAGCTGGTGTGTGTATAACTGTATAGGTGAGTAAATGGCAGTATGTTTAATTATTTGCATGACTGACTAGGTGTGTGAGTACCTCTATGGATGAGTGGCGGTGTTTGAGTGTCTATATAGGAGTAAGAGTGCATATGATTGTCCTGTACTGAGTGACCATAAGTATGAGTGACTGTACGGGTGAGTGAGTGGATGTGTGTGTGTAGACCTAAGAATCAGTGAGTGGGTATGTAGTTATTGGTGTTGGAGTGTCTATGGTTTTGCGAATGGCAGTCTGTAATTTAGATTGGGTGTATCAAAGGTTATATTAGGGTGTGAGGAGGTGCATCAGATTATCACGTGGATGATGTCATCAGTGATGTCATTTGAGATGTCATCAGTGATGTCATCAGTGATGTCACTGACCATGTCATGAGTGATGTAATATGTGACGTCATCAGCAGTGCATTGCGGGGCGCGAGTTATAGTTAGCTGAACTAACTATAACGGGGAATTTCACGGGTTTTGTACGAGTGCAATGTCCAACTAACTATAACTGTCCCTAAAACCTATGGTTTTTCAGTGAATTTCAAAGGTTTTTTAAATGCTAATTTCTAACTATAACTTATCTGAAACCTATGGTTTTTTCAGTGAATTTCAAAGGTTTTTTAAATGCTAATTCCTAACTATAACATGTCTGAAACCTACGGTTTTTTCAGTGAATTTCAAAGGTTTTGTAAATGACAATTTTTAAATGTATTAATTGTTATATTAATTTTTTTCATACTGATTTATTAAATTTTTAGATTTTTTTTTTTACATATTTTATTTTTTAAATTACATTGTAATTACATTATACATTACATTACAAAAAATACTTTCTCAGAATGAATTACTTTAGTTTAAATACTTTGCACATAGGCAATAGACTTTTAAGTACAGTAGTTACAGTTGTTGCAATGGGCACCACATTTTCAAACACAATGCAACATTCAGCTCAATGTGAATTTCTAGTTAAATGCAATTAGTTACTTTATGGATTACTTTTCTAACCACAGGACTGGATCCTAGATTCAGTCCTGGTACATCTCCTGTAAACAGTTGAGTAAAAGCGTTTTGGTTACAGTCGTGATTTTTAAGGAATATTATTGTATTTTAAAAGTTGACACTTAGAAACTTTTTCTCATAGAATCACCAATGTTATCCTATGGAAGGAAATTCACTTAGCAGGTAAAAACTGTTATCGTTACTTTTTCTTACTCAGTGTTGGATCCTGGATCCAGCACTGGTGCATCTCCTGTAAACAGTTGAAAGAATGCGTTTAAGTCATACAGGCGATTTTTAAGGAATATTTGTAGTTTGTGAAAATCAACACTTTGAAACTTTTCTGCTGAAAACCAGACAATGGATTCCTATGGAAGAAAATATAAGTTACTGGTAAGTACGGTTAAAATTACTTTTCAGGACCAGTACTGGGCTGAAAGATGCAGCACTGAGGTCTCTCCTGATAACAGGTGAGTAAATCGGAATTCGTATTTCGGCTGATTTTAGAGGAATATTTTAAAGTTCCAAAACTCCACACTTAGAAGAATTTCCAAGTGAAACCAGTCAATGTTAGCCTATGGAAGGAAATTCAAGTTACTGGTAAGTACGGTTAAAATTACTTTTCAGGACCAGTACTGGGCTGAAAGATACAGCACTGAGGTCTCTCCTGATAACAGGTGAGTAAATCGGAATTCGTATTTCGGCTGATTTTAGAGGAATATTTTAAAGTTCCAAAACTCCACACTTAGAAGAATTTCCAAGTGAAACCAGTCAATGTTAGCCTATGGAAGGAAATTCAAGTTACTGGTAAGTACGGTTAAAATTACTTTTCAGGATTAGTACTGGGCTGAAAGATGCAGCACTGAGGTCTCTCCTGATAACAGGTGAGTAAATCAGAATTCGTATTTCGGCTGATTTTAGAGGAATATTTGCACAATGGTGAAGGGAGGGGGCGGGGCCTGAGGTGACATCTGTGCAAACGCGCCCCGTGGCGCGTTTTAAGTTGGGGGATTAAGTCCCCTTGAATCATGAGGGTCCCTACGGGCCAACTAGCCCACCAGGAACCTCCAGTATGCGCCAGGGGCTGCGTTGCAGAGACATGTACAGAGGCCACACCCCTTTTACACCTCTCTGCAACGCAGCTCTGTGGCGCTTTCTGGACGTACCTGTTGGGCTAGTTGGCCCCAGGGACCCTCAGGATTGAAGGGGATTTAATTCCCCATCTTAAAACGCTCCACGGGGCCTGTTTGCACACATGTCACCTGAAGCCCCGCCCCTCCCTTCACCACTGTGCAAACGCGCCCGTGGCGCGTTTTAAGTCGGGGATTAACTCCCTTGAATCCTGAGGGTCCCTGGGGTGCAACTAGCCCACCATATACCTCCAAAGCGCCACAGAGCTGCGTTGCAGAGAGGTGTAAAAGGGGCGTGGCCTCTGTACACCTCTCTGCAAGGCAGCCCCTGGCGCATACTGGAGGTTCCTGGTGGGCTAGTTGGCCCCAGGGACCCCAGTATTCAAGGGGATCGTTCCCCTCTGCAAACGCGCCAGGGCGCGTTTGCAGAGTGGTGAAGGAAGGGGCGGGGCCTGCGGGCCGATCGTTTTTTTTTTTTTCTTTTTTCCCCCTGAAGGGGGGCTGTGTGGAAAAGCAATCAGCAATCAGCTTTGGATATTGGAAGAGAGAGCAGGTTTCCTGCTCTCTCTTCCAATATCCAAAGCAGTTTGCAATGACAGGACGGGAGCCGCGAGGCTCCGTCCTGTCATTGCAAACAGCAGTGTCCCGGGGGTAGGCACCCGGGACACTGCAAGAGCCGGCCCTGGGGGTGGCGGTCCCCAGGGCCACCACAGGCTCCAGGAGGGGGCCGCGCGGCCCCCTCCTTACATTTTGAAAGCCCCGGGAGGTGGTGGTCCCCGGGGCTTGGGGGTCCAAAACGGACCCCCATTGTAATTTTTCTTAGTGCCCCGGGAGGTGGTGGTCCCCGGGCGTGTGGGGGCTGGAGCCCCCCACACAGGTTTTTCAAAAATAAAAAAGAAGCCCCGGGAGGTGGCGGTCCCGGGGCTGCGGGAGGGCTCAGAGCCCTCCCGCACCAGTACTACATAAAGCCCCGGGAGGTGGTGGTCCCGGGGCTTGGGGGCCCTTAGAGGCCCCCACACATAAAATTAACCCCCCCAGCATGCCCCCGGGACTTGGCCCACCCGGGGGCCAATTAACATCGAAGCGCGGGAGACCGCGCTCGATTTTCGGCAGGATTCGCGCACCCTGAGCGCATCCTGCCGATTTAAAAAAAAAAAAATATTTTTTTGCCCAGGGGGTCCTTGTGGGACCCCTGAGCAGACCTAGGGGTCAGGGTGTTTCTACCCTGCCCCCTTTGTGCGCTTTGCGCACTTGTTTCTGTCCCTCGGTTCTACCGAGGACAAAATGGCTGCCAACACTTCCTGATTTGGAGTGTTGACAGCCAATTAGCATGCAGCTCGTGATCGGGAGGGTGCGCGAATCCGACGCGGCCATAGATATATATGTACTTTTACTTTTGATTTTCTCAGCAACTACTGAACGGATTTACACCATTTAACAAAAGGGTTCTTTCTGAACCAAGAACTACCGCTTTGCCAAATTTGGTGTAATTCCGTTCAGCAGTTCGGGCTGTAGCCGTGTCTAAAGTTTCCTATGGAAAATTGCATGGGGAAAACGCGTTTTGGGACCCCCTTTTTCTCGGCCCCGCTTGACAAATCCCCCGAGACTTTCAGGGTAGGAGCGGACCGGAGCGCCCACAAAGTTTGAAAATTTTGCGAAGATACGTCAACCGGCAAGAGAGTTATTTCAAATAGAATGTCAGTGGATTTCCTATGGATAATAGGTTGTAACTATAACTATCTACTGGCGACCGCCAGTAGATATTATATATATATATATATATATATATATATCACACACACACACACACACACACACACACACACACACACACACACACACACACACACACACACACACACACACACACACACACACACACACACACACACACACACACACACACACACACACACACACACACACACACACACACACACACACACACACACACACACACACACACAAAAAACCATAGGTTTCAGGGACGTTATAGTTACAAATTATCATGTTAAAAACCTTTGAAATTCACTGAAAAAACCGTAGGTTTCAGGGACGTTATAGTTACTTGCACATTTCACTCGTACAAAACCATAGAAATTCGGCCGTTATAGATAGTTGAGCTAACTATAACTCACGCCCCCACAATGCACTGCTGGTGACGTGTCATATTACATCATTCATGACATGGTCGGTGACATCACTGATGACATCACTGATGACATCATCCAGTGACTGTGTGTTTCTGTAAAGTTTAAATATGTTTTATAAATATATTGGCCAAGGTATATTGTAGAATGAGTGGCTGTAAAAGTGTGTGGATGGAGGATTTAGTAGGTGTGTGACTGACTGTATAAGTGAGTAATTAAATGTCTCTTACTGAATTCATGGGTTAGTGACTAAACTGTGTGAATGCCTGTATCAGTCTGTCTATTGCTGTGTAAGCTGCTGCATTGGTTGATGAGTAGCTACATGAGTGTCTATATGGGTTATTGATTGGTTGCCTGAGTATTTGTATGGGTGCCTGAGTGTGAGTGGGTGGGAGGTGTGTGACTTTGTGCATAGATGTGTGAGTTCTTTATTCACTGGGTGTATGGGTTCAAGAGTGCATGTGGAAACAGCTGTATGGGTGGGTGAGTGTGTGTATGGGTGTGTTGGTGAGTGAATGGATATCTCAGTGCTACATGCCCAAGTAACTACATATGTAAAACGCACTGCATGAGAGAGTTGGAGTATATAAATGACTATACGTTAGAGTCAGTGATTGTGAGAGTGCTGTATGGATGAGTGTGTACTTCTATCAGTGATTGTATAAGAGTAAGTATATGTTAATATCACTATGAATAAGTGAGGTTGTGTGTGTATAACTGTATAGCCGAGTAAATAGAAGTGTGATTGATTCTTTGCATGACTGACTAGATGTGTGAGTAACTCTGGATGAGTGGCGGTGTGTGAGTGTTTGTATACGTGTATGAGTGCCTATAATAGTGTTGTATTGATGAGTCACTGCATGTATGAGTGACTTTATGGGTGAATGAGTGGATGTGTGTGTAGACCTAGGAATCAGTGCGTGCGTATGTAGTAACTGGTATTGGTGTCTGTATTGTTTCGAAAATGGTAGTCTGTATTTTAGAATGGGTGTATCAAAGGTTTTATTAAGGTATGAGGAGGTGCATCAGATTTTCACGTGGATGATGTCATTTGAGATGTCATCAGTGATGTCATCAGTGATGTCACTGACCATGTCATGAATGATGTAATATGTACCATCATCAGCAGTGCATTGTGGGGGCGTGAGTTATAGTTAGCTCAACTATCTATAGCGGCCGAATTTCTATGGTTTTGTACGAGTGAAATGTGCAAGTAACTATAACGTCCCTGAAACCTATGGTTTTTTCAGTGAATTTCAAAGGTTTTTAACATGATAATTTGTAACTATAACGTCCCTGAAACCTATGGTTTTTTCAGTGAATTTCAAAGGTTTTTTAAATGCTAATTTCTAATTATAATGTTCATTAAACCCATCTGCTGTGCGATCCAAAAACAAGCTGGTGCTTGTAGTGTTGTGGACAGTGGACGCAACCATGTTACCTCAGGCAGTGGGGAAGATCTCGGTCATGAACCTGTGTCGTCGCCCCCCTGTAAGCGGAAGCGCAGTGGGCTGGTCCAACGTACGCCACTCCAGCGTAGAAGTGTGAATAAATAGGCCGGGGTTCTGGGCGTGGTTCACTTGTGTGAAAGCCAACGCGTCTGCCAGAGCGGCGACCCTCACCTTGCCACGTGGCTGCCACCATGACCGCGGGCCTCCTCGACACAAGCCCCCTGCGAACACAGCAGCACAGCACTGCAGAGTTATGTCTGTACAGACTACTGCCTTCGATCTACACGGAGGACAGCAGGGCTCACAATTCAGATTGAGTCGCGATTGCAGATGACGCAGTCCAGTAGGCAAGACACATTGCTCCCAAGGCGGCCCGCCCGGACCACGCATCATCGCAGGCTGCGTACACGCTGAGCGCCAGAGGTACCACTAACTCAGTGCACCACAAGTAAACGCCACGTGGCCTTAATAAGGCAGAATTCATTAAACAAAACACATTGCTACCAGTGAGGCCCACACGGACCACGCATCATCGCAGGATGAGCACACGCTGAGTGCTTCAGGTGCCACTAGCTCACTGCACCATAAGTCATCGCCACGTACCCTTAAACCTACATAATATCCTTTTAGTATCCTTGCTTCAAGAACTTTTTGATATCAATTATAGCTTTAGTACAATGACCAAATTCATCTTGCAAGTCCAAAGGAACACTGAATGGCAGTCTACACTGGGGATAGCAGAGCCCACAATTCGAATTCAGTTTTGATTTATTTATTGCAGAGTGAACTGTACTCTATGTCGTTGGATTTTCTCAAGAGGAAGTCACAAAAAGCATTCCTCGATGTCTGTGCTGACTACTGCCTTCGATCTACACAGCGGTCAGCAGAGCTCACCATTCAAATTCAGCCTTGATTTATTAATTGGACAGAGAAATGTACTCTGTCGTTGGATTTTCTCAAGAGGAAGTGACAAAAAGCTTTCCTCGATGTCTGTGCGGACTACTGCCTTCGATCTACACTGCGGACAGAAGGGCTCACAATTCAGATGGAGTTGCAATTGCAGATGACGCAGTCCAGTAGGCAACAGACATTGCTACCAGTGCGGCCCTCCCGGACCACGCATCATCGCTAGTTGTGCACACGCGGAATGCTTCTGAAGCTCCTACCTCAGTCCACCACAACAGATGGACCCTTTATGACAGAATCTTTTGTGTATGATTTCAGATCTGGTGCCCCTAACATAGTGTAGCACAAGTCATGGACCCTTTATGATTGAATCTCTGTGTGTGATCTGATGATTACTGTTGTACTTGTTACCAGCACCAACCATTCCCGGAGGGCTGGCTTACACTCACCCCACACGCATCCAGCACAGACGTCACTGGACATGTGACCCTGGTAATAAAAAGGAGTCGAGTGCACGTGCTCGTACCCAGTTCCACTATCTATCTGTGTCCGTGTGTTCATTATGTATGCAACATGCTGCCCCTGGGCCCTACCACATTACATTGTGCTCTGGACAGCGTATGCAACCAACTTACCTTTGACAGTGGGAGAAAACTTTGGTTATGTAACTTTGTCTCGGTCATTGTACAAGTACGTACGTAGAGACTGGATGATTAGAGTACTGCAAGGAGAGTGTATAGTGAATTTATAAGTGCGTGGGGATTGGCGGAGTGATTGTATAAGTACATATGTTGGCGCACCCTAACTCCGACAACGAGCTTGTCTCTAATTGGCTGCCCTCCATGACCCAAAAACTGAAATTTGGATTTTGCATGGCCCAGTATTGCTACAGCTGCAATACTCCACTGAATGTGCAATAAACATTCACACCCACACAGATGTGTCATGTCCACCATCTTTCTTGTGTGGAACTATGGATGAATGTAGGGTCAGTGATTCCCCGTACCTTCCATGTTGGCCATGTTCAGGGACTTGGCTCACAGAGTGACACATTGACGCTTGCGACCCGGGTGACGGCAGCACTACAACAAGAACACCCGCATCGCAGTGTTGCAAGATTTTTTTAAGCATTCTCTAGCCCAAAGACAACCAAAAAGTAGCCTAAACTAGCCCAATATTGCTACTTTAAGGAAGGAGGGGCAGGGACATCGTCAAGCAGGCGGTGAATGGATTGGAATTGATGTTGCAGCAGGCTGTCAAGTAAATATTTGTCTAATAAAGCGCTTTAACATACTAATTTGCTGGAGCGCTGTATATATATTTATAATCTGGCAACTAGCACAAACCAAAATTTTACCGCACAACCGGGAAAAATATAGCCCAATTGTGCGTGATCTAGCCCAATCTGGCAACAGTGCCGCATCAGTTGATTCCTCATACAGCTCACGATGGAGCCACGCCCATAGCTCCGGAGTTATTCTTCACAGCCTCACGCAGGACTGGCATACGCCAGGCCAGCCCACTCTGCTTACGCTTACAGAGAAAGACAACAACGCTACATGGCCCAGATTTTCATTGTAGTGATCTGCTGGTCACAAGTCTAGTTGTCAGTATGCCACAGCCACTCCCTCACAGCTGGTATACACCCACACCACACCCATCCAGCACAGGCGTCACAGGACACGTGACCCTACCAATAAAAAAGACCGGGCACACGTGCTCTAAACCATTTTAGAGTTGCTCCCACCGCATGCACTGTGATGGCCCGTCTCGGTGGTTCGGACACCTCATGTAGGCCTGAGCCAACGAACAGGGAGGCCTACCACCACGTGCGTGGCCTCACTGCTCACTGAGTTAGTGGCACCGCAAGGACTGAGCGCGTGTGCAACCTGCGATGATGATAGGTGCACTAGTATGTCCTCTGCCATGGCAAAATCAAGACGCAGCACCAAATGTGAGACCTGTTGGCCTGCGGAGGGTGCCCTGTCCGCGAAAAGGTGAGTAGTGAGGCCTGGGTGCGCAGCGGTGGGCAAATACGTCTGGGCGGCGGGAGTGGATACACGAAGGCGGCACAGCGATTTAGGTGTACGCAGTCGTATATACTCTCCCATTACTAATTCTGTACTATGTTTAGATGTGGGAGCTTGAGGGCTCCACTAGGTCCCGGCACGTGGTTGGAGACACAGCACTCACTGTCCCTCTTCATCTCTTCCTTTCTCTCCTTCACACTCTTTCTCGCTCTCTTCTTCTCACACTGTTTCTCTCTTTCTCTCTCTCTTCCTCACACTCTCTCTCTCGCTCTTCCTCTCTGTTTCTCTCTCTTCGTCTCTCTCACTCTTTCTCTTTGTCTTCCTCTCACTCACTCTCTTTCTCCCTCTGTCTTCCTCTCACTCTTTCCTTCTCTCTCTATCTCTCTTTCTCTCTCCTTTGATGGACGCATGACGCACAATCTTATCTTGCTTTTTGTCTTGCAGGCCTGCGATGAAGCGTGGCCATCCTGCAATCAACACTCAACCTGAATTGTGAGCTCCGCTCTCCGCGTGTACACAACAGGTGAGGAGGTTTCTTCGGCACGTGGTGGACCCTCTTCGACACACGCCGGTGGTGTAAGGTGAGCAGAGAGGCTTGTTTGCGCAGCGGCGGGCAGTCACCTCCGGGCAGTGGGAGTGGATGGGGTGCAGCAGCCTGGGTGCGCAGCGGCACGCAGTCACCTCCGGGCAGTGGAAGTGCATGGGGTGCAGCAGCCTGGGTGCGCAGCGGCTGTCATACACCTCTGGGCAGTGGGAGTGGATGGAGTGCAGCAGCCTGGGTGTACAGCAGTGGGTAGACACCTCTGGGCAGTGGAAGTGGATGGGGTACACTAGCCTGGATACACAAAGGCGGGACAGCGATTTAGGCATACGCAGTTGTATGTACTCATCCATTACTGATTCCATTTTTATGTTTCAGATGACTAAGCTTGAGGGCTGCCCTATATCCCGGCACGTGGTTGGAGACACACCGGTGACAGAAAGGTGAGCTCTGAGGATTTTCTCCACAGTGTCAACACTCACTCTCCCTCTCCATCTCTTCCTTTCTGTCACTCACACTCTTTCTCTCTCTCACTCTCTATCTCTTCCTTTCTCTCTCTCTCACACTCTTTCTCTCTCTTCCTCTCTCTCTCATTCTTTCTTTCTCTCTTCCTCTCTTTCTCTCTTCCTCTCTCTCACACTATCTCTCTTTCTCTCTTCCTTGTATCTCTCTTTCTCTCTCACTCTCTCTTTCTGTCTTCCTCTCTCACTCTTTCTTTCTTTCTCTCTCGCTTCCTCTCTCACTCTTTCTCTCTTTCTCCCTCTCTCTCTCTCTCCTTTGCTGGACGCATGACGCACCATCTTATCTTTCTTTTTGTCTTGCAGGCTGTGATTCACAAATCGTGCAGTTTTATGTACTCATCCATTACTGATTCCATACTATGTTTCAGATGACTAAGCTTGAGGGCTGCCCTATATCCCGGCACGTGGTTGGAGACACACCGGTGGCACAAAGGTGAGCTGTGAGGATTTTCTCCACAGTGTCAACACTCACTCTCCCTCTCCATCTCTTCCTTTCTCTCTCTCACACTTTCTCCGTCTCTTCCTCTCTCTCTCATTCTTACTTACTCTCTTCCTCTCTTTCTCTCTCTTCCTCTCTCACACTGTTTCTCTCTTCCTCTCTCACACTGTTTCTCTTTCTCTCTTCCTTGTATCTCACTCTCTCTTTCTCTGTCTTCCTCTCACACTTTCTCTTCCTCACTCTTTCTCTCTTCCTTTCTCTCACTCTCTCTCTCTCCTCTCACTCTCTCTCTTCCTCTCTCACTCTTTCTCTCTTTCTCTCTCACTCTCTCTCTTTCTCTCTGTTTCTCTCTCTCTTCCTCTCTCTCACTCTGTCTTCCTCACTCTCTTTCTCTCGCTCTCTTTCTTTCTCTCTCCTTTGATGGGCGAATGACGCACAATGCTATCTTGCTTTTTATCTAACAGGCTGTGATTCACGAATCAACGTCCCCCCCACCACAGCTGAACTCGTGTACAAACTGAGATGATGCGTGGCCATCCTGACAACGCCTGACAAAGTTGCTTCAGCACGTGGTGCACCCTCTTACACACACGCCGGTGGCGGAAGGTGAGCAGAGATACTTCTTTCCGCAGCAGCGGGCAGTCACCTCTGGGCGGTGGGAGTGGATAGTGTGCAGCAGCCTGGGCGCACAAGAGCGCACAGACACCTCCGAGCAGTGGGAGTGGATGGGCTGCAGCAGCCTGAGTGCGCATTGCCGGAAACAGATAAATAGGCGTGTGCAGTTGTATGTACTCTGCAATTACTAATTCTATACTATCTTTCAGATCACTAAACTTAAGGGTGCACTATGTCCCGGCACGTGGTTGGAGACACACCAGAGGCACAAAGGTAAGCTGCGAAGATTTTCTCCAGTGTCAACACTCCCTCTCCATCTCTTCCTCTCTCTCTTTCTCTCTCTCTCTTTCTCTCTACCTCTCTCTCACACTGTTTCTCCCTCTCTTTTCCTTGTATCTTACTCTCTCTCACTCTTTGTCTGTCTTCCTCTCTCTCTCTTTCACTCTTCCTCTCACTCTTTCTCTCTTCCTCTCTCTCTTTCTCACACTATTTCTCTCTTTCTCTCTCTCACTCTCTATTTCTTTGTCTTCCTCTCTCTCTCTCACTCTCTTTGTTTCTCTCTTTCTCCCTCACTCTTTCTCTCCTTCTCTTTCTCCTTTGCTGGACGCATGACGCACCATCTTAGCTTTCTTTTTGTCTTACAGGCTGTGATTCACAAATGGTCCAGCGATGACACGACATGGCTGTACATAGTTTTATTTGTTGTTGTTTTGTTTTAATAAAATATTTTATATGTAAATCCATACATGACTAAGATTCTTATTTGTCCAACCTAACGTGACTGTCACATTTGTTTGTGGGGGTGGGGGTGAGGGGAGATGGCGGACAAGGAGCTCCTACTGGGGGATGTCGGAGCAGTGTTGGGTGTCTGACCTGCATGATCGTTGCCTCCATTACATCTGTTCTCAGAGACTTAAGAGCCGGCGGTCTGGCTCGTAGATGAAGAACTGTGAGCAGGCTCATGGAGGGAGAACCGTCGCCCGTCAGTTAGCAGAGGAAGAGCTGCGGGCCAGCTCGCAGAGGAACACCTGCGGGCCGACTAGTATAGGGAAAGGTGCGGGCCATCGGCTTCCAAAGGGATAGCTGCGGAACACTGATGTGGGGAGAGGGAGCGTGAAGAGCGTATCTTGCAGAGAGACACCTCCGGTATATTTCCAGTATTGGCTTCACAGATACAACTGCGGGCCCGAGAACTCGCACCCGAAGAGCTGTGAGCCGACAAGTGGTTCGCAGAGGCAGACTTGCGGGCCCAAGTATGTTGTTGGAGGTATGCTGTTGATGGTGGAAAAGGGTGCGTTACCTGCTGATGTAGGGAGACGCAGCGTGAAAGCGGTATCTCGCACAGACAGAGCTCCGGTATATTAAATTGCCCCGGGACCTTTCTTTTATATTTTCACTCGATGCGAGGCACAAGATGGCTGCTAACACTTCCTGGTTTGAATTGTTAGTAGCCAAACAGAAAGCAAGGTCGTGCTCGGGAGTTAGGCACAGTCCAGATATATATATCTTTTTTCCTTTAATATCTCAAAAACTACTGAACGGATTTACACCATTTCCACAAAACCGCGCTTTTTGCACCAAGACCTTTCTCCCTGCCAAATTTGGCGTAATTCCGTTAAGCAGTTTGACCTGCAGCCTTGTCTAAAGTTTCCTATGGAAAATGCATTGCGAAAACACTTTTTCGGACCCCCTTTTTTCTCTCAGCCCCCCTTCACCAATCACCCTGTAATATGTCTTCGCAGCTCAATACACCCCTAAACTTTCAAGATATGAGCTGATCAAAAAAGAGAAACTTTCTGGAATATTTAGTAAAGATTCGTCAAACGACGCCAAAGTTATAAGCACATGGAGGTCTCCAGGAGGGGGCCCGCGCAACCCCCTCCCAACATGAGTGAAGCCCCAGGTCTGCGGGGACCCCAGCAGGCCCCCGCAGCCCCACCGAGCCCCCGCTATTATTTTTTAAGAAATGCCCCCGGGACCTAGCCCACCCCAAGGTCTCATTAAAATAAAACGCGGGACCCCGCGACCCCAGCGCGAATTATGCCAATATATATATATATATATATTTTTTTTTTAATGCTTTTTTGGGCCCTGGGGTCTTTCTGGGACCCCCTGAGCAGGCCTAGGGGGTCACGGTGTTTCTACCCTGCCCCCTTCTCTTGTTTTATACCTTTGTTTCTCTGTTTTCTAGTGACTCGCTTCTACCGAGACACAAGATGGCTGCCAACACTTCCTGGTTTGGAGTGTTCGCAGCCAATCACAGTGAAGCTCGTGCATGGGACTTAGGCTCCGCCCAGATAGCGAAACTTTTATTTTTCTAATTTCTCAGCAACTACTGAACGGATTTACACAATTTAAAAAAAAGGTCGCTTTCTGATCCAAGCACTACCTTTTTGCCAAATTTGGGGTAATTCCGTTCAATAGTTTCAGCTCTAGCCTTGCACAAAGTTTCCTATGGGAAATTGATTTTTTGACTCTTATTCTTTAAATTTCTCAAAAACTACTGAACGGATTTACACCATTTAAAAAAAAAAAAAAGGCCGCTTTCTGAACCAAGCTCTACCTTTCTGCCAAATTTGAGGTAATTCCGTTCAGCAGTTCGGGCTGTAGCTCGTCGCAAAATTTCCTATGGAAATTAACATGGAGAAAACGCGTTTTGGGACCCCCCTTTTTTCTCAGCCCCCGCTTGACAAATCACCCCCAAACTTTCAGGATAGGAGCTGACCTAAAAAGTGCAACTTTTTGGAAAATTTCATAAAGATTCGTCAAACGATGCCAAAGTTATTAGCAACTCAAAAAACGCTTTTCCTATGGAAACTAGGTTGTAACTATAACTACCTACTGGCAACAGCCAGTAGGTAATAAACATATATACATAAACATATATACAGCTCCAAGATGTGTCCATCAGTTGAGTCGCACTCGGCCATCAGCAGCAAGAGAACTCTCTTTCCATGGTATGGACGGATACCGCTTACAGCCATTAACAGCCTCCGTGTAGGTTTGCCTGACGCGTTTGAAAGCTCCTCAGCTTTCTCTTCAGAAGGCTTTCACGGGAAGGATGCGTGCATATGACTTTCCCATTTAAATACTGCACTCCCTCCACATACACATACATATATATACACATACATATATATATACACATATATATATACACATATATATAGTGTTACATTTACTTTATTGCGGCCTAATACCTTAAATTGTTTCACATACAACATTCAAAGAGAAACAAGTCATTAAAAGTACGTTCATTCCTATAAAAATTCATACAAAGTTTGAATAATGCCGACCGAAACATTCAAAATATCACTGGAATTAAAAAGCACTACAAAAGATAAAAATGAGATAATCATGTATACAAAAGAGTAAAACAGCCCAGAATCACATTAATGGTAATTGTACAATAAAAAGACCTTATGGCTTGTTGACCAAAATACTAAAATCAATTAATATACAGTTAACCAAGCAGGGGCCTAAGTAGCATCTCGGTTAATGATGTTGTTCCCCCATCTACAGTGCATGGTAGCATAAGCCATTTAGCTACTGTTGGCCACCCCACTGCGTTCTGTGCTTCTTCCTTACACCTTTGTCCTAATACCCCACATGTGGCCGAGGAACTTAGCAAATGCACAGACAAAGACCGATCTTGTTTCGGATTTTAAAACACGCAAGGCTTCCCGGGAGTTCCACGTGCCCAATTGCTGACAGATGGGCTTAATCCATTTCAGTCTAGGGTGTGCATAAGTAGGGCAAGGGAACAGTACATGGGCTATGGACTCCACAGGAGCCTTGCATCCTGGGCAGTTGCTAGGGCACAGATCTTTAGTATGCCATTTAGCTTTTACCTCATTCACTGGGAGAGTGCCAAGCCTGAATTTGATGTAAAGCTTTCTGTCTTGGGTTACTTGTATTAGGTCGAGGTAAGGTTCCAGAAGTCTGGTCTGTTTGTAAAGTAGGAATTCTGTAGTTAGTTTTCCCAGGTCAGTCCTGCTGGAATCTGCTTGTGTAACCCATTCCCAATAATTCTTCTTTACTACATCTCTTTGGAGCAGAGGTGAATCAGGGTTTTCCCAGGCTTCTATGAGCCCTATGCCAAATACAAGCCTCTTTATATTGCTCAGCCACCCAACCTTATTAGAAACGTCTAGGCGGATGACCTCCGCCATGGCTTTGGCATAAGGCAATAGCTCCGGAGTCCTCCAGCCCAGAATAACAGTGGACGAAACTTGGCAATGTCACTAATGGAATGTCGGCCCATGTCTAGCATTAGGGGATGAAGTGGGGTGCTTTGGGGCAGCATCACCAGATTCCTTAAAAATGTATGCTCTGATCTAGTGAGCTCCATTGTCTTTTCAAAGCCCCACAATTCAGATCCGTACAGGGCAGAACTAACAGCTTTGAGATCGTAGACCTGCAGGGCAGCAGCAACTGGTCTGGTATGGGAGGAACGGCGTTCTTTCGCTAGTGCCCCTGTTACACGTTTATGGTTCAATGTCATTTTTGTTATGTGGGGCTTCCAAGACATTTTCTACGAGAGTTTAACCCCTAAAATAATGAAATGTGCTTGCTCTTTTCTGGGGTATCCCTCCTAGAGTTGGCTTGCCCTTATATGACTTGTGTGGAATGTAAGCCATACATTTTGTCTTGGAGGTATGAATTTCAAGGCCCCGGGCATTGCAAAAGAGGTTAAATCTGTTTAGTAAAGTCTGCAACCCTGCCGGAGTTTTAGACACCAGCAGGGTATCGTCTGCAAATAAAACGGTCACTACCTTCTCCTCACCTAAAGACGGGGCATCGGCAGGGTCTTGTGATAATAAAAACTTACGACTTCATTCATGTAGAGGGAAAACAGAGTGGGTGCCAAAACACAACTTTGGCGGACACCCTTACTAACTGGAATGTGGTCTGTAAGTTGCCCCTGCATACCCCATCTTATCCAAGCAAAATTGTTTTCGTGAAGTCGGATGACCAAATTGAGAATTGGAGGAGGAATTCCCATATCATTCAACACTTGCCATAGCTTTGGTCTGGGGACGAAGTCAAAGGCAGTCTTCAGATCAATAAAAGCTAAGTACAGGCTGCCCTGGCCAATAACTACAACTTTCCAATGAAGCAATAAAAGGCGAAAAACCTGGTCGATAGTCCCTGTCTTTTCTCTGAAGCCTGCTTGGTATTGCGTTAGAATAGCATTGTCATCTGCCCAAACCTGGATCTTCTAAATACTTTTTGCAGCGCGTGTATCAGGCTAATAGGCCTATAGTTGCAGGGCTGGCCTTTGTCCCCTTTTTTAGGTCTCGCCTAGCGATGCAGCGCAAAGCGCTGCTCGCTATGCGAGATCTATTGTTGTCGACTTGGGTCGTAAGGGGGACAGGACATGTGCACGCGTACGGCAAGGCCTGGACAGGAGATGTGCACGCGTATGGTGCGAGCAGGAGTTGTAATAATGCTGCAAGCCATACGCGTGCACATCAACTGTCTGTGCCAAAGCTTAACAGACAGGAGATGTGCACGCGTACGGCTCGCGGCATTATCACAACTCCTGCTCGCACCATACGCGTGCACATCTCCTGTCCAGGCCTTGCCGTACGCGTGCACATGTCCTGTCCCCCTTCCGACCCAAGTCGACAACACTACAATATATCTCCTTCCCCTGATATTTCATATAAGAGGGCCCACTCCACAAGATTCATTAGTTCACCTCTACCCCATGGCTATACCACTCCTTCGTGGCAGTTTTCAGCCCTTCCTTGCAGGTACCTGGTCTGCTACGTCTTCAGCGACGCCCATCACATCGCTGGTGGGTGCCATGTCTCGCGGTCTCCGCTCCGGAAGAAGCCACGCGAAAGCTTCGGACACGGGTGGGGAGAAAAAGGAGGGGCACTCGTCCTGCCGACAACTCTGTCTTCAGCTGCCACGTACGGGCAGCTCACCGCCATTCAGCGTGCTGTGAGAGCCGAACCGGCGCCATCGTAGTACGTCACACGCAAATCACCCCCCCCCCCTTCCCCTTGCCGCGTGTGTCTCAAGCCTCGCTTTCCGTACAGCGGCCAGGTTTTCAGTGCAAAAAGAGGATTGTGCATCACTTCCATTTGAACAAAAGTGAAAAAATACAATGTAGAGCAGTGGTAGTATGTTTGCGGGAACCCCTTATTTTTAGTCTGTAAGCACTATTTTATTTAAATAGTTTCTCCTACTGCAGGCACAACATGTTTTCCTGCAACATTCAGTGCGTCATGCGCGCATTCACTTTCTAAGCAGCCTGGGACAATAGCGGCCGCTTCTTTCAATAGGTCTCCCATTTATAAGAGTTTGAGCTATTGGCATTGTACATGACAATGCCTTTTATTTATGATTTAATTATCAAAATATATAAATAAAAGACATTGTCATTTACAGTGCCAATAGCTTAAACTCTCGCAAATGCGAGACCTATTGCATTGCAAATGCTGGTTGTAGATTGGGACCACCTCCACCCCAACCAGAACCCTGGGACAGGAGCGCCGCTGGCAATGGCGTTTGAAAGGAGTAATATACAACGAGCAAAGTTCGATGTGTCAGATAAAAAAGGTTCGCTGGTACACCGTCTGGCCCTGAGACTTTGGCCTGAACTATTAACCAATAGATCCCTCAATCTCGTTCTACATATATATATACACACACACAAATACATACATATATATACACACACACACACACACACACACACACACATATAAACATGGGTGAGTGTATGGCTATGTGAGTGGCTGTGTGGGTGAGTGACTGGTTGTATGAGTGACTGTAAAGGTGAGTAATTGGTTGTGTGAGTGGCTGTACAAGTGAGCAAGTGGGTGTATGAGTGGCTCTATGGAGGAGCGAGTGGGTGTGAGTACTGGTATGGGTCTGTGAATTGGTATGTGAGAGCTTGTATGGGGTGTGAGTGGGTATGTGAGTGATTCTGTGGATGATGTCATAGGTGATGTCACTGACCATGTCAGGAGTGATGTAATATGAGAGGTATTAAGCAGTGCATTATGGGGGCATAAGTTATAGTTAACTCAGTTAACTATAACTGCTGAATTTCTATGGTTTTGTGCAAGTGAAATCCAAGCCTAACTATAACGTCCTTGTAACCTTTCGTTTTTTCAGTGAATTTATAAGGGTTTTTTTAAATTCTATTTCCAAATTATAATAACCTAGCAACCTTTGTTTTTTAAAGTGAATTTCTAAAGTTTAAAACAAATTCTATTTCCTAACTATAAGGTTCCTGTAGCCTTGGGTTCTTTAAGTTAATGTCTATGTTTTTTTAACTAGTAGTTGCATTGGCAAAGTGATGGAGGAAGGGGACGGGGCCTCCGACCAGCTCTCAGCAATCCTGATGTGTGGGACTTAGTGGAGGTAAAAGGAGGGGTTTTTGGCCCCCAAGGACCCTCAACACCTAAGAGGACTTCATCTCACAACTAGTAGTGCGCCAGGAGGCGTGTTTGCAGAGTGGTGGAGAAAGGGGGCAGGGCCTCCGATGACCTCTCAGCAATACCGTTGTGTACGACTTACTGTATGTAACAGGAGGGGTTGTTGGCCCCCAAGGACCCTCAGAAGCCAAGGGGACTTTATCCCCCAACAAGATGTGTGCCAGGATGCCCCTTTGCAGATGGGTTGAGAAAGGGGGCAGGGCCTCCGGCAGTTTCCCCGGGGCCAGCATTTTTTAATTATTCATTTTTTATTAGGAAGAGGGGACTGCAGGGCCCCCTTCCTCGGGCCGATTTTGGACCTTGGGACTCCATCCCCCAGGGCCTGACCTTTCCTTTTTTTTTTACATTTATAAAATAGGAAGGGGCTGCACAGCCACCCTCCCCAGGACAATTTTCGACCCCGGGTACCACATCCCCCAGGGTCTGCCCTCCATAGTGGGTGCCCTGGTCCCACCCAGGGTACCCAGTCACGTCTGTTGGGGACTGCGGGGGAGCCTGAAGGCCCTGTGGTCCCTGCCAGCTCCCCGCCTCCTGCGGGAGCCAGCATTGCTTTCACACACAGGGAGTTGCTGGAAAGGCACCTGCCTGTGTGTAATAGCAATTGTGCTCCGCTTCCAGCAAGCAAGATCATTTTCAATACTATCGCTTGCTGGAAGCGGAGCGTTTGCTATGACTTGGTGGGAGTGGTAAAGCTCCCGCCAAGCCACAGCAAACAGCTATACCCCAGGACATAGCAGGAGGCGGCCCAGGGAAGTGGCGGTCTACAGGCCCCCCTACTTTGTTATAGTAGGGGCTATCCCAGAGAGGTGGCAATCCCTGGGCCAAGAACTGCCCAGGAGGGTGGGATGTGTGGTCCTTATCCCATTTTATTACATTGATTTTGGCTCCTGGAAGGTGGTGGTCCCTGGCGCAGCGTGGGAGGCCGTACGGGCCTCCCCCGCACTAATTTGACATGAGGGGTCCACCCCTGCATTCTATGTAAGTGAAGCGCCGGGGAGGTGGCGGCAATCCAGGGTGGGCTGAGTTGCGTGGCTCTCGAGTGTTTTTTTTTACCCAGAATCCCTTGCAAACCTCAAACTTTGACTAAAAAACACATGTTCATCATATTTCTGTGATGGAAAGTTCTGGAATCTTCGGGGAGCCACAACTTTTTTACCACCCAGAGTTCCCACCTATTTCCAGTTAAGAATGGTACCCTACTTGTGTGGGTGGGTCACGAGTCCACCACACAAATAGGCCCTAAAGCGCTGCATTGGGGCTGTGCTGTGGTGCCACCTATTTAAACCTACGAACCACAGACATTTTTTAAATCTAGACAACCTGTGGATTCTAGGGTACTGTGCCTTGCATGGATCCTATGAGGTGACTCCCATTGACCTCAGTTTGATTCGTTCCTGTCTCAGGCACTAGGACCAGCCACAAAAGTGGCACAACAATTTTATAGGCACTAGTAAGTTAACGCTTGAAGAAAATGTTGTGGATTCCTGCGGAATCCGGAAGTTTTCATCACATAAATGTATAGAAAATGTGTGACTTCAGGCAAAGTTTGAGGTTTTCAGGGCATTGCGGGTAAGAAAATCTTGTGGGATCCACACAAGGCACACTACTCTTGAATCCTCTGGTTGTCTAGCTTTCAAAAGTGTCTGCAGTTGGTAGGTTTCCATGAATGGCGGCTGAGCGTGTCCGCAAATCCGCAGCTGCCCCAATCCCTGATATCTTCACGTAGCGCTCTATGGCCTTTTGTGTCGTGGTCTCTTGCCCCACCCACACTAGTGGGGTACTGTGCTCTTTGGGAGATGTGTGGGAACTCAGGGTGGGAGGAAATTTGTGGCTCCCCGCAGATTCCAGACATTTTCCTCACAGCAATATGATGAAAATGTGTGTTTTTAGTCAAAGGCTGAGGTTTGCAAGACATTGTGGTTAAGAAATGTTTGAGAGATCCACGCGAAGTACACTGCCCTGACCTACCCAAGGTGTCTAGTTTGTAGAACTGTCTGGGTCTGGTAGGTAGGATTTCTCAGGTGGCAGCCTACCCAAGCCCAAAAAGTGAAGCCATTCACCATTGAAGTAGAAGGATATTGGAAGTTAGCCACACACTCCTGGCCCATATGTAAAAACGACACCCAAAAGAATCAAATGTCCTCTCGCTTGCATTAAGATGAGATTCTTTGGTCTGCAGAGGAGCAGAAAGACTGACACTTCAGGGGTGAGGGTAAGGCCTGATATTAGGATGGGCAAGACCCACCCCAATATTTTATTAAAAAAATTAATTCCTGTCTTACAGTGGGCTTTTTGCCCCACCAGGGGGAAATCAGGGATAAACCTCATGTCTGACCCTGGTGGGGGTGAGAGGCAAAAAGACTGGGTCGCCCCTTTTGGGTTGGGGGTGTGGCTAATGCCAGAGTGCAACACCTGTGCCACTTTCTTTTGCCCCAAAGGCAAAATCCCTGGTGTCAGGTGGTCTTTCTATCCCCCCTGGGGGGCAGATTTGGGGCAAACTCCCCAACTGAGACAAACCTATCTGCCCCCCAGGGTGCAGAAAGACACTATTGCCCCTTCTGGTGGGGGAGGGCGTAAAGTTTAATTCCAAGGTAGGCCGCCCCATCCTTTTGTTTATTTTGGCTCCTGTTTTGAAATCCCTGGTGTTCAGTGGGCTTTCTGCCCCCAAGAGAGGTGGGGGAAGATTAGGGATGAATACCCCTTTCTACCTCATTGAGGGGGCACAATGTCTATTGAGCCACGACGTGAGGGAGATCACAGGCCCATGCCCAGGGGGCACCATTCCCACCCCAAACAAATACTGCATAACTGCAGTGGTGTCTAATGGGCTTTTTGGGCAAATTGGGGGTAATCATCCTTAGCCGCACCGCGGACGGACGAAAGACTGTCAGCACAATTTTTTGGGGGTTGGAGGCATGGCTATGTCAATGGTGGCAGCACCCACCCCTACATATTTAGTTTTTTTATTTTTAAATGTTGTATGTTGATTAGTGGCCTTTTGGCCCCCCCCTCGGGGGAATAATAAACCCCATCCGCCCCCGGGCACAAAAAAAAAAAACTGTCAGCATATTTTATTGGGGGTGGGGGCATGAACATGCCCATGGTAGGTAGCCCCACACTTAATTGTTAAACATCCCTGGTGTCTAGTGGGGCTTTCTGCCCACCCGGGGTGAAGATTGGGAAAAATTACTGCCATATGATCCCTGGGCATGGTGGGCAGTATATAGATATATATATATATATGAAAAGTAGAAAAAATGCCCGGCGCTAATTCTCAGTTCCCTCTTTTCCTCTAAGGGAATCATCCATACAGTGATTTATGTGCTGAGAAGAACACTCATAACACCTTCAAATGTCAATAATCCATCTTCTTATTGCACGTTTTTCTTGAGTTACCCTTGCAAGAATTCTTCTTCTTGATTTAATATTTATATCAAAACATCAACCACTTGATTAGAAATCTTCATGAATAGGTTGTAGTGTATACAGCCGAGCCAACACGTGTTTCGTGAAAAAAAAAATCGCTTCTTCAGGGCTTCATCAATGATTCCAAAAATTGCATTTCCAAATTCATGATTAAAGATTCACCAAAATCAATATGATTCCAAAAATTTCATTTCCAAATTCACGAATAGCGGTTCACCAATCCCATGACACTAGTACTTCAACTGGTAATTAAAAAAAAAAAAAAATAGCGTAACATGGCTGTAGCCACCTCACAATACAGAAGCCGTCATCAGGTGAATTTTTGGAATCATATTGATATTGGTGCAATAAAAAGATGGATTATAGACAATTGAAGGTGTTGTGAGTGTGTGTGAGTGTGTGCGAGTGTGTGTGCGAGAGTGTGAGATTTTTTTATGGCCATGGTTTCTAGTGGACTTTGTTACCCCAGAGGGGGCAGACTGGGGGTAATCACCCCCATCAGCTCGGGGAGGGGGGGGGGCAGAACAACTGTCCATGATGGACAGCCCCCACCCGTATATATTTTTAAAAAATATTTCCCCGGTGTCTAGTGGGCTTTCTGCCCCCAATTGCACAAAGATTGAAGGTTATCACCCCCATTTGCCCTGTGGAGGGGGAGGGGGGGGAGCAGAAGACTTCCAGTATATTTTGTTGGGGGGTGTAGGCATGGCCATGTCTACGATGGGCAGCCCACACCACTAGATTTGTTTTTAAATTAAGCCCTGGTGTTTAGTAGGCTTGGGGGTAATTACCCCCATCCACCTCCCAGGGGGAGCAGAAAGACTGAAATAATATGGGCATGGGAGGAGCACAGTCCCAGGCCCAAGGGGCCGCTCCCTCGCTCCCTGGTGTCTAGTGGGTGGATCCCTGCTTGGGGATCGCTCTCCTATGGCGATCCTCAAGCAGGGATCCACTGGGCATGGAAATTGGAAAGGGGAGAGTCTTCCCATTACAACGATACCCCTCACACCCGAATCAGTGCTCGGAAGGCTGAGATATGCCCCCGGACACTGATGCAGTGAAAGTAAAATGAGCCCATTGGCTCATTTAACTTTTACTTTAGTGTAATGATATCAGCATGCCCTGTGCGCCGATTGTCATTACATTAAAGGAAAAAAGAAAAGACTCTGACCACTCGGGAAGCTCTTCTCAAGTAGCCAGAGTTTAAAATATAATAAAGGAATCCCTCTGGTGGCTGAACAAGAGAGGCCTTTATATGCCTCCCCGGTATCGGTCGGTGGCAGACAGATACACTGGGAAGGTGGTGCAGGTGGACTGGATATTCCCAATATGCGCCGCCACTTTCAGGTAGCAAAATCATGTTTCGCGGTGAAATGGTGTAGAGAAAAGGACATAGAAGCAGTAATACTTCAGTGCACACTCAATAGTAAATTGCCAACTAGGATGGTACTTTTGTCTGGTAAAAATCAGACCAATGAGGTATACAATTTCCCAATTATTAAAGCGACTTGTAATGACTTGGGACAAGGTCAACCGGACAAGGAGGGCGAACAACTTTCCTTCATCCTCTTATCTAGCATCACTAGATATGAAAATAAAAGGACTAAGTGGGAAGAAAAAAACACAGTTGGTGGTGGGGGGGGTTTAAATGGTACAATTAAAACTTTCAAGCAAGTAAATATGGACTTTCAAATCTATGAATTATTTAAATACACAAAGATCAGACTCCTGACTATTAAACACAAATAACTGGCAGACTACTTGATGATTTTGAGGGATGGATACAGGACAAGCACCTGGGGACAGAGTTATATTAATGCCTACAAGATAGGTCAACCCAAATGAAACCTATTCAGATCATGTGGGTATTGGAACTAGACAGGAGGACGAGGTGTAATTAATGATCAAACAAATGTAAGATGCTGCCCTGCCTGGAGAGCCTTTGGTCATTAACCTAGGCTGCCTGGGAATGGCAGTCTGGACACTTCTTAAATAGAGGGTGACAAACTGCTACTAATCAGATGGTTGCATCATGTAGGGAGAAATGAAACGAACATGGTTACAGAGAATTTGTAATCTAGCCACTCCAGAAAACACAACCGTAGCCTTAAATGATCTTACAGGAACCCAGCATTGTGCTTCCTTCATGAGTATAAAGAGATTACTTGCCTTCGCTTCTACTGGGTGGCTTGTGCGGTTTCAACCGAGATAAGAGAGGGAGGACACAAACCATAAGAGGGGAGAGTGGAGATCCACCTAGACAAACCACAACAAAGGGAACCTTTGCTGTATCTCTTTACGCTTTTTTTTGGATATTAACTAGAATGACAGAGTGTGAGCAACGGTTAACAAGCCATTGGGGGCAGAGGTAGGTGTGTTGCAAGTGGTCCATATCATCTCCCAATATCAGGGGAGGTTGTGGAGGTCTATTGTATCATCTCAAAAGTCATTACATTTTACCCTTGAAATTCATGGTTGCAATAAAATATTCAAAAACAACATTATGTTCAATTACGATAAGGAAACATTAGTTGGCTGCCATTGAACCCTTTACCCACTCTACACATCCTTCATTAAACACTGTGACTGCCACCTTTACCCTAATGCTTCTTAGTTCTTTTTTACCATTTCATAGCTCAGTTTAGGATAAAACGATGTTCTCATAACTTTTCTGTTCACTATTCCAGCATTGAGTAACCTCAAATTTGAATGCAAAGTTTTCATTTACCTGGCAGGTCTTTGTCTTCACACGTCACGGGGATGTTGGTAAATAAAGTTGGCTTGGTGAGTCTCATCACTAAAAAAAAAAAAAAAAAAAAAAAAAAGACAGTTGGTGGGTAAACTCTAAAGAAACATTGTTTCTAGGTTTGAAAATCAGTAATACACAGAATAGTGGCACTGCAACACTAAAACGCTCTGGCCGAAGGAGGTTTGTTCTTTGGATTTTAGATTAAACCTATTTGGAGTAACAGTAATGTGTGAAGAAGGCTTTCTTAAGAAATGTAAGCTTAGGGTAGCACAGGAAATAAACACAGTATCAAAACAAAAGAATATCCGATCACATTCAGAACTTATAATGGAAGAACTTGGATGGCTAATTTAGTACAATATGATCATAACATCATCGCAAGTGATCCTTTCCTTCTGAAAGTATAAAAGGGCTAAGTGCAAATGAACACCATGTTCAACCATTAAGAAACTGTATGAACGGTAGGCAGGGGAGGCCTTGACGACCCCTCCTTTGAACTCTACTTCCTGGCTGCCCAACTCCAATGGGTTTCGCACTGGTTGGCGGGGCGTTACTTGGGGGAAATATGTAACGGATCTAGCCCCGTATCCCTGTCCGCTCTCCAGGTATCTCTCCTACCCTCCGTTGCTAAATGTCTAAAAAGAACCTCCCAACTTACACGCCACATCCTGCCCTTAACGTACCATAAAAAGCCCTGTCATGTTATAAGACAGATTAGTCTAACACCCCCCCCCCACACACACACACTTTTACTGAAGCTAAATGATTATATATCAACGATCACTAGGATGAGTGCGGACCCCAACCGTTAGCATACACAGATGGATGGTCTACATCTCAGCTGATACAGTAATCTTGCCTCAGGACCTTCGCTCAGTGCTGTTGCTTAAACTCGTGTTCAGTTAAATGACAAGACATGTGTGCTCACAAACAGCAGCTGCATTCTCGCATTGTGTATAGGTGCTAGTGCCTGACCAGAGAGAATAACAAGGGGCATTGTAGTTTGACCTTGTCTGTGGTGTTCTGTCTTTTTCCTGGGTTTTTAGTCTGAACACAAAAACATAAGCAGGTTCAGTGTGAAAGTACAGCGTGGGACAAATGCAAGCGGGTTTATAAAGTAACATGTGCAAATGAAAATGCGGCCTACAATTTGTACAATTAGGCTAACGTATGGAAAACTACAACGGGCCATGAAGGAAACAAGACACCCTCCCTTTGGTCAGGATAGTAGCACTAAAGAGGATACTAAATGTAATCAGAAGGTACACATACTCAAAGCATAATTCAGATTTGGGATTAACGGAAAATGAATGGAAGAAAAAGTCAATTTGGAAAAATAATCAAATTATGGTGCTTTAGAGGAATCCATTACGTCACTCGCCATCTCAAAGGCTAAAGACTCCATAAAGGAGTCTGATTCCGTATATGATGATTGGTCAACTGCCCAAGTCATGAGCTCCAAAGAACAGAACAGACATGATCTCCGGTCACAGCCGATGCTAAGACAGTTAGCGGGCAACCTGAATCTGTGTTAGCAAAGCCAGTATCCTGCGATTCATGAGCCGACGCACACATTGCCTCGTAGGCTAGTGGCTCAAACCTCGCATTGTGAAGAAGCCGCAAACCCAAAGGACAATCCTGAAAATGCATCACTAAGAGACTCATTAACAGTCCAATGTCCAAGGCAGCGGGTGTCTACGAAGCCAGGCAAATGTCCAGTGCCCATTTAAAGGGGCACCAGATACAGTGGAACATGGGTTGTATGCAGTTAAACCACGCAGGTCGAAATGTTAGGGGCCAATCATGATCCAGTTCCTGTAGTAGAAACATTCCAAAGATCTTTTGCATATGCTCACTGTAGTGTTGCGAGTGGTTCCAGGGCGCCCGCAAAAGGATCATCCATTGCGGAGAAGCAGGAACAGGATGAGAAATAACAGCAACTGGAATCCTCCAAATACATTAAAAAAAATTGAAGTGGATAAAAGCCTGTATTACCCCAAAGATGGTTTGAAAAGAACTAAAGAGGTCGGAGCCTACAACCTTAAAAAATTGGGCAAGGCCGGCCGTACTAGAGGCATTACAGATTTGATGGACTAATTCTCTGAAGTGCAGGGGAAGATTTGCATTTAACAATGAGTGTATCTCACTAGAAGTTCTAGCCACCTGCAATTCGAAGGTCTCGCGAGCAGATGTAAGAGCTACTTCATGTTGGAATAATAATGCTTTAAGTCTGCTTAGCTTGTTGAAATCTGCCTTCAAAGTTGGAATGGAAGGCCACAACAAGCTATCTACAATCTGATGCAGAGGGGGAAACAAGACGACGTTGCAACAAGTGACAAACTGGGAAACGGACAAAATACACGGGACTCCAGCCCGCATTCCGCAACAGTCTTGATCGCTAAGCATGAGATAACTCCCATTAGAGTGTACCGTAATGAAAGGGAAAATGGCGGGAACTGGAATTTCTTTCAAATAACAGGCTAAATTAGGCGCTGAAGTATGACATGCGCTGTTAATCTTAACTGGTTAACAAACAAGAGAATGTCCGACAGTAGAGTCGCATTCTTCTCCAGTAATAAAAACGTACTTATTAGTACATTCACAATGATATGTAAAGCAAAGTGAGTAAACACAAGAAATCCTCGGGTCTAAGTGAAACTATACAAGAAAGAGAGACAGCAAAGATGATCTCAGGGTACTTCTGGGGGAGTCCTTTAATTAGGACGTAATCCCATCACCCACCGAGGTGGCATGCTTCATCATCTGGGATTCTCCTCTTGAGGGGGACCCCTAGCCCCGCCAAGGGCTACAACCCCCTCACTGTGAGGGAGGAGCTCAGGGATGTTTTTATTCCTACGCTGTATAGAATATAGTAGATCCTTCAGATGAGAAGACACTAA
Organism: Calotriton arnoldi; assembly: GCA_963921515.1. Classification (NCBI taxonomy): domain Eukaryota; kingdom Metazoa; phylum Chordata; class Amphibia; order Caudata; family Salamandridae; genus Calotriton; species Calotriton arnoldi. The sequence goes on along the minus strand of CAWUFW010000014.1, from coordinate 3,539,441 downwards.
GCTAGTTGGATACCGGGCGCAGTGCAAAAATCAAAATTGATTGGAATGTGAGGATAGTGATACTAAAACTAGCTACTAGGAGCGACAAACTTTATTGATTCGTTCCTAGTGCCAGGATTAAAAACAGAGCACCTGCAGTGTGAAATAATAACTGCATGTGGTGGACGCAAACAAGTCTACATGTTTCAGCCTAGGGACCCTACAAGGTGTCACAGCTTTCGTCAGGACCTTAGAAAAAAGTGCTACTGCGAAGAAATAAAGTGAATAGTGATGAATAAAGAAGGTAAATACAAAACCAGTAATCCCACTCTTGGTGTGCTTGATTTACTGGTCGTACCTGTAGAAGACAGAAGCAACAGGAGAAATCAAAAATGCATGTGTCTCTTAAAACAGGTAAGTGGGAACATTCATGTGACAGTGAGAGACACTGTCCTCATCAGTAGTCAACTGTATTTGAACATAAAACAAAGTAAAATAATGGCTTACCCGTGGTGTACGGATAAGAAGCCTCACCTCAACCTGGCATCAGCTCAGGGGAGAGGCACCGCTCTGAAAAAAGGATGTTAAATGTTTCAAAAATATCACAATAGTTAATTTGACATCTCCAATAATACAAGTTTACAAACTGTTCACAGTCAATCAGAACACAGAAGTGTTGGTCAGTTAACTCACTAGTGTCGCTCAGCGTTGTAGAAAAAGACCTCTACGGTGATTTGTAAATTGAGCAAACACTACTCATGTGTCACATATGTGACCCCCAAGAATGGTAGTTCTATAGAACACATATGGGTTAGACCTCGGTCAAAGGAAAACACGAGTGCTGAGCAAAAACAGCCCCTGGGGAGTATCAGGTGAGGATGGTGACCCTTGATCGAACTTTACACAAGGGACAGTGTGCCCGGGGACAGGCAAGCATATTATCAAATATCGATCAAACGACTCAGTGACCCTTGAGTACATAGAAACAAAGGTAACATCTTTCTAGTGTGGAGACTGGTGCTAAGGCAGGCGGTAGTAACATTATAATAAAGCCCCTTACATGAGAAGTTATCTGGTGTACGGTATGCCTTGGGTTGTGCGAGCATAGATAAGGGCTGGGAAATGTTCTCACGGGAACATAAGTCGAACGCAGTGAGGCGTCAACTCGTACTCAGCTGCCTTATTAGTGAGAGGTCTAGTAAGCCTCCCGGAATATGCGAGTAACAGTAGTGCTTGAGTTAACCCTCTAGATAGTGGTAAGAGTGCTCATGTTGAAGCCCAAAAGCACAAAAAGGAACCGTGTACGGGGAAGCGCCAGGTACAAAGTATACAACCTCACCGTGTCAATAGTGAAAACGCATGTTGAGGCAAGCGTATCCGGCTCCGTGGAGCACACTAAATTGCCCCTAATATAAGCGGTAATCATAAAAAACAACATGCCGTTGTAATATTATGTGCGGTAGGCCTCGGAGTGTGTAAGTTCGAGACACGAGTCGCAAGCAGTTAGGCGTCAACTCGTAATTGACTACCAGCGTAATTAGAGGTATGATAGACCTTTTGGGGTGTGCACGGTAACTTAGTGCATTAGGGGCCCTCCAGATTATAATTTGCTAAGCTCATGTGCAAACACAAAGGCACAGAAGGGCGCCCGTGTACGGGGAGCGCCCGGGTTAAAATTTCTGATACTCCCGTAACACCAGTCAATACGCATGCGCCCGTGTACGGGGAGCGCCCGGTTAAAAGTTTCTGACACTCCCGTAACACCAGTCAATACGCATGCAGAGTCGGGCGTTCTCGGCTCTGTGGAGCCGCTTACCTCTCCGTCGGTACCCCGGGCTTTCTCGGAGCTGGAATCGGAGATACCCGGCGGTCCCAGCTGTGGTGTTTAAATCTTGTAACCAGTTCACCGTGACGCGATGACGTCAGACGTCATGCGGCCGCTCGACATGCTGGGAAAAGTGAGGCATGCTGGGAAGGGTAGTTCGAATGCACAGCAATGGATGCAAACGATGTGAGCTATCACATCATTTGTTAAAGCTACTCATAAGATATGAATATTCCATTTGGTAAATACCTAAGTGAAGGGCAGCTATATGTAGTGAGCCTAAATATAGTATGAGGTGCGCCCCAGTAGGCGTTGCATGTACCCAGGGGGCACCAAGATGGCTGCTAGGTGTACAGCCTTGGTCTACCAAGTAATATAATATATGTATATTTATATATACATGAATATTTGTTGAGGCAGATCTCATTCACGCCTGGTAAGTAGTATCCCTATAGCGTGGTACTATATATGAAAGAAACGGCCAGGCAAGAACACAATTACAGGGTTTCTCGCAGTACATGTGACCCTCTTACTTGGTAACGTCATGATGTACTTTGGAAGTTGGAACCTAAAGCTCATTGCATGTGGCTATCAAGGCTACCAACTGTGGTGCTACACATCTGCCTAGAGACTAGGTGGTGTTGGCGGTGGTGCGTTGTTTCTGCGGAACAGTGTAGATTGTTGCCCTGGGAAGGTTCAGTACCCCCTAAGTTATGTCAAGCAAGAATGGACCACCCTCAAGATCTCATGTATGAAACAGATCTACAGATTACAGTGCAGTCCAGGGGATATCGTCATTCAACCCCCTGCTGTCACTGTGTAGTTTAAGTACCCATCCTTGTTCTTTGATAAATAGATACCTGGCTATGTCAGATATATGGTTGGGGATATGAGGTTGTTCAAGCACTGTCCAGGACAGCTCTTCTGCTGTGTGGTTTTTCTCAAGAAAGTGATTAGTGAGCTTGGTTGCTTGTTTCTTGCACCGGATGGTACTCTTATGTTCCATGATTCTTGTTTTAATCTTGCGCGTGGTCATACCCACATATTGAAGGCCACACGGCATGTCACCAAATAGATGAGCCTCACACTGTTACAGTTGGTATGGCGAGCTAGCATCCAAGGTCTGTCCGTACCTATGTCAATTGAGGTAGTGTGTCTGGTCTGAGGGCACACTGCGCAAGCACCACATGTTAAGTGTCCCTTTATCGCTGGCAAGCCCCACAATGTGTCCTGAATAGGGGATTTCTTGGTCTAGTATGGACCAATTTATCTCGGAGGTTGGTACTCCTCTTGAAGGCGAACAGAGGTTCCGGGATCGGAGTGTTCCCAATACTGAGACTCTTTCAATTCTTCCGGATACTCCTCTGTATTCGGTTGGAGAGAGTGCAGAATGTGTTCACACACATGATCCTGGATGACTCTTCTTTCTGTGAAGTTATCTCAATCAGGGCCTCTCTGCTGCTATTTGCTGCCCTCTTGAGAGAGCGACGAATCAGATTGGCCTGATATTGTCTTTTCTTCAGTTGGGTAGAAAGAGTCCTAGCATGTTCATTGAATTTTTCCCTCGAGGAACAGGTCCTTTTAATGCGGAGAAACTGCCCATATGGCAAATTGTCACGTAGTGATTTTGGGTGATAACTATTGTAGGACAGGAGGGAGTTCCGAGCCATGGGTTTCCTGTACAGCTCTGTCCCAAGTCCTTCGCCTGTGGGAAAAATACGTATATCCAGAAAAGGCAGGCTGGTGTTGCTGAATTCAAATGTGAATTTTAGAAATTCATTCATCGTGTTGAGCCATTGATGGAAATCACTGATGGTGTCCGGTTCTCCTCACCAGATGACGAACACGTCATCAATATAATGCTTCCAGAGGAGAATATGGCTCCAGTGTGGATTGCTCTCTGTCAAGATGTGTTCTTGTTCAAATAGATGTACGTACAGATTGGCTAGGCGCAAAAACACTGCCCATCAAGTGCCAGATATCTGTAGGTAAAGGGTGTCCTCGAAGCGAAAGAAGTTCTCCTTCATGGCTATTCGGGCACACTCCATGATGAAATGCATCGGCGAGATGGTATCCAGGTTCCTGTTGTCGAGTAATGTTCGTACTGCGGCCAGAGTCTCGTCTAGGGGGATGCAGGTGCAAAGGGACTCAACGTCAAATGAGACAAGAAAGTCTCTGGTGGCATCAAACGGAGTGTCTGTCAGCAGTTTCAGGATGTCTTTGGTGTCCTGGAGATAGGTCGGCATCTCTCGCACAATGGGACGAAGGAAATGGTCCACAAAGGTAGAGAGTGGCTCTAGGAGGGACCCAATGCCAGAACTAATGGGTCTCCCAGGAGGGGGCCATTGCGCCTTATGTATTTTCGGCAATACATAAAAGTAGGGAGTCACTGGGTGAGAGGTGGTTAGAAATGCTGCCTCCTTAGGTGTGATCCACCCATTGTCTTTAGCTTCTTCGGTCAATTTGGCTATTTCTGTAGTCAGCCTTTTCGTGGGGTCTGTTTTGAGGGGTCGATAGAACAGTCTGTTGTCTAGTTGGCGCAGACATTCAGTGCGATAAGATGATGTGCTCATGATGACGGTCGCCCCACCCTTGTCCACCGGCTTGATTGTGATAGTTTCATCATTGGCCAGAGTTTGTAAAGCCTTCTGTTCTTTATTGGGAAGATTCTGGAAATGTCTTCTGTTGGTATTGCACAGCGTGGTGACTTCTTTTAGGACCGCTTTCTCGAAAGTGAGCACCTGCTTAAGCCAGTGTTGGTAGGTCCTTCCTCCATGGTGTCACTGATTTTGTCCTTAAAGAAGAAGTGCAACCGGATTTTACGAAAAAAACTGCACCAGTTCCTGTTGAATTTGGAAGGAGTCCCCATTGTAAGTGGGGACATACCCTAGTCCTCTGTTGAGTGCTGCTTGTTCTTCTGAAGTGATCACCCAGTCGCTCAAGTTCACCACTAAATTGCTTCGTTGCTGCTCCCTGGTTGTGGAGTCGGTTTCTTCTTGCTCCGAGTGGTCCTTGGGGAGGGCGGAGGACTCCAGTGAACTTGGGCCTGCTGGTTTCTTCTTCTGCCTCTCGAGCGTCCACGGCCAGGCCCTAAAAAAGGCAGGTTGGAAAAGAAATGAGGCGGATGCTGTTAAGGTAGTATAGGAGGCTGGAAAGCGGGGTTTGGATAGCCCCAAGGTATTGCTGGCCACGATTGTGCCTGGTGGGGGGCCTAATTGGCCACCCCTCCAGTTTGTCCTGTTGTTGCGCCCTCTGCCTAACTGCGTGCGACTCGTGTCTCGAAGTTACACACTCCGAGGCCTACCGCACATAATATTACAACGGTACATTGTTTTTTATGATTACCGCATATATTAGGGGCAATTTAGTGTGCTCCACGGAGCCTGATGCGCCTGCCTCAGCATGCGTTTTCACTATTGACACAGTGAGGTTGTATACTTTGTACCTGGCGCTTCCCCGTACACGGCGCCTTTTTGTGCTTTTGGGCTTCAACATGAGCACTCTTACCACTATCTAGAGGGTTAACTCAAGCACTACTGTTACTCGCATATTCCGGGAGGCTTACTAGACCTCTCACTAATAAGGCAGCTGAGTACGAGTTGACGTCTCACTGCGTTCGACTCATGTTCTCGTGAGAACATTGCCCAGCCCTTATCTATGCTCGCACAACCCAAGTACACCAGATAACTTCTCATGTAAGGGGCTTTATTAGACCGTTACTACCGCCTGCCTTAGCACCAGTCTCCACACTAGAAAGATGTGTTACCTTTGTTTCCATGTACTCAATGGTCACCGAGTCGTTTGATCGATAATTGATAATATGCTTGCCTGTCCCCGGGCACACTGTCCCTTGTGTAAATTTCCATCAAGGGTCACCATCCTCACCTGATACTCCCCAGGGGCTGTTTTTGCTCAGCACTCGTGTTTTCCTTTGACCGAGGTCTAGCGCATACGTGTTCTATAGAACTACCATTCTTAGGGGTCACATATGTGACACATGAGTAGTGTTTGCTCAATTTACAAATCATTGTAGAGGTCTTTTTCTGCAACGCCGAGCGACACTAGTGAGTTAACTGACCAACACTTCTGTGTTCTGATTGACTATGTGAACAGTTTGTAAACTTGTATTATTGGAGATGTGTCAAATTAACTATTGTAATATTTTTGACACATTTAACATCCTTTTTTCAGAGTGGTGTCTCTCCCCTGAGCTGTTGCCAGGTTAAGGTGGGGCTTCTTATCCGTAAACCACGGGTAAGCCATTATTTTACTTTGTTTTATGTTCAAATACAGTAGACCACTGATGAGGACAGTGTCTCACACGGTCATATGAATGTTTCCACTTACCTGTTTTAAGAGACACATGCATTTTTGATTTCTCCTGTTGCTTCTGTCTTCTACAGGTACGACCAGTAAATCAAGCACACCAAGAGTGGAATTACTGGTTTTGTATTTACCTTCTTTATTCATCACTATTCACTTTATTTCTTCGCAGTAGCACTTTTTTCTAAGGTCCTGACGAAAGCTGTGACACCTTGTAGGGTCCCGTAGGCTGAAACATGTAGACTTGTTTGCGTCCACCACATGCAGTTATTTCACACTGCAGGTGCTCTGTTTTTAATCCTGGCACTAGGAACGAATCAATAATGTTTCTGTCTCTCCTGGTAGCTAGTTTTAGTATCACTATCCTCACATTCCAATCAATTTTGATTTTTGCACTGCGCCCGTTACCCAACTAGCTTAGTGTCTTCTCATCTGAAGGATCTACTATACCCTATACAGCTTAGGAATAAAAACATCCCTGAGCTCCTCACTCACAGTGACTGGGTTGTAGCCCTTGGCAGGGCTATGGGTCCTTGTCAAGAGGTAGAATCCCAGATGATGAAGCATGCCACCTCGGTGGGTGATGGGATTACGTCCTAATTAAGGGACTCCCCCCAGAAGTACCCCGAGATCATCTTTGCGGTCTCTTTTTCTTGTATAGTTGTTTCATTTAGACCCTAGGATTTCTTGTGTTTACTCGTTACTGTTTAGGGATTCAATCCTCGCAGGTCTCTAAATCTTCCCTAGGACCCCCTTTCCTCTGTTATATGTATTATGTAAAGCGAAGTGACCATAACTCATGAATGAAGGTGCTTTCAAGGGATTCACATCTATCTACAAAGAAATGTTTCATGCAATCTGTGAATTAAAATGTTGAGAGAGGCAGTGAAATAACACTGTGTATGAACCACACAGCCGAAGGCGTTACAGCTATAATTGCAGCACGGTGTAGGTTGCGTCATTCATGGCCATCAGTTGTTGTTTGCATATTAAATGAAAAGGCAGAAACAAATTTCTGCAATTCAAGTAATGCCACGGAACACGTCCATTTTTGAGTGTTCGAAGCATCCAGGTAAACTGCATAATAGATCTAAGCTGACTTTGCCCATGATACAACGTTGACATGTTACTTTGCACAATATCAAAAACAGATGAGATACAATGTCGTTTAAACTGTAAATACGAGATGACAACCTTTTCATACTATTATCAACAACAGAAAGCACTTTATATAAATTATCTTGGTCAATTTGTCTTAAACATGCAGCGGCTTCCATCTAGGATAATTTCCAAATTTCATCACAAGTAGCATATACAAATCTTTTAGAACGTGGAGATTTGGGACGTAATAGAAAATCTGACAAATTCATGTCTTCAGAGAGGAGAGAATTATGTTGTTCACTGCAGAGTGTGGAATGTTCCAACCATTGTTGACATATCTTTCCCACCGAATAGGTGGTAATAATCCCAGAATGTGCTGACTGAGTATCGGGGATCAAGTCTGCTTGATTTAAACCTAGGTGTGGAATTAAAAAAAACGAGCATGACAATCATTCGTGTCCACTGGCTACAACAACCACCCGCCGGACTCGAAAATGAAGAATTAAATGTACAATTGTGCACCATGCTATTTAATTTGTCTTCAGTGTAGTTTGTCAAATTCTGTCAATTATCAAAGCGGGTCACGGAGGGAATGGTTGGGGCGTTAATTTCTTTTATTTTTGCCAATCCCAGAAAGGTAGTCTGTTGGATCGCTTCATTCAAGAAAATAATTAGCATGGGAAGTAAACAGGCTCGAAATAAGGTTTCCATGCCCTGAACCTGCTAGGACTTCGTACCCCAAATCAATTTCAAATTGATGTTGTCCCTCCAGTAATCATATCTTTTGAGTGCTAACTGGTTGACAAACGAAGCTGTATAGATGAGCTTAGTCTGAGTAAGCATATCGTTTTTTGGTGGGGTCAGAACTAATTTGAAATAATAGGAAGTGGATTCTGAAGTGTCATATCCCATAAAATACGAGAACTTATCTTTTTGCTTTTTGGAACTCCCTTGTGGGGGAGTTGGACAATGTTCCCATTGTGTAGAATTAAAATGGGGACGCTGCCCACTAACTCTGTGCAGAAAATGATGTCCATAATGATGAGAACAGAACATATCGGCATAATTAGCAGAATTAAGATATGGATCCTCTGATTCAAAAACAGTATAATACTCTAGTTCAGAAAGCACAGAATGTACAGTGCCAACATCCCAATCATCCAAATGTAACCCTGTACTATTATATTACCCATAGAAATGTTGAAAACATATGGTATTTGCTGGATCTCCGTAGGGTCAAATATGTCGAAAGGAACCTTATCCCAAACAATTCCATCAGTCACTGGAACGGCTGAAATGTTGACGAGGCACAAGTCTCGTTTCAGTTTATGCGATGAAGAATGGGAGGCTAACACCCCGTCGACCAGTTCTGTAGCAGAACATTCCAGGAGGTAATGCCCATTGATTAATAAGAACAATATAGTCACAAATCCAATCCACATGAATAGAAAAACCAAGGAGAGTATGATCCAAACATAGATCCTAAAGTGTGTTTTAACCATGAAATAAAAACAAATCTGTGATGGAGCCTGGTGCAAAACAGAAGAACTGTCTGAAGAAAAATCATCTTGATCCATAGAGTACCCGGAGGTACTCTGCTGGAAAACAGGATGCTGTGACTCAGCAGTAGGACTCGAAAAATCTAAATCAGAAGGATTCGCCAATGGTGGATCCGTACAAATGACATCCATTGTAGAAGACGTGATAGTAGAAACAGGTACTGTGTCACTTAAGTTGTTGGTGGAGGACTCTGCCTCCCCCCTTCTCAGCATTGGGGTACTTACAGGCTGCAAAGGAAAGTCTTGTGGAAAGATACGGACACTCCGTGGCATACTATTGAGAATTGGCCACATGGCGTAGTTTGACATGTTCAATGGAGACAAAGCATTTGTCTTTATTACCCGGAAGTGCTGGCAGAATACAGTTTGTGTACCTTGCACGCCAAGGAATGGAACAGGAGCACGGTACGTTGGGCTGAATTCCTTTTTGATGGCCACCTTTTCCCGAACCAGATCCTAACTTTCATAAGCCAGCCGGAAACTGGAAGTTAATCTTCAGTATCCGAAGAGAGTGATGCAGGCAAGTGTTTGTGAAATTGAGTGTGTCAGAACTTTTGTAGGCCCTGTAAGATAGCACAATGGATATCTGGTTATCTACTTCAAAGGATGCGGCTGCCGCCACAATGTCTGGACCGTCAAGGTCTGGACCATACATCTTGATGCCAAAAAAGCACTTCGTATGAGGTCGACCACCCAGAGATCTTTCGGGGAGGTTATTTAATGCTTGTTGAACCTCAGAGATGGTTCAACCGCCAGGCCCTGTACCCAATACCCTTACCGTTAAGGACTGCTTTAAGACACGGTTCATTCTTTCCACAACAAAACTACCAGGCCTCGAAAACTCATAAAAATGTTACTAGACCTGCAGGTCTAGTGACTTAAATAATCTACTCTACCTATTTGTAATGCTCTTGACCCCTAAACTCCTTTCAAATGATGTGAACGTGGACAACTATTTTAATTCATTGAGCCGCCATTTTCTTCATGATCACATACGAGAGCACCTTCAAATGTGCGAGTTCAGCATGTCTGCTGTACAAAAAACTCTTTTGTTTGAATTAATACACTTAACTTTTTTCCATATATAACACAAATCTAGCCACAGGATACACATGACCCCTGACTTGTCTCTTAGTTCATTAACAGCATTGTCATCAGGGCGGGGGCAGGAATGTTTCTCAAATCATGTTTAAAAACTATTACTTTTAATAAATACATAATTAAAGCATGAAGTGGTAGCACACTGTCATTTGTAATCAGCAGATTTTACATTGAAATGTCCACAAACTTTCCCACTGACATGCGGTTTTATTGATAAAACTATATAGTGTACAAACAATGTTTGGAAATAGAGTTTCTGCAAATATGTGTCATTTGCATATCACCAAGTAAAGTTTCCTGGTTTGTTTTACTCCTATTTAACGCTTTGTTTGCATCACACTTCTTAATTACAAAAAAATGTGTTTTCATAATTCCTGATATTTTTTTAAATATGTGTAATATTAACTAACAGGCTATTTATTTAAATGTTATGTATTAGAGAAAAATACCTGACATCTTCAGACAGCTCACTTGACAAAAACCTCTAACTCTAGTAAGAGAGAGAAAAATAAACTCCATTTTCAAAGCAGCAGTTAGTAAAAAGACAAACTGACATTTGACCTCTTTCCTTGAACAGACAGTAAATGTGTCAAGATAAAAACAAGAATTAATGGCATCTTTATTGCTCATTCACTTTCTGAATGAATAGAACACCTGCTCCTTTCCACCCTAAATTCACTCGCCAGATGGGACTAATAGGTGCTAAAAATAGCTTGACCTGATCAAATTTTATTCGAAATTGCGAATGGGCGAGTAGATTTTTCGAGGCCTGACTGCCCTCGGGCCTATATGGTTAAGAATAATGCACTTGTACACCCACGGACTTCATCGCATCACGGTAAGCTTTAGAAGCGAAAGCCGGACCCTGGTCCGAATGAAATGAACAGCAGGCATCAGTCCCTATGAAAACTTGCAAGTCTTTAATAACGGCACGAGCGTCAGCCAAGCGCTGTGGCCAAACCTAGAGCAAGAATCAACTGTAACCAGGATAAATTTGAATGCAGTATCTGAAATCAATGGACCACAATGATCCAGATAAATGCAGCCAAAATGTTTTTTAGAAATAAAAAGACATGTTTATGGTTGTCAAGACACAGTAGAACTTTTAATCTGCTGGCAGATGTCACAACAGAGGAAATATTTTCTAGTTTGCTGGTATAAGCGCTGCCACCAATAACGTCGCTGTAAGAGCAAAATAGTGGCAGCCTCTGCCGCGTGAGTGGAAGCTACACCTTCATGTGCGGCCACAATCAGATCATGTCTGCGGTCTGCGTTGGGTATTACACAATCGCTAACCCCTAAATAGTTACAAAGGGAACATTCTGGTCATTTAAACGATAAGAATATTTAGAAGGAAAGCTACTCAGTAAAGGAGTGTTGTTCTTAAAGCATTCACGGCAGCCAAGATATCAATGTCGATACGAGTTTTAGAGCAGGTTACCGCTGCAATTCTAGCTGTGGCTACTGTAGATTTGGCTGCTTCACCAGCGAGAGAATTCCCTACAACGCGTGCACCCACACGTTGATGACTCAATGTATGTATAAAATGAGTTTGTGGCAACCTATTTTCAAGATCTGCCACTTTAACCCAAAGCAGATTATGCTTGACTGTGCTACCCTTGGATCTCTGAAGTCATTTTGTCGCCAAAAATGTAAATTAATATTGTACAAAATAATACAAATCACACACAATAAGTGTGGGGAATTCAGGATTCACATTTTTGAGTGCAAGAAGTAAAGTCCTCAGTTCAGCCCACTCTGCGTAGTGCAGTCTCCGAGAGACTGTGAGAGAGTCGTTTGGGGGTGAAAAACGCCATCTGATGTGGTGCCAATGACAATGGCGCATGCATCAGAATACTGCTGCTTAGAACTTACGGCAGACTGAGATGACCCCATCAGTATAAATGATGTATTTATATTGGCCAAGAGGCAGAACCTCTAAACATGTTCATATTGCAAAAATTCTTATGTTTGTAAAGAAGGGTCAAAGACGAAGTTTACATCCATGGCTGTTAAGGATGTAGCCCATTGTGTCCACTGAGGATGAAGGGCTTTTGCATTAGGAACAATGGCTTTGGTGACAGCAGGCTGGCTCTGAAGAAACGACAATAATGCATTTTCCCTGAGCAAGTGGCCGTTCTTTAAGGATGGCTATCTGCACGGCAGTCAGCATTTTTTCAGTAGAAGCAAAATGCATTTCTGCAGTGGAATATAAATGCGATTTATATGCTATAGGTACCGTTTCACCTTCGTTAAAGGTGACATATGTAAGTCCAATTGCACCTGGCAAAACACGGATTCCTGCATTAGTGGTATTGACACGAGTTTGTAAGTGGCGTGTTTTAAGCAAGTCAGCTTGCAAAGATCTGAGGGCGTCAGTGTGTTCTGATGTCCAACAGGAAGCAGGAAAACCTGGGTGTATTAAGGCAGAAAGTGGTTTAATATGTTGTGCATGATCAGGTATGAATGTTCGAACAAAATTCAAAAAACCTAGCAGGGACTGTAATTTTTTAAGTGTACCTGGAGGCTGCAATTGTGCACACTTCTCAAGAAAATGAGAGACAAGACTCTTTTCCGCATTGTAAGTTCATGTCTTAAGAAAAGGACACTTAGAAATGCTACACTAGATTTTTTGAAGTTGAACTTGTAGCCAGGTTCAGCAAATCGCAATATTATGTGATACACTCTCGTCAAATGGGGGTTTAATTCTATGTAGGACAGTGCATCAAGGTCGATTTTATGAACAATCAACACAATTTGTGCTGCAAAAACCCTCGGGCTGTTCTTATAGCCCATAAGAAGTCGTGCATAGCGTATTTGAAAGCCTGAGGCTTTAAAGGCGGACCAGTCTCGGCTCTCAGGAGCCAAATTTTGAATGTAAAAACCGCTGGAAATGTCCAAAGTGGGTTTATATTTTATACGGATCACATTATTAAGTGCCGTACTGTGGGTATTTTGCACCGCAATTGTGCGTGTAGGACTGTTCAACTGTCTATAATTTAAGACAGTGCGTTATGAATTATCTGGTTTCAGAACAGGAAAGAGGATTCTTCATTGGAGAAACACAGGGTTCAATTACTCCCTGGTACTCCAGTTTGGAACAAATTTCTTTAAACAGGTGCTTTTGCATTCCTTCCAATAGGATATTGTGGTTGTACCGGACTCTTCTTGTCTGCGGTCAGAAAACCCTCCTCTTTCATACTGGTGGTCAGACAAGTCATGTAAGGAACGAGGAGAACGGGAATCAGGAATCTGATACCTATCAGGGGTATTGATTTTAGTGCAATCACGAAAATCATATAGTCTTTCAGAGGACCCCGGGGGCGGAGAACCTCCACCCCCGGGGTCTCCAACCTCTTCTGTGCTGAGAGCTTCTTATGTTTAATGAAAAACATTGAGAGCTACTAATAATATTAATCTTGTATAATGTAATTTTTAGGTCTCGCCTACATGCGCTGCATAGGAGGGCCTTTAGCCGTCGCTCTGCTCTTTTTGAAGCACATACTCGTGCTTGTGGCGGCATCCACCTTGCGGGAACGAGCAGTGGCGCGCATGCTAATTGGCTGTTGCTCGCTCCCGCAAGGCGGATGGTGCCACAAGCACGAGTGTGCTTCAAAACAGTCATTAAGCAGAGCGCAGGCCGCGTTTTAGGTCGAGCCTACCCCACATCTCCCTGCACATTTCCCCGCCTACTTCCTTCTTATGCTCACACTACTGTGCAAGGCGACGTGCGCTAGTGCAGTAACCCCAGCCCTACTGTGTGCGCTTTTGAAGCAAGACGTCAGAGTTTAGAAGGAAACCAATCGCACTGCGTTTGATTATAACCAGGATTGATGCGCAAGGTCATAAGGTTTGACGTCATGATTCCTAAAGCGCCTCCTGTGACACATGCAGCGCTGTTCGGGGAGCTGCTTCTTGGCGCTCAGAGGTGCTTCAATGGACACCATTGTGTGAACACAGGATGAAACTGGCCCGAATACACGTTTGAACACAGAAGTGTGAAACACGGAAAAAAACAGACACATGTTTTATTCTTTTATTACAAGAACGGGGCGGGGCTTCCACGCTCAGTGACACTGCACAGGTTTTACACAAACTGTTCTACTGGAAAGGGCAGTGCTACAGATTACTCATTCCAAGACAGAATCGTGGATTTTTATTGAATAACATTACAACCAGGATATGAAGGATGTGTATACTGTATTATTTAAACACAGCTACTGTTTTCTGCAGCAGGACACTCCCTTTTTACCAGCCTATCAGTCTCTACAACACAGCTTAAAAACATTGGCAAAGCCAATAGCTCTGGCTAAACACTTATAAGGTCCCAAAGGCGAGACCTATTGGCTATGCCAATGCTTGTTTTTATATGTATAATAATTCAACCACGCAAAAGCTTGCTAATTTATTAAGCCAGGCTGCACACAGGTGTGCTACTCAGAGGTAGCTGGAGAGCTACAGTAGCTCACGAGCTACTGGTTGGAGACCCCTGATCCACACTGTTTACCTTTCTGTTGTTGTTGTTTAGATTTATCCCACGGTTTTTTAGTAAACTCAGGCAGGTCTGGCATCCTGGTCACAGCTAAGCTTGCCAAGTGGTGGTGCTGAAGGTCCGGTTCCCAAACTATTACGCCCTAAAGACGTATTTACATTAGCAATTATGACAGGCAACACGGCAAGTCGCTGGCTTATAGCCAAAGACGCTGCTTCACCCTTAACATTACAAAGTATCATTTTAGAGACAACGGGAAAATTACCCACAAGTTTCACCCCTGAATCTAGTGCATGCCCTGCCCCATGTTCGTTCTGTATTTATTTGAGGACGTTCGGGAGAACGCCTATTGAGGGACTGACATGACAAAGTGTAAATCGTGGTAAAAATAGTCACCTAAGTATTGCATCTGCTAGAGTGGGAACCAGTCCAGTGAATAAGAACTTGGTGAGAATTATGTGCTTGTCTAGTAGTCCCATAAGGGGAAACACAGCTTCAAGTTGATCGGTTTTCTGGGCTATCCAAAATGGTATTTCCTCACGATTTGTAGGCTGTTTGCCCATTACTGAATGAACAAGTACAGGACTAATGACAGACGCTGTAGGCAACTGAGCTTGCGCTTACAGGCCAAGTCTAGCTGGACCAGCTAGCAAAGTTTATGAAGTATAATGGACAAGAACATTATACAAAGCACAAGTTTGTACTAAATTCAAATGACCTAAATCTGGATACGGGGTATAACCTGCCAGTGCCGGCCGCGTGGCCCCTTCATTACTAAGGGTGCCCATTCGTACAGTCTCAGGCACATGGGGCGCAATTAAACCAAGTCTGGTGTTCCCAGATGGTAAGAGGAATTTCAACAAGTGCATATGGGCGATATACAGCAGGTGCCTTGGGCATTGTATATTCATGAAAAGTATTATCATTAGCATCTACAGTCGGAAATGTGACACAAGAATAAAAAACTTCAAGGCAGAACGCTCCGTCTGCTTCTACGACAAAAATCACAGAATCTCCAGCTGCGGGAGCTCCATGTTCTATGAAATGTTGAGTTACTGCTGGGCAGCAGTTAACAGCAATAGCAATGGGTTGCGCCATAACTAATTTGTAATGGATTCAAAGCGTAGCACAGAGTGTAAACCTTTTAATATTCAAGCTTGAAAAACCAACAGAACTAGGTGTTCGCTAAAACCTGTGGAGGATAAATCCCTAACACCATGGATGTCACTGATGAAAGGTGCAAAGGTGTTGTGAACAAGCACAAATTAGGGTTCCCGCAAGTAAGTACCGGACCAAAACGTTGGTGGCGCCATGTTGCAGGGATTCTGCTCAGGAACAGAACTATGCTGGGGACCATAGAACATTGGCATGTAATGACTGAGTCAACATACTACCTCAGTATTTATGAGCCCAAGTCCGACTGGCTATAGTGCCTCATTGCTCCTAACTCCTAACCTTCCAGGGAGACAAGTGAATTGGCACCCCAGAACACAACCCTCTCAGGGATCGCGGTAACAGGACTCACCCCTTCGCTCTCTCACTCGTACATGTCCATAAGATAAACAAGAGACACAAAGGATTTAAACTATCATGCTCTAAGATGCAGAATTTACACCACAATTCGAAGACAAATGGATAGCAAAAATATCGCTAGCATGGTTAACGAATCATATACCATAAAAAGCCCTGTCATGTTATAAGGCAGCTTAGCCTAATCCCTCCTCCCCCCTTCAACTGAAGCTAAATAATTATATATCAATGATCTGTGGGATAGTCACTAGACTGTCCTCCCCCCCCCCCCCATTCAGGTATCTGGGTATGGGAAACAAGCACTCTGCGCAGTTGGGGAGGCGGGTAGTTCTAAATCCGTCATGCAGGGAGGCAGGGAGGAGGGTAGAGTTACATGGTTTTTATGTATTTTGTTTTGCATGCTTCAAACAGTTCACAATGCTGGTTCCAAGCTTCCACGCAGCGCTACCGTCAGCAACTCTTAGCTGGTTTCCTTCCATTCATAAGATAAATGGCACAAGAAGTGATACCACTTGACACGGGGAATATAGCACCAATGGCCCCTACCATAGCTGGCCGGCCTTTCTCTACACTCTCATGGAATGTCAATGGTCTCTGTGATAAAATTAAGAGAGGACTGGTTCTACAATACCTTAAGCGTCTAGCGCCAGCGGTGGCCCCGATTCAAGAGTCACACTTGGAGGGAACAGCATGTAAGGCCCTTGATAGGTGGGGATTCCGAATGGTGGCACACTCCGAGTTCACCTCAGGTTCAGGAGGAGTGGGCATCCTGATTCGAAAGCAATTCCCACTGATTATTAATAAGACATGGACAGACGAGTAGGGCAGTTTCGCAGCCATTTCATGCCAATGGGAAGGACGCGCATATAACATAGTATCTGTATATATCCCGCCGTCACTGCACTCGGTGGCACTCCCTGCTCTTAGCTCCTTCTTATTAGCACTTCCACAGGGTGAACTCCTCATAGGTGGCGACTTTAACACCACAGTCAATGACACTCTCGACTGAAAGCCCCCCAGAACCAAACGCGGTACACACTCCCGATTTGCAGAATACCTAGATGCACTTGGCCTCATAGATATCTGGCGTTCCCGCTTTCCGCAAGAACAATATACCTTTCATTCCGGGGCACACAATAGCCTATCAAGGATAGACTATGTACTTACGCTGGCAGATAGTTTGGGGACGCTAGAGGAAGTAACACACTTACCTAGAGGCATCTCTGATCATTCCCATGTTCTCCTCAGATACGCATCACATGTTCCAGGTCAGCGACGTATATTCCCAATATATCCAGGATTTATTAAAAACCCCGGAATCTGGAAAGGTTTAGCCAAAACTACACAACAGTACTTTACCGAGAATGAACATTGTGACCTCCCCTACAATTCTTTGGGAAGCATACAAGTCAGTACTGCGAGGACAGGCAATTTCATCGATAGCGGGTTTAAAAAAAGAACAACAGAAACAAGTAGAGACATTGGAGCAGGAGGTAGGACAGGTGGAAGCCATACATTCCCAAGATCCCACTGACACTAACGCACACAAGCTAACTTTGAAAAAACAGGAGTATAGAGATTATATGTGGGAAGCCGCAAAAGCCAAGCTTACAGCTACTCAGCATAAGGTTTATGAGGTCGGGGATAAGGCGGGCAAGCTGTTGGCCTGGCTGGATAAACGAGAGCGAGCAAGTCGCTGGGTAACACAGTTACAGCTAGACAATGGGGACACTACAACAGACCTGCAACGGATAGTAAACACACTGGCACTTCACTATGAAAAAGTATATACTCAGACAGCCACGGCCACGCTCGAGGAGGCACAGGCCTTCCTCACAAAGACATCCATATGCCTGCGCTTGCACCAGAAGATGTTCAGCTGCTTGAGGCAGTCTAACACCCGAAGAAATTGAAGCGGCCATAGGTTCCATACAGACAGGGAAAGCTCTCGGACCTAATGGTATACCCATTGAACTATATAAAAGAGCGGCGACTACACTCACACCACACTTGCTCAATATGTACGAGGCCAGCCTGGATGCTGGAGAACTTCCCAGAGACCGGCGACTGGCAACAATAGTCGCTAATCATAAACCTGTTAAACCGGCGCAGGACTGTACGTCCTACCGACCAATCTCCCTGTTAAATGCGGAGGCCA
This sequence comes from Calotriton arnoldi, assembly GCA_963921515.1. NCBI lineage: Eukaryota > Metazoa > Chordata > Amphibia > Caudata > Salamandridae > Calotriton > Calotriton arnoldi. Next base: position 3,521,373 of record CAWUFW010000014.1, on the reverse strand, counting down.
AAACATTGGCCAAAACATTGGCCACTAGACTGCAACCCCATCTTACAAAATTAGTACATCCGGACCAATCCGGCTTCATGCCAGGTAGAAGTACGGCATTAAACCTGAGACGCCTGCATTGTGTGATGGCCCGTATACCCACCATCCAAGAAGACGCTATCATCTTATCCTTAGATGCGCGTATGGCCTTTGATATGGGTCGAGTGGCCTTTCCTTTTTGCGGTTCTGAAACACATGGGGATCGGTCCCAGGTTCTGCGCCTGGGTCCAGTTGCTATACACAAAACCTTTGGCACAAGTAGTGGCAAACGGCCGCATTTCAGCTGACTTCCCTTTGGGGCGCAGGACACGACAGGGCTGCCCCCTGTCGCCGCTCTTTTTCGCCCTGGTGTTGGAGCCACTGGCAGCCTGGATAAGGAGAGACCCGGTCATTCGCGGGCTCCGCTGGACGGAAGGTTGGGAAGACCGTATTTCCCTATATGCGGCCGATGTTCTGCTATATATGGCATCTCCCAGGCGCTCGGTCAGCAGGCTCTTGGACATCTGCAAGTCATACGGTAGGTTCTCCAGCTACACTATTAATTGGTCTAAATCTAATCTGTATGTCCTAAGCGGTTCCCCACCGCGACTGCCGGCGGGTTGTGCAGTACAGATAGTAGAGGGGTGCTTTAAATACCTCGGAATCTACATTACGCCGCAGCCGAAGGAATTCATGGAAAAAAACCTCCTGGAACCCCTGAAACGGCTTCACCGCGATACCAAACATTGGCAATCCCTACCATTGACGCTGCTGGGTAGAGTAGCACTCTTTAAGATAATGGCGCTCCCTAGGTTTCTTTACGCCCTGCAAAATACCCCGTTTCTAGTTCCCCTTACATATTTCAAAGAAATCGAGGCGGAGGTTAGCAACCTCCTCTGGGAGGGTAAGCCAGCCCGCATAGCCATGCATAAATTAGTTAAGGGATGGTATGACGGCGGAATCGCCCTCCCAAACGTACAAATATATTACTGGGCCTTCCAACTGGTTGTGCTCAATCAATGGCTCCATGCCCCCCAGGAAGACCCAGCATTCCGCATGGATAGACATGTCCTGGGAGAGGGAGGGGTCATGAGGGCGCTCTACAACAAATCCCGGAAGCGCACCCTTATGGGACCAACAGCGCATACGGTACGCATATGTTACATAGCGCTTAAGAAGCTCGACTGGGACGGTATCATAACTCAATTGACTCCGCTCTGGGAGACCCAGAGGCTAGGTAGGCTCAGTAGTAGTAAAGGCTTTAAACAATAGGACTTAATCGGCATCTCGAGAGTTGGGATCTGTGGATTAAGGGAGAGGTCATCACCTTCGATCAACTCCAAAAGAACCATGAGATGGCGCCTACAGAACTATTCTGATACACTCAGATCAAACATGCGCTCAAGGCGGTCATTCCGTCGGGCACCGTGCTGCCAGAAGCCTTCCTATTGGAAGATAGGCTTTTAACAGACTATCTGGATAAGAAAGCCATTTCCCTAACTTACCGTAAGATTATCAACAACAAATCGGACCCCACGCGCACTCTAAAAGAAAAATGGCAGGCCGAGGTAGGAGAGCTAGATGAGGCGGACTGGCAGGAGGCTCTTGCATCCCCACGGGAGGTAGCGATACCTTCCAAACTGAGACTCGTGCAGCTAAAAGTACTCCATCGAATATACTACACGAGGGCAACCCTGCATAAAATAGGGAGGGCGGATGACCCATTTTGCTTAAGGGGCTGCGGGGCACATGGTACATTTTATCATACATTGTGAGAATGCCCGGAGATAGCGACATATTGGGGAACAATTATGCACACAATTGCGCAGGTTAGCCGAGTCACTGTGTCACCTGAGCCCAAGAGATGCCTCCTTAACATTTGGGAACCTACAGACCTTAACCACACAGCTCAAGACTGGGCAACGCTAGGTATGATGCTAGCTAAATGCAACATTGCTAGACGCTGGGGGGGCGCAGGATACTCCAACGTACCGAGAGTGGTGTAGGGATATGGATGGAGCTATGGTGGCGGAGAAGGCAGTCTATATGCATAGAGGGTGCCCCAAGAAGTGGAAGCGGGTATGGGGAAAGTGGAACAACTTTAGAGGGAACATTTGTGATTCAACTCCTATTGAATCAGCGTCGGACATAAGTGAATAAAAAAGGCGGGTCTATGTTATTTACTGATTATAATTAGGGCTCCTTGTTTTCCGTTTAAATGGATTTTTACATATAAAAACAGACGGAAAACTATTTTTCCTTTGTCTGTATTTATATTTAGAAACGGCCAAATACTAGTAAAACTGTGCATGGATGAAGTCGCCTTCTGGCATGTGCTAATGAGTGAGGAAGCACACCTTGGGCGCACGTTAAGGATATTTCCTTCTCTATTACATTCTAGTCTCGGTTTGCGAGCTGATCTAAAAATAGAGCTCCTCCGGCAGGGGAATCGCATCACAGAGTTGGCCTGAAAGGGTTTCGAAAACCTTAAGGACAAAGAAATAAAGATCAGACTTTGGAGGGCATCTGAGCCGCGGATCTGCAGTGCAGAAGCCGCCGTCGCTGCTCGCAGTCTGAGTTAAATTGTTTAAGGGAGTAGGCGGGGGAGCATTGTTAATGCATACTAATGCACCTCCATTGACTTGTTTCCAGTTTTCAGCAGCATCATTCCTTTTACGGACGCCTTTTGTCCGTAATTCTGGGCATTTCAGCAAACTGTGCTGTTCCCCTGCGATAAGCCCCAGGAGTTAAAAAGTTCTTGAGGCCAGCTCGCACTTCGCACTTCTCTTTGGAACTGCACGGGATGCAACAGCCCCTCCCCGACCTTGCACAGGCTGTGGACACCCCATTGCCATTCTGACTTCAGATGATTATCACATTTAGAATGACAATGTGCCGTCTGCCTTTAACATAACATGTGCACCGCAAGTGAGTGTCTGAGGCGAGTGACTCACTTGGCGCCAGTAGATTGTAGCAGAGGAGCTTTCCCCAGTCAGAGTACTGTGGGGAACTTGTGGCCTTGTGTAATTTGCCAATGATGTTCACTGATAGCCCGACATAAATCAAGTACATCAATCCCCGGGGAGGGGGGTTTGGTACCTTCCCTGTTACCAGGGGCTGTTTTTCGGCGTCCAGCAATTAAAAATCAGTGGGGGTTCAACGTTGAGAGCACATTCAGTTTGAGAGCTCTGTAGATTTTAGTACTTGCTCGGTGTGCTCAGGGCTGTTTGATTTTATTTTTAATCCAATGACAAGCAGTTTAAAAGAGAACAGAGGCCCTGAATGAACTATGGCTACAAAAGCACTGGTAAGGAAACATTAACAAAAAAAAATATTACTATGAAAAATGCAGACGCTTTTACTGTGGGAATTGCAGCTAATGTATGTAGCATGGCACTCGAAAGTTGGATCAATTAATACTGTGATACTAACAAATGCAATGCATTTCTTGTATATTATAGAAGTAGTGCAGCACTAAGTTTACTCAATGCCTTCAACTTCAAGTGTAGAGAGGCATTTTATTTTCGCCGTGTTTTCAATTTAAATAAATGTGGATAAATAATAGCTGTAGCGTAGTCCTTTGCTTGTGGCAAACATAAATGTGGATAAATACAGAAAAAATGCCCAAAAAATAAATATGGATAAATACAGACGGAAATGGCAAAAAAATAAATACCATAAAACCGGGAGCCCCAATTATAATGTACAATGAACAACTGTATAATCCTCCGGATGGAGCGACTTGTGATGTGAAGCATGTATGATTAAGTATTATTTTACATTTGAACTCTGTAAGTTAAATAAATGCACAATAAAAATTTTCAAAAAAAGATCTGTGGGATAAGTGGCGGACCCCGTACCTTAGCATGCAGATGGGGATGGTCTACATCTCAGAAGATGCAGTAATCTTGCCTCAGGACCTCCGCTCAGTGAATGAATATATATATATATATATATATATATATATATATATATATATATATATATATATATATAATATTATATGACAAGACATGTGTGCTCACAAACAGCAGCTGCGTTTGTGTTGTGTAAAGGTGCTAGTGCCTGACCAGAGAGAATAACAAGGGGCATTGTTGTTTGACCTTGTCTGTGATATTCAGACTAAATCCCAGGAAAAGGACAGAACACAAAAACATGTGCAGGCTCTGTGTGAAAGTACAACGTGGGACAAAAGCAAGTGGGTTTATATAATAAGGTGTGCAAATGAAAATGAGGCCTACAACATGCACAATTAGGCTAACAAAGGGAAAACTACAAAAGGCCATGCAAGAAACACATGACAAACAGCAAACCCACTAGGTACTACACATGCCTTATTATACATGGGGACAAGTAGACACTTAATAACCTGGCTCTACAGAGCCTTGAAAGATCATACAGGGACCTCACCAGCAGCATTGCGGGGCATAAGTGGGAAGACTACCTCAGGCGAGCACTCCACGTCACTGAATGGAACAAGGCACTGGACTTCCCCCAGCGGGCATCACGCTACGCACACTTCAAAAGCATACAGTTCACAATCCTACACAGGATCTACACAACACCTGAACAGTGTAATCATTATTTTCCCAATGCTCTCCTTAGCTGAACCCGCCGCCATACACTATCGGCGAACTTACAACTCATGCTATGGTCGTGTTCGGCCCTTGCCACATACTGGTCCTCCATCCACAATACTCACCTGAGAGGTCACAGAACTGCCCGACATACAATCCTGGGAAGCTACAGCTCTGGGCATCTTCAAGCGCACCAAACGCACAGCGGTAAGGACACACTTTGCCGGCCTTGCACTTCTCCTAGCCAAGTGAACCCTTACTTTACACTGGAGAGTGCCTCAAGCCCCAGAGATGGCTGCCAGGTGGGGGGCGGTCCGACGATGGGGGAAAGCAGAGAGTGATGCCCTCTGCTACGCGGAGGCCCAGGGGATCCGCAAGCACCCCATTTCCACAGCCTGGGACACGCTCTTAGACAACTCATACAGGTCACCCGTAGCGATGACCTTACCCCATGAATCATCCGCAACGAGACACCGCGAGTGGCCCCCTCAGAGCAGTCACCGGCCATTCTCACATCCTATCATGTCAGTCCCCATCTGCTACTACCACCTACACAGGCCCCTCCCTCATTGTGCACATATGCACAGAACTACCAATCCCCCTGCTGGCCCACTCTAACCCCTGGGTCAGCACCATGCACTCGTTTACGCACCACGCTATGCCACACCCCAGTCTCAACTCGCCGGCCTCCCACTTTAAGCGCAGACCCCCGAAATTACTCCGGCCCTGACCTACTCTCTACCCAGTTATTGCACAGCCACACTCTCCTCAGCGGCTACACTTATTCCCCCATGTGATACATTCCCCATGGACTTATGCCCTCATTATTATAAACTTCTGTTGCCAATGGTCTACACCACATCTTTATTCACTACATGGGGTCTCTGTTGCTGATGTTCTTGTTTATTGAAAATGTTCAATAAAAACACTTTTTTTTTTTTTAGAAGGAACCTGTATGAAAGCCATCAAACTCACTGCTAGCGCAAGATGGAAACAAACGCAACCCAAAGCCATGCCAAAGGAGCCATCTGTTTGTACATAAAGAAACAAATAAAATAATAACCACCACCTCATTCACGATTGGCCCCGGTAAAGGTTCTGCTGTCCCGATGCACACACAAAACCTTTTTTAGCTGAAACGATGTGAATAAAAAAACTAATAGTAAAAATTACTTTTGTGGCGATTTTGGCCTACGCTCTCCCAACTTCATAACTGAAGATTCTAAAAAAAATGCTGCCTCTTTAAAATGTCAGCCACCAAGGCCAGAGAGTCCCTCCACACACAATTCACACTCGTAGCTGTAGGTCACTAAACACCACATCTAGTTCGAAAAAGGCAGGCACCATGAGTAATCGATGAAGGTTATCTGTAAGGTAATTTTATTTCTCCAGTACATTTCTGACAGACAAGCACTGCATGCACAAAAGCCAGGAAACACTGATATTTATTAAGGTTTCCTTTTAGATGGCTGGACATTACATTTGTGGTATTCTTTACTGCAGGAGTAATGGTATTAAGACTTGTGATGCGGGATTCGCTGGTGTGCTTTTGGAGGCAGAAGACATTTGGGGTGGGATTTTGGGTTTTGCTTCTCTCTGTACCCTTGTCTTATTCACCCTTGCCCTTCCTTCCATGAGGCATAAGGCTGTAGGGAACAAGGGTGTTAACGCCACCCCCCATGGCTAGCAGCATGTTTGCTTTCCTGGGGTGGAGGGAGTCGTGTATAAACTCCTACCCAGTCTCACTCCCGGTCCACCTCCACCCCTCAAAAAACTTATCAACTCCGGGTGAAATTAACTCTTTGAATCAATGTTCTTCAAAACAAGTGAGTAGTTTATTTCCTTGAAAGCCTGACGACCGACCTGTGCAGAAATACTCTTCTCCCAACGGTAGTCATCAACTGACATATTTACATAGATAAGCATGAACGTCTAATTACAAAAGAAAACCGTACTTTTCATAGTTGGGGATCTTTTCCTCAGTGGTCAGTTTCTCTCGTTTGACTAATTAGTAACAGCCTACGATTTACTCCCAGGGCAATTCCTCTTTCATTGACTACTCACTCACACATGCCAAACTCTATGGAACATTACAGAGATGAAACCCATACCACACCCTGTGCTGCACAAAATACTTACGATGGGCCTTTGCCGTCACCACCTTATTACCTGGCTGTACCAAGTCATCCGTGAATGAACAATGCTTTCCGTGGACACCCTCTGACACAGGTGAGAGGAGGAGTTTGGGCATGCATTACACAATAAGAAGTAAGGGACTGCCTTGGAGTTCCCACAACAGGTATCCCGCAACTCTTGCTTTAAAAACCTACAACCTTTCATGCTACATTGTGCATACCTCACTCCGACCCAATAAACTGATTTTTCCCTCAAGCAGGTGCAAGTTGCCCACGCTGCCAGGCTACAGGTGCAGGTTTATGACACATGATATGGTCCTGCACAGCCCTACACCATTTCTGGGAGAAATTACACAACATATTATGCCAGGTCACCGATATTCACACATGGGAAGCGTGCGCACTTGGCATTTTCAAACGGCGCAAGCCACACAAAATAGGCTCCCACTTCGCCTCCCAAGAGCTCCTCCGTGCCAAACGCACCCTCACCCTACACTGGCGCTCCACGACAACTCCCCTTCTGTCTGCCTGGTACGGAGCGGTTCATAATAGGGTGCGGCGGAGAAAGGTGCCCTCCAATATAATGAAGTCCGGGGTCTCCACAAGCGACCCATCTCCTCTCTATTGGCTACCCTTCTCTCACAGTTTATACAGAACACTGGGAATGATTATCTCCCTCCCTAATAGCCCTGCATTTATTCCATGCCTGCCATTGCCTACCACTACCCCCTCATCTTCGCTTACTCATAACAAACTACATCACTCCTTCCTCAATGGTAGACCTTGCCTACACAGCCACTGTACCTTTGTCTTAGATTTGTTAGGCAAGACAAATCCCGCTATACCCCCCTCGCACATCTCCCCCTCTATTCCAGGTCTCGCCTATGGGTGAGCTGTCTCTGGCAATTGGGTGGGTGTGGTGAACCGGTGGCAAGGTAGGGGTGTTGAACGGGAGGGCGGATTAATTAATGATAAGTGTGCGCACGCTTAATGGAACATCCCCAAAACAATATATTTTAATTCCAGTGCGAGGATGTTAAAATCATTTTCAGAAGTGACACATACAACCTATAACCTACTAACAGTACACACAGATGTGCATTTAGGCACGTGACCAGTTGGTACACTTTCAAAACATGTAAAAATTTTAACATTAAAAAAAGAAGCAGGAACAGGGGAAAAATTGCCAATGTTAATGCAGTACAATACCATATGAAAGATGATGCAAAACCATTTTTAACAACTTAAGTTATATTTAAAACGCTTAGTGCAATAAAAACCCCTGGCATCACTCGCTGTAATTACATCGGGTAGACGGTCAAAAGATAGTCAAAAGGAAACAGTTGCCTCAGGGAAAGAGTCGGACATTTGATCTAGGTCCTTCGATGAACAGCAATGGCGACGAAATACGAACAAGTATTACAGCCCTGTTTGTAGAAAAGCTCACAGCGAGTGAAAACACAGAGCACTAGTGTCAACTGCTCACATGAAACTGTCCAACTGTTTGAAAAAAAAGTTAACCATAGGTTAAGCAGAGCATTAACCTATTAAAAGTCATGGAAGCAAACATTGCACACGTGTTAGCATTATTTGAATCGTACTGTCCACAATCCCTTCTTTGAAAGCAGCGCGCGCACACACACACACACACACACACACACTCTTGAGCGAGTGTGCCTGTTTTCGTGCGTGCGCCAATGTCTTCCCGTTCCTTTGACTGGTGCTGTTGATTTGGATGAGCGTCTTTATATAGCCATTGCTCGAAATAATTTATTATAAATACTACTACAAACAAAAAAAAACTGAAGGATACCATATTTTTGTTTAAAAAAAAAAATATAGGAGATGGAGCAGTCACTAATTAACAAGCAAAGCAGCAAGACTGCTAGGATGTTAAAATCATTTTCAGAAGCGACGCATATAACCTGCTAACAGTACGCACAGGAGTGCCTTTAGGTACACTTTCTAAACATTTAACATTAAAAAAAGGGAACAGGAACAAGGGAAAAATTGCCAATGCTAATGCAGTACAACACCATATGAGATACTGATGCAAAACCTTCAACAGCTTACATTATAGTTTAAAAGTTCGGTGCAATGAAACCCCCTGGCTTCACACGCTGCAATTACACTGGGGCAGATGGTCAAAAGATAGTCAAAAGATGGTCAAAAGATAGTCAAAAAGAAACAGACGCACTCGTAAAAAAACTGCCTCCGACATTTGTTATGTTAATTTAATTTATAAAGCACACGAATCATCTCGGGCGGGGTATCTCAGCGCAACACAGCAAAATAAGCAGGGGAGTGAACTGATTAGGCCTGAAAGAACACAGTTTTGAGAAGTTTCCTAAAACTGAAATGATCTGGGCATTGGCGTATATGAAGTGGGAGCTTATTCCACAATTGAGGAGCCAGGAAAGAGAACGATCTGCCTCGCAAGCAAGATTTCGTGATACATGGAACAGCCGGCAGAGCTTTAGCACTAGATCTCAAAACTCTACAAGGACGATAATGAACAAGCTGTGCAGAAAGGTAGCTAGGCGCATTACCCTGCAAAGATTTGTGAGTCAGGCAGCAAAACCATGAAGAGGATTCTCTTGCGAACCGGTAGCCAATGAAGCGTGCGCAGAAGAGGGGCAGATACCGTCCTGGCTTGGAGGTGTTTGAATGAGACGTGCTGTCGTATTTTGAACAACTTGCAATTTGCTTAAAGCCGGCTCATTTATAAAAGCCAATTGAGCACTACAATAGTCCAAGCGACTGATGACAAGTGCCTGGACAAGTGTTTTCCTTACTGAATGTTGAAGGGGGGGATGGGGGGGGGGGGGGTTTGAGACTCTCCGTAACAGCCGTAACACGTGAAAGCAAGTGCCAGTAGGTTGCAGCGACCTGTTCTTTCATGGTGAGTGCTTGGTCAAGGCAGATGCCTACATTTCTTACAACCAATTTGGGAGTAGGGGCTAGACCAAGTTCAGAAGGCCACAATTCTGGTGTCCAAAGCTGCTGGGCCTTGCCAAACAGCATGATTTCGGTTTTGTTGGCATTCAGTTGGAAACAATTCTCTGTCATCCACGATGCAATAGCTATCAAATCTGCTGAGAAACTAGCTTAAACATTATTTAGAACTTGATCCAGAGTAAATATCAGATGTCTGTCATTAACATAAGACTGAGGAAGAAGGGGCTTGGCCAAGATGGCGATCGGAGCGGACGCTCTGTGAGGAGCTCCGTACCGGCCCAGGCCCTATAATCCTGAAAATCGAGATCGCTTGCCCAAATAAGCAGGGAGCAGTGAGCCAAGAATTGGGGAGATCGATCGGACCCCTTACAGACGAACACAAATGTTTTTGGTGGAGGTCGCAGCCAATCATGGCAATGGCGATGGCTCGGACGGGACCTGGATCGGCATGGCAGTGACTGCGTGATGCGGTGATCTGCTGGACTGCGGGAGATCTTTGATGTCTGCCGGGAAGTAGGAGGAGCGGAGGGGCACCCACCGGAAAGCTCCGGAGGAAGTGCTGCAGAAGTAGTGAGGGGTGGCTGCGGTGCGGCGACCCGGAGCGGACTGAGTGGTGGAGAGAGGGAACGGCCCAGCCGATAGACAGGGCTCCAGAGATTACCTGGAAAGGTGACGGCGCAGAGGAGCGGGACCCCCGAGAGAACGTGCCCAACTGCGGAGGTGAACCAGGTGACTGAAGCAGAGGTCGGGGCGCCGAGCCGGACTGGGTGTGGCGGAAGCCTGCGGTGCGGGCCGCTGCTTAGGACAGAGCTGAGAGCAGCGAACAGAGTGGTGTGGGGAGAGCAGGCGTGAAGCGGGTCTCTGAGAAGGCACTGAACCCAGGAGCAGCGGTGGGACCGAGTGCTGGTGGGGAGCCCTGGGGACGCTAGGTCCGTACATGTGAAACTGCGCCACACCTCATAAGAGGCAGAGAGCATTGCCAACGAGCAGCAGGAGAGTTGAACAAAAGATCATTAGTAGGGGCTGTCGGACAAGTAACAAAGAGCCAGTTGATCTAAATAACTCACAATAAAGAAAGGCACCAACAAATACAGGAGGGATTGTAGATAACGGCGCGGAGAACACACTCCCCTCACTTGACCGGCTGTAATAGAAGCAACACAAAATATTGTAAGGCAACTGGTAAATTGGGAGTAAGTTCTGCACATGCTATGATCGACATTAATACCCCCACGGAAACGGCATGCATTGTAGGGCATGAACACAGTGACCTGGGATTACATGCAGACCTTATAATGCAGGAGGAGGACAAAGCACAAACAAATAGATAAGTACGACAGATAAGTGCGGCTGCCGCTTTAGTGATCTATACTGGTATGGGACACAGACTTCAAGAGGTATTCTAGGAGGAATCAGTACTACGCCTGCAATAAGGAACATAAAGTACTTCATGACGGACATCGGAAATCTGAAGGTGATATTATATTGGAACCAGCACTATACTAAAACTACAGAGCTAAAGCATTCGGAACCTACTAGGACTGTGTGGGCTGAAGACTGATCCAGTATATATCCACGCACAAAAACAGTATGGGTAAAACGAAACCCAAACAGGGAAGCAGCTCACCAGACAGGGGAGACTCCTCCCAAGCGACAGAAAGAATTAATTTAAATCTAGATAAAATATTGGCGACAATTGCGGACACAAAAGCTACACTGCAATAGGATATAGAAAATTGTCGGTGGGCCTAGGTCTTCTGCAAGCGGAACACCACAAGCTTTTGGACCGGATGAAAGAGGTGGAGCTGGCAGTGGAAGAGCTGGTGCCGTAACAGAAGACCACGATAACCCAACTAAATGACCTTGCTGCCAGGGTGACGACGTTAGAGAAGAGGGCCGAAGATGCAGAAGGCCAAAATCGGCGAAACAATATTAGAGTGGTGGAAATACTAGAAGGAACAGAAGGCACAGGCATGATTTCATATCTTGAAACATGGCTTCGGCAAACAGTGCCACACGACGATCTTTCGAAATTTTTCACACTTGAGAGAGCACACAGAGTCCCTTTGCGGCCCCTAGCAACTGGCCGTCCCCCGCGTCCAGTAGTGGCAAGATTGTTATACTACAGGGACCAGGACGCTATCATACAGCACTCCCGCAATCATGGCCCGTAACAGATTGATAATAACAAAGTGTCTGTGTTTCCAGACTTCACAACAAGGGTCCAGACGCAACGGGCCTCCTTCCTGGAGGTCAAGAAAGCCCTACAGAAAGAAGACCTACAGTATTCGCAGCAATACCCGGCCAAACTCAGATTACAAGTAGATGGTAAAACACATTTTTACGAATCGCCGGAAGCAGTATGGGACTGGTTGGAAATGTACAAAACAGGAGAGCAACCAACAGCCCAGCAGAAACGTAAGAGAGCGGATCCCAAACCGTAGCGAAGGCGACTTAGAAGGTCCACCCGCAGACCAGCAGTGCAGAAACCTACTTTATCGTAAAAGGCACGAGAACGTCGCTCAGCGCTGCAGGCTGTAACCGAGGCCATGTCATATCCCGTGACACAGACAGCTCAGATACTAGAGACTCCATGAAAAGTGATACGCAACCACCAGTGGTAACACCGGGTTCGGTGGACGAACTTATTTGAGACACTGCGGAGAGATAAGTATTGCCCAACGGAATTAAGGGGAGAAATGCAAAAAATTATGTTGGGCGATGGGAGAGTTGCTGAGATAAAGGGTAGGAGATAAAGAACGGGGATTCCTTTTGTGGTTTAAAAGGAGCTGCAACAGAAGACTGACTTTGAACTCTGAATGGGTACCATGTAATACATTTGGAGGGAACTCGGGACAGCTGACATGGTCGCAGCAATATAATTATGTAACCTAGGCAGGGCCGATCAGTCCCACCAAGTGTACTGGCCACACGCCAGCTAGATTGAACCCACAAACTCATGGTGGGAGTCGTCTATTTTTCTTATTTCTATTTACTACTTTGACAAGTTTGGGCGGCAAGCCGTTGTGACACTGCCCAAGGGAGGGGGAGTTATTTGGTTGAAAAGTTTAGTGACTGTCCTGTGGTGGTTCTGTTGGTATGGTGTACGGGAGGGGGGAGGGTTATGGCGGGGAGGGGGGGGGGAAGATGTAAAATCATAATAAGATGGCATCAACCCCTATAGTAAAAATCCTTCAACCGTTTAAAATGCTGACATGGAATGTCCGTTGGCTGGGCTCGCCAGTAAAACGGAGAAAAATACATAACTACATTAACAGACGAGGGGCTCACATTGTCATGATGCAAGAAACTCACTTAACAGCGGAGGCGGGGATTAGATTAAGACGTAAATGGCGAGGACAAATATATGCAACCTCCTACTCCGCATTCTCCAGGGGGGCTTTGATTTGGATACGAGCTGGCATCCCATTCCGGATGCAGAGCTCGACAGTGGATCCAGAAGGGAGATTCGTTTTTGTGAGAGGTAGACTACTTGGGCGGGATATGGTTTTGGGTAGTATCAATGCCCCGAACTACGATCAACTACCTTTTTTTAAGAGAATGTCTGCATTCCTTTCCCCCTTCAGTGGGATCGAGATGCTTCTGGGTGGGGACTTCAATTGTGTAGCTAACATAGACCTGGAACGTTCCACACCCCTATTACATGGCACAGTGGCCACCAAACTAGCCCGGGGATTTCAGAATTGGCGGACAGGGGAAATTTGAGGATATTGGGAGATTACAACATGGACAGACACGGGACTATTCTTATTACTCGCACCTATATAACTTGCATACATGACTGGATCTGTACATATGTGCAGACACAATGACATGCAGGGTGACACATTTGGAATACTTAGGACGCACATTTTCTGATCATAACCCTCTCCTCCTTTGCTATCAACCGTTAATGGAACCCACAGCCATACCGACTTGCTAACTAATGGTCTTTTTAAACAAATACTAGAAGACAAGACTGTGGAATATTTCTGACATAATCAGGACTCGACCACATCTAGAGCCATAGAGTGGGAGGCATATAAGGTGGTAATGAGGGGCCATTGTTTGGGTGCCAAGGTGGGATTGAGAAGGGATTTGCAGAAGGAAATAACACGGCTAGAATCATTGTTGTATGAGCAGGGGCGTGAACTATCAGAGGATGCGGACACACATATACAATTAGGGAGATACCAGTCGAGAATACAATAGGGCGCATGAACGCTTGAAAGTATTAGATGTATGGGAGTACATGAAGAGGGGGGTAAGGCTGGCAGACTACTGGCGTGGTTAGTTCAACCGGAATGCAGAGGCACACCTATAACACACATTATGTCTGACACAGGGGAAATGTTATACCTTCCCAACTGCGTTAATGATGAGTTTTATACTCATAAAACGTTATATAGATCTCCACCAGATCTTCAGATGACTGACCTAGAGGCCTTTTTGGCTCCACTGCCAGTACAGGTTCTGGATCCAGGACTGAAGTGGGACTTGGGGGGAGCCTGTGACAGCTCATGAAGTGCGAGAGGCTATTCAGGTGTTGGCGGCTGGAAAGACACCGGGACCAGATGGATTGCCGGCAGAATTCTACAAACAAATGACACAGTTGTTAACACCCAAATTAGTACCACTGTATGCGGAGGCGTGGCAGAATAACTTGCTACCGGCTTCCACGAGAGAATCATTGGTGATACCCCTCCCAAAGACAAAAACAGTGGGAGCAAGGGTGTCCGAGTTCTGGCCCCTATCGATGTTAAACATCGATTTCAAAATACTGAGTAAGGTATTGGCACGGCAGATATTGCCGCATATGACATCACTCATAGAGATCAGAATGAGTTTATACCCTCTAGGGCCACGTCGGCTAATATCAGATGACTTTTTCATATACTGCATCATCCCGATAGAGTGCATTACCCTGAGGTTTTGATAATGTCGGTGGACCTGGAAAAGGCTTTTGATTCAGTGAGATGGGATTTTTTATGTGCTACAATGACCAAAATGGGGCTGTGAGAGAACGGGGTGAAATGGGTCAATATATTATATTCGGGTCCTACTGCACGGGTTAAAACCGGAGGGGTGATATTAGGGCCACATGAGATTTTTAGGGGCACCAGGCAGGGATGCCCATTGTCTCCCCTCCGGTTTGCCCTCGCGATTGAGCCCTTGGCAGAGCGGTTCCGACAGATAAGCAGGTCGCACGGAATACTGCTGGGAGATCAGAGCACACTGTCTCACTGTATGCAGACAATATTTAGTTATATCTTGGACAGGGGAAGAGAGGCGTGACAAAAGCGGTGGAGCTCTTAAATAATTATGCAGCCTTAACGAGACTAAAATTGAATAAGACCAAGACTTATGTCTTCCCAGTACTTGAGGGAATTGAATGCCCGGCTGATCTTCCTATGGGTTTGAACTGGGCCCCCAGATCTTTTAAATATCTGGGAATTCAGATATATCATGGCCTAGCAAACCTAAAAGTGGGTAATTTAGGCCAGATACTAAGGTCATTTGGGACGATAATACCCTTCTGGCGCTCGTTAAAACTGCCCACGATGGCTAGAGTGGCGCGGACTAAAATGATTATGCTCCCACGTTTGCTTTACTATATTGTAAACCTGACTATTAAAATATCAGCAACTTGGTTTGGTAAACTGAATGGGAAGGTACGCGAATTGATTTGGGTTGGTGGACGTAATAAGGTTTCACTTGCTATTTTACAGAGAGCTCCGGAGGAGGGAGGTTTGGGAGTCCCTGATTTTGAGCTATATTACCTCACTGGACAATTGCAGTGGCTAACTAGACCGGTGGACGGACGTGAATTGGAGCTTATGTCGAATAGGTCTTATAAATCAGCCCAGAGACGACTCATAAACCCGAAAATAGAGGCTCCGTATTCAGGAGTGCTCCTGCAGTCTACTGTTGGAAGAGGTGTCAGAGGCGTGTGGCAGGGCAACTATTGTATGCTCCGGTACTGCCATTAATGGGGATCCCGTGTGGGATACCGCCAGCTCTCCTCTCAGAGTCCCAACTGGTGTGCTGGACTGAGGCTGGCGCCAGGACAGTGGGCAACCTGTATCAAGATCAGGAGCTGATCCTGCTAAAAGAATTCCTGGATCAGTACGGGCTACGGGGGGGGGCAATTTCTTACATACCATTCGTTAGTGAAGGCATTCAAAGAACTGTGGGGTACAATCCAGAGGGAACCACAAACAAATGATATATTGCAGGTCTTAACCACGCTCGGTTCTGCGAGTCACCTAGTAAAATGGCATTAAAGAGCTCTGATTGGGATGGTAAGGGTACCGCTGGAAAAGATTAGGGCTAAGTTGAATGATGCGCTGGGGAAGATCTTAGAGGATAGAGAGTGGTCTGGGATACTCCAAAGTGCAAAGAAAATTTCTAGAAGCGCAGCCTTGAAGCTCATTTAATTTAATTACATACATATGGCCTACCTCATCCTGCATCGACAATGTAATATGTGGAGGAGTGGCACAAAAATGCCCCAGATGTGGACAGCAGGATGTCAAGTTTATACATATGACTTGGAGTTGTGTAGTAGTACATGAATACTGGGACCCTGTGTTGACCCAACTAAACATGACTTTGGCTAGAAATCTCCCAAACACCATAGGAGTATGCCTGCTGGGTCTTTTTCCGAGACCAAAGGCAAAAAAGGTGGGCTCACGATTTGTGGACCTGGCACTTGTATTAGCACGTAGACGGGTGGCCATGGCTTGGAAGGCGACAAAGGGCCCCAAAGTGGCGGTTTGGGCGCAAGATATAGATTGCTGGGCAAAAACGGAGTGAAGAGCAATACAACAAGAAGAGAAGAGAGGTATCAGGCAACGCCCTATTGCAGAATTATGGACCGAAATAATGAGGGCTTGGTACACTAGGACAGAGACTGACACTGAGGATGAGACTTACAGAGTGAATACAGGAATAGATACTGACTCAAGTATAGTGGATATGTGAGGGTGTAGGCAACAATAACATGCAGGGACAAAAAGGAAGGGGTGGGTTCTTGAAGGAGATCCTCCCCTCCGTACCATAACACATCAAGTGGCCCTCCTATAGTATTGATGCAGCTGAACTAAACACCACGGGACATCACCCAATTGGTTTTTATTCCAGTTGTAGGGATATGTTACAGTTATTTTAACATAGCAGATAGAAGATTCATATCAGACACATAGATAGAACGGGGACACCCCTGGGCGTAAGACAAGATCGAAGGGAACAGAGATCACAACGTCTGTAGGAAGAGAAATATTAAGGTGAAAATGAGTACTGGAATGAATACAGATCTGAACTGTGATGGCATATAAAATAATTGCAACATAGAAAGTAACCCAAATGTGCAAACTGGACATAAAGTTGAATTCCATGAAAAATAGGATATACGTGACATATTATGCAACTGATTGTGAATGTAAAGATGATTACGAAACTGCTAATAAAAACATGTTTTTTTTAAAAAGACTGAGGAAGAAAGCCAAACTTTTTGGCAAGGTTGGTAAAGGGAGCCACATATATGTTGAAAAGTGTGGGGCTTAGACATGAGCCCAGAGGCATCCCTTTATCCAATTTCATGGTACGCAAATTATAAGCTCCCAAAGTAATCGTTTAAGCGCGGTCAGTTAAAAAGTCCTTGAACCATGATAATACCGTCCCATGGATTCCTACCTCCTGCAATCTTAGCAACATTCTAGATAGAGAAACATTACTGAATGCTGCAGAGAGATCCAACAGAACAAGAAGTGAGGGGATGTTGTTGTCAAGAGAATATCAAATGTGGTCTGTCAGCGCAACCAAAGTGATCTCGGTGCTATGTAAGGGTCTAAAACCCAATTGGGACGAGTCCAGCAGCATATTTGTTTCAAGGTATTCCATAAGTTGGATATTGATTTGACTCTCCAACAGTTTGCCCAAAAACGGAAGAAGTGAAATGGGTCTATAGTTAGTATGCTCCAGAGGAGGCAAATTAGGCGTTATTTGAATGGGGGTAACTAGTGCTGCTTTCCAAGCTGAGGGAAATTTGCCAGAGGAGATTTGATAGATTAAATAAAGAAAGGACAGAGAGACGGTTATGTAAACTGGACAAATATCCAAGGGAGACCCTGATTTAGCCATTGCTAATGCATTCTGGATAGACTCCGGCAGCAATGGCTTGAATTCGTTTAAAATGGGACTATTGGTAATGTACGGCGAACAAAGCTTGAGCTCCTCATTGGCTTGCTCAATTATATTAGGGAAATTCTGAAACATTTTATTTATTTTACCTTCAAAATGAGGGAAATTCTGATGTCATTGATTTTACACTCAAAATTTGATCTCGGTCTTTAAATGAGGAGCAAATGTGAGGAGATAAGACCAAGATTAACACCCCTGTTAACAGAAAAGCTTGTAGCTGCTCAAAACATTGTGTTAAGTGGTCTTTCCAAATTTATTTTAAAAAAATTGCTGAGGCATTAACTAAAATAAGACAAGTGGAAGGCTACAAGTAATAGGGCGCTGATCCATAGGAGTGAACAACCGAAGAAACGGAGGAACAAAGAAGAAAGATTAACCACTTGGAAGCAAGGATTTTTAAAGGACACTGAAAGAGACAAATAAAAAGCAACGGGCGGGCTGCAAGCCCACAAAGTATATACAACATGCCTCGAAGAGACAGCTAGGCTCGACCTAAAAACAACTAGGGCAATTAAGTATTTCTTTAAACTAGGTGCACATTACTACAGGCCTTCCAGTCTCAGCTCTTGTCCAGTCTCACTGCCAGTCCACTCCCACACCTCCAAATACTGAACCCCTCCCGGTGAAGTTAAGTCTAGCTGTTTGGGCCTTTTTGGGCAGAGCAGGGTCTAAGGCCATTTAACCATTCCAGATTTCCAACTTTGTAGTATACTTCAGTCTCCATATCCTGCCCTTCTTTTTTGTCTTAACAAAATGCTCTTCTGCCGTAGGAGTTCTCAGCCTCTCCACAGAAGGATCATAGACAGCTACTGGGGAGTTTTAATAATCTGTCTACCCTCATCAGCTCATACCTTGTGCCCTATTGGCTTTACACTACTGAACAAGCTAACTATACCACTTGTTATCACCTAGGTTCACTTCTGTTTTGCATATTCCTGTATTCTTAAGACAGTGCATTACCTGCTCCTAAGTTGACCCTGTAGGCTCACTACTATGGTGTCAATTTAATAATCCTTGGCTATGTCCTAGCCATACTGTGGTGTCTACTTTCCAAAGCCCCTGGTTTGCCCTAAGACACCAGTTGTTGACATCACAGACTCAAATCTGCAGCAGACATCTTTGAATATTTTGAGGGCTGTGACTTAGCTGCTTTTGGGGTAAAGCCTGCATCTGTCGCTCCAGACTAAAATCATGAATTTCTCAATTGAAACCATCAGTCTTTGTCCTATCTTTTTCAAGCTGCCTTTGGTAGAGGAGCTTCCATTTCTCCACAGTAAAGAGCATCATTTAGTATCTAAAAGTGAAACCCCTACGGTCTAAAAAAAACCTCAAGCTAAAAGAAACACCCAGAATAGTAACCCAGTAACATGTAAGTGGTCCAAGTAGATATTTGTCTGCTTCATTATATCTTATTACCTTTCCTAAACCATGACTGGAATCAGAATCTTAATTAACTAATAATCCTAGTTGAGCTTCCGCAGCTACAGAGTTAAACACTTCTTGTTTTACATGTCTAGATCCAACCCACAACAAAGATCCAAATCAGGAAATCCACATTTTCTGCACAGTCAGCCCAGTTTGTGTGCCTTTTGCTGGACTCTATATTTTTTCTGACTTTAAAACTTTGTGCACTTTACCCCTGCTAACCAGTGGTAAAGTGTTTGTTCTCACCATTTAAACATGGTTGAATTGGCCTTTTCCTAACTGGGGAAAATTTAACTTGCCTTCAAGTCGGTAGTATATGGTGAAGTAAGTGCTCCTAGGGCTTAGAAGTTACATGCCAGTAGTGGCCAGCAGCACCTATTGTACCAACAACTACAGTAGCAGGACAGACATGATTTCAGGCCTACCCTGTGTAACCGGACGGCTGCAGTGTAAACCCTGCACCTCGACCTGCCAAAATACCCCTTTTTTGACAGAAGAAAATGTACATAGTATTTAAAAGTGGGGTATGTAGAAAATTAATATTTTCATGTTCCCACAGTGACAAGGCCCAAAAAGCAGTTTTAATTAGGACTGGCATTGCTGTCCTATTTAGAAAACCAGAGTACACAAGCTAGGAAATTAATTAAACAACTTTTTTTAAGTTATTAAAAATCCGATTCAATATTAAGGAAAAGTAACTTTCAGAAAGTTCCCCTTTACTTGGCTGAACTATCAAAAAAACTATTTAGCATAAGCCTCTGCTCAGTATTCAATAGCTATGAAATCCCTCCCAGAAGCAAATAATAGGCTGACCAGAATTGAACTTCACAGAATATTGAGAGTAAAGGCTGTGGGCCTCGGGTTGACAGCACAGTGTCAAATTCTGCTTCGCACTTATGTTGAGCCACATGTAACACTTGGGGTGCATTTGAAAGTGAGAGAACAGAATACCAAGCCAATTCTTGTGGATCCCTTACCTGGATGCTGAAGGACTCTTCTTTTGTCCTACAAGACTTCAATCTCTGGGTTTGTTCAAGGCAAGTGCCTGCCTCAAACTGGATTTTAGTGTTTAATGTGGAAGGCACTAGGATTACGATACAATACTCCTCCACTCCTCACCCCCCCTCCCTCATCCCTCCTCCCCCCCGGCCCTCTGAGCCCAAGTTTAGTGTGATCGAAGACTTCCCCCATCTAGAAAATGCCCTGACATTGCATGTTGGACCTGTCTGCAAAAAGGAAAACAAGAACTACTGAAAAAGTGGGTAAAGTTGGCTCTGGGATATTTTACCTCGTTAATTAGGAAGTGGCATGCGTAACCTCCCCCCACCCATTAATTAGTGCCAGGCACAATTGTGGCATCCCCAGGCACCCTCTTCAGAACTCTTTTTGGACCTGCAGGAGATCAGAAGAGGACTTGACCTGCTGTCTGTAACCGAAGGGAGCTCTGAATGACTAGACCTGCTCCATCCAGTACCAAGGACAAAGAAGAGGACTCGAAGGATCAGGTGGCTGACATTCTGTGGGGCTACAGGGAGGAAACAAGCTGCAAGAGGTCTTTTCCTAGAAGTAACCAGTGACACCTGGACTGAGCTCTGCTTAACACACCAAGTACCTAACCCGGAGGTCCTCGCGTCTTAGAAATGTACTCCTGTAGTTGGTTGGGACTTTGCATTGAGGCAGATCTACCGTAACCATTGACTATCATTGACATTTTGTGCTTTTTGGCACTGTTTTTACTTAAAACTTTAACAATTCATTTCTCCAGTTTCCTTTATTGGATTTTTGTCATTTTGCTGTTCATTTTGTTTCTTCCATTTTATTCTTTTTTTCTAATTTGGTTTGGGATTTTTATGGTTTTACATTTTAATTTTATTACTGTTTTGTTACTGTATAAATACTTTACACATTGGCATAATTTAAACCGGTCTGCTCTGTGCCACAGCTATCAGGGGGTTGAGCTCAGGTTAATTTAGCGACTGAAGGTTCACCCGGACAAGGGTTGTGATTATTGCTTGACATACCCCAAATAATCCAGTTTCTTACACTACTCCTCCTACCTTGAAACACATCAACCATCCTGATGCATACCCATTACTTCCTCTACCCATACATCTGGCATCAACTTTATTCTCTCCTATAAATCTCACATTAGTCTGCATACTTCAATTACTGCTTAGACAAATCTGAATTGCTCATAACCAAATGCTCACTGAACATAATTCAAATGACTTTCACTCAACCCACACAACTAAGTATACCCTTGATCAAATTTATGCCTCTCAGAATGTCATTTCATCAGTAATATTACATGACCTGGATTGATTTAGGCATAATTCAGTTGATCTGCCACCTACCATAACCCTCAGTGAAGTCTACAGTTATTACAGCTATTTTATCATGTAAAGAACCTGCACTCATATTCTACCGCTTCGTATCCAAGAACCTAATAATCTATGCTCAAAAACTCCAACACAGAGAGACATCAGTCCTTGACAACATTATCCCAACTATGACCACCAAAACGTCCCATCAACACTGTAAAAACAGCTAGAATAGATGAAAACAGACCTGAAATATCTCAAATCTAACACATCTTTGGAAAGACATTGGAAAAAGACAAAATAAAAAATAAAATAAGATAGCAATGCCGTATAACTCTAGAGCCTATAAATTTTATAGAGCCAAAAAGGCATAACGACTCCAGTCTGATCTATAAAGCTACATGCCCAACTAGGGATCGTGAAAGTAATCAAATTCCTGAACCTGAATGCTCAACCTCAAAAACCAACTTTACAAATGTGCGACTGCTTAGATGACCACGTAATCTCAAAAGCCAAGACCTGGAAAGATATATTGAGAAAAGAAAACAATGAGAACTTACAGCTTATCTCACACGTCCTTGAACTCTTTACCCCTTTCTCAAATGAGATTACTCACTTTTAAAACGTTATCTACTGATGACTTGGCCAGTTTCACAAAAACGTGTTGCGCATCAGCTCATTTATCCAAGGATATCCTCATCAATAGCTCAGCTATCATCCTTGCCAGAGCCCACATCAACAGTTCCAGGTAATGTGGCCTGTTCACGGAAGAACTAAAAACTGCCAACATTGACCAATTCTACAAGAGAACCATGACACCTAGACAGACACTTGCCTGATTATAGCTTAATTTTCAATGGCCCTCATTACAAATCAACTGAAATAGTTGCCTGCTGTCAACTATCATCAACATATATGAAAATAATTTTCTTGCTGATATCCAAACAATATTCTGCTCTGGTGAGAGCAGAGACATGCAGTTACTGCATTCTGGAAAGGCCTCAACATCACAGTCAACTCAAATGGAGTGCTGGCCCTTCTGCAAATGGATCTTTCTACCACTGTTGATACGTTTCATTTTCCTACGCTACTCCAACCACTTAAATCTACAAGGCATCGTCCGTTGTTGGCTTGCCTCATTCCTCACTAACATATGTTGCCGTTCTGTTTCTGCCTTACTTCTGCTCAGAGTCGTTTTTCTCTACTGCCAGGGCTCAAAGCTCCACCATAACCTTCCTTTATCGGCTACAGTACACTGCTACCAGAGCTGATATCTTCCTTTAACTTCAATTGTGTTGATGACGTACAAATTCTACTAAAATTTCAGAATACATACAAGCTTGATTCCTATGTCACTCGCCAATGCCTTCTAGCGGCTGACCACTGGACGCAAATTAATAACTCCAAACAAAGCACATCCAAAAACCACAATATTAGGCTGTAGCAATGGACCACCTATTCACCATCTGGCAAATAAAAAAAGATCCCATGTCTTCATCTATCACTCCAAGTACGTAATCTAAGCTTGATCATGCAAATGGAAATCTCCATGATTAAGTGAATCAAGTTGCAAAGGGATCCTAGTGCATGATCATACGCAAGGCAAGGTTCCCCTTATCCAAATTTCCTCCCCGCCCCCCAAGAGTACAGGCCACGTATAAGCCACAATCAACTTTTGTACTCTGGCTGGAATTTGATGTGGGTATACACAACTCAAGCATCCCTCAAGTGAAGTGGAAGCCACAGAGTATTCAGAACAATGTAACGAGGCAACATGTGAACTTTAATGTCAAGTACTGCATATTACCTGCACTTCAGCCTCTGCACTGTCTGCCCTAGACATAGAATTTTCAAACAAATGTACAAAGCTATTTGTTCATTCATGGCTCAGGTCCCCAGTCCCATTAGCAAAAACTCTATACCTACCACTAATATAAGTTTACTCGATCTATGATGGCTCCAATCCCGACAGTTTTGCCTTTAATAAATCTTGCACTGGCCGAAACAATTACTTAGTTGAAATGGTTATGGTATGGTATGGTACTCACTCCTGGCAAGAATGAGAATTCCAGAGAACCTTAAAAACCTGGCTGTGCCCGTATACATAAATGTAATCCTTTAATTGAACTATAAATAAAAGAAAATGTACCTACATGTGCAAATTTTTCTTTTCTTACATTCTTCGTCAACACCTCATGCTCAACGACTCACCATGTTTAAAGCAGGTCTGCAAACCTCGGGCACCTCATTTTGCATCTCCCATATATGTCTAACTTCACCCAAATCCGTGTTGAACACTGCAGTGCAAAAGGGTGCAGAGGATCGTAATGCAAATCAGAGCACTTTGTGATTCGTTTAAAGTTTGATGCACTGTAGAAATGCTACAACGAAACACAATCGAGACATTTTGATTGTGTGAAGTTTCTTCACCTGAAGAATGGGGTTTAGGTAAAATAAAAAAATAAAATCTGGAGGACTATTATGGGGTGTAAATGAAATTATTCAGGTACCTTGATAATGAAGGAATGCCTCATCCAAATGTCAACCTTGTCTTTTGGAGGAACGTTTATGGGCATTCTGATGAGATGATTTGAACCTTGCCTTTCCTTTGAGAAGATTCCTTCGAGCAGATAGGGCCCCCCCCCCTCAAGAAGGCAGCATCCAGGTTAGTAAGTCTATATAACAGAAGCCAGAAACTCTAAAGGTTTATGCAGGAGTGAAACCAAGATAACATTCAAATCTCACTGAGGCAGGATTCTTAAAAAGAGGATGAAGATGACTAAAATGTGCTCATTACCTATTCCTTGAGCACTCTACTTCAGAAGGGGTTTGGAAAAAAAATCTATAAGGCTTGCAGGAATCTACCTTACTTGCTGAAGTGACTAAGAAAGAAGTTCATGCAGAGGCTTTAGGGAATATTAATACTTCTCCAAACCCTAGAAATAATGGTTTAGCCATTTACTTTTGTATTGCTTCCCTGCAGATTCCTTTCTAGCCGCACAGATGGAGGCTAGGTTTACACATAATATGCCCAGTTGGGGGTACAGGCAACTTCAAGACCCAGGATCTCAGGTTCAACAATGTTAGGGAGGTATAATGGACATTTGAACCCTAGGGGAACATTAGAAAAGCAAGGATTCTGTAAACCACAGTGGGCAAGGCCAAAATGAGGCTATTAGTATTAACCTGGAGATGAGTACCCCTTGAATTTCCAAATGGGTTAAACTAGTGGAAACTATAGGAGTGCTGGGGGGGCGGAGGGGGGTGGGGGTGGAGGGAGGGGTACAAACATTTCAATAAGCTGCTCAAAATCATATTGGGCCCAATTACATGTAGTGCAGATTTCTGTGCTGGGAAATTGTGTGGCAGAAATAATGTTTGTAGCTAGCATCCCAGCACATAAGTACGACTGCTACAAGTTAATGCCTACAGAATGGGGAATAACTGTGCAGACGTCTTTTCAAGGTGAAATTCTGGACTGGGTTCTTTCCCTCTACCCGGAGCTGAATTAAATATTTCACAGCTTTCCCTCAAGAATCTCAGGAGTTGAAAGCACTACAGGTGGTTCTAAAAGGTGCGAAAGTAGAGGGCTGATCACTGGATTATATAATGCTTCCCAAAGGGAAAATGAAGGTCTGATTCCTCCTCGTTAGATAAATGGAACAAAGTCCTTGTGGTCCCTCTGTCCCCAGAAAACTGGGAGGCCTGCTGTAAATTGACTGGGCGTCTGACTGCTAATTGTAATCTCCGCATTATCCACTTTAAGTATCTGCATCAAATATATTACACCCCAGCACAACTGTTGAAATTTGGCTTGCGGGAGGATGCAAGATGTCCCAGATGTCGGCAGGATGGAGGTGATTTTATACACCGGGCGTGGGGTTGCCCTGCTATATTTAGCTTCTGGCAGAGGGTGGTTAAGGTACTCACAGACATGACACTTGATAAAATTGAATGCACGCCAGAGATGTGTTTGTTGGGGCTTCTAAAAATGGTTAAACCGTGTAATCGACGCATTGTGGCAATATCTACCTTGTTTGCCAAATGCGCTGTTGCAATGTATTGGACCACTAAGGCGGTACCCACCTTGGTAAAGTGGATTAGAGACCTTATGTTTTGCAAAGAACAAATGGACGCATATGCGGAGGAACTCCCAGCGGCTTCTAGGCATAAGGCCTTTTGAGCGCCACTCACTACGTACCTGTTAGAGCACCCGGACATGGCATAAGTTACTGTGGTAAATTTGGTTACATGGGATGTATGCGGTCTGTAAGATCGAATAGTTTCACTGCTATTAATTGGGTTACAAGTGGTATATTGTCCTTATCTGATCTGCCTTTTGTTTATTGGGACAAGGTGGGTGAGGGCTGGTTGGGGATAAAGAATGCTGCACATCATGTGATTTTCTATATTTGTTAGGTAGTGTGGGCTTAGACACACGCTACTGGATGTACCTTGCAGTTCAATAAACAAGGTTAAAAAAAAAATATATCTATATTTCACTGATCACCCTTATGTGCAGGGGTGTGGAACTACGATAGCCCGATGCCCAGTACATATTGTTTGGGGTCAAGGACAACTAGTTTCATGTTTATTTTTCCTCTGGACAAACAGGCTCAACCCCCTGCAGCACAAACCCTTTGGCTGCCAATTTACAGTAGCACATTATGGAGCAGGGATGGGAATTGTCTGTAGTTGAGGTAATATCTGTGCGTATATGTTAATGCTGCTCGAACTTGCACTTATGGTTCATTAATACAAAGCCTTTATTATTAGGGTGAGCATTCTAAATAAATGTTGTATACTTGGAGGGCACTACTGACAGTGTTTCCAGTACAAAAAATGTGTACACAAATTCGCAAACTTTAACAATTGAGGCTATGTATAATGCTCACAGAATTCTCTCTGAATAGATGCAAATATCTGCAGACGCTTGAAAGCAAGGTCGATTCTTTGCTTTCAAAATAAAA
The DNA here is from genome assembly GCA_963921515.1 of Calotriton arnoldi. Lineage (NCBI taxonomy): Eukaryota > Metazoa > Chordata > Amphibia > Caudata > Salamandridae > Calotriton > Calotriton arnoldi. The sequence goes on along the minus strand of CAWUFW010000014.1, from coordinate 3,494,767 downwards.
CAGGTTCACAAAAAAATGCAACAAGGAAAAAAAAGGTTATGATAAACTACTGTGAAATTTGAGGTACCATTTCTTTGAAGCATCATTTAATAAAATGTGTAGATGTATGCTAATATTTCCAAAAATATTCATAATGGAAAGTTAGTGCAACCAGTTTCAACTAGATTATGGGAAACATGAAAATAAACAAGCATTGGGAAAGCCAATAGGTCGACATTGGTGGTCAGTCTTTTGGTTCTCCACGACGCAGGACCAGAATATCTGAAACACTGTCTCGCTTTCCACACACCTGCCAGACAACTCTGCTCGGCCCAACTCGCCCTGGCCTCCGTTCCACGGCTCCACAAGACCAGAACTGGAGGAAGATCCTTCATCTCGCCGCCAAGACCTGGCCACTCCACCTCAGGCGATCCGCGTCGTTGACTCAATTAAGGAAGGACCTCAAGACCTGGCTCTTCGACAACCTCCAAACCCAGACGGATCAGCAGAGTCCACCCCCCGCCCCTTCAGCGCCTTGAGAACCTCATGGGCGAGTAGCCACGCTATACAAACCCCTGATTGATTAGTTGGTTGGTTGTCAATGCGTATCTTGTTTTGACATGGCTTTCGTAAAGCTTTATTATTGTGGGAGCTGCTGAGCCCTCACTATTGTAATAAACATTGGCAAAAATACCTTTTGGTCTCAAAAAGCACACATTGCCATAGTAGTTCCTGGCACTGTACAAAACTACTTTGTGTGCTGATATGCTCCTTGTGAAAGAGCATATTGCGATCATTCTCAATGAAGCCAACCGATAGATGGAGAGAGAGAGAGAGAGAGAGAGAGAGAGAGAGATAGAATTTTAATAAAAACAAAAGATCTTGGTCAACGCCAGGCCTAATTATGGGCCCAATTCAGAAAGAAAGTCACAAAAGTGCTTCCATGTATATGTCTTTGATTAGTGCAGATTTACGTATTTCATGAATTCACAATAATTTACAGAAGTAGACCAGGAAATCGTACTCCTACGAAATATTTTTGAACTGTATTTTAGCACGAGCAAATATCCATGTGTAGATTTGCTTGTGCGAAAATCTGTTGAGCGTTTACAAGTTCACTTACCCTCCAACCTCTGTGTTCCCAACCCTGAAAGAAGTTTTACTTCCGACCCTTGTCAGGAGTAAATTTCCAACCTTTCTCAGTATGGGAAAAGACTAGAGACGAACTGGTGAAAACCCTTAAAACGTGCAAGTTAGTAGGTTTGCACAGACTCAAAAGGGCATTCCAACCCTGGAACTATTGCTTACCGCTACCTCCAGCCACAGTATGTAGATTTGCAAAAAGGTGGCAAAATAAGGAAATTGCTAGTATTCAAGCCCTACTATAGTATAAGCCCTGGCATAACCAGAGAGGTTATTATCAGAGCTCTAATATAATGAGATTGCTGCCATAATGTGTGGCCACACTAAATGGCACCAAAGGGAAAAGTAGATATTTTTACAGGACAAGTAGATTTGTGAAACAACCTCTCCCATCGACAAGTAGATATTTTATTAAATTCCACACCCCTGTATGAGCTTTGTAATTTCTGTGAAACACCTTGGATACAGACTACTGCAGGGGGAGGGGCTGTCCACGCTGCAAAGGATTAGTATACAAAGAAAGTCTCCACTCCTTACAATGGGTGAGAACAGAACAGAAGGATTCAGGCTCAAGAAAAAATTCAAAGAAGCAGTGGATGGAGCACAGTCCAGGTATCCATTACTTTCGACTCACTGAATGAAAATGATTCACAGAATACAGGAGTTCCTGTTAACTTGCAGAATCAGGAGAACCTGTGTTCAAAATTTGCTGTTTAAGTGGAGAAATGCAAACTTATTTATGCACACTGGGTAAAACAATAGGTTCTGGAGCATCCCTGCTACATTAGGAGCAGGGATAAAATCTGAATCTGGCACTTGTGTGGAATAATGTCTCAGTTTTGTAGCCAGATTATTCAGAAACTGGACAGAAAATACCAGCTGCTTCTATGATTTTATTTAAACAGCCGAATCAGGCCGTAACACACCTTCTGCCAAGGAAGAGTGGAGAAGTACAAATGTCCTAGCTTCTGGGGGATAAAGGTTAAGGCTTGGGAACACCATTACAAAGAATCCTCAAGAGCAAATACTCAAAATAAACAGCACAACACATTTAGCCTCACCAAAGTAAATGAGCTTTCTTTGTTGTAGAGAAAGTTTTGGGTTGGGCTAAAGGTAAGCAATAAGCCAAAGAAAAGGCTAAGGGCTTGTGTTAGCACAAAGGATAGGTTTAGCGTTGGGGTCAATTTGCGTTAGGGAAAATACCAGGGTTAGGGGCTAGGAAAAAAAATAACACTATGGGTAATAAGTAGGGGAAGGGACAGCGTCTGAGTTGGTCTTAAAGAAAAATTAGAAAAGCAATTCAAGCTAGTGAATAGTTTTGGGTTGGAATAAGAAAGATAAAAAACAGTATTGTGGAGGTCATGAGCAGGAGGGCATTCACCGTCACAGAAGAAGTTCATAAAAATAACTGGAAGATTCGCATTACTGATTCACCGTCTTGATTCTTTGTCACATGTTCTTTTCATGAAATAGATCTACATCGAGAGGGGCTGAAAAAGGCAGCATTAACAGTGTGCTCAAAAACATTAAACATCACTCATCTGTACACTTATGATGAAAGGCTGACTTATTGCTCTTATCAATGCAGATGCTCTGAAAGCAAATATTTGCCAGTTCAGGTCCACTAAAGAAATGGAAATCTGTACAGCTAAGCACTCAAACAATTAAAAAGGGCTAATCAGACCTGAATTTTAAAGGATCAGTCAAGCCGATAAATATCTATTTCAGCATTCCCAAACTGTGGGTCGCAAGCTGATTTTTGGTGGGTTGCAAAAGTCCTGGTCTATATGCAAGTAGTATTTAAAATGATTACCCTGGTTTGTGCACCAATGCAAAGATACTGCAGTCCGGCTGTAAAACAAACCCTCGTAAGTATTCCCAAACTAGGCTTAGGGTGAACCTTCCAGTATTCGTTGCTGTGGTTTGATTACTTCATGAAGAACATTTCAACAGAGGACGTGCCCACAATGCGTACGCATAGACAAAAATCTCACTTGAGTAGGACTTTCACACAAAAATAGAGAAATATGGATGTGCCCCAATGGCAAGAGCTGCCCACTTGGATCTGGGGAATCAGGTTGAGCATTTGTTTTCTGGGAAAATCACCTAATCTTGCATGCTTAAAATAAAATAGCTCCAATCTGGTGCCCATGTAAAGCACTCCAATGCCCTTGAGTCGGGTTTGCGCTATATGAAGCTGCATTATAATTTTATATATATATTCATTCACAGAAAAAAACAACGGTTAAAGTAACGTTATAATTAGGCGAATGTCAGTGATAACATTAACATCTTGAACTAAAGAAAAAAAATTTAAACACAGAAATTCACAAATTACAGTTAGCTGCGCTAGCTATAACTTGCGCCCCCACCATGCACTGCCTATGACATCACTCATGACATGTTCCGTAACATCAATGATGACATGTTCTATGACATCACTCATGACATCATCCAATGAGTGGGAGGACTTTTGGGAAGAAACCTTGAGTGAGGGAGGTATTGACAATAGTAAGTACGGGTAAGAGAGCATCCCAGAGAGAGTTTTGATGAAGGACAATGTTAAAGACCTCATTTTCATAAGAAGTGGCTTTGAGGTAGTGGAGTATGTCAGCAAGCTCTGGAAGAGATTGGGCTTTGAAGACTGACCACTGCAGGATGTTATGGGAAGGAGTCAGTGTAAGAGATGAAGGTGATGTGCTGTTGGATCTCCAGTATTTTTTTCATTGAAGAGGAAAAGCACTGTAATTTTAGCGGGTCAAGCCTGGCTGAGTGCAGGGTCTTTGAGTGTAGTGATTAAGATTTTTCCGATAGAAGAAAAAAATGTTTATGTATTTAGATAAATCTACATATAATACCTAGGGGTTTAAAGGTTACGCAGGATTGAATGGGAAGCTTAAATAGTTTCTAGAGGCTATAGGTGGAATGACAAAAAGGTGATGCCCTCATTACAAGCCTGAAAGTAGGGTTATGTAGTGCCTGCAGGCTTGTCACGTGGAATTAAGCCTTCCCTACGTATACCAAGTTACCATGCTCCAGTCATTCCCATATCGTTGAAGCTACTCCTGTTGTACAGGTATAATGTGCAAAATAAGTAAGGAATGTCTCTGCGCAATTACTTTAGGCAGATAAAGCAGCTAAAGAGACTTCCAACATCAAAAAGAAGAACTGAAGTTCTGAGCTGAATTTAAAGCCAACATTGCTTTACGACCTTGTCTGATGTGAGGAGTATGCAAATGGCATTATGTCAAAACTTTGATGTCCAGATGGTAATGCTCCTACCTATGACAAACCCTTGCTTTTATCAGAGCTAAATTTGAAGCAAGGTTAAGGCAAGCCCTTATTTCTTAATTGAAATAGCTGGAAGTGGCAGCTGGATCATCTAGACATTATCAGCAGCTATAAAAATAGGATATGGAATTAGAGTAGTCTAACCAGTGGTTTATCATCGATGTTAATAAGGTGTGCTATGAGAGTGGACCCAGGCCTTGAAACATAAGAATGTTACCAGATCTACAAGTAGAGTAACTGAATATTCTACTTGACCTAACTGTAATGCTCTCGACCCATAAACTGATCACAAATTATGTGATCCTAGGCAAATATATTAATTCACAGAGCCACCTTTTTTAAAAGTATTGTAAATCTGTAAACGCATTATGTCCATAAACTCTATGCAAACTACACGAACATTAGCTCGGATTATGACAGTGCTATAGAAAAATCTATATAAAAGAAAAACCAAAGGTCTAACCTGTTTAAGCCTCCTAATTAAACGAAAGTCCAACAATTTCCACTATCAAAGCTACCCCAACGTCTCTTGGACTACTGAAAGTCAAATGAGGAAAACTCTACATACTATGGATCACGTTGAGTGAAGCTATGCGAGGCAGCAGCGTGGACATGATTAGTTCAGAAGCTAATACAGCTGAAAAGTCATCAATGCTGAAGCTAAAATCAACGAACTACAGAAGTTGGTAAAAGAAGTGATAAAATATGCAAGAGATTCTGTAGGTTTTGCAAACGGGGCTTGGGGCAGTAAACTCATTCCAAGGATACTGTAAAGTTCAGAGAGCGGAAACTGAAGTACTAGAAACTCTCCTTTTGAGGATCGCTTAACATTAAAAAACGTGATTCTTTTTTGTAGTACCAATGAAAATGCTAATACCACCACTCTTTTTGTACATGGATGATCCTTAGGATCCGATAGCTAGGTGGAATCAATTTGACCACTTAAGGGCCTGACCACTCCTTAAGCCAGGTTTCAACGAGAACTAAACTAGTTCATTTTCAGTCAAAAGATTCTGGGTTTCACAGAAATGCTTAGCAAAAGAGTAAGCATTTACAAAGAGAGCTTAAGATAGTGATAAAAGAGAGACATGCCTGTGTAAGAGGTTCTCGGTACGGGGACCATCAAACTGATCTGGCTTAGACAGGAGGAAAGTTCAAGAGTAAAACACTTTGCAGTATCCAGTGCCTAACAGAAGTAATATGTAGGTGTTGTCTGATGCATAGCAGCAGCACGGCAAGCTGTGGCTACCACTTGGATCAGTCATGCATGCCTTATGGTGCACCACTATCATGTTGAAGACTTGGTTACTTTTACCAAGTCATTTAAAATTCCAAATTAAATTGGGCAGAGGCTATATGCAGGAAAGCTTGAACAATTAAGCTATGGTTAAATTGTTCTAAGAGAAAAAAGCCACAAACTGCTAGCTTAAAACAGAGTGAATGATCCATCCACCTTAGTTCGACTGGCAGGCAACCTGCCTTCAAAGTAGAAGACCAAGAGAACTAAACTCTTTATAGAAAGCTACGGGAGGAGCCATTTTGAAAATCCATGGGCATCTTAGGGAAAATGCAGGATTAGTGATGTGAATATAAGAAAATAAGACCAACAGGATTGGGGCCCTGCAAAGAAACCAAAGTATGCAGACAAACCTTATAGGGGTTTTAGAGAAGGTGCTCTTTTTCTTCCTGGGCAGACAGACCTTTCTTACCAGGACTCGGGATGCGAGTTTCCCAATTTGACACCAGGCAAGTCAGGTTGTCTCTCTGCTGCTGATGCCTTGCCTGCCTGTGCTACTGCCAGAGTCATGGAGAACAGGGGGAACTGGAAGGACTGCTGAAGGTAAGAATTTGCTTAATCAAAGCCTGTGCCTAGCTGTGTTTTTTGTCTACTAATAACTAGATTTAGATAGTGCCATATGCCAAAGATAAAGTCTAGAAGGCACTGGTCAAGAGCTGGAATGAAACAAAAAACATTTGACGATGAAAAACTGGCAAATACAGATAGTTGCCTCAGCATATTCCAGCAAATCATTCTCTAAAATGTTCTATGTGATAAAGTAATAAGCGATAAGTAATTGTTATTGTTTTGCTTGTGTCAAATGACGATTTTAATGTAGTATGGTTTTATTACATACGTTTATTTAGATTAGGTTATATGCCTTAAGAGCAACTACCAAGAAACAAAAGCCTTCTTTCTTGCTCAGTCTGAATGATAGCACAGACTGAAAACGTCACTATTTCTCCTAAAGACAGTAGGAGGAACCTAGCAAGGCATTTTCCAGATAGGAAGGAATGCAACTATGTGTGGATTTACATGCTGGACAGATCCTGAAAATAAACATCTTGATCACAAACAAGTGCAGTGATCTTCTAGCAGTTGAAACATAGGTGTCTTACTATTCCAGACTGCATTCCAGATAAACAGTAGCATTATGCACCATACGCAACATGTGAAAAAGATGGTCAGGAAACTGTAATAAATTAATTACATTAGTCCAGGCTCTGAAACTGCCATATAGGAGCAAAGTGCTGAGGGTAAGAATTCATCACCAGTCGCACCTTATTAGGTTCTCAAACGCTACAGCCTTCAGACTAACATTGCTGGAGAAGACTGAGCATCAAAAAATATGCATCTTTAAAAGAATATCCAAAAGGTACTAGAATTGTTTGAAAAGTCACCACCGTCCTATGCCATTCAATACTTTAGGGAAGGGGTCTCCAACCTTTACTGTAGTGAGAGCTACTTCTGATCAGTGAAAATCATTGAGAGCTATTGAAGGCTAATCCAATTGTGCAATGTTACCAGACACTGAAATAAAGTCTAATGTCCATAGTGTCAAATACTTTGACTAGGCGCAGTATGACAGGGCTGCCATGTGTGTCAGCGAGAGCGTGGTCTTTGGGTATGTTTGAACATGTGTGCATATGAACGAGATCTGTGTATGGGTGAACGAGAGTGTGTGGTGTGTACTTGTGGCAAAAGACATACCTTCTACCATATGTGGCACTGCTAAATGTATAAGGATTTTTTTCATGGGAGAAGTTTAAAGTGCAGAAAAATGTTCTGTGAAAAAATGTTCATAATATGGAAGATATTTCTGCACTTTAAATTTCTCACACTTAAAAGAATGCCTTCTTTTTCAGTTATAAATATAACACCGTGTCTATCAGCCACTGGGAGCAAGATGCCTGCTGGGTGTAAATGCAACACTTTAAAATGGGAGAAAATAAAACTAAAGAGTTAACTTTATGTTTATATGGATTCCATAAAACTCATCATTTACATTTTCTCCCATTTCTAAGAGTTGCTTTTACAAACAGCAGGCATTTTACACAGAGTGCCCTGTAGACATGGTGCCATATTTATAACTGAAAAATACAGCCATTTGTTTAAATTGGGGTAATTTAAAGTGTAGAAATAAACTTCATAAAATATTAAGACATAATTAGCTTAGTTAAAAGCGGAGAAAAACATTGACTCAATGTGTCAGAAATCTTATCCACTTTAAATTTCTCCCATTTGAAAAAATTGACAGTACCTTTCAGTTTTAAATATGACTGTCTACTGGCCACTAGGAGCAAGAGGCCTACAGTTTGTAAATGCAACAGCTTGAATTGGGATCAAATTTAAATGAAGAGTTAATGTAATCATTAAGTTAACTCTTCATTTTAATTTTCTCAAATTTAAACGCATTCAGAAACATCATTTAGTTCTCATGCTCCAATATTGAGTTGACAAGGACTTTTATTTAAAATTTAAATTCCTCAGTGCTTCAGTTCTTCACCTCTGTGACCTGGGTCGTAAATCTGACTCCAGCACTGCTCATTATCAGGCCCTGCTATCTGCAGCCTGAAGAAGATAATGTAAAATAAACACAGCCTACTCTTAACTTTAAAAGGAAAATATAACCATGTGCTTATTTAACAAGCATTCGCAATGCAATAGGTCTCGCATTTGCGAGAGTTTATGCTATTGGCAATGTAAATGACAATGCCTTTTTATTTATGTGTTGGTTTTTAAAACATAAATAAAAGGCATTCTATGTCAGGACCGGAGGCGAGGATTATGCTGTAACTTTCTTTATTCTCTACAGCCAGCAGTGTTCAACTTTAACATTTAGACAAAAAAACTAGCACTCCGATGGTGCTTTAGATAGTCCATAACAGCCATCAATCAGCGTCCTCCGTCATCCCCGAGGGCGTGTGCTTCCTGTGGCAACTCCTCTTTCTTTCCTGCTGCCAGTAGTTAAGTCGTTTTTTTCCTTCCTCTGCTTTTTTTGCTAAGGATTTCGATGCATTTCATGTATATTTAAGGGTTTTGATGTATTTCCTGTTTACTTGATGAATTCATGTGCTTCAAGTTTTTCTTTTATTGCGTGTTGTGTTTGTTTTCACGCTGGGTTTTCCTTCGCCCTCCTAAGCGCGGAGGCGAAGGGGCTGGGTTAGGTAATTTGATTTTTGTCTTGTCAGCGTTGCGTTCCGTTCCGTGTGCGGCGTAACGCTTTCATGCGTGACTGCTTCTAATTGCGGTTTTCATCCCTCACAGGTTTTCTTTGACGGGCCGCAGGAGCGTTTTAGCTCCACTCGCGACCCTTGATCAGGCAGCGGTGCAATGAGTGTGGGCTCGCGGGGGGGGCGCCGCTTTGAACTCATTGGTCTAGAGACGCTCACTGCGCTCGGGAGCGGCGAGTTCAAACGTGCTCCCCGCGTTTTTCTTTCTGCCGACGCGATCCCTGCCTGCCGGTCTGGGAACCCTGACACCTGCTCGCGCGGGTTGATTCTGTGTTTGTCCACAGCGCTGACACCTGCAAGTGCGGGTCGGATTGCTGCCGTGAGGCAGTTTCAAGTAAGGCGCGCATTTTGGCCTGGTTTCAGGAGCGCTTACTGGCTGTGGTGGGGGCGAGCCCAGACCTCCTGACACCCACTGAGCTATTGGAGGAGAGAGAAGAGGGGAGAGAGAGGAGGGAGAGAGAGGAGGGAGAGAGAGGAGGGAGAGAGAAGAGGGAGAGAGAGGAGGGATAGAGGGGGGGAGAGAGGTGTGTATATATCATACATATACATACATACACACACACACACACATCTCTTTAGCCTTCCAGCCGCTCAGCGGCACAAAAGTAAAGTGGGTTTCCGCTGCATACCTATTTTATTCTGCCACTGATCTCAGGCTTGCCTGTTCATGCGTGAGCATGTAGACTGCCTTCTTAGCGCTGCACGGATTAAGAATGAGCATGGAGTACACGGAGGAAGAAACCTTACAGGTTATTCCCCTGGACGAGGAGTTCTGCGACGCCGTTGACGCGTCCATCCATCAAGCAGTAGAGGCAGCAATGGGTCCATTTGAGCGCCGCATTATGAAGTATGCCTATGCCATACAGGCAGAGTGACCCCAACGCGCGGAGAAGCGCAAGAGCACCTCGGCACCCGCGGGGGGCATTCGAACGCCTTAAAAAAGCTTTCTTGGCCAGTTCTTCTCCACCGGAGCACGACGGGACCCCGGACGTTCTGGAGAACCCAGACTTGGACCAAAACGATGAGGACGACGACTCTGTGGGGGATTCCCAAGACGAAGCTGGTCCGTCTGCACCCTGGTGCCCTAACGTGTCTCCTTCTGATCCCTCAGCGCAGAGCGAGATCACATCCGACATGTTGGTCCCCGAGGACCTCATCCATCCCAGTTCCTCGGCCTGGACTCCCTCCCCTAAGGTTTCGGCTTTTGTCGCTGGTTGCCTGCGTAAGCCTCTGGAGAAAGAGGTTAGGGCATGTCTTAGGGCGGTGTGCCCGCGTCCTACCCTTCCGGGCAAAGTCGCAGTAACACCTGAGGTCGACCCTAGAATGGCGACCTTCCTTCAGAAATACATTCGGGATCCTAAGAAAGGGATTGATAAGTCCTGGAAGAACGGTCAGGATAAACTCCTGGACCTGACTGGACCACTTACAAAAATCCTGGAGTTGGCTGAGGAGGCTAAAGCGTCAGGCTCTCCTTTATCCCCCGATCGTATTTCCAACTGGGTCCAAAGAGCCATAGTCTTTGTGGGGAATGCGAATTGCGCACTCTACAGAGAGGCGGCGCTCCTTTCTCTTAAAGGTTGATCCCAAGCTTGGGGACTTGGCCTCTTCGGAGACGGGCGCGATAGCTCAGGGTGGCCTGTTCGGGGACCCCTTTATAAAGGAACTGACGAATTTTGTCTCAACCTTTACTTCGCTGGACAAAGCACAATCCTCCATTAAAAGAGTTTTTCACCCTCGTGTTTTTGTCAGCGCCGGTCGTGGCAAGGGGCGCTCGGCCGGCAAGTTCTTCACCCAAGGCCCTCAATGAGGCGGAAAGAAGGCCACGGACACCGGAAGACAAGAGTTCTTTCAGTCCCGCCGGGGATTCAGAGGCCAGGGAGGCAGAGGACATGGTCAGCCTCAGGCCGCAGCAGGTGAGCCTTTTACCTCTACAACACCTCAGGGTGGGGGGCAGGTTGGCACTTTTCGAACACGCTTGGAGGGCCATTACCTCAGACGCTTGGGTGTTACAAACAGTAAAGGGTTTCCAGATAGAGTTCTATGGTACTCCCGTCCAGGACGTTCACCCCAAGCTGCTGTTTTTCGCACAAGACAAGGTCGCACAAGGAGGTGACCGAGCTTCTGCGCAAAGGAGCTGTGGTTCCATCTTCCCTGCACCCCAGGGGTTTCCTCAGCAACATCTTTGTAGTAGACAAGACAGACGGTGGTCAGCGTCCCATTATAAATCTCAGAGAGTTCAATCAGTGGCTGGTTTACCGCCACTTCAAGATGGAGGGTATCCATCTTCTGCGCGACCTCTTGCAGCCAAACGATTGGATGGCGCGCCTGGATCTGAAGGACGCGTACTTGACAGTACCAGTTTACCCGCCGCACAGGCGGTTCCTTCAATTTCTCTGGAAAGCTGTGGTTTACAAATTCGCGACCCTTCCGTTCGGTTTTTCGTCAGCCCCGTGGTGCTTCACGAAGGTCCTCAAACCGGTTGTGGAAGCACTTCGGGTGACCGGGCTGCGTCTTATCGTCCATCTGGACGATATTCTGCTCCTGGAACAGTCCCCCTTATGTCTTGTCACACGTCTCAAGGAAACAACGGATCTTCTACAAAGCCTGGGGTTTGTCATCAACGACAAGAAATCCCTTCCGACTCCATCCAGGCAGGTAACCTTCCTGGGGTTTACCATCGACTCGGTGGCCCGCACCCTGAGCCTTCCTCCGCGGAAGATTGTCAAGATTTGCAGGGAAATCAGGCGCACTCTCGCTCGTTCTTCTACCTCGCTGAGGCAAATAGTACGTCTGGTGGGCCTCTTGTCCTCGTCGATCCAAGCGATCTTCCCCGGGCCGCTTCATTACAGGGCCCTCCAGCGGCTCAAAGCCTCTCATCTCCGCAAGGGCTTGCGGATCAGGTGCCCATCACAGAGGAGGTTCGTCTGGAAATGAGATGGTGGCTCGACCACATGGAGGCCTGGAATGGCAGGGACATTTTTGGTTGCGATCCGGATCTCGTGATAGAGTCCGACGCCAGCAAATCAGGCTGGGGGGCTCGGTGCGGGGACTCCTCTACCGGAGGAAAGTGGTCTGCTGCAGAAGGTCAACTGCACATCAATTGTCTGGAATTGATGGCGGGTTCCTTCGCAATTCGGTGCGGACCAAGGACAGGATATCCTGCAATGTCCTTCTGAAAATGGACAATGTATCAGCGGTGCGTTATATCAACCACCTTGGGGGTACGAAGTCCAAGGCGTTGGCGGATCTGGCCAAGGATCTGTGGCCCTTTTGTCTCTCCCACAACATATCAGTGACAGCGGAATACCTTCCGGGAGCATCCAACGTGGTGGCGGACAGGTGCTCCAGAAGTTGGCTGGACATGAGCTTGTGGCAGCTTCACCCGCGGGTTTTCCAGCGGTTGAACGATACGTGGGGCCCGTCCTCGGTGGACCGCTTTGCGTCCAGGTTGGATCACCAGCTTCCGAGGTTCTACAGTTGGAAGCCGGACCCGACGGCGACAGACGCGTTCCACCAAGACTGGTCCGGGGACACAGGTTATGCTTTTCCCCCGTTGCGATGATCATGAGGCTCACGACTCCTATTCGCAGACAGCAAACAAAGGTGGTTTTGATCACTCCTTATTGGAGGTCGCAAGTGTGGTTTCCAGTTCTTCTGGAACTTTCTTGGGATTCTCCAATCATTCTACCCCGCGATCCTTTTCTTCGGAGGGATCCGCAAGGTCTCCCTCACCCCCTCCTCCAGCAGGGGAGAATGCCTCTGGTGGCCTGGCGGATTTCAGGCATCGCTGGAGAGTCGGCGGCCTATCGCAGGAGGCTCAGCGTTTGCTGGGAGCAGCGTGGGCGGACAGCACCAACAAGAGCACCAACAAGAGATACATTTCGGCCTGGTCTCGATGGGTCGGTTGGTGTGTTCGGAATGGTCACGATCCCATGGGGTGAGAAGTGGTCGCTATCCTAAACTTCTTGGCGTCCCTAGCTTCTCAAGGTTTAGCTTACCGGACAATTAATTCTTATCGCTCAGCGATTTCGGCGGGTCACATGCCTCTCCAAGGTCGCCCGGTCAGAGAGCATCCTATGGTTTGCAAGCTGCTGCGGGGTATACGCTTGGCGCTTCCCCCTGAACCTAGATATTCATCTCTTTGGGATGTCAATAAGGTTCTTCGCTTGTTCCAGTCATGGCAAGCCAATAGGTACCTGTCCCGCAAGGAACTTTCGGCAAAGCTGGCAATGCTCCTCTGTCTCATCTCTTGTCGCAGAGTGTCAGATGTTCGGGCGTTGGACATATCTGGTCGTGTCTACACCCCGCAGGGGGGTTACCTTCCACATCGTCCACAGGACTAAGTCGGACTCTAGAGTGATATTGTATCCTGCCTTTGATGGTTCGCCCAAACTGTGCGAGGTCAGATGCCTTAAGGAATACATGACGGAGGAGACACGTCCTCCAGGTGAACGTCAACTGTTGATTTCCTTACGAAAGCCCTTCAAAGTGGTTACTCCACCGACTATAGCACGATGGATACGATGGGTGATGCAAGAGGCGGGCATAAACGTCTCGCAGTTTGGCGCTCATTCGGTGCGAGGTGCAATGGCGTCAAAAGCTTTCTCCCTGGGAGCCAGGTTGGAAGACATTTTGAACGCGGCCGACTGGTCATCGGATTCGATGTTCAAAAGGTTCTATTTCAAACCAGTCGTGGATATGGTCTCGCTAGTGGTGGATAAGCTTTGAACAAGCATAATCCTCGCCTCCGGTCCTGACATAGAATGAAAAATTTCCCAGTAATCAACACGGAAAGTTTCAATTCTATTAAGGACGCGGAGGCGAGGATTATCCCCTCCCAGGGCTCTTGCGATCTCCTTGCTCCCACCCTTTGTAGCTGGGTGTTGTATACTGTTTGAAGGTTACTCTTATTCGTATGGCATAAGTATGTCCGCTTTATTTCACCTTGTATATCTATGAAATGTGTGTTCTCTCTTGGTTATCAATTGCTGGTGCCTGTTATACCTTGCAGTTTGCTTGTCAGAGTCACGGAGAATAGAGTCATGGTCCTTCTGCTTGATCTGTTTCAGGTGCTGAAGGTGCCAAAAACGACTGAGTTGATGCGAGTTTGTTCTGGCCACAGTCTCGAAAGAGGAGTTGCCACAGGAAGCATACGCCCTAGGGGATGACGGAGGACGCTGATTGGTGGCTGTTATGGACTATCTAAAGCACCATGGGAGTGCTAGTTTTTTTGTCTAAATGTTAAAGTTGAACACTGCTGGCTGTAGAGAAATAAATAAAGTTACAGCATAATCCTCGCCTCCGCGTCCTTAATAGAATTGAAACTTTCCGTCATGATTACTAGTAAATTTTTCATTGCCATTTACAAAGCCAATAGCTCAAACTCTTGCAAATACGAGACCTATTGCATTGCAAATGCTTGTTATCCTAGCTTCGCTGCCAGCAAAAGGCACACGATAACAATGGATCGGTCCAGCAACTAGCCTTGACTGGGAAACGCTACCTGTTTTGCAGGCCATCATGCTTTCTGTCGGGAGTGCAGACATATCGTTTTCGATTCCGCACTCCTTTATGTGGTCGAGGAACGTCACCAAAGAGCTTGGGACAGCCCATCTACATTTCCTCACCCAATAGCGCCCCTCTGATCAGGTCCGAGACAGGCTACTGTGTCAAACAAGTGAAAGCCCAGGGGAGGGAGGCACATGGGGAGGCACCGACGTAGTAGGTGCAGGCAAAGCATGAGGAGGGTAAACCTCCTGCCCAAGAAAAGCGAGAGCAGCTGCAGAAACTGCAACAACTTAAAAGTATATATATATATTTTAAACTATAAAACCAGGCGCCGTGCTCAAAGTGCGGCGCCCGTGTTGGAAATATGAAAGCGGGCGCTGTGCACTTAAAAATTACACGCATGGCGCCCTTGAAGTGACGTATCTTTTACAATATTTATACGGAGAGCTGCGTATAAACAAAGGCTTGGCCACCAATTTTTAAGTGAAAGCGCGGCATGGAGCACTTTCAAAATGAAAGACTTTCTTTCTTTAAATTGCAAGAATAACAAGCATTTGCAATGCACAACCGGGTGTTGCAAAGCATTTAACTCGTCTCCCTGCTGTGCTGTAGCGCTGGGCAGTAGAAATGCGATTGTGCGTGCGCTACATTTTTGCATGTTCATGTCTATTGGTGGCAAAGAAAGCGGGCGCCCATGTTGTTAATCTTAAAGTGGGCGCCGTGCTGAAACCTAAAGCTCGGCGCCCGGGGGCGGGACGGAGAGGGGCTACGAGCAGCGGGTGCCATTAGTGAGTTTGTGTTAATTTCGGTAGCCGCGCATAACAAAAGAATTAAGCGGCCGCCGTTCTCAAACCTGAAGGTGCCTCACGCACATCTTAAAAGCCTTGCAGGAATGTGGTGGGTCTGCATTAGGACAAAATGATTAAAGAAAATAGTGCTCACGGACTAAATAAACATACCGTGTAACCACACAAGTAAAACGTCCAGTCCTCATGGGAAGTTACAAATGCAGACAAGGCGTTACTAAGGTGGGACTAACAAGCCTATTAACGAATCAGAAGCAACCATTTACAAAAGGACAGCAGCAGGAGCCAATTGAAAAGATGGGCGGTGAGAGGACAGAGCTTCAAGTCCACACCAGAGTACAGCATGCCTCGCAGAGTAGCGCATGCGCTGCCCAGGCTCAACCTAAAAATGAACTGAAGGCTGTGAGCTACTCTGAAGGCGTCTGTGAGCTACTGTTAGCTCAGGATCGACTGGTTGGAGACACCTCCTTCAGGGCGTGCAATCTCAGGCTTCCAGTAATCTCCTCCTGCTAACACAGTTCACCAACTTATAGCTCAGTGGTGGGGATACCCCAAAGAAGGTTAAGCATGAAGGTCAAACGAAGAGGCAGACGTACTGGTGAATTTAAGTCAGGCTCTCAAAACCATTATCATCCATCAGCTCTCCACTTCCCACCAAATGCCTCTAACTGATTATCAATGAGATTTTAGCCCAGCCTGTGGCACAAAAAACACTTTCACCGGTTGTTGGGGAAGAAATAGTTAACCACCAGAAATTGGGGTCGCTCATGTGCCTAGATCATGCTCAACCTTGCAGTGCCCTTTAATTCTGTTGGCCACATCATACAACTATGCTAAGTCAATGAAAAAACAGTCATTGATAGTACTGCTTTAAAATGGTTTAACTCCTCATTCTTCAAAACCACTAAAACCTTCACATTCTCAACCATAAACATAACATACAAAGCATCCCAAGTGTCAGTCTCATCGTCAAG
This sequence comes from Calotriton arnoldi, assembly GCA_963921515.1. Lineage (NCBI taxonomy): Eukaryota > Metazoa > Chordata > Amphibia > Caudata > Salamandridae > Calotriton > Calotriton arnoldi. The sequence continues at coordinate 3,478,554 of CAWUFW010000014.1, read as the reverse complement.
CCTATGTGATTCAGCTGAACTATTTTTGTATGACCCGAGTGAGTTGGATGTGGTCAACTAGTCACCATAGGACTCATGCATACCAAAGAGTGGTTAAATGCAAATAGTGTTGGCAGCAGCTGAAACAAAGGCCTACTCCGGGGGTCCAATGGCCCCAGAAGCACATGTCTACTGACCCATTCGAATAGCCCCTTAACCAAGGGTAATTTCCCAAATAGGAGCTTGGCAAATTGGGAGCCACACTGGACTCGGATGGAGAAAATCATCCTTTCGCTTCCTGCGGTCTCACAGGACATTGCTCATCTGTGCAAGGATTAGAGCAACGTCAATAGATGCAATTGAATCTCCTCTGATCTGAACGCCACCACTTTGAAAGAATGTCAGTGGGTAGAGAACCATTTTAATCATCTCACTTTTGACCTATAGCACTTGATCCACATATTCCTAGCCTCGAAGTCATTGCAACAGCTAACAATTAAGTGCAAAATCGCTTTTCTTAATCCACAAAACCTTTAGACCAACAAACTAATGTCACAATCACATTCCTTAACTACTAGCTAAACACAGAATTTAACAACCAATTTAACAAACAATGACTGCCTACTGCTAAAATACAAGGACTTCGCTTCAAACACACACTTGGAAAAAAGATATGCTCTCACAGATGTTCCTTTATTTCTTCATTCAACAGGAAGATTATTTTTGACAATAGTACATTGACGTCAAAACATCTGCCACCAAAGGTCATCTTTGGAAAACATGGTGTAATTACTAACACATGTATTTGCAGACTATCTTAATGATTCTGATGTTTGACTATTACAAATATCTTTGAAAATAACTGACCATTAAACAATATAAATATGGATCAGAGCAACCACTTTAAATGTAATATTTTTATATAAAGATGAACAACAAATGCAACATGCACAGAGTACATATATTGTGGTGATTACCAGGAACAAGCGGTCATTTAGGGTGCAGCTTTCACAATTTCTTTTAAAAACTTTCTAGGTAAGCCTACAAAGAGTATATTAAAGTTAAAGACGAGCAGCAACCATGGGTCTCCCCAAAGCGGACCTGTGTTCCTCAAGCAAAAATGGCTTACGTTTCAGTAATAGTTTCAGGAAATAATGACATTTTTTGTTTCCAATTGGTAGTTCTTTTGTAAGAATTACGATTAACAGTTGCTCCAAGCATATTTCAAGGGAGAATTTGCATTCTCCCATTTGAAAGGATTGCTAAACATATAAAGTCTCTTTAAAGCATTCAGATAAAATTATCATGAACTCAGGTAAGCTAAAGTACAAGTTCTCGGTGGACAGAGCTGTACACCAACAAGGCTCATCCCGCTGTAACGGTCTTACACTCCACTTCAATCTAGAACAAGACTGCCAAAGGTACAGAAAAGCCTAAAAGCCTAAGTCTTAGGTGTGCAAACAGACTTTAGGCCCTGTTCTTATATTTTACCAGTTTTAGCTGACCCTATTTTCTCCATTGTTTGCAGCGCAGTGAAGTAGCATTGCAACAGTGCGAGCAAAGTAACTGATCACAATACTTAACTAGAACGTCACTTTAACTTTTGTTTTTTCAGGGAATTTCTAGTTTGTTTTTTTAAACATAATCCAACATTTTATTACCATATGTAACTATGCCACCCGCAAACATGCACGGCATGGGGTTGGCTGCAGAGTCTGCATCACTTGTTTATTTTATGCTCGTCTTTGACTGTGTACAGGGCTCTGCCTGCCTTATGGCTAAGCTTGCACTACAGAAATACCATACATATATACTCTTACTCATCATTTTTACTATCTCGCAGGCATAAAGTGCAAGCGTCTGACTGAAATAAACATCAAATTCTAACGTATTTGTGCATGATTGATAAAGGATTTACCAGCGAGTTGATCCCCAGTAAAGAAATATGTGCCATTCCAAATTTATGGATTTATTTATTGAAGTGATGTCATTGCACAAATTAAGTAATGAAGAGTTTTACAATAATTAACATAGCTGGTATGCAGAAATCAAAAACATCTTTAAATTATCAAAAAACTACATGTTTCAAGGGTACAGACAAGATGCCTTTAATTCATGGCACTGACAGGAAATGTTTATAATGAAATATACTTAAGAGGACAGACAGATATCGCATTTATATAAAAGGAGGGGGCAGCGTGAGGCATGTGGTGGGATTTGTGTATTTGTGGGCTACTGCTACCACCTGAGAAAAAGGGCAGTTTTTATGGGCTAGTGAGGGAACTTTTTTATTTTATGATTGGACTTTTCAGTTGTGTGACAACACTCTTTTCAAAAACTTGGCTTGGAAGAGTGGAGATCTACGATGGATTAAGAATTACTAATTAGGTTATTGGGCCCAATTGTATCTTTTTGTTAGGAGGCGACATGAATGAACATCACAGGATCTGGTGGCAAGTCTTGCATTAAGGCAACCTTTATAATGGAGACCACAAATCATTGGGTTTGATTTCACACTATTACATAGACAGAATGCTAGACATTTACATTTCAGAAGCAGGGGATCTGTCCTAGATATTGTTGGGTGTTGCTTTTAGTCTTCGATGTGTTTACTTAAATTGGGACACCAAATTTAGAGAAGCTTCTGTTTCAAATAAAAGTTCAGCTGTCCCAACACGCACATCAGCAACACACATAAGCACATTGTGCCATTAAGACAGAGGACAGTGAGTAAAACATGTTATATAAAAAGTGATAGAAGGATACAATTAGCATCATGGTATTGCAGAGGCAGCAAATAACTGTGGCAATCAAAGACATTTGGAAAATATTTAGACAACTTAAGTTAGACTCTACAGCTGCAACCTCCAAAGCTAAAGTTCTCATGCCTGTGATCTCCCCTTTATTTATTCTACTATCAGTAATGTTGCACCTGCAAATAGTGCTCCTTGTGCTGCCTAACTTCCTTCAGATCAAATCCAAGAACGCTAGCTATTAATGAGCATTTGATCAAGCCCCCACACATAGTAATGTTAGCTACAGCATGAAAGAAGCACACGCTAACAATGTTTTAGTGCCTCTCACTCCAAACTTAAGAAGATAGGAAGAGGACTTGGGGTTTTGATGCAGGATTGTAAGTCATGGGGATGTTACGCAGTGTTCTCTTTGTTGGTATGGTGGTTGAAGCTAATATGGGAGGTTGCAAGCACTGCACTGCACAGGAACTCTCAAAGCACTTTCATAAACATAACTGCTGTAAGAAAATCCTCCATGTTATAAGAACTTAATGACAATCTTATGTTAACTGATGGACACTGGTAAAAGGAGGGGGGGGGGGAAAGAGCAGCAGATGACAAAGTAGTGGACCAATCATCACCTAACATCAGGACCAGAGAGGCAATAATGTAGAATGCATATCAACCATACTAGGCTAACTGCCTCTGGTACCCTGGAGAGATTGCACATGTTTTTCGCATCTCTAGTTAATGTGTATGAAATCCAAAGCAGCCAAATTCCTACTATATCAATCCGTTTTGGGTTTTACAAAAATTAGGAATATGGTAATTGAGGAATAGAGTGAGGATCTGATGGTCAAAGTAATAAAAAGAAGAGCAACAAACTAATTGGTCAGTCCTTCTGAGCGTCATAATAATTTAGGTCAAACAAGAGATGAAACTGAATGCACCAAAGTATGTTCAGGAGAGGAAAGTTTATCATGTATCATCTCTTGCCCCGCTAAGAACACACAAGATGCCTCTTCCAGCTGTCTTCCAAGGCACAGGTTTGGGGAACTTAGGCTTGAATAGATATTAAAAAGATACAGGAAGGCTCTCATACCACTGTATAAACGTGAACTCTTATCTACAGATAAAAAAAAACAAAAAAAAAAACTATTGAAAGTTTTAACAACAACTCCATAATTGTTTTTTGCTTTTTTGTGTTTCCCTAACGGCCCTAAAACTCCTATGTGCAATTGTTTGCTCAATTATGCTTTCGCTTCAACGCATTCATGATCAAACTACAAATACGCTACCTTTCTTAAAGGAAAATCATGATGTATTACTGAAGCTTAAGTCAGCAAGTTTAGCCATCAATCTATCACGAAATTTACATAGTAGCCTAACATTCAAGCAATACAAGTAAATTAATTAACTGCTGAAAATAAGTATTCAGGAAGCTATTTGCCAGACCATCTTTAATTCTGGATAGCAGTGTAAATTAAATTTTAAGTGAAAGAAAATTATTCCTCATTGGTTCTATGACAAAGTCTGAAATGTAGAAAGCAGGATATTATGAGCCCTCTCTCATTTCTCTAATACCATAAAATCAAACATTGCCACTGCTTGATTACATTTGGTCTTACGACCATTTAATGTTAAAAAGTCATGATTTTCAAACAGAGAGCCAATCCTTCTAGTAATGCAGAGCTGGCTAAAATAATTAGTTTTCATGTTACTAAAAAGGGTGAGGTCACATGTAAAGAACATTTCTGGCGCGGTCTAAGAGTGTACTGCATTTTAATCTTCCAAGAAATGCCCTATCTAATGACTAATTCTTTAACTAAGTGTTAGGCTCCTTGTGTGTGAATACATTAAATTTAACAAGCTTCAGTCTTGTAAGAAGTGATGTTCCCAATGTCAAATAAAGCCCCAACAAATTCAGTTTTTACTTCCATAAAATATGCCCAAATTTATACTGAGTACTTTATGAACACTGACAGTTTTCCATAAGACCCTCTCCCCGTCTAATAGTTCAAAGCCTACCACAAGTGTAATGACAATCTATTTAACTCACCCGACCATGTACACAATGTTTCCTGTTGTTTATAAAGGATGCAGTTGTTAACAATATTTTGCAGGAACAAATCTAGTATGTATTGTAGGATTTAAGAAATTAGCTTTGACAAACAGTTATAAGAATCTGTGTATTAGTGACACAGGGCAAGTTCACAAGGCAAAATAGGACACAGTGGGCCAGATGCACAAAGCATTTTTCCGGTCACAATTGGGCCGTTTGCGACTGGAAAAATGCATTTTCAAATGTACAAAATGTAAAATCACAATTTGCAATTCGGTTTTTGAAAGGAGCGTGTTTTGGGCGTCCCTACCGAATCAGTATGGTATGTATCACTATTTTGCGATCGAATTCCGGTCACAAAACAGTAATACTTTACCACCATTTTAAAAGTGGTAGTAATCCAGTCGCAAATGGGACTCCTTCCCCTTTGAAAATGTTCTAAAAATATTTTGTAAGGGCAGGCAGTGGTCCCACGACCCACAGCCTACTCTATTCATTTAAAAAAAATTTTTTTTAAAGCATCCAGTTTTCCTTTAAGAAAAAGAACTGCTTTTTAAACAAACAAAAAAAATAAAGACTGCTTCATTAAAAAGCAATCACAGACATGGTAGTCTGCTGACCCCAGCAGGCTTCCATCCCTGTGATGGTTGCGATTCCTAATGGGTTGCAAATTGCGACCTGCCTCATTAATATTCATGAGGTAGGCAAATTTGCAAACTACTAGGAATCACTATTTGAGAATACAAAAATTCATACAAAGAAATCAGTATTCCTAATGTTTGTTCATCTGGCTCCATATTGTGAGTTTGGTGCTGCTATGAAAAGATAAAGCACTTTATGTTTTTAGCTGAACGGGACAACTTGACATTTGTGGATGGTCAGTGACGGTCAATTACGGTTGATTTGTTTCTTCTGTTTGTGCATTTACAGATTTTTGATATATGATCTTGGGAGAGCCTAAAGGTGGAGTTTTCATTTTCATTCACCAGAATACTATCTTGGTGATGTAGATACGCAACAATTCTGGTGGAATTTCTCATGAACATCTACTTGGCTTAAAGGCAATACATGCATGCAGAATCTTCAAGCCAAGTCTTGTGTTGAGTGTTAAGTCTGGGACTTACTAAAACCTTTATCTCAAAAAAAGATAAGGCGAGTTTCATACTGTATGTAAAGCCTTAAGTTGCTGTACTGGAATAATGATCCAACGGATCAAAAAGCTTGAACATAATACTCTATACAAATGATTTACACCATAAGTTGCTCTGTCTTTCTGGCACACAATCTAGGAGGGAATCTACATTTTCTGCTTTTACTCTTAAAAATGTATTCTACATACCAGCAGTAGGTTGAATTATCTCAAGCAGTGCAGTCCTTACATCATGTGCATATCACGGACGCTAGTACTCAATATGCACAAACTAGTTGTCATCTATATATCTATGTCACTAAGAAGCAGCAAAGGACTGGGTTTTGAACACAACTTTTACACTACACTCAACAGAACATAGAGCTTCTTCCCAACGAACAGTAAAACAATCCATCCAAGTATCTTTTAAATCTGAGAAAGTTACTTGTGGTTTTAATGTAAAAGAAATTACAAACTAAAGATTATTCCATATTTGTGTACATACAAGTGAATTTTTCCCACCAAGTGTAACCTTTTCTTAAGAATACCCCCAACATATTCACAGCAGAATATGTCACAAAACACCAATATCTGTCCAATGTCTCTTTGTATTGTAGCATTACACAATGGGAGCTCTTTGTGTCGGATGATGCCGTTTAGTAAGGCCCAGGTGTCCTCTAGAGTGTGTCTACCACAGACAGATTCTTCAATTGTCCATCGTGCTCTATAAAATGAATGAAGATGGAGTCGGTCTAAAATGCTCTGTAGTTCCTTTGATAAAGGAATAACTTTGTTCTTACAGCCTTCACTGGGAACAGACACACTCCAACGCCTTCTCAATGCTCCATTTTTATTCGAAGAGAATTTTTGAAAATTACCACAACCAGTATCCAAAGGCACAGTCTGAGCCCGAAGTAAGGGTTTCCTTGGACTCAAATTGGGGTGAAACTCCAGTAATAAGGCTGTACAGTCAATGCTTTGTGATAGATTTAGAAGTTGAGAAGCAGGACATTTAGGTTGCATATTTTCTACATCCTCAATAGAAAGAATTGGTGGATTCCTTTTAGGTTTTAGCAAATGTTTGCTATTTTCATTTGAAAACCAGGGTATAAATTTTGGTAAAATTCGAGTGGGAAATTTCTCCAATGCCGCTTCTGTGATTCTCTGCAAGCTCCTTTTATCACTGTGTCCTGGGCGATAATGCACCACTACTTCCACACTCATGCTGTAGAATTCCCGCCACCTGGTTCAAATCACTTCCTTCTTCCACTCTGCGTTTTCCATGTGTCAGCGGAAGGAAGCAGGACCTAAAGCAGAAGCAATATTAGGCATAGTATAAACTGGCGTCCTTCACTACTTTATTAAAACTAACCAGAGTCAGGATGCTAGCGACTGATTTCACAAAAAGCAGTTTTGTTTGCAGTAAAACAGAATAAAAAATTAAGGTAATAATAAAAAAAACAAATTCAGTAGTCAGCGGTGCTGCAAGTCCAACACCAATTTTTTCTAAACTCAAAGGAAAATCTAGCCTGATGCAATCTATGAGCAGTACCATGATCATTTCATTAGAAGCAAGTAGCTGCAGTTTGAGGAACAATGAGCAAGTTGCCGTTCAAAAACGTAACCGTGCAGAGAATATCTGTTTGCGTGTCAACATTTGTATCTGTTCACTAGTTACAAATAATTATGTATTAGGCAAGGGGCACAACTGTAGGGTCTAAAAATAAGCATCTATGGGCCAACAATACATACGCCATGCAGAGAGTGTGAGAAAGGAACTTTTTGAAAATAGGACAGGCTACGGAGCTAGATATCAGAATAAATGAGTATTAAGTTGTGGCCTAGGTTTGTTAAATGGAATTTTGAAATGTTTCACAGGTTGATCTAGTATGGTGCTAATAGAGAAGTTGTAAAAAGTAAATAAACCACCCCAGATTGAATTTATTCTTTTGAGCAATATCTATAGAGCACGTAGGGGGGCGTGGCCTGGCGGCAATGGAGTGAGCCGACCACCATTACGATCCATCCTAACCCCCTCGAGGGCCAAATTGGACCCAATAATCCCCCCAGACCTACCCTGAGGCAAAGGGAAACCCTGAAGCAGTGAGAAGCTGCGTAACCGCAAAGAAACAGGAAGCTGAGAGAGTGAGCGCGGCCGAGGGAAGCAACGTGGCCCCCATGAAATGGCGGCGCCCACCGGCAATTGACGGAGGGAACCCCCGGCGCGTGGGATTGCCCCTGGAGAATTGACGGCACTGGGGAGGTACAGAGTCCGCCGCGATCCGAGGCTGCGGACCTCGCTGAGACCTGAAGGGCAGCGACGAACGGCCGGCAAACAGAGGAACCACGAGCTGGTGGGGGAAGGCGGACTGAGGCCGGAGCGGCGGCAGAGGAAAGCGCCCTGCAGAGCGTGAGACACGGAAGACAGCGAGAAGAGAAACGGGCCCAGCAGTGCGAGTCCCTTCACAGTGCGGTAAGCAGCGACTGCAGAGTGACCCCGGAGAGCAGATACCAGCGGCGCCAGGAGGAGGCGACTGGCTCACCTAAGATGGCGGACCCCCAGCACGGAGAAGCGGACGGCATAGCTGTCACTGGAGATTGAAGAGCGGACCGGAGCAGTCCGAGAGCTGGCGAGAGTGCAGGGGTCAAACACCGGTAAGGAGCACCTGCGTCCCCCTCCCTAGAAGTGCGCAGGACAAAGTCGGCCAGAAGCGGAGGGCACCGGTAGGGAACAACTGCGATCCCCATCCTTAGAGTGCACGAGAAGGAGAAGACCAGAGCAGGGGGGCGGCAGTAAAGGGCATCTGTGCCCCCTCTTCCCAAAGAGTGCAGGAAGAAGACGGCTGGGAACAGAGGATGCCAGGGGAGGATAAAGAGATCAAGACCCGACTAGCTGGGGAGCCTGGGGAGCGAAGCGAAGCCCCCTGGGCCCTGAGACGGTCTGTGGGCATTAAAGAAACCCCAGATAAGAAACACCGGATGAGACCAAGGCACAACGCAGAGAGAGATCCCACAGAAAACAGAGGACCCAGCACTCCCCGAAGAGGGACACTTGGCAGAGCACGGCGGCGTCTGGGGGGGGGGGGAACAATCCCCAGCGGCGGCAGCTAGAGAGGAAGGACATACACCCCTGCACTGTAGTGACCCACAGAAAAGCGGGCAGAGGGCAAAATAGGGCGCCGAGCACTGAAAATAACGAAGGCAGCGCGAAGAACACTGCCCGCGAAAAACAAGCACGAGGAGGGCCGAGCTGCACCTGGAGGCGCATTGAACCCGGAGCAGAAAACCAGAACCTGTGATACCGCACTGGGGAGCACGACCCTCCATTGAAAGAGAGCGGTAATCTCACGAGGCGCAGGGCCACAAGACCCCAGACACTAGGAAACCCTCAGCAGAGACAGAGGAGAGCCCCCCCCCCCCCTTTGAGGAACAGGCCGCAGCAGCCTCGGACCTGAGAAAGGCACTCACACAGGCCTGACACGGACTGTGAGTGGGAAATGGGGAAAGTTACAAAGAAGATGGGCACCGAAGGAACCTCGCTGGAGGTGCGATGGAGGAAGGGGAGGCCCCCCAAACTCAGATAGACTGCCCTCAAGCCCCAACTCGAGGACATTCTCCAAGCGATAAGCTCCAGTGAGCACCTAGGGGCAAAAATAGACACAATAGGCGTGGATCTGGGCATTTTACGGGACGACCACAAGCGCCTAGCAGAGCGAGTGACGGCGAACGAGCGTCAGCTGTCAGAAATGTCCCCGGACATCTCAGCCATAGAAAAGAAGTTGGCCACACTTGAAAACAAGGTGCGCACACTAGAACTCAGGGCCGAAGACCATGAAAACAGGTCACAGAGAAATAACATACGAATAGTGGGTCTACCTGAGAAAGTGGAAGGTGCCACCATGGTGGACTACCTCGAACAATGGATAAGCAAGGAGGTGGCGCCGGAGGGACTATCAGCGTTCTACGCCTTTGAAAGAGCGCACAGAGTGCCGGCAAGGCTGCCCGCGCCTGGTGACCCCGCACCCCCGAGAGCGGTGGTGGCAAGGCTCCTCCACTACCGTGACAGGCACCACATCCTGACTAGAGCCAGTCACAACAGAAACCTCCAGGTGAACAACGCGGTAGTGCGAATCTTCCCGGATTTCTCTAGGGAAGTCCAGAAGCGGAGAGGAGGGTACCACAGTGTGAAACAAAAACTCCGCCAGTTGGAATACAAGTACACTATGCTCTATCCGCCCAGGCTACGAGTGATTGCGGAGAGCGGAATGGAGTTCTTTCAGACCCTGCGAGAGGCCTGGGACTGGCTAGAGCGCAATCGAGGCGAAACCCCCCCTCAAGAACTGAAGAGACAGCGGACACGCAGCGGTGGACCCCGTGGCAGACGGAACAATGGAGACTTGCCCATGTCCACGCGGCAAGAGGTACAAATTGAACGACAGAATGTGGTGAAGGAGGTGGCGTTAATAAGTGTCAGAGGAATGGAACGATCATCCCAGAGGAGCAGGGTACAGCTGCTAGAATCGGACTCCGACAGTTCATCCACTGTTTCAGAAGTGCTGAGTGTTGAACTTCTGCAGTTAACTCCACGAACAGTAGATGCCATCATTTGAGAACATATCGAGAAGGGTGGGAAATGAAACAAGCTGAGAGAAATTATGCAACGGCAGGTCAGGAGGGGGGAGCGAGGACGACTGAGGGTGTCAACAGGGGCACAACCCCCATTTAATCGGAACTGGAAGGCGGATATAGGCCTGGACGACCACTGGGTCACACCAGCAGCGAGGGAGCTGCCGATAGTTGAAATCGCATAGTTTGGATGGGAGGCACACACCAACTTATCCTGGGGAGTGGGAGTTGGGGAGGTTGTTTACAGTTGCATAGTTCGGGGGGTCTTGAGTTGCACCGCTTACTAGAGCCAATTCAGGACGACTGGGAATAACTTACACGCAAAGCAGGGGGAACTGGGGAGGAAATGAGGAGTGCTTCATGTAAGGGCAGGAATGGCGACCGGGGCACACACATATAAATGCATGTCATGGAATATTCGGGGAATGCAGTCTATGGCAAAAATATATAAAGTGCTATCTTATCTCAGGAAAAGGGGAGTGCAAATAGCACTCCTTCAAGAAATACACCTCACGCAGAAGGAGGGGAGGGCTCTACAGAGGTGATCCTATCCCCCCGCTGCGCGACTCAGCAACAGCGCGCACCGCACAAGCGTTCGCTGCCTGGCATGATCATTGGGGACTGGTAGCCTCGTGGAGGAGACTACACTCTCACGACAGGGACTACTCTTACTTTTCGCCCATGCACGAACTCCACGTCCGCCTAGATACCTTTTTGTGTACGGCAGATGTGCAGAGTACGGTGCGCTCGGCCGAGTATCTTGCCCGAACGATTTCGGACCATAACCCGGTTTTGCTAGGACTTACATGGGCGCAGACCCGGCCCGTAATTCCCACATGGAAGCTCCGCCCGGAGGCACTGGATGACCAGGTTTTTAGGGAAGGGATCCGGACGAAAATCACACAATACTTCGAGGACAACACAGGGACAGCTACCTCCCCAATGACGGAGTGGGACGCCTTTAAGGCAGTTTTGCGAGGTCACTGCATAGCAGAGAACAAGGGGATTAGACGAACGCTCCTCTGAGAGATAGAGGGGGCGGAACGGACCCTCAGAGACCTAGAGAAGGAGCGACTAGGGAAACCAGAGATTCAGACAGAAGTGCAGGACGCTAGGGAGGAAGTAGCGAGGCAGACAGGGCGCCTTAGAAGCTTCGATTATAAGCAATACCTGAGCAGAACACACGCGGAGAGAGACAAGTCTGGATCTCTGCTGGCATGGCTGGCTAACCCCACTAACAGGAACTCCCCGATAGTGGAACTAGAGGACCAAGCAGGCACTAGATGCTTTGCCCAAGAGGCAATCAATAACATCTTTGCACAATATTATGCTGGACTATTTCGCAGCCCAGCGGGGCACGACAGGTCTGCAGCACGGGAATACTTAGAGGGGGCACAACTGCCTAGACTAGAGCTAGAAGAGACGGATGAGCTAGGGGACGATATCACAGAGCAGGAGGTACGTGGAGCCATAAAACACATGGCACGCAACAAGACCCCGGCACCGATGGGCTGCCGGCGGTGTTTTACGGGATATACACCAAAGAACTGGCGCCTAGGCTAACTGCTACTGTACAATGCGGCTCGCGAGACAGGAGTTCTGTCAGAGAGCTCCAGAGAAGCACTCACTGTTCTGATCCTAAAGCCAGGGAAACCGGCACACTACCGTACAGCCTATAGGCACCTTTCTATGTTGAACATGAACTACAAAATACCAAGTAAGATCCTAGCGACTCGACTATTACCCCACATGACACAATTAGTACACCCGGACCAGGCCGGGTTCATCCCGGGACGAAACACAGCGATTAACATACGGCGGCTCCCAGCCATCATGGACTCATGGGATTACAATAAACCAGAGGCAGCGGTGTTCGCAGTGGACATCGAAAAGGCCTTTGATAACCTTGAGTGGTCCTTCCTTTATGTGGTACTGGATGCAATGGGACTGGGAGGTGGTTTCTCTGCCTGGGTGAGATTGTTATACACCAACCCCACAGCGAGGGTGCGCACGGGTAAAGTGATGTCCGGAAGACAGACGGTGCAACGGGGAAGGCGTCAGGGCTGTCCCCTCTCCCCGCTTCTGTTCGCCCTAGCTATGGAGCCTTTAGCTCCCGAGCGAGACAGGGACAGGCCTTTAGAGGGATCCTGGTGAGTGCCGTGCAGCACCATATAACACTATACGCGGACGATCTCCTGATCTTCCTCCGAGACCTAGGGAGGGATCTGCGGGGAGCGCAGAACATACTAGAGGAGTTTGGCAACCTGTCGGGACTAAAAGTCAATTGGCAGAAGTCGAAACTATTCCCCATGGTGCCGAACACACCACCGCCCCTGGCATTGGATAACCTCCAATGGGAGCCCCGATGCCTGTCCTATCTGGGAGTAAGAATTTAACATGAAACAGTGGAACGTGGGCATGCAGCAAACTCTCTGAGAGCGTCCATGGGCTTTATGGGGAACCCTGCCATTGTCTATGGCTGGCAAAGTCGCCCTACTGAAGATGGTGGCCCTGCTCCGACTGCTGTACGTTTTCGGGACCCTCCTAGTCTGGATCTCAAGGGCAATGTTTAAGGTCCTGGACTCCATGATTACATCGTTTCTATGGGGAACGGGATGCAGGCGAGTAGCTCTAACCACGCTGAAACGCTCCTCAGTGACAGGAGGGCTGGCGGTACCAGACTTAGAGTTATATTACCTGGCGGCGCAGCTCAACTGGTTGATCCAGTGGCTAGCAGCGGTGCGGGACTCAGAAAGGACCCAATATCCATTAGCGCCGACAGAAGCAGAACAGGCAAAACTGTTACTGCGAGTACGAAGACAGACAGCACAAGACACTATGGAAACCAAGGTGATCAATAAGTACTGGTCCAGATACCTTCAGCATGCGAATCATAGGATCCCTTACTCACCCGAACTGGCCTTCCGCATAGAGGGAGTTGGGTGAGTCTGGAGGGCTGGGAGGAGACTGGAGTGCAGAGAGTGGGAGACCTGTTCCGTGACTCTGAAATGCTCCCTTTCGAGGACTTTCGGGAAGAACATGACCAGCCCCAGGGTCACTTTCTACTACACAGGGCAATCACCATGAGTATGAGAAAGCACTGGGGGACAGGAGTCGTGGAGCTCCAGGCTCTGGATGGCTAACGATATGTCGCCATGTCAGCGGGAAGGATAAAAACAGTCTCTTGTCTATGTAGAGCAATGAGCCAAGACATTCAGAAGACGATGGAGCGATTGCGATCGCAGTGGGAGGAGGAACTGGGGATCCCGATCCCGGAGGAGGCCTGGGAGAGTATAGTAGAGAGAACACCAAAATCAACTAGAAACGCAAGGTTTAAATTAATTAACTATTATGTCCTACAAAGAGCCTACCTCACTCTGGCACGCATCAGGAAGCACTTTCATGTTGAGGAGGCGGCCTGCCCTAGGTGTGGGATTAGAAAGGTACTCATGCAGCACATGTTCTGTGATTGCCCCAAGTTGGTTCCATTCTGGGAAGAGGTCCTAAACATCTTAGGAACAATTGTAGATAAAGAGATCCCGCGCACCCCGGGGCACTGCATATTGGGCTGGTTCCCACATACGGCCAAGACCAAAACGACTACGAAATTCCAGGATCTGGCGTTAGTACTAGCCAAGCGGGAGATCACTAGGAATTGGAAATCGGCAGGGGGACCAATGGTAGGAACATGGAAGCGTGAAAAAGGGGCAAGTGCGGATACTGTTAGCAGAGGAAGGGCGGGGCATAGGCACCTTTGACAGAGCATGGGGACAACTAGTAGACGAGCTGTCGGCACCTGAGCAGGAACAACCATCTCCCGGCGGCTCCCCACCACGAAACCAGACAGTAGAGGAAGAGCAAGAGAGAGCGAGAGAGAGCAAGAGAGAGCGAGAGAGAGCAAGAGAGAGAGAGAGAGAGAGAGAGAGAGAGAGAGAGAGAGAGAGAGACCACTACATGAATGCTCCCTTTGACATAAGACACATGCGATCAAAAGACCCTACTGTAGGAAGATACTAGTTGTCAAATACCTACGGAGAGAGAACAATAAGCGGAAAGCAACACAAGAGGGAGGGAGGGCGGGGGAACCTAGTTGAAAAGTTGGGTATAGAGTGCCAGAATTGCATTAAATATGTACGTAAGATTCATAGAGAATGGTTTATATGTACTGTGAATGTTTTTAAAAGCCAATAATCTGGTTAAAAAAATAAAATTCTATACAGCACGTAAGGAATGTGTCTGCACCCAGGAGTATTCCTTTATAAGCTTCGGAACCTCTGCTGGACATGGCCTTATCCAAACGTAAAATGCTTCAATGGATAAAGACGGACAGGCAGCCTTTATGACTTAACCATGCCTGCAGAACTTGCTTGCTGTCACATGCTACACTAAAACCGCATTGAAGTGGCAGTCGTTTAACATTTTTCAGGTAGGTAAATCTTTAAAATCCATGTTTTACCATGATGATAATTTTTGATGTAGGGAAAAACAGAATTGTGGCACTAGCCTCACAATGGTGAGAGATTGGCCTTTGCCATCACTGGGGTTGTTGGAGAGGTAGGATCAAGGCCCTTTTACAAGTTTCAAAAAAGTCCTGGGCTGATCCCCATGTGCAGTGCCCGTGGTGCTTAGGAAAGTTGTATGATACAACATTGTCTGATGTGCTCACAAATTAACCAAACGATGTTTGAGAACTAGAATCAAAGCTGGTTTTAGCCCTCCCTGAACTAAACAGTGACGATCCAAACAAACATGATCGCACTGTAAAAGGCACAAAAAGTAAACTAAACATAAAAATCTTCCTTCTCTTCACACGTAAAAAAAAAAACTGAAAAAGAGCAGGAATTACAGTGAGCATTCCGACTCTTCTACGGAGCCAATACTGGGTCTTTGGGATATTCTCACTAAATCAGAGGCATATTTCTGACTCCTGTCCCATAAAAAGCCCAGAGAGAGTTTTTTTTTTTTTTTTTTTTAAAGTCTAGGTATGCCATTTTGCCTCACAGATACCCGCACGCCTGCACTCTGGAACTTCTTTGGTAGCAACTGTGTCATACGGAAGAGACTAGGTGCCAGCAGGTGCGCAGTGTTGGCTCGCCACTTCTGGAATGCCCTCCCCTATGAAATCAGATCCTGCACGGACTTACCTGTATTCAGGAGACTTCTTACGATATGGCTCTTTGTTCAGGCATATGAATAGATCTATCGGGGTTCAGCTACTCCTATACTAGCGCCAAGAAACCAATCGGTGTAAGTGCGCTCAAAAAATAATTTTAACAAAACATAACATACAGCTTTGGCAGGACATCTGAGGCTCGAGTACAGTGACTTCGACTTCACCAAGGTCCGCTACAGAGACCTTATGACCTTCAATTCCAATACTGTTTGTAAAACTACCATCGACGCCACGGTCAGCTTTGAAGTAGATGATGTCAGGAAAGGCACCTTTGGCAGGGCTGGTACAGAAGGCAGCTAGGAAGAAATCAGCAGAGTGTCTCCAGGTGGACGAAATGCCACATTTAAAAGATCACCAGGCAGTGGTATTTTGGAAGGTTTCAGAACCTTTTTGTTGAGACTTCAACTTCTGTGGGTTTCCAGAGTCCACACCTTCCTTCTTATGATAAAAAAGTTGACAGCGAGGAACAAAGTTTACACCCTCAAATACGTACTGATTCAGGACTTACTGACCTAACAAATGCCAACGGCAAGATAATTTGCTAGAGTCTTAATTTCAGATACCAGAGGGTCCTGCCTCCAGTAGGTGGTACACTTTGAGACTGTCACAAATACAAAGCTGACCACTTTACAATTCCCTTCCACACAGACCAGCTAAAGTGAGATCCCCTGACCAAGGTAGACAGATAAATAATCCTCAAAGGGGATTTTGCCTTTTAATCGTGCATTTATGCTGCTATTAATGGTATAAGGGAGGCCTGGAGGAAGCATAAATAAGCACCGTTGGACTCCCGTGAAGCATCCATGAAGGAAAGACTAGCGGATGCTACCTTTCTCTCTGTTCATCTGATATGAGGAAGCTTCGTCATTTAGGCTTTTTTGGCAAATTTAAGCAAAACACTCTCCCAGAAAGATTCTGTGTGACTAAATGCCTTAGGCGGCAAAGGTAAAAAGCCATATACATCCTTGCACATACTCCGGGTGAAGGCAGCACTAGCTGTACCCATGAAGAACTATTTCACTTTCCAATAATTAGACAAAACAAGACATCAGAAATACATTAACAACAAAAAAGATAGAACTAACTAGGGCAGTGATTGCACATCCCATCGGTCAAATACAACATATTCTAACCCTTTTATGTAGTGGGCTACTCTCTTTATTATTCCTCTTCAAAATATTTTCCATTTCATTGCGGATCAATGTACAGTCAGATTACCAACACCAGACTCATCCAGAGATTCAGTGGACTTTTTCAAGGCTGCAAATACACTTTCACATATATACTAACTTTCTTCAACATATGAACAAACCCGTATAACGTTGGCACAGATATCACCATGTATTTGTACTCAACACCAGTTTGATGGTAAAACTAGAGACCCGAAGTTGGAAGGATTCTGCTACTTAGGTCAAGGCACACAAATTATTTAGAACTTGCAAATAAGGTAAGTACATACATGGGGTCGGCACTTTGTGCCAGACACGGATGGACCACTGCTAAGTTCATAGTAGACTTAAAAGAGGACACATAGAGCCTCAACCACTGGGACAATGACCCTCTGTTGACAATAGCATATAAAGAGGGATGGTGCTGTATGGTACAACCTCCGTCATGTTTTTTTAAAGACTACACTTAGCAGAACCAACAGAAATCCATTGACAAAGTTGAGAAGAATATAGTTGGTTCTCTTTCCAGCACAAATGAAAGTCATAAACAATTAAAGAACAACTACTTTTATAACCAAGAATCAGCATGGGACAGGGTAGCAAAAAGAAACAACCAAAAATGACCACCAAGCAACAGTTCGACAAAATAAATAGCTTGTGATGCGCTCGTTGTGTGGCTGCAATACAAGAGTTGGTAGGCGAGGAAAAGGATGGAGAGGTTAGCAACATAGCAGCGGAACATGGATGAAACCTAGACTGCTCCAGAGATGACGAACCCTGTACCCCTGCCTTGAAGAAACTGTGGATTCCCTCAGTGGTTAGTCTGACCAACACATGTTGCTAGATGCAGATTGTTCTGGAAGAGTCTGCTGATGTATGGGTACTCTTCACACAGTCTCTAGCAAATTTGTATATTCTTAGGCAACAGGTTATTTTTAACCATGAGACTTTGGTTAATGGGGATTGAAGGTGGGCGGCAGACCTTTCTTACACTGGAGTGGCAATTAGTTGGAAATCAATTGTATGAAAGAGATGGTTAGAGACGTGTTTTCTCTCTAGTCTTTGTCAGTTTAAAGGGGGAAAGATAAAAGTTAGATTCGGGGGTACCCGAGATGCAGGTTACGACTTGCTGCAACCACTATTCCCCCTCTGCTGGCTGGGTGAGAAGAATAAGCCTCACCTATGGGAATGTATAATAGAAGGTCATTGAGCAAGGTTTGAAGACAGGGAACAGCTCAAAATTCTGACATGGAATGTTAATGGTATTAAGAATCAAATAAAAAGGGGTGCCTCAATGCCTCCGAAGATGGGGATTTAATACCTAATCCTGTTGCAGGAAACACACTCATTAGGCTCATACACTTCCTCATTCACATGAATTTGCAGTATCACCCTGGCACAAGCAAGGTTAAGTGAGGCCTCCGGTGGCATATCCATACAGTAAAGACGCCCCCGGCTTCAAGTATACAAGACCTGGTTGGACCCAGGAGGTAGTTATGCGGGTGTCCATCAGGCAAGAGGGAGGAAAGAGTACACTATATTAACTGTGTATTCACTACAGAGATAACAGCAGGCCACCTTAGAACAGACCCTTTACCATTGTAAGCTCGGTCTCGCACACAAATAGCGCGAGGATTTTAACAACTTTATATTCAAAGACATGGATGGGTCAACTGGTTTGATGTAGGATACGAATGCCCTTACATACAAGGCACAATATTGTAATTGTATTTATATAGCGCTTACTACCCATACAAGGAGTTGAAGCACTTTTCGGTGAGTAGCACGCTACTCCGGAACCCTAAGGATTAGTGGTGGATTAGTGTAGGGAAATACAAATTGTTAATTTGAGTGGTGGACATGTGAGACTGTTAGTTTGATTGAATACGACAAAGGAGGGATAGAGGAGGGAAGAGTCTAGATAGTGTTATTTTGGAGATCATATTAGTTAGATGAGGTTTGGGATGAGTCAGAAATGAGGTAGAAAATATACTGAGAGAGTATAGGATAAGACAGTGTACATGGAGGGAGTTGAAGGCTTTTTCTTTCTTCCTACAGTAGGAGTAAAGTATTAAATATATAAGTACGTACAAGACATGGAGCTCTATGATCTATTGACGTTCAAACGTGCCTTTAAATCAACATTCTTAATTCACAGAGGCACACAAATCAATATCCTGGTTGGACTATTTATTTGCTCACACAGCTCAGATTCAGAACATCCCTAAGATGGATTCCTTGGCAAAAGGCATCTTTGATCATTTCCCACTGTAATACAAGACTTAGTACATGGGACTTGGGTATCATGAAGTGGCAATTACCCTTTTAGACGTCACTAGGGCCTATTTCACAGAAGGTGTGAGGTCAGTTAATTCTACCTTAATACTCTAGGAAGCATACATGGGTGTTGAAAAGAAAGACTTGAGGCTAAAATTCATGAAAAAAAAGAAACTTAGGAAATCAATAGTACGATCCCTGGAGCAAAAGAAGAAACAAGCAGAACAAAAAGAGTGACCGCAAATTGATAGTGAAGTTCAGAAATTGATGCAGCACATACAACAAGCATTGGCAAAGCCAATAGGTCCTACTTATGAGAGCTATAGGCTTGGGCAATGTTTAGTAGCCATGCGGTACAGCAGAATGGATGCTTTGCAGTGCAGCTAAAACTATTTTTTTAAAGCGCTTTGACGCAGCTAGAACTAATGTGTTTTTTTTTTAATGCCTTAGCCCTAAATGCACCATAGTCCCTTTTTTATTATTATTTTTAGCCTTGCTGCACAGCAGCCACGCTACTATACAGCATGGTTACAAATCAATGCAAAGTCGGCAATGCCCATGCTGTACAGCATGAAGTAAAGACAATGGCAGAGCTAATAGTCTTAAAGGTGAGACTTATTGGCTTTGCCAATGCTTGTTAGGTCTGTAATTCTGAGCAAATAGGTTAATCTCTTCATGCATGAAAAAGTTATTTTTTTAAACTTGCAAATCCGGTGCAAAAACACACACAATACTAAGCTCAAATATTTTTACACCAGTTTGTTTTTGTAACCAATGTTACTATTAGGTTAACATTACACTGTATGTGTCAGTTGTGAGACAGCAACAAACCAATACAATATTTCATGAACTCTAGAACTCAAAAGGCTCAGTTAGAATTATGACAGAGGTCTACAGAGAGACTCCGTAGATGCTGCAAAATGGGGGGTGGGGGGCATGATAGTCGTTTCTATCACCTTCAACATACCATGGTAAATTAGAAGGACAAAGAGCAATTTCTAATCTCTTACTTCTAATCTTCTGATTTAGTACAGCTACATACATTTGAGAATTAGATTAAGAAAACCTAGTTTGGAGACAGGCTTACATATTTTAACCTTTATCAAGCTTTCAAACAACAGCATATATTATCAATGAGAACAAAAATCACACAGGTATGGGGAAAACGTCACCATAAATTCAGCAACATATAGCATCTTTCGCTTCACACTGACTGGTTTGCAGCACATTGAATCATTTTTTAAATGTCACTGTGATCTGTGAGGAAGGTTAAGTTCTTAGAGCAAAATACTCATTACAGGAATCATTTGTTTAATCAGAACAAAAGACGTGTATTTGGAGACCTTGTTTTCTAGTGGACTCTTCAACCACTCAACCATCTGGTGCCGACGACAACACTACCTCTTAGGGTTTTCAGATATAGGTAAACAATGGTCTTAGCCGTGCTTAGTTTGAATAATAATAATAATAATAATAACAACAACACTAAAGGTTCACCCATTAGCCGCACTACCTCCTCAGTGCAGGTGTCGGCCATTGGCCAACACATGGGAGGCACCTAAAGGCCACTCTGGTGCTCAGCACCAGAGGAAGTCCTTTATTTAAATTTTTCATCAGGCTGCTCGGGGAGAACTTCCCGATTGTAGTATAAAAAGTTTTTTTTTTTTTAAAACCACACAACAATGACGATCGGTGCCACCCCAACTAAATGGGGCAACAGTCTTTCTGCCCCCTTGGTGCGGGAAAATTGGGACAATTACTCACGATCTGCCCCCGCAGGAGGGCAGAGAGCCCACTAGGCAATTTTATTTTGTTAAATATAGGGGTGGGTGCTGCCCAGTATGGGCATGGCTATGCCCCCACCCCAAGTAAATGGATCAACAGTCTTTCTGTCCCCCGGGGGGGCAGATGGAGGTAAATACCCTGGTTCTGCCACCTGGGGGAGTGGGGTGGACATAAACCCAACTAGACTCGAGGGAAAGTTTTTTTTTTTTTTTAATTATAAAATATAGGGGTGGGGCCTGCCCACCACAGTCATGGTTATGCACCCACACCCAACTAAAGGGGGCAATAGTCTTTCTGCACCCCTGGGGGCAAAGTGGAGTAATTATCCCCGAGCGTCCCCTACAAGGGGGTGGGGGGGCATAAAGCTCCCTAGACCCCAGGATTTTTTTTTTTTTAAATATTGGGGAGGTTGCTGCCCGGCATGGCCATGCCCACCCACATAGTAAATGGGGCAACAGTCTTTCTGTCCCCGGAGGGGCAAATGAGGGTAATTACCCCTCAGTAGACACAGGTACTGATTACCTGAACTTTAATTTCTTTAGACTCCTTAGCTGCACTTCTCAGCACTGGTGCTTTACCTCCTCGTCCGTCTTTGTCGGCACAGTCCTTACATAGTGTGCCAGCTCCCTTCCACAGAAAAGTACACAAGCCAAAAAATCCTGTCCCACCCCTAATATGGCTTCTTGTCTGCCACATTTCCCATCATGCTTACAAAAAGAAAGCAGAACTTCCCCACTCCCTGTCTTTTCTCAGAAAAACAAGCCAAGCGTTTGTAAGTTGAAAGACTTTTCCATTGGTATTGAATTGACATGGTTAGCACTACCTACCTGCTCCAGTGGCAATGATGTGTTGCGACCTTGTTTATAGAACAGAGATCAGAAAATACAAATAATGTGAAGCGAACGGTGCCTGTCTTGCCAACAGCACAGATCTTCTGAGGTTTGCCTCAAGGGTGGGAGCGCCATAAAGAGAATGAAATAATGGGTCCATTGTTTCTGTGTTTGTGAAGTCTGTAGCTGTTTAATGTTTTCCTGATAACAGTCTGGAACAGCAAAAAAGCAGTGAAGAAAGGGAACAGTGCTGAGAAAATGCACAATTTAATGCCAAAAGATCCTTAGCAATTGGAAGGGGAGCAGTCTAGTGACCTACTACTAAAATTGGGAGATATTTAGAAAATGATAGAACAAGCTGTGTCTGCTGCTTTTAAGGACAGAGAAGGTCTGTCATCCCTCAAAAAACATGCATGGAGTCGCCAGAGTGAGCCCAGGACCATGAGGAGGACGAGGTCAAGGGCAGATCTGTGCAGGGGCGGTGGTGGAGCACAGGGTCAAGGGCAGATCTGTGCAGGGGGCGGTGGTGGAGCACGAGGTCAAGGGCAGATCTGTGCAGGGGGGCGGTGGTGGAGCACGAGGTCAAGGGCAGATCTGTGCAGGGGAGGCGGTGGTGGAGCACGAGGTCAAAGGCAGATCTGTGCAGGGGGGGCGGTGGTGGAGCACGAGGTCAAGGGCAGATCTGTGCAGGGGAGGCGGTGGTGGAGCACGAGGTCAAGGGCAGAACTGTGCAGGGGGCGGTGGTGGAGGACGCGGTCATGGACAGATCTGTGCAGGGGGCAGTGGTGGAAGACAACAGCTAAAGGCACAATGGACATGATAAATCGCCAGTTAATGAATTAATGTGCTGTAAAATGTAAATTGTTTTTGTTCTTTTTCTAAAGTTGTATTAACTGATGTAATTCTGTCTATTGTAGATCTCATTTTTAGATCTAAATCTAGATGACAAGGTATCAAGATGTCTCTGAAGACCTTTAGGAGACAGGTGTAGCAGGACAATATCGTTTGCCTAAAGGAGTGTATCTAAAGGATAAGAGCCTAGTTTTGGGGCATCACCAGCTACCTTACTCAACATATCGGGCAGATCCGCCATATATAGTGAAAAAAGTAGGGGCGCCAACAGGCATCCATGTTTCAAGCCATTTCTGGTAGGGATTTTCTGAGTAGTTCCCCGCCTACCTCCAAACATAACATGATACCAGGTAGTGGTGTGTAGAGCAATGATGAGTTTTAGGAGACCCCCTAGCATTTCCATGGCACTCAACTTCCTCCAAAGGGTCTGCCTGTCTACGCGATCGAAAGCAGTTAAGTAATCAATATAAGCCACATCCATAGGCACCACCTGGGCTTTCTGCCAACAGGAGAGAGTTGAAGCTGATACATCTAGCACTGACTCACTTCTCTACAGTCCTACACAATGTTCTAATCTACACAGACAACAAGGAGGTAGCATCCTACGTTAACCATCAAGGGGGCTCGAAAGTGAGAGCACTTGTCTCTGGCACAGGAAATATATTCTTGGGCATAAATCAATCTCCTATCTCTTCATTCAGTTCATCTTGTGAGTAGGGAGAATGAGCCTGTGTACCGTTTGAGCAGAGATTTCCTTTCCTTAATGGATTTAGCCCTGTCACAGGGCACCTTTCAACATATAGTCAGGAGGTTTGCCCCCCCCCCCCCAACTCCCCCTACAGGTGGACTGGTTTGCAACCAAGGAAAATGCACTGCTGCCCCAGTTCTGAACGAAGTCCCCGTTTTAGAAGGTGTGGGGAGTTGACATGTCTTTTCTATGGTGAAAGGGGTTGTTGTATGCATTACCACCCATTCCTCTATTGGGCAAAGTGTAACAGAAAATACAGAAGGATGTGTTGGGGGAGGTGCCTATGGTTTCCTCTCCTCCTTCAGGTGGTGGTTCGGGAACAAGATGATTCCGTGCTTTCCTTATCTGCTCAAAGGGGTCCTCTTGTCGAAGGAAGGTCTGGCACATCTACAGCTAGGGGTCTGGCACTTGAGAGGTAGATTTGAACAGCTATGGGTTGTTCCTTGCCGGTGGTTGACTTTATTCAAAAATCGATCAATCCCACAACACTGAAAAACACACATCAGATACTGGTGCAATTTTGAGAAATGGTGTGTAGAGAAGGGAGCAGATCCGGATTCAGAAGAGCACTACCTATTTGAAAGACTGAATCCTTCTGGGTCTGGCAGTATCCACTTTCAGAGCTCAATAAGAAGCTATTGGAACTTTTAGGAGCCCACACCTAGAGGTTTTGATTCCTCTGGTTTCTATACTACTAAAGTGCTTCTTTCAAAAGAGGCCAGCTAATCACTGCCCGGTTCCAACATGGGATCTTCAACATGCTTCCAGAAATCTACTTGCCAACTTCTTATGGAGAGTCAGATTTTATCAGGTCCAGCTATTTTAGGGCCTACTGGCCCCTTCTGGCGAGCTGGCAAAGATCAGATGCCCTGTTCATTCAGAAAATGAATGAGCACTAAAGATGCCTTTAAATCTTGTTTTTATCTTTTCCCATTTGCTGTGCTTTCAAAGACAGAGGTCAAATGTCAGTCTTCTGACAAATCACTGCTTTTTTTATCCTGTGGATCGAGGTTTACTTTTCTTTCTCTGACTGCAAAGTTAGAGGATTTTATGAAGTGAACTGGCTGACAGTTGCGTTGGGCACACAACATTTAAATACCTTGTAAATTAACTGAACAAACGTTTCAAAATATATTTAAGTAGTTTGGAAAGAACTTTTTTTGTAATTCTGAAGTGAGAATATGATCAAAACAAATCAGAATACTTTACTCATTGATGTGAAAATAATAAATCTTTCCTGAAACACAATTTCCACACATTGTTTACACCCACATAGTTTTATCAGTAAAACTGCAAGTCAGTGGAAAGGTTTGTGGCCATTCAATGGAAAATGCCTGCCTGTAAATGACAGTACGCTATCACATCATGCTTTAGTGATATATGTATTAAAAGTGAGAGTTTTTAAATATGAACTGAGAAACATTCCTGGCCCCACCCTGATGACAATTCAATTAGTGAACTACGAGAAAAATCAGGGGTCATGTGTACTATATACGGGATAGATTTTTACACTAGATGGAGCACGTTTAGCCTATTAAATCAAACAGAAGAGTTTTTTGTACAGCAGACGTGCTTAACTCATATTTCAAGGTGGTCTTGTATATGGTAATGAAAAAAAGGTGGGTTCCTGAAATAAAATATTTGCCTAGGATCACACAATTGGAGATGAGTTTAGGGGTCAAGAGCATTAGATCAAATAGATTTTTCAAGTCACTAGACCTGCATGTCTGGTAACATTTTTCTGAAATTTTTAGGCCTTTTCCCTTATTGCTTCAGTTACTACAAAAGGCGCCTTTTAAGTCAGTAATTTCAGTTGATCTCAGCTTTCTGTCTTTTAAGGTGTTGTTTCTGGTGGCAAATAAATCAGGGGGGAGAACTGGGGCCTCTCTTAAGATCTGAGCCATGTTTGAAGATTCTGCCAGACAGCAGGATCCTTAATCCGAGTCCTTCCTTTATTCCGAAGGCTCCTTCAGTGTTTTACTAGACTACCGACTTGGTATTACCAATTTATTTGCCCTTTTCTACTTCTCAGGGGGCGAAATGCTTGCATAGCCTGGATGTACGTAGGGCTATCATGATTTATATGAAGGGAACAGATCCCTTTACAAAAGGTGGACTATTTATTTGTTACATTTGAGTCTTCAAGGTAAGGTACAAAACCCTCTCTTTTAACACCAAGCAGCTGCCTGAAGCAAGCCATTGTGGTAATGTATGAAAAACAAGAAAAATCCCTGAATACACAGGTGCAGGGGAGATCAAAGAGGGCAGCGGCAGCCACATGAGCGGCATTGAAAGGTGTTTCAAAGTCTGACATTTGTAAAGCAGCCACGTGGTTCACGCCACATACATTTGTGAAGCACTACAGGTTACAATTGGGAGGAAGTGCATCAATGTATTTCAATTCTGCAGTTTTAGATCCAGCGCTGCATTAATAATGGAGTGAATAAACGTTACTGACAAATGTATTTGGTGAGTATTGTGTCTATGGAGTGAGATGAGGCACCTGGAGATTGCTTGGTGTCGGCTCACATATATGGACTGTGCAAAGGAAGACTAACGAGGAGGTAATGGCCCACTTATTTACTGGTAATCTTCATTACTCCAAGTCAAGATCTTCCTCACTAAAGTCCAAGTAGGTACCACCCATCCCAACGTGATGTTGTTTTCGGATAAATGTTTGGAAATTAATGAAGTGGGGAGGGTTGCTTCCTTTTTGTAACCATGATGAGAAGTGTAGCCGGAAGGAAGATGTGTTAGGGGTGGGACACAAGATTTTTTTGGCTTGTGTACATTGCTGTAGGAGGGCTTGGGCGATCAAGGATTGTGCCGTATGTAACCGGGCTAATACTTTTAACAGAAGAGCACTGACTGACACTAGTAGCAAACAGGTACACTGGGAAAGGGAGTACCTGCTCTTTTATATTCCCACTTCAAGCACAGCTGTTGATAAAGAAGTATCGGGTCCAAAATGAGTGCCGGTCCCCACTACCTGCGACGACCCGCAGAAATAAAACACTGTCTTTTCAGACCGAAACGTGGGCAGGAGAAGAACATGGGCAAATAACGCCCGAGTCCATTACACGAGATCAGCCCATAGGTCCTGGTGCCAGAAAGCGGAACCTGTAACCCAAGCGATTTAATCAGAGAGCTGCTTTTGACAGCTCACACGCAAGTAAATACGCTCCGGTAGATCTCTGAAAGCCCTTGCGTGTGCAAGAAGCTTAACTACCCCGCGACATCACTCCCCTTTTCCAGTGACTCCTAGCACTGTTACCTTTCAACGCCAGCAGGTGCTCCTGTTTCGCTTGATTCACTTCCATCGTTTCAACCCAAAACCCTTCCGCCTGGCCAAAGACAGGACTACCGGCAGACAGCAACAACGCCTGCCAGCCACTGAATATACACGACGGAAGTTCGGTGTCCGGAGTCCTGACAGTCGCCAGCAGCGGAAGCCTATAGAGTGCGAGCACGTGACCACCGACGACACATCAACAAATTCTCTAGTTATAGAAATGAAGTCTTGGGTGCCATGTTGGTTATGTAGTGAGTGACGCGATACGTTTTACGCATCCCCTTCCGTTCTTCTTACATTTCACGTTTTGTATATGATTATGATTGCATTTGCAGAATAAATGCTTCATCCTTTCCAACTAGCATGCTAACCAACGCACTAACCTATACTTAAGTCTCCAACTGCAACTTGATGTGAGTCTCTAGGAAATGTGACTCAATATTCAGTAAAATCTTAAAAGTGTCTTCCATTTCTTCTTTTCGTTGGTGGCAAAATTAAAAGATTTCGTATCTAATGGTCGTCTTATACTTATCCGAAGTAAAGTGTCCTCCGCGGAGATTGCGTGTTGTGGCTTTTAATTTGAGAAAATCTCTGGTGTGAATTTCAGAATGTTTTCTTTGAAATGAGGGTTGTTAACAGCATAGCTGCCAAGGTTTCAGATTGCTATGTGTGACATTTTCATAATTTCAATGTAATTATGAGTGACATTTTACTGACTATGAGTGACACTTTCTTGCGAGGAAAAAAATCAAGCGATGAAGATGAGGGAAACATAAAAATATCAGAAACAAGGCCCATTTGAGCAACGAAAAACTCTAAAAGACCTTAAAACTGGTGCAAAAGAATGTGGCGGCTGACTCAATAATTACAATGAAATTACAAAACTGTCACACATAGCAATGTGAAACCTTGGCAGCTATGCCACTACAGACCGCGTTTCAATAAGTAGCAGGATATACAGCTCACGGTAAAGATCAGAAATAAAAACAAAAGTGGGGCAAGCAGAGAATTGATGCAAGAACCAACAATGAATCAGCACGGGTAGACAGAGGAGAAAGGGCAGACGTGGCCTGCACAAAACAGTACATCCAGCAGCCGAAGCCCATGCTCCGTGGACTCAAGAAAACGTCAACAATAAGCATGCTTGTATAACAGTATGTGATTGTTTCTTTTGGACTATTTCACTTCATTATTAAATTGCATCCATTCCTGATTTAAGTGCGTGTTTTTGCTGTGATAGCTGTGGGATCTTGTGCCGGTATTAGAACAAGAGAGGGCGGCGCCAATAATTTTGACTAGGGAGTATGAAATCGACTTGATTAATAAACAAAAGAGGCAGCGTGTGGGTGGTAGAGAAGGACATGCGTTTCCCACACACAGTTTTGCACTGCTGCTGTCCGTGCTGCTTCTGTTGTGTGCTGCGGTCGGGTCCGGAAGCATACTTTATTTATTTATTTATTTATTTATGTATTTGTATAGCGCCTGAATCGACCCCCGAAGGGGAATCTCTGCGCTTTGGGCGGGCAGCATAGGTGGAATGCGGCTTTAATTAAATCAGAGACAAAGACAGGAGAATCAAAGACAGAAGAGGGTGGTCTTAAGCAGCTTCCTGAAATGCAGATAATCTGTACATTGTCTCAGGAGTAGTGGGAGTTCGTTCCAGTAACGAGGACCAAGATATGAGAGGGCCTTTCCTCCCAATCTAGCCTTTCTGACTCGAGGTACCACCAGAAGATGTTTGGAACCTGAGCGCAAAGATCTGGAAGGTAAATACGGAGTGAATTTCTCTGAGAGGTAAGAAGGGCCTAGGTCGAACAGTGCCTTGTGTATTATGCAACAGACTTTAAATCTTATCCGTTGACGGACAGGAAGCCAGTGAAGTTGCAGAAGCAGAGGGCGGGAGTGAGTCCTGGAGGGGGCATTGAGGACCAATCGCGCTGCCGTATTCTGGACTACCTGTAGTCTGCTGAGCGAGGCCTCATTGGCAGAGATTAACAGCCCATTACAGTAGTCCAAGCGGCTTAGTACAAGGACCTGTGTTATAGTTTTCCGAGTTGAGTCAGGGAGCAAAGGAAAGACTCGACGGAGCAGGCTCATTGTGTGGAAGCAGGAACCCACTGTCTGCGCAGTGTGTTCCTTCATTGTAAGGGCTTGGTCCAATCGAACGCCCAAGTTCTTCACAGTAGATTTGGGGGCAGGATAGGCACCCAAATCGGTCGGCCACCACTCTGGTGTCCACAAGGAGGGGGCCTCTCCAAAGAGCAAAATCTCTGTTTTCCCCACATTACACTGGAGGAAATTACTCTTCATCCAGTGCGAGATGGCTCTCATCCCAGAAGAGAAGGCCAACTGTACAGATGGATCAAATTTGTCAAATGGGAAAAGTAGCTGCGTATCGTCCGCATAGGATATGGGAATAAACCCATGTATCCGTAAGAGATTGGCCAAGGGAGCAACATATATGTTGAACAGTGTAGGGCTCAAACAGGAGCCCTGAGGTACTCTCTTGGACAGTTCCATAGGTGCGGAGCGATACGGGCAAAAGTTGACAGTTTGGGAGCGAGCAGATAGAAAGCTCGTCATCCATTGTAAGGCAGAGTCCCTTAATCCGATCTCCTCTAGTCTTCTGAGCAATATCCTGTGTGACACCGTGTCGAACGCGGCGGATAGATCCAGCAGCACCAGTATCGTGGAGTATCCCTTGTCTAGGGTCATCCTGATGTTATCTGTGACCGCTAGCAGGGCAGATTCGGTGCTGTATTTGGGTCTAAAGCCGGACAGGGGGGGGGGGGGCGTGGCCAAGATGGCGGACTGAACAGTCGCTTGTCCCGGAGGCTCCCTGCTCCTGGCCCGTTAGCCCGGCTGTATCTCAGCAGTTAGCCCCAATTAACACACTGATCGCAACGGGAAAGGGCCGAGGAGTGAAGTGGCAGTCTAAACAGCGCAGACTGCGACGGTTTGTGCCCGCCCGAGAGCTAAAGTGTTAGCGGAGTGCGGGCTGACACGGCAAGAGAAAATGGCGCCCAGGCCGGAGGACCGCTAGAGCAGCGACCCCGGCGTCAACAAGAGGGGCTCCGCGCAGCGGTAACACAGAGGCGGTCTACCGTGATCGGAAGCGGGCCCGTAGCGCCCGGAGGAGCGGTGGTGTCTGGGGCGGAGCGCCGGCAGGCTGAACGCCCTGAAGCGGTACACCACAACCGCAAGAAAGAGGGGACCACCCGGGCCGAGCGGAGCCCGCCGCCGGCGGTGAAATGGACCAGAGCACACCTCCGATCAAAGACGAGTCCGCGCGGACGCTGCGGCGGAAGAGGTGAGGCGCAAGCAGGGTGATCCGGGAGAAGGCATCCTGGAACTCCAGAAGGCCTGGGGCCTCCGAGGGGCCTAAAGTGCGCGGGAGGCGCCAACTGCAAATGGCGCCTAGGCCCGTCGATCGCTGAGCCGGCTGTTGCTGCCCCGACCAGTGGATTCAAGGAGGGAGGATAAGGGACACCCGCGCCCACTATTGCAGGGAGGGAGCACTCCGCCAGGAGGGACACCAGAAGGGCCAGACACTGCGGGGGTCCCGCGCCGGAGAGCCACAGGGAGAGAAGCCAGGGGCACCTGGACACCAAACAGAGCGCCGACATCTGGGGAACTGAGAGGCCAAGCGGCAACAAGCACCAGGAGAGGGGAAAGGGGTCCGGTGAGTGAAGGTGCAGTCGAGGTGGTATAAAAGGCTCCCGGACGCCGTTCCGGAACAACTAGGGATCTACGCCAGAGACCCCATACAACGGGGGGTGAGACAAGACTAGGGCAAACTTGCAGCAACTGGGGCCTGGCGTGTGAAGAACGCCGCTGGTAGTACTGGGAGCAGGGACCAGGCGAGAGCCCAACGCAACAGCACAAGAGAGACAACAGGCTCTTCTGGGATCGGGGCCCTAAACATACGCAGCGCAGAAGTTGAGAGGACCTCCAGGGGGAGCAACATCAGCAAGACGGGACAGTGGGCCCTATAGCTCTTACCCTGCAAACAGCAAATCGAAGACACGACTGACCCTTGTGGGGAGAGAAGAGAGGCCCCGAATACACGCTTGACACTGGAACAATAGTGGGAGTCCGTGTTGGAGCTGCGAGCCTGCGGGGCCCAACCGCAGAGTGGCGCCTGGGAATTCAGTGAGGTGGCGGGGAGAGCAGAGGGGCCTACACTCGGCCAGAACAATCAGCTGGCGGAGAGGAGAGGAGCTGGCCGTAAACGGCTGACAAGGGGGCCACGCGGGCTCGGGGGGTGCTTCCTGGGGGAGGCTGTACGCCATCGAACGGCGAGGGGACCCCCTTGCCCCCCTCCTAGACGGCGATCGAGCTCCAGAGGCGGCTCAGGCTTCCCACCCACCGACAGGCCCAGCAATGTCCTCGGTGAGGAAGAGAGGGGAGCGATCTCTGAAAGAGATGCTAACCAGAGGACCCCTACCTGGAGACAAAGGCAACAGAACGTCTCCAACCCCAAAAGCTCAGACAGACTCGGAAGACGGGGAGGTCCCAATCACCCGCTCCTTCTTGGAGTCGCTTTTCAACGTCCTCCGAGAAGACTTCCAGACCCTTAAAAGTGAAGTGGCGAGTGAGGTGCGAGAGATTTGCTGCGACGTAGACGCAGTAGGGGAGAGAGTAGCAGCGATCGAAGAACGCGATATAACCAAAGGAGAAGAGATCGAGCAACTCCAACAAGAGGTGATTCGTCTGAGAGATTAACAGCTGGACCTCCAGGCCCACGCTGAGGACCTCAAAAACCGCTCACGAAGAAATAACATTCGCATCAGGGGGGTCCCATCGAAAACGGAAGGAACAGACGTGAACCAATACCTCCAGGGTCTGTTTCGGGACATACTAGGAGAGCCACAAGACTTTTCAATCCGCATAGACAGAGCACACCGAGTCAGGCTGGCAAGACGGGCCCCTGCTCCTCCGCCAGACATCCTTGCCTTCCTACCGGACTTTCCTCTCAAAGAACGAATATTGCGGGAGGCGCGGTCGAAACAACCTCTACAATATCAGGGTCAATCCATTGCCCTATACCAGGACCTTGCCGCTATCACACTGCAAAAGAGGAGGGCTTTTAGGGAAGTGACTACCCACCTGAGAGCACAAGGAGTGGCGTACTCATGGGGCCATCCCTTCCGCCTGATCTTTAAAATGAACGGCAAGCTACACCAACTCCGATCCTTCTGAGAAGCCTGTAAGATTCTTGGCCTGGAACAGAGAACCACAGAAGAGTCACCCAGTCGCACACAGAGCCCGACAGGAAACGAATGGCAGACAGTGGGCAGCAAACGCTCACCCAATCCAGAAATACGCCCAAGCTCCGACACAATGGCGCATGAGAGACTGGTGGCACTTGAAACAGTACAGAAGGAAACCGCTCCGACGACCCCACCGTGATTCTACTAGAGGGACTGTTCAGCATTGGTATTGCAATGGCCGGGGAGGGGGGGTCGGGGGCGGGGGGCCCAGGACACTTGGTCCACACACTAACCCCAATTCTTTATTTACCACATGCCCACGTTCCTATACGAAGGGCAATGGACAATGATGGGACTCTGGGGTTTCCAAGTTGGGGTTAGGGAGGGCGGGAGGGTTCATGGCTGGGGGGAGAGGTAGGGGTTTTTCGTTGCCACATTGGAGGGACGGGGGGTTGGGAAGGGGGATGGGGGGAACCGGTGTGCTGCTCAGAGGGGGGATACATATGGGACACATGCCCACGAGTGCAGGGTATCGAGAACCTATGAGGGGGCTCAGGGGACAAAGGGGGTGGTTCTCCACCATACATAGCGGTCTGATTTTGTAAATACCCTATGTCAAGGTCCACATTGCAGATACTTACCCTTAATGTGAGGGGACTGAACAACCCCATTAAAAGGAGAGCTGTGTTATCCTATTTAGAGAACTCAGGGGCGTCAGTGTGCCTATTGCAGGAAACTCATCTCCTATCCAAAGACTGGCATCGCATGAGAACCCGAGCTTTTCCCCACCAATTCTACTCCTCCACTTTAGATAAGAAAGCGGGGGTGGCCATTCTGATATCTAAATCGTTCCAAGGTACGATAGGGGACAAAGTGGCAGAAGTGAAGGGCCGGTTACTGGCCCACACACTCTGGGTTGGGGGTACCCCTCTGGTGGTGGGCTCGGTCTATGCCCCGAACTCGGGACAAGAACAATTTTTGAAAATAGCACTGTCAGAGGTCTTGTGTTCCCAGGAACGGAGGGTGGTCGTGGGGGGAGACCTAAATTTGGTCATGGATGCAGAGAAAGACAGATCAGGGCAGCGATATGGCCAATCAGGGGTGATCTCCAAGACAGGGAGGGACTGGCTAAGGGATAGAGGTTTGCTGGATTTGTGGAGGGTGACCCATCCCCAACTCACACAATTTTCCTACTACTCCCATGCACACCAAACATACGCCAGGCTGGATCACTTCATAGGGACCACAGAAGTACACACACTGGTAGACACAGTAAACATCACCCCAGCAGCACTTTCGGACCATGACGCAGTGGTACTGACTCTCGCTATCCCCTCAGCCAAAAGACTTCCAGGGAGGTGGAGACTCCGAGAAAATTTGCTTTCTAGAGCAGGGGTGTCCCAGCAATTACAAAAATGCATCTCTGACTACCTAGCGATAAATGACTCCCCAGACACGCCTCTTTCAGCGCTCTGGTGGGCCTTAAAAGCCGTGGTGAGAGGCGAATTAATCGCCATCTCTGCTGCCGAAGCCAAAGAACGTAAAGAAAAAAGGGAACTCCTTACAGAGAGAGTGATAGAACTGGAACGCACACACCAGCGACTAGGCGCGCCTCGGATATGGCGTCAACTAAAAGCAGCAAGGGCACAGCTAGGGTCACTGGACCTCGACAGAGCCGAATACGCAGCCCTTCGGCTGAAGCACTCATACTATGTGGGGGGCGATAAAACGGGACGACTCTTAGCCAGTAAACTTAGGGCCCGAGCCCAACCCGCCAAAATACAAACGCTCCGGAATGCTAATGGGGAACCGGTTGAGGGTGATGAGAAGATTGCTGCGGTCCTCCGGGACTTTTACTCCACATTATACGGTAAAGCCTCGCAGTTATGCGGTGATGGGGCCACATACCTTCAGGGGGCTGCCACGTCGGCGCTGGACGCCACGGGGGCCGAAGCACTGGACGCGCCCATTACGTTCGAAGAAGTGATTGGAGCCATATCCCGTCTTAAACCCCTGAAGTCGCCGGTCCCTGGCGGTTTTTCGGCGGAATTTTATAAGGCCCTATGCCCACTCCTAGCCCCGATCTTAACGCAGCTTTTTAATTCCTTCCAGGGACCTGGGACCATACCTATGGACATGCTGGCTGCGGACATCGTAGTCATCCCTAAACCAGGGAAAGATGCAACTCAATGTAGTTCTTACCGCCCAATTTCCCTCCTCAACCTTGATCTAAAGTTGTTCACTGGGGTCCTAGCAGCTAGATTAGGCCCGCGACTGCCCGGAATTATTGAACCGGACCAATCCGGCTTCATCTCCAATCGTCAAAGCAGTGACAACACTAAACGAATACTACATTTGATAAAGCCCATCCCACTAAAATGAACGCCCTACTGCTGTCGGTCGACGCAGAAAAGGCGTTCGACAGAGTCAGTTGGGATTTTTTAGACAAAACCTTAGCTCATTTCGGCGTGGGGGATCGCTTCAGAACCTGGGTAGCGAGTTGCTACTATAGGCCCTCGGCAGTAATTAAGGTGAACGGAGTAACCTCCCGACCCTTTGAGATACAGAGAGGTACGAGACAGGGGTGCCCTTTGTCACCCCTTCTTTTTGCACTGTATGTGGAACCTCTAGCGCAACGAATTCGAGACAACCCCGACATCTTAGGTATCCCTTTCGGGGGGGGAACGTCACACAGTGAGCTTATACGCCGATGATATCCTGGCGTCTCTAGAGTCCCCTGAACGCTCAGTCCCAGCTTTCTTGCAAGAGCTGACCGCCTTCGGTCGAGTGTCCGGCTTCAAGGTAAATGTCCAGAAATCCATGGTTTTACATCTGGGTAGCGGGGCAGGCCAGCGCGAGGAAGAGCGCCCACAATGCGGTGAGCTGCAGTCCCGTGACACAATCACTTATCTTGGGATAGAACTCGCTCCTTCCGTGGAGCGTACGGTCACGCAGAACTATGCCAAACTCCTCTCCCAAATCCAGAAAGACCTTAGACAATGGCAGAAGCACTCTTTATCATTATTAGGCCGCATAGCAGCGATCAAAATGAATATCCTGCCCAAAGCTCTCTACATTTTTCAGACCATACAGGCCTGGCCCCCACCAGGGACCCTCCACAAACTACAAAGCGCGGTGCAGCAATTCATTTGGGCTGGGGCACGTCCTCGCATGCGCAGAGATCTCTCGCACAGACCACCGGACGAGGGAGGACTGGGTATCCCGAACTTTTTAGAATATTTTAGAGCGGTGCAACTTAGACACTTAGTGGAGTGGAGCAGGCCCGAGTCGGAAAAAAGATGGCTGTTCCAGGACCGAGCGCTGGCGAAGCTCTCTCTATGGAAGATGCCTTTCCTCAAGCGGCCAGATAGACCACCAAATCTCAAGGGCTCCCCAATCACCAACACGCTGCTAAGAGTCTGGGACTCGGTGGCAGTCAAACGCGGACTCACATCCTTTCCTTCGCCAATAACTCCCATATTCGACAACCCGGAGTTTTTACCCGGGCTAGACGAACGCGCGTTTCCGCAATGGCGGGCTACGGAGTGCAGGTCGGCGGGACACCTTTTCGATCTGGAGGGGTTCCTCCCACTTGCAGAAATACAACAAACTTACACAATCTCCGCCCGCAACGCTATCAATACTTCCAAATCCGCCACTGGCTCCTTCACCCAGAGGTGAGGCCGCTGGTTCACAGAAAGCTCACTACGTATGAGAAGTGGCTCATAACCAAAGATTCGGATAAAAAGATGATTTCTGACTTATACGGTATGCTGCGTTCACCAACTCCCTCCTTACCCTCTGCGGGACAGAGGCGCTGGATGCGGGAACTTGGGAGAGACCTAACGGCGAAAGAATGGCGAGAGATATATTTTTGGGCTAACCATACGGCCCGCAATACAGCTAGTAGGGAAGCAGCGGTTAAAGTGGTCACATACTGGTACCTGACACCGGCCAGGCTACATAAAGGGAACCCTGATCGAAGCCCGACATGCTGGCGGGGTTGCGACGAAGAAGGCACACTGACTCACCTACTCTGGGACTGTAAGGAAGTGGCTGACTACTGGGGTGCTATACTAGACGACATAGACAAGCAATTTGAGACTGAAATTCCCCGATTCCCCGCATACACACTACTAGGGCTGCCCAATCCACTTACTTACCCCCTGAAGTCGATTAGGGGAAAACAGATGGGTCTGGCGATGGGTGCAGCCGTTCAACACATTCTCTCACTATGGGGCACACGGACCCGACCAACCCACACAGGTTGGCTACACAAACTATGGTACATTATAGATATGGAGCGGATCCAAGCCACCCTAACGAACTCTACGGATACCTTCCGGACTATATGGCGCCCACTGCTGTCCCTACTAGCGCTTGAAATGAATGAAATAACATGCCCTAAATACCTTCGCCTCCTGCGGCTCACCGAAATAGCACACACAGACGAGCCCCCTCAACCTGCTCACTAGTACAAGACTCCCACACCAGGTTCATAAGAGTTACTTATCCAGCACACCGGTTCGGGGAGTGGGGGAAGGGAGGGTCAAGGGAGTTTTTTGTTTTTTTGTCTGTTTCTGATCTACATATCAGTATGATATACTGTTGACTTAGGACAGTCCCATGCTACACCCCCCATGCGTTTACCTCCATGCTTGTCTAGGACCGGCTTACGGAGATTCATCTACGTATCTACGGGTATGGCGAGGGTGGGGGGGACGATGATTTTGTGAGTATCATATGGGATTGTCTGCTGTAATCAATGCTACTTCATTATTTTGACATGCTTGAAAATAATAAAAAACAGAGTTAACCATAAAGCTGGACTGGGAGGAATCTAAGCACCCAGTGAGTTCGACATGGTTGGAGAGATGGGTGTTAACATGTTTCTCCAGGAGTTTGCTCAGAAACGGAAGAAGAGAGATAGGGCGGAGGTTGGTAAGATCCGTCAAGGGGACTTTTGGGTTCTTACGGATAGGCCTAACCTGTGCCGCTTTCCATTCTAGTGGAACTTGGCCCTCTCTCGAGAGAGATTAAAGAGAGATTCGATCGAGGGGACAGTTGATCAGCGAGAGAGGTGACCACTTTAGCCGGAATAAGGTCTAAAGGGGATCCTGATTTCACCTTAGAAATCAGTGACTTGACCTCTGTTGATGACAGCATAGGGAAACATTCTAACAGCTGCGGGGTTGTCTGTTGAGGTTGGTCAGATATAAGTAGGGTCAGGGGCTGAGATCCTGGGGAGATGATTTTTTCATAAATAAGCTCTATTTTTTGAAAGAAATATAGAGCAATGTTATCACATAACGTTTGTGTGGGTGCCTCGGAATTTTCACAGGCCTTAGGGTTGATAAAGGACTGGAGAATGTGATGTAGGATTTTGGGGGCATTACTTTACTCCCACCCAGAGTTAGAAAGGGTTACTCTTCCGCCAACAATGCCGCACTGACTGATGCACGTCCAAACAACTTTGCACTGCAACTTCAAAGTGCAGGAGGATTTCAAAAGAGAAGGAAGGCGGGTTGGGGTGAACGGGGATTCATAGTTTAAAGGGGGCGTGCAGGGTGCAAGTTGCCAAAATGCCTGCCGGTCCCGAAGACAAAAAGAAACACTTCACTTACTCTGTGTCAGCGCCGACTCCATTGATGGTACAGGTGCGACGATTGCCCTGGCACCTCAGTCCCGGACAGTGCCGCGGCCGCAGTCTGGATCAGACACTCCTCAGTCTCCGACCGACTGGACTGCAGGCAGTAGCTCAGCTGAGGCAGTAGTCATGTTCATGCACCACCACCAGCACGGTCGAATCATTACGCCGGACGGGCCGGCGGCCTCATTTTGAGAGCTGCAGCGTGGCTGCGAAAGAACTGAAACTATGCTGCGCAGCCGCGCCCGCCCATGGCACCTATGGTGATTGGGCAAATTTAATCATGAGAGATTGGCGCAGCCGCGCCCGCCCATGGCGCCTATGGTGATTGGGCAAATTTAATCATGGGACATTCGCGCAGCTGCGCCCGCCCATGGCGCCTATGGTGATTCGGCAAATGTAATCATGGGACAGACTCGTGACGTTACCTCAGTGAATGGTGGTATCGGGTGAAACATTACATTGTAGCCAGCTGCGAGCTGAGCCAGCCCCCAAGCTAAGACCTTTGGCAGTCAGTGGAGACTGGAGGTGCCAAATAGCAGCACCGCTGCAGACAGCTGAGGCAAATGTGTGACAATGCATTTCAGTGCGGTGATGCGGATCACCACACTGAAATGCGTTAGTATCACGCCTGATGCGTGATACTTGGCAGGGTTGTAACAGCTGAAAGTATAGTTACGAGCAGAGCCGGCCTTTGTTAAGATAGCGCCCTGGGCGGAGGGAAATTTGACGCCCGTGCTGATGCTAGCGAATTAAATGAGGCGGCCGGGTGTCCCTTTCAGGGGTCAGGCCCCTTTAAACTATGAATCCCCGTTCACCCCAACCCGCCTTCCTTCTCTTTTGAAATCCTTCTGCACTTTGAAGTTGCAGTGCAAAGTTGTTTGGACGTGCATCAGTCAGTGCGGCATTGTTGGCGGAAGAGTAACCCTTTCTAACTCTGGGTGGGAGTAAAGTATGCTTCTGGACCCGACCGCCCCACACAACAGAAGCAGCACGGACAGCAGCAGTGCAAAACTGTGTGTGGGAAACGCATGTCCTTCTCTACCACCCACACGCTGCCTCTTTTGTTTATTAATCAAGTCGATTTCATACTCCCTAGTCAAAATTATTGGCGCCGCCCTCTCTTGTTCTACTACCGGCACAAGATCCCACAGCTATCACAGCAAAAACACGCACTTAAATCAGGAATGGATGCAATTTAATAATGAAGTGAAATAGTCCAAAAGAAACAATCACATACTGTTATGCAAGCATGCTTATTGTTGACGTTTTCTTGAGTCCACGGAGCATGGGCTTCGGCTGCTGGATGTACTGTTTTGTGCAGGCCACGTCTGCCCTTTCTCCTCTGTCTACCCGTGCTGATTCATTGTTGGTTCTTGCATCAATTCGCTGCTTGCCCCACTTTTGTTTTCATTTCTGATCTTTACCATGAGCTGTATTGAAACGCGGTCTGTAGTGGCATAGCTAGCCAAGGTTTCACATTGCTATGTGTGACAGTTTTGTAATTTCATTGTAATTATTGAGTCAGCCACCACATTCGTTTGCACCAGTTTTAAGGTCTTTTAGAGTTTTTCGTTGCTCAAATGGGCCTTGTTTCTGATATTTTTATGTTTCCCTCATCTTCATCGCTTGATTTTTTTTCTCGCAAGAAAGTGTCACTCATAGTCAGTAAAATGTCACTCATAATTACATTGAAATTATGAAAATGTCACACATAGCAATCTGAAACCTTGGCAGCTATGATGGGTGCAAATTCAGGACGGTATGTGTGAAAATTCGGGACAAAGGGTCACATTTCAGAACACAAATTCAGGACAGAAGTTAAAAATTCAGGACATAAATTCAGGACAGAAGTCAAAATTCAGGACAAAACTTCGGGGCAAAAAACGTTTCACAGACACATCAGAGGAGGTCGCGCAATAGTATATAAGTAAGTAGACAGACAACCAACATAGGTACAAGTCAAAATAAGTTTATATTAGGTTGAGACAATCGTGCACTTCATGGTTTTTCATTATGCGCACAGCTTTGAGCAACTGTGCAGGTCTTTTTGCAGTATCTAATATGATCACAATCTATTTATATGGTTACTGCACTTGGTTTTCCAGTCTGATATTTTGTTTACAGTTCATGGTCCTGAGCAGGCATGTTTGGTGAGAGAAGTGGTCGGGAAGATCTGCTCGGATGGACTTTGTTACTAGCATCTCATATCTTGAGTTCCATTGTGAGATGTAAAGCAGCACGCATAGAATGTAGCTAAGTGGAACTTGCAGTGCTGGACTAGAGTGCAGTCCTCCGAGTGGCCAGCTTTATGTGTCTGATCGCTTCAGGTATTCCATGTCTGTTCAGCTGGTGATGACTGGTTTAGGGGCTGGTACAGTACTGAGTGATGGATAAGACCCATAGCGGACGGGTCTTGTGTGAGGGTAAGAGCATTAAGCAGAAAAAGGGAGTTATTAACCAACCTGCATGAGCTATAATTGGCTGCACACTGATGAGTGTTATGGTATTATTGTGGACCAGAATGGTTAGATAGGAGTTGCCATTACTATATAATGCCCCGGCTAGCTATATATCAGCCCTTCTTATTTTACCTGTATATGGAAAATAGTATACTGATTGGGTTTTTTCATTTCTGTGAGCTTTAAACTGCAGATTCTCATTGATGCACAGAAGTGAGCTACAGACTAGAAACTGTATTTGTTGTTGAGGCATCATCGTAGATCAGAAGGAAGCACTGTCTTTTACATACAGAACATTTGCTATTGAAATGGAAGCGAAATGCCAACATGCAGTTTTACTGATAAAACGATATACCGCACAAAGGATAAAGTATGGAAATGTGGTTTCAGCAAATATGTATCATTTGAACATCACCAAGTAAAGTGTCTTGATTGTTTTGATCCTAGATGCCACATGTAGATAGAAACACTTAGCGAATCAGGGCACGACATGCACACCACACTTACCACACCAGACATGTGGACACACACACACACTTACCCACACTAGCTCTCTCCGAGGCAGAGAGCCATCTGTGTCCTTATCAGATCCCCAAAATTGTTAATTTAGGACTGAGATGCTTTTTCAAGAATGCAGAATTGTTTTATTGTACCTCACGAGATGTATATATTGTCAGCCGAAACTTTGTACAACGAGAGACTTTCTTCAGATGCACTCTGTCGAGACTCTCCTGTCCGCTGTGTTTAATTAAACCAACTTGTTCCTCTTTTGCCAAACACCTCTTTGTCTTTTCATTTCTTTAAGGTAAATTCATAACCTAGCAGCAGAAGACTGGGAAGAAATCATAACTTTCTAACCTGTACCGTGCAGTTTGCATGCAACTCTTTGATGGCAGTTCATAGCTCACTGTGCTAGATTACGAATGTAGCTTATGAACTGCACAGTAACAAAAGAATCTCTGTGATAAAAGCTATAACCCACTGAGCTCTGCACATAAAATACTGTTCTTTGATATGCATGGTACAAAATTCTTTGCAGCAGGCATATTAACCCTCTGTGCTACCTTAGATTAATCATAACTGCCATCTCTCTCCAGCAGTACATTAATCACCAGAGTTATTGTGAGACTTTTATTGTTACCCGAAAACTGCTGGATATACAAGGAACTTTGCAGTGCTTTTAAAACTGCTGCACTGCTACAAAACCGACCCCCACTAACAAAACCAGCCCCCACCCTTACAGCCTCCCGGGGAAAAACCCGATGCACGGTATGGCCAGTCCGGCCTTGCTACCACCCTCCCATAGTGCCCCTCATCTTCACCTACACCCTTTCTCATGTGTATTTAATTTTTTTTATAGTGCTACTCATCCCAAGTACGTAGGGCGGGTGTCGGAGTGCGTTACATCACACACATATGTAGAGTCAATGGCTCATATAAATGTGTAAACCTATGTATAGGAAATGTTACTTAAGACAATGAGGGCTACAAGGTGTAAGAGCCAGATGTCATCCATACTTGTAGGTATTATATGATAAGAGTGCGTGGCCTGGAGAAATATAGAAACTTAGGATTTAAAACATAACTTGTTGGTTGGGGTTGCTTTTACTAATAAGTATTTATTATTATCCAAAAGAACCCTATTTAGCAACCTTGGAATAATTAAAGATTCTTAAAAAACAAAGGCAGGTATCAAAAGGAATTATGTGACAACAGCAGTTACCCACTGAGCTATCCATATAAAAAATAATTCGTTGATCTGCATGTTACACCTTGTGCTTTTCAAGAGGCACGTTATCCCTCTGTGCTACTTTGAGTCAAACCAGGACTAAGCAAAAATCAGATCTCTCTAACAGATACATTAATCACCACAGTTAAACAGACATTTTTATTAGTGCCAAAAAAAACATTCTGGCGTATGAAGAACTCTCCAGTATATGCAAGCTATTTCAAAATACCCCCCCACCCATTTTGGCCCCTGGTGCGGTGGAACAATCCCCTGGACAAAAACAGAATGCCTGGCCCTAGACCGAGGCACGAGGAGGCCACCACATGCTGTAACTGCCCAGACTGGCCCATTGTCATTCGGTATGCCACAATCAGCCGGCATACATGATGATAATGGGTCCATCACAGTCTGTGCAAGGCCGGGGAGGGGCTGCTCTTGAGCACAGAGGAGGGCGAGGCGGACCCAACAGGGAGTTCTGCAGAGTTCTGAGGCTTCTCGCAGGGGAAGTGCAGCTCGCTACAATCCCTAAAATTATGGACAAAAGGCGTCCATAAAAGGGATCCTCATGGACAACGGACATGAGATCCAAATAACGGACGGTCCGTGAAATTTACGGACGGTTGGTCACCCTAGAACACAAACATCTCCGGACCTCCCCCAGTGCACCTAAATCACCAATAGCTTAGTTGCCTTGCCTCAGGGTGATGAGGGTGTTGTTGGTGAGTGTCAGCAGGGGTGAGACAGTGAAGGTAGGGCAACAGGGGATAGTGGGGTGTTAAAAACATTGCCCATGGTGTGATAATGAAGGGTTAAAACCACTTTAAACTGGCAAATCAGACAGAAAGGAGCACACAGGGACACTGACAAGGCGCGACAAAGATGACAGAGGTGCTGCTGTTGGCATTACCTTAATACACACAGCTCAGTGCGCCCTTCAGAATATTGGCGGCCTGGGCACAGCTCGCCCATGCTAATGTTACAACTAAAACAAGCTTCAGGGGTAAAAGGGACATGAACGCTGACACAAAGCAAAACATCTCCGTAATAGCAGAACTACCAGTAGAGATTACTGGAGAACAGGAGTTACTGACATTATTTTATAAGCTCACAAGATGGTGGAGTTTATGAAGGAATTCATAGGGCATCATAGAAGCAGAATTTCGGATAGAGAAAGTTAGAACTACATGTCCCATGAATCATTGTAGAGGTCAGTGGCTCTAATACCTTTTGTAATTAATGACTCACAATAACCCAGAAGAGCTATATAAAGAGCTTCCGGTTGAGGAACAAGGCAGATTATTCGGACTCTGGATCCTATCCGGTACTTCTGCAGTTTTCCTGAAAATCCTCGTACTTGTGAGGTGGTAAGGGTGCTTGCACCGTTTCCTGTTAACATTCTAAAAGTCTAAGTCTGAACTTTCTCAGTGATATTAGAGTAAAGATTTAGCTACGGAGTGCTTTCAATAACAGTGCTGATTTTCTAAAAAGCTGTATTTAATTATATTCAGTTCGACAGAGTGTTTTCTTTTACATTTCCAAGTTCCTCAGTTTGAAATCAGATGAAGCTATTATTGGTGTGAAGTTTACCATAAGAAGTCGTAAATCTTGGAGGAGTTAATTATTTGCTGGCTTGCTTAAAGTGCGAGGACACTGAAGTTACTGCTTAATTAACTCAAGAGTTAAACACTTTGTTTTCTACAAACTCAATCTTTAATTAACATTCCTTTATCTATTTTACTGGATCAAGAGGTCATATTATTGGAACAATAATGGAGAGATAACTATTTCTTATGTTTATTCGTGTATGATAAAATATACATGGATTGTTTACCAGAAGTAATTCATTTTATTTTGGAAGAAGAGTTTTATTTTGAAAAAGTGTTTTCTCGTGAAGCTTTTCACATTTGTTTTTTTATCTTGTTGTTTTACAAAAATTAACAGGGGTCAAGTGGTGTCCCGGAAGTTTGGTTCTTCCCCTGTGAGGCACAGTTTCTATTTGTTTTTAGTGAGTATACGTTTCCTCATATAGAGGTACTATGTGTTTGATTGTGAATAGTATAAATAAATGACATCTACTTCTTATTTTTTTAGCTTGGTCATTAGACAAGCATAAGGACACACATACTAATTTTGAAACAGCCTCTTCCTCATCTTGGAATTACAAGAGCAGAAATATTCTTTTGTTTTGTTACAGGTATAGGGAACATATTTATTATGTTAAACAATGTGTACATTGATTAATG
This sequence comes from Calotriton arnoldi, assembly GCA_963921515.1. NCBI lineage: Eukaryota > Metazoa > Chordata > Amphibia > Caudata > Salamandridae > Calotriton > Calotriton arnoldi. The sequence goes on along the minus strand of CAWUFW010000014.1, from coordinate 3,434,603 downwards.
TATGTTGTGCTTATTCCAGGTCTCCTTCCCAGCTGTTCCCTTTCCTTTCCTTCCCTCACTTGATCACCTCAAACTTCTGTGCTATAATAGCAGATGGAATTGAGGCTATCGAGAGTTGGACCCTATTGTGCATCGAACCGATCCTGAGGGCATTGGTCGTCATTGTTCCAGCTAAAGGTCGGCCCTGGTTACGAGAGTGTAATAAACAGTATAATCGATTCAGTGTTTCCTGCAACAAGATTGTTCACAAGTTCTTTTCTGGTTAGGACCTAATCAGCTACTGAGTATGACGGATGTGGCTTTGAGCAGAAAGTATTGCCCAATTTCTGAGGGTCAGTCCCACGTAGGCCATCAGTCAGAGCTTGTTTCTCCAATAAGGTTTTCTATCTCTTATATAGAAATATTGTGCCTTGGATTATTCTACCTAATTCTGGCTATACGTATGCTTTGTTATATCCTCCAATTATTGATTCCTCATGTAGTGGAAATCCTTAAAGTTCTTCAATTGTGATTTGGGACCATTTCCTTTCGTTTTCTTTATTGTTTGAGGGAATTGGGCTCTTTAGACCAGCAAGGTGGCTCATCGTGTGTTCACAGCTCACTGATAGCCATTGGATTTGAACTGGAGGTTTGGTTAAATCCCGGCAATGCAAATTCAGCCTTTCATGCTTCCGAGGTATACACCAACAATATCTATGAAGCCATGTATGTTGCAACAGAAGAAGTCCAGAGGATTGCAAAAGAAAAGATTCCGATACTGTTGAATGTGGACGACTCTATACATTTAACCCAAACTAAAAAAGCACTGAAATATCTCTTGAGAGCATATAACAACTGCTACACACAAAATCAACTTACCATAAAAAAAAGAAAGTCAAAAGTGATGGTTAATAGAACTCCAACTTAATACAACTTCTAAAAAAGAAACAAAAGGAAAATGTTAATCTTATTCCTATCTTGGCTTAAAAATTGTGACCAACTCTACGAGGATTGATCACCTACATTGATGTGAACCTTGTGTTTTCTGCATATGTACCCCATTGCATTTCATATATTCATGTATCTGTGTGCGCATTTTTCATTTAGAAACACATGCTGTATTTAGCTTTCCTTGCACATACACAAACCATAATGTTTGCTTGATTATTGTTTGATAGTGCATCAATTATTCACATATATATATTATTTATAATGTATGAATTTCGTGAAGGTGCAACAAATTAATATGCTTAATCTTGCATTTTTCATCATTCACAAAATCTGCCCTTTTTAAAATAATCAAAATAGTGTATTTATTCTGGTATAGAAACATACTAGGTAGAAAGAAATCTTCAGTTTCCTGGGAGATTGGATTGTGCGAGCTGAGTTAAAAACATCCCTAGCAAAGGCCATCTGCTCTTCAAAGCCAGCACAGCCTTATCAGCTCGGAAATGCCATAACTGAGAGACCGACCTTCTCAAAGTACAAAAGCTAATTAACCAACTTGCTCATTGGTGAGCTAAGGTATTGTCAAAGCATAAAATATATATGAACCATCGTTCAACCATTTTGTAGTTAGAACTCCACTTTATTTCTGCTCGAAGAGTGTTTTTTGCATTATGTTCGGGATTTGAGAAATGCTTGCCTGATAGACCCTTGAACGTGTGCCAGGTGTGGGCTCAGCTCAGACATGCAGCTTCTCCTAGAAATAGTTATTTTGTTTTAACAAGGACTTTGAAGACTAAGATAAGAGTGTTGAAGGTGTGGGTGAATCATTTCTTTGAACTCCTTGTGACTGACCCTTCATTCATAATCTGCGTGGGGGTTGTTTTCTCATCTGTTCGTTTAGGCAGAAACTTGTGAATTTCCACTTTTACTTGCAATTATCAGAGGGCAGGTGCAAGACAGAGGGTCTGCCCACTCAGCTGAAAGAAGTTTCCACTCCCTTTTAAGAACTGAAAGAATGCAAGGAACAGGCACATAAAAACTGCCTTATCTTAGCTATGCATGATTGTGGGCCATGGGTCTCAAAACTAAGAAAATAATTCGTTACTGGCCACAAATCTACTGCCAAAACACTTGGCTTTGAAACTGATGCTTTTAAGTTCTTGATTAGAGTGGCTTTCAAGGGCAAGAAAGTAGTTCAATTCAATTCAAAATTGCTTTATTCGATTAATACAAAATTAATCATAAAAGTTCAAATATGCATCACAGATAAAAACTCAAAAAAACAGAATTCATATCAGCAAATGTGCATTTTCCCAGTTCTCAGAGACAAACATAACAAGCATTAAAAATGCAATAGGTCTCGCCTTTCATTAAGTTAAAGCCATTTGCTTTGCTATACAATACCATTAGCAAAGCAAATGGCTTTAACTTAATCAAAGGCGAGACCTATTGCATTTTCAATGCTTGTTTGTTCTGTGTTGCCTCTTGGTACATTTAACCACTATGATGTTGGGGCTTACGTTGGGGGCGAGGGCTGGATGGCGGGTAATTTGATGTATAGCTTACTATGTATTGGCTCCAAAATATTTGTGTATACATTTGTAAATAACTATCCATATGTGTCGTGCTTTGACTTTATGCTGTTGATAATAAATACACCCAGAAAAGTTATTCTCTGACCAAACGTGTTCTTTTGGTTAGAGAATAACTTTTCTGGGTTGTTAATCACGGTCTTTGTAAAACGGGGTCACGGAGGGGTGTGTGTGTGTGTGTGTGTGTGTGTGTGTCCCCTCCATATGAAAATGTAGCATTAGACCCACCTTCCTGGGAGGGGAAGATGGGGACCTAACATGGTACGGAAGAGCAAGGGGATTATCACCAGTGTGAGACCCGTAGTGTTGAACAGACTTGCTGGCCACAGTCATGACTGAGGTGCTATCGTAGTTCTGTGAACCAGCACACAGTGCGGCAGGGGAGGGAGGGAGGGAGAGAGAGAGGACAAGAGTGCACGCGCACACATTAATATCAGGAAGTTCCGCAAGTCAAGATGTACACACATTAGGAGGTGTGTGCGTGTCAGTGAATAGTGACAGCTGCAGCTTATGAGTGAGGTGGTTTGGTGGGGGAGGGGTGGGGGGCTGTGTGTGGGTGTCACCCTGAAAAAGATGGAGAGTCATAGTGGGTGATTGTGAGAGCCGAGGGTCCGACAGGTCTGGACAGAGTGGCACTGCCAGAACTAAGTATGCCCAGTACTGTAATACCTTACGGTGCGACAGGTCATGATTGGCGTACATCGGAAGAGCGGAGTGTACCCCATTAGTGTAACAGCAGAGGGTGTATAAGGTCTTGGTCGAGATACTTTGGCACAGTGTGGTAGTTCTGTAACAACAGATTGTGTGCTCGTTCCGATTGAGATACGTTGTCTGAAGTGAGTGTGCCCCTGTATTGTACAGCAGAGGGTGCGACAAGTCCGCATTGAGACACATTGGCAGAGCTGCGGGAGTTCCGGGACTGTAGGAGCCCAGGGTGCGGCGGGTCTGGATTAAGGTGGGTAGGATGCGTCTCAGTACAAAAATGGCAGAGGGTTAACAGTTCAGGACTGAGGTACATTGAGAGAGTTGTGCGCGCCCCGAACCTAAAACAGGAGAATATGGCGCTGTGCATCCTTGTACTGAAAGAGCAGTGTGTATGGCATGTGAGAATTGAGGTACACTGCCGGAGCTATGCTCGCTCCGGAACTGAAATAGCAGAGGATGTGGCAGCTCGAGATTGAGGTACACTGACAGAGCTGTGCGCGCCCGGTACTGAAATATCATAGGGCGTGGCTTCCCAGGAATCAGAATTGAGGCACACTGCCAGAGCTATGGCGCCCCTGTAATACCAAGGGTGCGGCGGGTCAAGATAGAAACCCATGGCAGAGCTGTCGGAGTGCTCGGTACCTGACGCAGCGACGTTTACACGCAGGGTTAAGGTGCATCTCCAGCGCGCTGGCAAAAAGCCTCGTGCTCACATGCCTGGTCCGCAGCCAGAAGCAACAAACCCCCATTTCTATGAGAACCAGAACCAGACGCCCCTCGGCCCCCTTAAACAAGCGCGGTCCCGAAAGTGAAAGAGGACCGCGCTGCAGCTGGAGCATGGGCATCTCTTGTCTTTATGGGGCCATGTGTTTAAACACATGGCCCCATAAAGATAAGAAAGTGCTTCACGACAGCCGTGAAGCAGGCGACCCAGTCCGGATCGCAAGCCAAAGGGCGGCAACCAAAAACCCTCACTTCCAATGGCAGGCCACCGTTTAGCATAAACGGTGACGCCGGCCAATGGGAATGAGGGGCGGGGCTTCAAGGCCTCTACTGAAACTCCTCATTAGCAATAAATCTCGCCGAGCAAGCTGCGCATGTGCGCAGCAACGCTAGGCGAGACCTAAAAAGGAGGCAACACTATAACAGGTTAGGGGGTCAGGCAACATTCGTAAAAAGTATAAGGCTGGGCGACATTGTCTAAAATTAAGAAAGTTACTTAGAATATCACTGATGTGACAATACCCTGATTTTCCTGACCAATGCTAATGTATATGTACAAAAATCTATACATGTTGTTACCTATAATCATTAACTCTTTGACTCATGCATTTCTCCCCTTGCTAACTTTTTCTCTCAACTGTATCTAACGGGTTAACCTGATGCTTGCTTTTCTTAATCTCTGTCCGTTGTTGGAAACCATACGGTACCCTACTCATATTATATTTTCACTCTCACATGTTTTACACCCACTTGGATTATACACTTGCATGTTTCCTATACCATTTCTTTTGTCCTTTTCTCCTCCTTTCTCTGTTTCTTTCCCCTTACACCCTTCTACTCTTCCCTGCATGATAACGCCACACTTCCGGGCCCCAATCTAACTTGACAACTGATCTTATATGACTTTGTGTATACCTTTCTACACGCTCCCTACCTCATTACTAATGTTTCCCTGTGGTCACATATATTCAGCCTTGAAAAAGCCCTGGCCTGCTGGCCTCTGGGCGAAACACGTGTCGGCTGTTCTTGATTGCACTTGCATTCAAATAAAGAAGATAAGACTGAAGCCATATTGTTCGCTATTTCTTGCATCTACCACGTCAAATCCAGATTTAGGGATTCAATTACCTTGTGATTATAAATGATCACTGAGAGTACAAGCCTATCATACTTGAAAAAGTGTTGGACCTGGCCCTTCCTGCAGGGCCACCCCAGATGTTTTGTTTTGCTCTGCCTTCCATTGCTGAACCCATTTTTGTTGGCTTTTGGTACTTTGTGCACCTTTCCCCTGCAAACCTGTGGTAAAGTGCTTGTACTCTTCCACGAAAAGATGGTAACAATTGGTATACTCCTGACTGGACCATTTAATTTACTTGTAAGTTCTGCGTGTATAGTACTACATATACCCAGTGCCTGTAAATGAAATGCTTCTAGTGGGCAGCAGCACTCACTGTGCCAGCCACTTAAGTAACCTTTTAAAACATTTCTCAGGTCTGCCACTACAGCCTGTAGTGCAGTTTTAAAGTGCAATTTCGACCTGGCCAAATAAACCTTTTGCCAGGCCTAAACCTTCCAGTAGAACGTGTGTGTGTGTGCATGCTTTACATGTCTTGAAAGTGAAAAATGCCTCAAGACGGTTTTCACTGTTGTAAGGCTTATCTCTTCCATTGACCAACACTGGGTACCTTAATACACTTAATAAGTGCTCACTTCAGTTTGGGACTAGATAGAGATATGCTGTTTACACTCAAATGAATTGTAAATTAAAATCCTCATTATGGTTTAAGTCGGATTTTAAGTTGCAATTTTAAAAATGCTACTTAAAGAAAGTTGGCATTTTCATGCCCCAACCAACTGAGCATTTCTGCCAGTGTCCTGGGTCACGACTGTAAATGGCTCTGCTTTTGTCAGTTGTGTATTACTTCCAAACAACGGGACAAGGGAGGCCTGGGTGTAGGGGAAGATTGTCTTCCTGACAGGCTGGCTGAAGAGGAGCTGTACCCTCCTCTGATTTCACTTCAAGGGCCTTGCCTGCAGCACACATAAAGGAACCTCATACCAGGCCTCCCTTTCCTTTTGTCACCCTGGACAGGTTGGATCCAAGGGAAGATCCAACCTGGGGTAGGTCAGGGAAATCCCCCACATTAAGTCTGGCACTAGGTATAAAAGCAGGAACTTCAGAACCTCTCATCAGAACACTCCTGGACCTGTGGAAGTCTCAGAAGAAGGACTGGCTTGCTGTCTAAGGAAGAGAGACTACCCTGCTGAATTAACAAGGATTGGACCTGCTTGCCTCAAAACCAGGCTACCCAGAGTGACTCCAAGAGTCAGTTGGTGGCCTCCTGTGTGAGCTACAGGGCACAACAAGCTTCCAGAGGCCTCCTTGCAACTGCCCAGCTGACCAGCACCAACCTGACCTGCCTGTATTTGCCTGAGCCCTGCTGCTGGCTTCTCCTGGAGTGAGTCCTGATCCCGAGAGGTGCCCCCAGGTCCTGGACCCTTGGCTAGCATCAATGAGAACTCCTCCTGAAGAAAATGTGAGGTTACAGAGGTTTTGGGCTTCTCGCGACCGTAAAGTGACTCTTTATACCAAGAATCGACCACCCGTGATGACCGCCAATGCAAAGTTCAGCGAGACCTGCTGTACACACTGACAGTGACCTTCCATGAAAACTGGCAGTGCAAGACCTGCACTTTGTGCCGAGAGCGACTGTCTGCGACGATCAACCATCGTGAAGCTCCAGCAACGACCGGCCCTTCATGCTCCAACAACGACCGTCCGAAACGCTTAACCTGCTCTTCGAGCTGACAGCCTCCTCCTCGCTGCCCCAGCCAACACCAACAGCCCCCTTCACGTAGAACTTGAGAAGGTCACTCTTCAGCGGGACCAACCTGGTCCCTGTATCCGACCAATGCTTTATCGCTGCCGGCCTGAGCTTGAGACTAGATAACCGCAAGTGGCACTTTGTGCTTCTTGGCGCTATTTTCACCTAAAACATTCTTGTGTTGTGTTTTCATTTATTACTATTTGTGCAATTAATAAATATTTTACATAGTGCCTCTAAGTTAAGCCTGACTACTTTTGTGCCAAGGTACTAGAGGGTTAGGCAAAGGTTAATTTAGTGACTTTTGTGGTTCACTCTGACAAGGATTATGTTTATTATTTGAATGGGTTTTCAACCCTTCTCAACTAATAACCCAATTTCTTACAGGAAGGCTTTACAATGCATGAACCTTCTTCCACTAGACCCACCCCGCTATCCGAGACTTCTGTGTAACGATTGAGGAAGACTGAGCTTACTAGCCCCATAGCAAAAGAGTCTTACTTGTTAGACCTGGCATCTCTGACCAGTACTAAAGTGCAAGTGCTCCCTATCTAAAATGTGATGGTATTTGTTTTCTCCATGATTGGCCTATTTGATTTACTAGTAAGTCCCTAGTACAGTCCACCAGGTGTGCCCAGGGCCTATAAATCAAATGCTACTAACGGGCCTGCAGCCCCAATTGTGCCACCCACATGAGTAGCCCTGCAAACATGTCTCAGGTCTGCCACTGCAGTGTCTGTGTGTGCAATTGTAAATTGCCATTTGAACCTGGCAAGTGCACCCACTTGGCAGGCCCAAACTGTCCCTGTTATTACATGTAAGGCAACCCTAAGGTAGGCCCTAGATAGTCCCATTGGCAGGGTGCAGTGTATCTAAAAGATAGGACATGTACTGGTAAGTTTTACATGTCCTAGTAGTGAAAAACTGCTAAATTCATTTTTCACTACAGCAAGGTCTATCTCTCCCATAGGCTAGCATTGGAGCTGCCTTGAAACATCTTTCAAGTGTATCTTCCAATTGGGAGCTGATAGAAGATTGGAGTTTGGTGTCTCTGGACTCGCAATTTAAAAATACATCGTTTAGTGAAGTTGGTTCTTAAGTTGCAGGTTTGAAAATGACACTTTTAGAAAGTTGGCATTTTCTTTAACCATTGTGTAGTGTAGTTCCTATTTCCCTAATAGGCTCTGCGCATTGGAATAATATAACCTATAGGTTTGACATAGGACTAAGGTCGGTATGTCCCTATCGATTATATTAAACTTAATTACCTGTGCCAGCTAGCTCAGAGGCCACTAGAAACTTCTTGAAGACAAGAAGGGAATAGCTTCTGGCAATCACATAACATAAAACCCTGATCCCTCAGGATCGTGGAAACAATATACTACTTTTCATTCAGTCACTCATCTCAGAGAAGTACATAGAAGAAACAGTCGGGTGTGTTTACAATAAAATTTATTGCACAGTTGTTGTTCTAGTACTGGTTATATGTGCTGCGACAACTGTTGGACAGTAGCAGAGAAATCTGGCCAGCAATGCAGTTAAATAAAAATGCATGGTACAGTTTTACCATTGTGCAATAGTAATGAACACATACATGAAATGCAGAATGCATTAAGATAAAGCCTATACCCCTATGATGCCTAACTAGATGTACCTAAGTGTACCTAGCATGTATGTAGGTCTTAGAGAGCCAAGAATCCCCTAGGATTTAGTCTAACCCCATTACCTTAGTGGGACTTCATCCTGGTGTTGAGCTGGACACCCCAGGATGGGTGGATGGACCTCTGCCAGCTGGAGCTGTGGCATGATGCACGTTGCAGCGTCTCACGTCAGAGTGTCGGCATGGAAAGTCTCGGTCCCCTCTAGTTTGCTTGGGCAAAGGGAGGTATATTTATACCTGATAGGTGCCTTGGAATGTTAGTATTGACGTACAGTCGGTCAGAGGAAGACGTCAGGAATGAACCCTTAGGAAATAGTGGTTCATGCATATTTAATGAGTTCTTGGAGAAATCAATAATTCTGTGCTAGGGAAAATCCCAAGAGCTTAAGGGTCTGTTTCTAAGAACTAGTTGTGACATAGGTTAGTCACTGTTGGACATGGATATGACGTATTTAGGATGGACTGTCTTCTGCACCCAGAGCACACGTCAGATAAGGGACAGACTCTGTTGCTCGTTATTTGTGAAGGGAGGGCCAATGTAGGTGAAAGGTCCTGCCTGTCTCTGTGGCACGAAGGATTTGTGCCTCTGAAACGGCGCACCTATGTTAGGGCCTCAATCCAGCACATAACAATTGTGTGCCTCTGCCTGTCTCTGAATACACGTCTGGGTTGGATAACAGTTGGTGTAGGAAAGTAGGATCGGCTTTCATGGTTACCCCCAATTTTTGCTGGTGTCATTCTGTTTTCTGACTAGTCTGGCTTGGATCCTGCTAATCAGGACCCCAGTCTCTGTGCTTCCTCCCTAAATTGGACCATGGTGAGTACTTAGGTACCCCCAGATTGGCTACTGGTGTACCCTTGTAAGTCCTTAGTATATGGTACTAAGGTACCCAGAGCATAATTCATGCTTCACCCCGTGGGGTGAAGCATGAATTATGCCACCCATGGGAGACCACTCAAATTGTGACTACAGGCCCGCCATTGCGGCCTGTGTAAGCTGGTGCTAGCACCACTTACGACAGATATAAGTATTCTTATATCTGAGGTCACTACACTTAAAACCTATAAGTCACCCCTAGAGCAGGCCTTTCAGTCCTGAAGGCAGGTTGCTTGGTTATCAGTGTGAGGGTGCCCCTGCATGAGCAGGACACCCCTACAAACCCCGGAGTCCATTCTCCAGGCGTTGTAAGTGTGTCAGCCATTACTATGCATATAGTGGCCATGAACCATTACTGGCTGTAACGAACCCTGGCAAGTTTGGTATAAAACATGTTGGAATCATACCCCAACACTGTAAACAGTGTTGGAGTATGATTCCATGCACTGAGCGGCTTCTCCGGGAAGCCCATGTGCTCCCGGTACCAGTCTTCCAGAGTCTGACAGCAAGCTAGGGCTGCTGCCGACCACAGACACGTTTCTGCCCTCCTGCTGCTGAGCCAAGCTCAAGAAGGGGAAGGTAGAACAATAGGTTTCCTGTCACAGGGAAGTGTGACCACCTCCCAGACAGGACTTAGTGTATTGGGCTGGGGTGGGGGTGCTTGCCAGCACCACTAGACTTCTTTGAAGGGCACATTTGGTGCCCTCCTTGCACTCTGCAGTTGGAAACATTTCGGGGAACCGTTGGCTCCCGCTCTGGCACGAAACTGGATATAGGACATGGAAGTATCCTCCCCACTGTTCTGCCCCTCCTCTGGGAGGCACCCCTGAATCGTCCCAACCATTTCCTTAGGCTTACTTGTGGTCAGCTCTTCAGATTCGTCATGGGACAAGATTCAGATCCAAAACCACTCCATCTTCAACTGTCTGGACTTCGTTGGACTTCACTTTGGGAACTGAGACTGCACTTGGAAGACTCCTGCTGCTCCTGGTCTTGTCGTCCTGCTAGTCCTCTGCATCATCTGTGCCTGTGCTCCATCCAGGTTCGTCTCCAAGCCTGTGGGCATCAAAGACACCCGAAGGAATCTCCCTTGGAAGAAGGAGTCACTCCCCTGCATCTGCAGGCACCGCAACGATGCTGACCGGTCTGCTGCTCCTGAGCACCCACGGACTCCGAGAGGTTCAGCAACACAGGTGGTGGTTGTACAACTCCCTTGAGGCCTGACTGTCTTCACAGCAAGTTTGAAGTCAGGATCCCTCATCAGAACCACTGGAACAGAACCCCTGTGCACCGCGTCGACTTGCCGTTGCCAAGGCTTGTTGACTTTCTTCTCCAGAGATCTTTCGGCTCCAAGAAGCTCCAGCCTCCAGCAGCTCTTGCTACCAAGATCTTTGTGCTCACCGCATCCTCTGCACCGTGGGCCTGCATCATTGGTGAGCTGCTCAAGGTCCTCTTGTGACTCCTGTGCCTCAGGCCTGTGGGTCCTCTTGAAGGTCTTCTTTGGCTACCGTGGGCTCCCCTGCTTGCTCGGGCCTGCTCTGACTCTCCTGCACTTGCTGAGTCCCTTGGACCTTGCTGGTCCTGACACTGCACCTTTTTCGTCTGCTACGTTGTTGCCTCTGCCAAGGCTTGTTGGTGCTCCCAACGGACACAGTGGCTCTTGGCTCTTGACATCCGATGTGGGACAGCTCGTGAACAGCTCCTGGTCTTCCACAGGGTCGCCTGGTCCCCACAGCTGCAGCACCAAGGTCACCATCAACTCTGCTGCATCTTCCGACATCAGTAGACATTCATCTTCCGTGCCTCCTGGTCACTCCTGAGTGGCATAGACTCTGTCCCCTCTGCTTGCAGGTACCTCTCTTCCTGAATCCACCCTTGGATTCAACCAGACTCTTTCACCTTCTTTGCCAGCGGCTCCCGATGTCACTTTGCACCTATGCAACCGGCTTCACTGGTGTAGGTATCCTGGTTCCCGGGGTATCCACAGGTGGGGTGACTCTCCAACCTTCCATCTTACACGGGGTTTCTTCAGGGTCCTCTGGGAAGGGTTCTTCTTCTTGAAAACTGCAACCACAACTTCACTATTAAGCACGCGGTCGTGTTTCCACTCTGCACACGGCCTCCGTGGGGTTCCTGGGTACCTACCTTGGGTGGTTCCTTGGGTCCTCGGCTCTTCTAAGTCTTCTGGGTCCAGTCTCGACTTCGGTCATGGTTCGCATTCCACTTTCTTAGAGTATGGTTTGGTCTCCCCCTGGAGACCACTGTGTATTTGTGCTACTTACCTGTTCTATTGTTGAAGTATTGTATGTACTGTGATTATATCTCCGGGTAGGAGATATCTCAATGTGTTAGTGAGTGTTTATATTAAATACTTATTTTAATAACTACACTGTGTGGTTCTTTTTCACTCAACCTACACTATATGATTAGTCCTGGTAAAACAAGCAGCTTCACACTACTTCTGGACTAAGCCTGAAGGCTGCTCTCCACAGCTACCACTTAGAGAGCTTTCTAAGGTTGTCCAAGACCACTAAAATCACCATAAGACTTCTCTGGATTAGTGCAAGGTGCTCCACTTAAATAAGTGTGCACCATATACTAAGCCAGCCTCCTACAGTTGGGCTTTGTGAATTCACTCTAGATGGTCACACACAAAGGGAGCTGAGGTGTGCCCTGCATATCCTGATGGCCCATCACGAGGTTGATGGGTCTTCCTGAGCTGGAGTAGTGGGAGGAGTTGACACTTGTACCTGAATAGGGCTGTGCCTGTACCATCACAAAGCAGTCTCTACCCCCTGTAGTGTGTCTGGAGCCAGTGCCAGGAAGGGCAGGGTCTTGTGCACTACAAAGACCTTTCTATGAAGTTTGCCTACTTCAAAGGCTGAAATGGGTATAAGTACTGGACCTCTGACACCATATACTCGGAACACTTCTGGGTTGAGGACATTCTGCCAGGAAGAAGAGCTGTGTTACTGTCAGGAGGGACTGCCACTTTGCTGTTTGCTTTGCTGTGCTGGCCTGCTCCTACTGCTTCTGTTCTGGGAGTGTAAAGACTGGACTTTGCTTTCTACATCCTGCTTTCAAAGTTTCTCCAAGGGTTTGAGTTGTTCTTGCCTCCTGCTGGAAGTCTCAGGGCCATCAAAGACTTCACCTGCAGCACCTGGGCTTTTCTGCTGAGAGCCTTATTCTGCCAAGTGGTGCCAAATCCAGTTCCTGGGCCCATTGGAAGTGGGTTTGCTGTGTTCAACAAGAAGAAACCAGCACATTGACTTTGAGTATGACCTCGGAGCCGGCGACGTTCTTCGACACTGCGCCGATGCTTGCACCAGAGCCCTAGTCCCCGCTCAACACAATAACCGCAACTTGCAACGCAGGCCCCGACGCCACCGCAGCACCTCCGAAAGACCGCCACAGAGGGAGTCCCAAGTACCGTGTCACCGAAGGCCGTGGCGCTCGACTCCGATTTGATTTGATATATCTATAAGACTCCTTACTTTATGGACTGACTTTGTTTAGACTTCCATTGAGTGCTTTCGTATCTTTGTTTATCTTGTTTACACAGAGGATCTTTTGAACCAATGTGTGCTGCTACCCCTGGTAGCAGGTTGCTGGGTACCATGATATGACCAACCCAATTAACCTGTTGTTGTTCAATTGATAGACACCTTCACGTAGACTACTACCAACTACCAACCGTATTGTATTTAGAAATTAAAACATGGCCACGTTTAAGATTCAAGATGGCCAAACTAAATAAAACACAGCTCGGTAAAGTGCAGCAAACTTGTTTTAGTTGCAAGTCATTCATGTAATTAAACAGTCAATATTTGTTAATTAGGAATCTGCTCTAACCAGCCCTCTTTGATGATGAACAAATCATTATAAATCATAAAATGCTAAACTAAAGCAATTTAAAATACAGTTTCCATCATCTTCAGGATCTTGCAGCTCGATTCTTTGAAAGTCTTGATAATTTCACGTTCTTTAATGTTCTCCAGTTTGATATAATTTCTCTATCTTTTTCTCATTGCTGACATCTTCTTTTCACACCCACATTTTAGACCCTTCTTAAAACAAATTACTTCTAAGATTTTTAGTAAAAGAATGAGACTAATTGTACTTAGGAAAGTAAGTGTTACTGGAGTTTGAATTTTTCAAAGCATGCTTCCACCTACATCACCAAATCATTCACCCACCTTTTTAATCCCTTTTCCAGTCTCACTAAACCTTAAGCCAAGTATCTCCTACAAACCATACTCTCCAAGGACCTTTGCCTCACACAAAATATTAGTAATATTACTACTATAATTATTGATTAGCTTGCAATTATCTGGTATGTATGTGCAGCACTGTTGAATCCTCAACATACAACAAACTCTGTCCTCTTTTGCAAGAAGGATGTCTGAAGCAAGGTGATTTTACATCACCATAACACGCATAGCTATTAGACACTCATTAATACAGGTTTATGCACCAGCAGTATTAGCAGCCAAGCTATCCACTAAGATAGACACCTTTCTTATTTTCACCTTATTTAAAGTCACACCAATAGGAGGTATTAAAGCACCAAACATATCTGCACTTGTAAAAAAAAACTCATTTCACTCTTCTAAGACTAGTACCATCCTTCTCACTCATTTCATTCACACGATGAACACAAGGAAAGACTAAAGCAAGATAGAAGCATCCCACTCTATTATGTGGGAGGTTAAAATAAGCAGTCTTACCACAGACATAATATATTCTACTAAATATTTTTTCTCCACCAGTCAGAAACTCATCATCGACCACATAACTTTGATCACACTCACTCTTTCCAACCATTTCTATTGGTTCATCACATTATCATTCAGAGATTTCTCATGCAATATACACACCACTCCTTTCCTCTCTTGCTCAACCTTGAGCCTAGGATGTATTTTATAATTCCTGAATCTCTCTTCAGTCTCTTCTTGGAATTCAACCTCTCTTGTGTCCTCCCAATTTGTCCCTACATCAGTTAATTTGCACACAAACTTATTTTTAGTCACGTTAATCCCAGATTAGATTGCATAATTGGTCTATTAGAAATAGATTCTAAACTTCTAATTTCATGAAGTTGACCAAAAAGAGATGTTATAATCTGTAAAATAAGGTTTCAGGAACTCTTGACCACGAATAACCCTAACAAAAATATTGCATGATAACAAATAGGCAAAAGGAAGCTGTAAGTATGTCACCCCCCCTGAAAAAGAAGCTGGGAGAAATGTACAGATATAACAATTATTACCTTTGATGATGTACACATATTCAGCTAACAAATTAGACTAAATATTCTCCTTAAAATTAATTATAGATTTATCCCTATGTGATAATTTTATATCTACTATGCTCGATGTGTGTAGTGGTTAACTTAACAATTTCAATTTGTAGTGAAACATACCCAAGTGGTGAAATCGAGCATAACAGCAAGCCAACTAAAACTAACATAATTATAACTATTTTCAAATTTGAGCAGCATTTTTTCCTGTTAGTTGCCTCACTTCTTCTAAGAAAATACGAAAGCAAATAAAAAAATATAATCACTAGATTTTAAGGTGCAAAATTCAAACTTCAGTTTTTTCTAATGTTCATTTTATAGGCTCAGTTTATATATTTAATAAAGGAACTCTATTGTCTTCAACTGGGTACCTAAGAAACAAAACAAAACAGACTCTAACTATAAATAGCATGCAGGCTAAAAAGGAAAAGTTAAAAATCTCAAGATTCAGTTTAAATAAATTCAGTTCAGCATTTCATCAGTTCAGTAAATGGGAGATAATCTTCTCCCATTGATTTTTTTTTTTTCACAACAAAATTTCATTGTCAGCAGCCGTAGCAAGCCTAGCATGGCCAGGTTATCCAGTAGCACAATGTACAAAGTAGAAATGATGATGTCGACTTTTTGACTGCAATATAACAGGTGAAAATTGAATATAATCAAACACATTTCTCCAACAGTGAACAATAGTGTCATATATCTAAGATACAATACAATGCATGTTTTTTTTTACCACCCAGATCGCAAAGCTATACATTTACAGCCATGTTTATCCCACAGCACTACCTTTTTGTCCATCGCTAATCTAGTGATACAGTTGGGACTGGCTCCAGGTAGAGTCCCCGATATTCTGCCCATCTCCTCCAGATCTTGGGATGTTTCTGGGGAATTCTCTCGCTTTAATATATTGGTAATTCCAGCCCCATTCAAAAATCAAGGCCGTTTTTCCATACCCCCTACTCGTGGTGGGGAGGCATCTTTCCATGCTTTGGCTATGTCCCGTTTTGCCAGCATAAGGCCCAGGAGCAATAGGTGGCGTTTATATATGTTGCCCCCGATACCATCAGTAATGTGGAGCAAGACTAGCCATGGTGAGTAGGAGATGTCCCAGCCCAAAACTTCTGACAGACATGTGATTACACCCCACCAAAACCTAGAGAGTGTATTGCACTGCCATGCGGTATGTATAAGGGTGCCATCTGTAGCTTGGCAGCGCAGTATGAGAGCAGATTTAATTAGCCCAGCACGCCAGAGCCTATATCTAGTGTAATAAGCCCTGTGAAGGTATTTGAATTGTATGAATCGTAATCGTGCCGCAATAGCAGCGCCACGTGGGGACTCCAGTGCCTCCGCCCAGTCTTCTTCATCCAGGGGGCCCAGATCTTCCTGCCAAGCCTCGCGCGTTTTACTAAGTGTAGTGGGTCTATTTGTCACTAATGTACGATATATCTTGGTGATCTTGTGCTCGCCGAGTTCCCCCATGAACACTTTAGCTTCTATAGGATTAAAATCAGGCAGAGCTTCCTGGTGTGTGAGATATGGGGGGAAGGCATGGCGGAATTGGAGGTATTTATAGAATTGTGATCAGGGTATTTCATACTCTTGCTGCAGTTCCTGGAAGGACTTTAAAGTCCGACCGTGAAGAACATCTCCTACTGTAGATATACCTATAGCCTCCCAGCCTGAAAAACCAGATAGCCCCATCAGCTGAGGCAGAAGACCATTGTGCCAGAGGGATGTCTTCTTTTTTAACCTACCCCACCACCCCATTTGTTGCAGTGACCGTCTCCAGATCTTGAAGATCGTGGCAGTCGCCGGCGGCAGCTCTTTCAAAGTTGAGTGTACATAGAGGATCGTTTACAGTGACATATTGCCCATCAGCCAGCGTTCAACTGCATATGCGGGATCACATCTATCTCCATACCACCAGTCATTAAGGATAAGAAGGTGTGAGGCCGCATAGTACGCCTGGACGTCCGGCGTTGCTATGCCCCCAAAATACATCGACTGGAAGCATGTTTTCAATGCCTCCCATTGAATTTTTAACAAATCAAGTTCATGAATGTTATTCAAAAGTGAATTGACAATCAGTTAATTTGATGATTTCTACATCTTCTACTGGCTGCTCAGTGTTAGCTAAGTAGGTCCTTTCAGGAGCTGCATACTGTCTATTTGGTACTCTTACTCTTGCTGATTTTACCTGCTGGCTGATCGCTTTCACTTTCATTAAAGTCTTGTTTTACTTGCTCGTATTCTTATCTGATTATTTCTGTTTTTAACTATCTTGTAAACGCTCTTTTTTCCTCTCACAGGCTCAGGCCACTTTTCTCCTAGATGCACATTCACATATTCGTCTTCAAATCCAAATATAACTACTGCTGCATCTTCACCTTCACTTGCCGCTTGGTTCACGTTTCTGTCTATTACAGCTTGGTTTTCTCTTTCAACTGCAAACTGAATACCTTTGGAGGTTTTTGAAATTCGAATTTTCAGACTTTGAGTTTCCTGATTTTCTCTTTATTCTTGTTGCTCTTGAGCTTGATTCAAGTCTTGATCTTCTTCCCCCTCTGGATCCAAGCAGCGAACTAGAGTTTACCACTGTGAGCCAGTGGTTGTTGTCACCATTTCTTCATCTGCAGCTTTCACTTTCTTCATGTGAGATGTGTGGATCCACTGTACCAAGCATGCACATCTCACAACAGTATTGATAACAAAGATCACTTGATATGGGCCTTTCCATCTTGGCTCCAGGCAAGATTTACAAACATGTTTCTTTGCCACCACCCAATACCCAGCAAGGAGGTTCTGGCACAATTCTTTTGGTGAGAGTGTTACCAGGTCACCTGATGAGAGACAGAGCATACTGCATCAGCCAGGCCCTTGTAGTAGTCTAATACGATGTGAACACTTATAGTTACAAATGCAGCTGAAAGAATACAAGGAGTTCTCATTGCTCTCTACATCAAGACTTCAAGGGGAGACAATCCTGTCTTTTTATTTGGAGCATTCCTGAGACTCATCAGCATAAGTATGAGGAACTTTAGCCACCTCAGTGATGTGGAGGCACACACTTTCACCAGCTTGGATTCCAGTGCAGAGTTGACTTTTTCTGCAACTCATTATACTTCTGGTCTATAACTACAATGTAACATCTGCTCAATTTCTAAGGCTGTGCACAGTAATTTTGTGGTTACAGTTTGACCTTTATCTGATTCTAAAGAAGGTGGCATACAAAATCTTGGGATTAACTCCTTAAATAATAGTTTGACTGCTGTCATGTTGTTGCATCGCCTTGCTGGGTAGGCCTCAACCTTCCACGAGAAAAGGCAAACAATCACTAAAATATATCTCAAATTGTTGTGGACATATATTTCCATGGAATCTACTTAAAGTCTGGTGAATGGACCCTCAGACTTTCCTGTGTGACTCTTCGTCACCAATGTTCTTTTCCTTCCATTAATTTGCTGGCAGATAATGCAACACTGACAGAAACTCTCAGCTAATGATATAAAGTATGGATTAATCCTGTATTTATTAAAAAGTACAACCATGGCGTCAAGGCCAAGATGTGTATGACCATGTATTAACCTAGACATTGATGACAACCTGCAACCAGGTTAGACATATTGCTTTTAAACTGGCATCCAAATCTCATTATAATCCTTTGTACAACTTGCTGTTTCCCATTTCTTTCTTTCTTCCTCAGGTGCCTCACCTTGGAGTTCTCTAAGCTCACTCAGCTCATTCAATATCTGTAATGGGGCTGATAAGAAACAAAATACAATGTCATTTTTAACTTTACTTTGTTCTTTTGAACTGAAAAGTAGTGGATTCAAGAGCACAATACTTTGCAACTTCATCCGCATACTTATTGCCTCAAGTGACCATGGCTTCTCCACTTTTATGAGCAGCACACTTGACAACCATAATCTCTTTAGGTAACTGCAATGCTTGCAACAGGTCCACAATGTGTGTGGCATTTCAGATAGGGTACCAGAAGATGTCACAAACCCCTATGTGACCACAATTGTCTGAAATCATGAACCACACTAAAATCATACTGGTTGTTAGTGTAAATTGTCACAATCAATTCACCTGCTAAGCATCATGTTCCTGTAAAAACAATTAGTTCTACTGCTGGTGCTGAAGATACATCACACAAGTATGATGCTTTCACAATATTTGATATGGTGCAGATTGCAGATGACACTATCAATGTTCCATGATGGTCTCTCAGACATGAACCATCCACAATCAGATGAGAGCAGTCAGTCCAAGTGGCACATCTTTTATGGGTGGTTTTGATTTGACAGCTGGACAAGACCAGGTGCCCCGTTCATCACAGCCCGAAGGCAGAGGTCCGTCTGACAGCGGCTCATGGCCCGGACCGCAGTGCGGGAGTAATATGAAACATGTCAGGGTTTAAAGGCCGGTTACGCGCTGACTGTCACACACGCGGTAACCAGGAATCAGAAACCCTTGTTAGAACTACAGTTCCTGACATGCCCCGCGAATCACGTCGCACGTGATCCGGGCGTTACGCAGGAAATGGAGTAAAAGGCAGCCGGTAATCGACATCGCTGCCGATTATTCTGACGAAAGAACCTCAGACAACCCCTTCAGACTACAGTTACCCTCAGGCGGTAAGAGTGCGGTGTGCACATTTCCATAGTTCCGCATCCCGGAAGAGGCAGCAGGGTTCGATGTAATCTTGCCCCTCTCCTCTGGGTGTATCTTCCCCATTGGCTGAGACCGGCAGTCCGTAGTCTCTTGCGGGGAAGGTTTCCTGATTTCACGGACTCCTCGGATTCCGTTAGTCCTCCTCTCCCGTTGGTTGGGGCTGGCATTTCGCGGTCTCTTGCGGGGGAGGTTTCCTGTTTTCACGGACTGGGTATTTACCTTTGGGGAATCTCTTCCCGTTGGTTGAGGCTGACACAATCTAGTCTCTTGCGGGGGAGGTTTCTAAATTCATCATAGACACACCGTTGAGTGGTTCGGATTACTCACGGAAATGAGCCATCCTCGCTCGACAAACAGTGGGTAATATAACCGTGCTAAATAAATTGAGCATTTGAATATTGCTGTCCTCCTTCGTGCATTGTGGATGAGAAGACGGTGATATTGATATTTCCCAGTGAACCGTTATTATTGTGGGCTATGTTAAGATTGTTATTAACTTAGCCAGATATTACTTTATAACATTTGGTTGTTCTTTATCTTCTATCCCAGGAGAGAGATAGCAAAATGGGGTGTCCAGCCTGTTATGGTCATGCATCTACAATTGTTACCACATGCATTCGTAGGTATGTGTAAGAGAGAATCATTGTTAGTATAATAGAGTGTCAGACAGGGTAGGAGTTATTTCATCTGTGTATTCTCATTCTTTCTTCATAGTTCATGTGGGAACTTTGCATCCACCCTACTCTCTTCTGGCATCAAACGCTTACCTTTTTCCTTTGCAGGTAGGGTGTATGAGGTTTAGCAGTATTTGTATGTGGAGATACAGGTATACTGCTATATATATCCTTGTGTTTCTATGTTTTTGCCCAGATCTCCCTCCCAGCTGTTCCTACCCTTTCCTTCCCTCGCTTGACTATCCCAACAGTCTGTGAGTGTTCACATTCCAGGCTTGGGGCCGTCGAGAGGTGGACCGCTTTGAGCATCAGCACAGTCCCGAGGATTCTGGAAGGAAGAGCCTGACAGAATAATCGGCCCACAAATTCTTTCCTCCTGATTGTGCTGAGGTTAGGGATGGCCATATTGGAAGATGTTATCGCGGCTCTGGCACAAACAGAGCTTGCAACTTCACGTCAGGAGCTGGCAGCCTCGCGTCAGGAGACAGCGGATTTACAGAGTAGAGTAGACAGAATACAAAGAAACCCGTTTAATGCAGGGGGGACCCCACACCCTGCGTCGGTGGTAGTTGAAATGCCCACACAGATACCGTTAGCTCCCCCTGAGATGTTTTATGGGGATATAAAGAAAGTACAGGTCTTTATGACTCAAGTACTGCTCCACTTCACCTGTAAGCCTAAAATGTTCGCGACCAACCAAGCCCGGGTGGCTTTCTTGATTTCCTATCTGGGTGGCGAGGCAGCACAGTGGGCAGTTCCAGTAGTAAGAAGGGATGACCCCCTTCTCTATGATTGGGACGAATTCAGAGTGGAATTCGAAAAAACATTCGATCGTCGGGCAGAAACCTTCTCTACAGACAGGGACCTGTTAGAGCTTCGACAGGGCACCTCGGATCTGGTCACGTACCTCAATAACTTTCGAAGATTAGTTGCAGAAACCAACTGGCCGGAATCCAAACAGTCGGCCATCTTCTATCAGGGGCTCACAGAAGATTTAAAGGACGTCCTTGCCCAAATAGACCCCCAACCCCGCACTTGTGCCTCTCTGATTGAGCTTACGCTGCGTCTAGACCATAGACTAAAAGAGCGGAAAGGGGAGCATAAGAGGAAGGAGCGACATGCCCAGCTATACGATAGAACGTTCCCTACGGAGAAATCTTCTACAACGCCCGAACCACTGGAGATAAGGGCGGTGAGAGCCTCATTAACGCTTAGTGAGAGGGACCATTGACGCAAACAGGGCTTGTGTCTGTATTGCGGGAAAAAAGGACACTTCCTCCGGGACTGTCCAGTTAAACCCAAATACGGCCGACCCAGAACAGGTCAACTGGCCACAGTAGCAGTGGAAAAGGGGGCGGAAAACATCAACGCTTGAAGGTAGTAGAAGGGAAACCCTCAAGCAGCTGTACCATCCCTTCAATAACACCCTTCGCAGTTACGGAATCCGACCATTTCTTCATCTCATTAAATATAGGAATTGAGCAAGAACAGAAACCGATAAGGGCCATGGTGGATTCAGGAGCCACAGGATGCTTTATGGACCGGGATGAAGCACTACGTTTAGGAGTACAACTCCTATGTAAACCTAAACCTGAAATGGTGTATGCTGTCGACGGCAAAGAGCTGGAATCAGGACCCATTAGCCACAGTACTCCGGAATACGAGCTCACTTTTGACGGATACCATTATGAATGGTTATCCTTCAACATCATTCAAGCCCGCAGTATGGGATTATATTAGGCCTCCTGTGGTTGCAAAAACACGAACCCATCATAAACTGGGCAACAAAAACCCTACAGCTGATATCCCCCTACTGCCAGAATCATTGTACTCAACCACTTACCAGACCATCTCAAGCATTGGCCTCGATGCACCACATCGCGACGGCTGCAGAGAAAGAAGTGACGTTACCCAAGTGTTATGAAGCCTATGCGGACGTATTCAACGACACCCAGGCGGAGGTGCTCCCTCCGCACCGAGAATATGATTGTCGGATTGACTTGACTCCAGGAGCAGTAATCCCATGTGGCCGGATATATGCCCTTACTGTACCAGAGAACGAATATCTGCGGTCCTATTTGGATAAACATCTAGCGATAGGATTCATCCGTCCCTCCAGGTCTCCTGCAGCATCTCCACTCTTTTTCATTCCGAAGGCAAATGGGGACTTAAGATGCTGCATAGATTTCAGGGCCCTGAACGCCATCACTATAAAAAACCAATATCCACTACCATTGATCCCTGTTCTTTTGGAACAGGTAAGAGCAGCTGGAATCTATACAAAGCTGGACCTGAGAGGGGAGTATCATCTGGTTCGGATGCGCCGAGGCGATGAGTGGAAAACCGCCTTCAAGACGCGGAATGGGTTATTCGAATACCTCGTTATGCCCTTTGGGTTATGTAACGCCCCTGCAGCGATTCAATGCTTTCTTAACGAGGTGCTCAGGCAATACCTTGACCACTTCGTTGTGGTCTATATCTACGACATACTGATATATTCCGCAAATGAAGAGGAACATGTCGTCCATGTGTGTCAAGTCCTGAAAGCATTACGTAAACATCAACTATTCTGCAAGATCACGAAATGTGAATTTCATGTGACCACGGTTGAATTTTTAGGGGTCATGCTCACCCCTTCCGGTCAGGTGATGGCGGAAAGGAAGGTTAAAGCTGTTGTAGATTGGCCACGTCCATGCAACGTCAAAGATATCCAAAGCCTGCTAGGGTTTGCGAACTTCTACCGAAGATTCATTCGACAGTTCTCTGACCTAGTAGCACCCCTGACTCGACTAACAAGAAAGAAAGCGCCTTTTTTATGGACCGAAGAAACCCAAGAAGCTTTTGACCTTCTAAAAAGGCATTTACATCAGCCCCTGTTCTCACTCATGCCAATCCCAAATTGCCCTTCATAGTAGAGGCCGACGCGTCAGAAGTGGCGTTAGGAGCAGTCCTGTCTCAACGGCACGAAACAACAGGTTACCTCCATCCCATTGCATTCATGTCTAGGAAATTAAACAGCGGAATAAAATTACACGATAGCCGAGAAGGAACTCCTAGCTATCAGGGATGCGTTTCTAGAATGGAGACATTGGTTGATGGGAGCAGTCCACCAGGTGACGGTTTACTCGGACCATCGCAACCTACAATTCATGCGGACCGCACGTCAGCTCACCCCACGGCAGCTCCGTTGGATGCAATTCTTTGAAGAGTACCATTTTATAGTGACCTTTCGGCCTGGTGTTGACAACAAAAAAGCTGACGCTCTTACGAGACAAGAAAACCCAACACAACACTCTATCGCTCCAGAACGGGCGATCATAGAACCGAGTAAAGTGCTCTGCGTTACCCAAACGAAAGATTTTCTGCAGAACATTAGAACTGGGGTGCAGACCTGTACCTGGAGAACCTGGCTTAGACATCACAGGGAATGGCAGATGCGGCAAGGACTCCCCATGAAAGGCCCTCAGGTACTAGTTCCTACCAGAACTCTACGCAAGACAGTGTTTTCGTGGTGTCATGATCTCCCGTGTGCTGGTCACATGGGGGGTGAGAAAACATTGGAGAAGGTGCTGCGGCAATTCTGGTGGCCGACCGTTCGTCCGGACGTTCTGCAATGGGTGAGGGAATGTTCCACATGTGCCCAGATGAAGACCGACCACAGACAAACTCAAGGACTTCTACAGCCAATGCCCACACCTGATGTCCCGTGGGAGAGGTTCTCTGTGGACTTCATAGTGGGGCTACCCAAGGATCAGGGGAAAACAGCAATAGTCGTGGTCATCGACTACCTGACCAAGATGGGCCATTTTATCGCCTGTAAACAAGCACCTACAGCAGGCCAGCTGGCACGTATTCTTTTGACTGATATAGTTCGGCTTCATGGTCTTCCAAAAACCATAGTTTCAGACAGAGGGGCCCAGTTCACTGCTCGCTTCTGGAAGACGTGGTGTGCAGAACTACGAATATCCTCTTCGCTTTCCACAAGTTTCCACCCACAAAAAGACGGCCAAACCGAAAGACTAAACCAAACCCTCAAACAGTTTCTTAGGTGTTATGTCGATAGCAACACCAATGCATGGGTGGACTGGTTGTGGGTGGCAGAAATAGCATACAATAGCGCAAAACACTCCTCCACGCAACACACTCCTTTCTTTAGTACTTATGGGTTTCACCCTCGGTTCAACGCCTTGATCCTCCCTAGTACCAACGCCAGACTTCCGGACCTTCAAGAGCTGTTGTTACATGTACGCAAAACCTTACTTGCTACACGTAGCAATCTGCTCCGGGCCAAAGAAAGGTACAAAGCCCAGGCAGACAAACACCGTAGACCTGGTCCTTCGTACAAAAAAGGGGACTTGGTTTGGCTGTCAACAAAACATATTCGTTTTAAGAAACACAGTGTGTTTAATCCTAAGTTCATAGGCCCGTATCGAGTGCTCAAGCATATTAACCCTGTGGCAGTGAGATTGCGCCTGCCAGCCCACTTCAGGATCCACCCCGTCTTCCATGTGTCTCTTTTGAAACCTTCTCACAGTCCAGTAAAGCGGACTCCTGTGCCCATATGGGTTCACCAAGATCAGGAGTATGAAGTCAAAGGTATACTAGATGCCAAGAGGGTGCGTGGGAGGCTGTGGTATTTGGTTGCCTGGAAGGGTTATGGGCCTGAGGAAGACTCTTGGGAACCGGCAGTGGCAGTACACGCCCCCCGTCTGGTGGCCAACTTTCATCGTTTCCACCCTGATAAGCCTTCTGCCAGTCAGCGTCCCCCGGGAAGGGGATGTCCTGTCAGGGTTTAAAGGCCGGTTACGCGCTGGCTGTCACACACGCGGTAACCAGGAATCAGAAACCCTTGTTAGAACTACAGTTCCCGACATGCCCCGCGAATCACGTCGCACATGATCCGGGTGTCACGCAAGAAATGGAGTAAAAGGCAGCCGGTAATCGACATCGCTGCCGATTATTCTGACGAAAGAACCTCGGACAACTCCTTCAGACTACAGTTACCCTCAGGCGGTAAGAGTGCGGTGTGCACATTTCCATAGTTCCGCATCCCGGAAGAGGCAGCAGGGTTCGTGTAATCTTGCCCCTCTCCTCTGGGTGTATCTTCCCCGTTGGCTGAGACCGGCAGTCCGTAGTCTCTTGCGGGGAAGGTTTCCTGATTTCACGGACTCCTCGGATTCCGTTAGTCCTCCTCTCCCGTTAGTTGGGGCTGGCATTTCGCGGTCTCTTGCGGGGGAGGTTTCCTGTTTTCACGGACTGGGTATTTACCTTTGGGGAATCTCTTCCCATTGGTTGAGGCTGACACTATCTAGTCTCTTGCGGGGGAGGTTTCTAAATTCATCATAGACACACCGTTGAGTGGTTCGGATTACTCACGGAAATGAGCCATCCTCGCTCGACAAACAGTGGGTAATATAACCGTGCTGAATAAATTGAGCATTTGAATATTGCTGTCCTCCTTCGTGCATTGTGGATGAGAAGACAGTGATATTGATATTTCCCAGTGAACCGTTATTATTGTGGGCTATGTTAAGATTGTTATTAACTCAGCCAGATATTACTTTATAACATTTGGTTGTTCTTTATCTTCTATCCCAGGAGAGAGATAGCAAAATGGGGTGTCCAGCCTGTTATGGTCATGCATCTACAATTGTTACCACATGCATTCGTAGGTTTGTGTAAGAGAGAATCATTGTTAGTATAATAGAGTGTCAGACAGGGTAGGAGTTATTTCATCTGTGTATTCTCTTTCTTTCTTCATAGTTCATGTGGGAACTTTGCATCCACCCTACTCTCTTCTGGCATCAAACGCTTACCTTTTTCCTTTGCAGGTAGGGTGTATGAGGTTTAGCAGTATTTGTATGTGGAGATACAGGTATACTGATATATACTTACCTTGTGTTTCTATGTTTTTGCCCAGATCTCCCTCCCAGCTGTTCCTACCCTTTCCCTCCCTCGCTTGACTATCCCAACAGTCTGTGTGTGTTCACATTCCAGACTTGGGGCCGTCGAGAGGTGGACCCCTTTGAGCATCAGCACAGTCCCGAGGATTCTGGAAGGAGGAGCCTGACAGAACATGTAGGATACATAGGTGGATCAGGCGAAACCCTGTATTAATGGCCACCTCTCAAAAGGCTCCCAATGTCTCCTCCCACTCCCTTTCCTCACAATCCCCAACATTTCCTTCCCATTTAGTCCTAGGTGTAGTGAGGATGTTTGGTGAATTATAAAGGAGCTTCTTGTAGATAAGTGAGACAGTTTTTAGGCATTATAGGTTTAATCAGATACCGCGGGGAGTTCAGTCACCTCCGTGGAGTTGAAACCTGATCCAGAAGCACTGCTCGCATGCAACGATATTTATACAGAAAAACTACAAGATTAGTACAACTTCACATGACTTTTTGACCTTTAGCAGTTTCCTTGATGATAAACAGATGCCCACAATGTGGGTGTAGTTTCTCTGAATCTAAGCATACGAAGTACAGCGCGTGGTTATATCGTGCTGAATGCTATTTGGGCTAAGCTATCTGACCTTTACTACGTGTGGTTTTTGCAACAGCATGCACATTTCTATTAGCATATGTTCTAGGGCAGGATGCGTACCTGTAAGCTCATCCTGTGAATGTGTTCAAGCCGAGGTGTGAGGAACCGCAGCGCTCATAGGGGAAGCGGCCCTTATGTGATTGGTGCATGAGAGCAGAGCCCTGATTGGTCAAGGAAGTTGCTGCTTCCAGTTCCGGTGGTGAGAAGAGGACCAGAGGACGTCGTGTCCCATTCAGGTAAGTTTTTATTTTGTTCATTTTATTTTGCGCATGCCCCCGCCGGCCCCACTCCCCATAGATGCCAGCCGCCACTGCTGGTATCACCAGGGAGGGGGTGTGTAGGGTCACTAAGGAACAGAGGCCATCCCAGTTTGGGGGCAGTTGCATGTAGAGTCGGGCCACGCACTGCCAATAGTAGTCCATCAGGCTGGAGGTGCCCCTCTGCTTGTCATTTTGTAGATGGTGGTGTTGCAATTGAGGTTATTGCCGACTTTTATTGTCCCATTTCCCCTGAAACAGAGAGAAAAGTGTGTTGATTTTATCGCTGGGCTAGGGTGTGCTGTAGTTTCTGCCCATGTGAGTCTCTGAACATTTGCGTCCCAGAAATTTTGGCATGCTCCTGTTATTGTGTCAAATAGAGTTTGTGCATTACTCCCAACAGGGTGGGGAGGTGGGAGAAGATATTATTGGCGAAATGTGTGCATTGACAGATCGGATCCCCTCGAAAATACCCCACAAGGGTATCCCCTCATGGATCAGAAAGTTAGCAGCAGACTTGACATCACAGTGGACACAAGGTCAGGCTTTGATCCACCTCAACAAAGGGCAGACTACAACAATAAGGTAGCGATAATTGTTACATCTATTTATCAAGTCAATGTAACGTGGGGTTTGGTGAATACTGTTGGCACACGGTGCAAGTGTATATGTACATGGTGATCATCTCAAGCAAGTTGGAAACAAACCAGTCCTGGCGTATTTGGAGGGACATGTTGTCTCTGGAGTTGTGTGAGGGGAGATGTAGCTGGTTCAGAGCTATGAGTAGTAATTTTTGGGGCATGACGGGTTATACTGTGGATATGTTTATGTATAATAGGACTGTCCCTGTCTGTGTGCACCCTCTGGCTTCTCACAACTGTTTCTCATGTTCAGGTGAATTTTCTTGTAGCTCTCGGAGGTGCAGATGGGCTGTTTCTGTGTAATGTCTGGAAGCGTCCAAGGGATCAGAAGATTTTGGTACCTCACTGGCTAGCAAAACTGTAATGTGTGTGTTATCGAAGGGGCATTTTGCTGCATCCTTTGGTGGCACAATCAGCCAGGGCATTCCGTCGGGATATGAAGCCCTGGGCATTAGTGTGGGCTGTGTATTTCACTATAACTGTTTGCGGCAGTGTGAAGGCTTGAATTAAGTCCTCCAGGAGGTGGCGATGCATGACAGAGCTTCCATCAGATTTGAGGAATCTGTATCTGCTCCATCTCATGAAACTGGAGTGCACTGTTGTGGTGACATAGGCTGAATCAGAGTATACTGTTATAGTTTCCCCTTCCCCTTCTTTGAAAGCTGCCACTAATGCTACAAGTACGGCAGCCTGAGCGGAATAATGGGGTGACAAAGTTATCTGTTCTGTTATCTGCATTGCATCTGAATAATCATGTTGCTTAGCTCTGACCACTACTGCACCTGTATGTCTTACTCTCGTGTCTTGGTCTATTGTGGAAGACCCTTCCACAAAATATGCAACACTACCTGGGATGTTGCTTGGCTACACTTGTCTGGAGTATATTTAGCGCAGTCATGGGCATTGTCTTCTGTCTCTGTGATGGAGTGTGCAAAGAAACTGGCAGGGTTGACTGTATGGCACTTAACTACCTTAAGGGATGGTAATGATAATATTACTTCATAGCCTGATACTCTCTGTGTTGTCAGTATCGTCTTGGCCTTCTGAATGATGGCAAACACTGCATGCTCAGCATACAGTGTCAGAGGTGCACCCATAACAATGGGAGCATTTTTCTCTACTGCAAAGGCTGGGGTGTCTAGTGCTTGTTCTCAGGGATACTGCCTTTTCATGATGGAATCAAGTAGGCACTAAAGTAGGCAATCAGGTTGTGGCCTAAAGGGTATTTGTGGGTGAGGACAGCCATCAACACATTGCTATTCCAGTGGCAAAAAAGGAAAAACTCCTTGTTGTAGTCTGGTTTTCCTAACACTGGTGCGTTTGTTATTTCTCTCGTTAATTTGCAAAACGTTTGTGCATCTCAGCAGTCCATGTTATTCTGTCTTTTTTAGTCTTAGCCTGTTTGATGGACGCAAGCAGTGGGGCTATTAAGGTACTTTAGTCGAAAACCCATTGCCTGACATAATTACATAAGCCCAGAAACTTCTGCATTCCTTTCATAGTCTCAGTCTCGAGCTCTGTCATCTGTCTAATGGAGGCTGCTGTTTCGGGCGTAACTCGGCTGCCAGCAGTTGTCCCAAATATTGTACTTCTTCCTGACAGTACTGTAATTTGGCCCTGTCTACCTAGTAACCTTGTTGAGCAAGGGTGCACAACAGAAATATAGTGTCTTTCCTGCACTGTTCCTCTGTAGGGCTGCAGATCAGTAGGTCATTGACATACTGCAATGCTGTACTGTCGCACTGAAAATTGGCGAGGTCATTCTTGACCATCCTGTTGAAGACATTGGGGGACTCGCAGTACCCTTGAGGCAAATGAGAATATATAGTACCGAGTCCGGCGATATGGGAACACTGTTAAGATGTGGGCATCTGGATGTAAAGGAATGCTAAAAAAGGCGTTTTTTAGATCTATTACTGCAAAGTATTTGGCGTCTTGAGGTATGTTGGTGAGGATGACAGAGGGGTCGTGCACTATGGGGACTTCTGGTACCACTATGTCATTCAGGGGGCGCAGGTGTTAGACCATACGCCACGAATTGCCCTTGGCTTTCTTGACAGGGTAAATCAGGGTGTTATGGGGGATACTTCTGGTATATTACTTCCTGCTCTACGAGTGCCTGTATTGTGGGAGCGATGCCCTCCTCTGCTTCTTTAAAGAGGGGGTATTGTCTCACTCTTCAGAGTATTGCTCCTTCCTTCAAGGTTATTATGAATGGTGTTTGTAGGAGGCTGGCTTAGTATATGGTGCTCACTTATGTAAGTGTAGCGCCCTGCACTAATCCAGACAACCCTTATGGTGATTTTAGTGGTCTTCGACAACTTTAGAAAGCTCTCTAAGTGGTAGCTGTGGAGAGCAGCCTTCCGGCTTAGTCCAGAAGGAGTGTAAAGCAGCTTATTTTACCAGCACTTAATCTTGTGGTATAAGTTAAGTGAAAAAGAACCACACAGTGTAGTTATAAAAATATGTATTTATTATAAACACTCACTAACACATTGCAATATCTCCTACCCGGAGATATAACCACAATACACACAATACTTTGGAAATATATCATGTAAGTAGCACAAATACACAGTGCTCTCCAGGGAGAGACCAAACCATATACTAAAATAGTGGAATGCGAACCATGACCTAAGTCGAGAATGGACCCAGAAGACGTAGAAGAGCTGGGGACCCAAGGAACCACCCAAGGTGAGTATCTAGGGACCCCACTGAGGTCGTGTGCAGAGTGGGAACATGACCGCGTACCCAATGCAAGTCAATGGGTAAGTCGCGGTTGCCGTTTTAAAGAAACAGGAACCTTCCCAGCGGACCCTGAAGATACCCTGTGGAAGATGGAAGGTTGGAGAGTCACCCCACCCATGTATACCCCATGAACCAGGATACCTACACCAGGGAAGCCGGGTGAATAGGTGCGAAGTGACGTCGGAAACCGCTGTAGACCACAATGGATGACTTCAGCAAAGATGCCACTGGCGAAGAAGGTGAAAGAGTCCGGTGGAACCCAAAGGTGGATTCAGGATGAGAGGTACCTGCAAGCAGAGGGGACAGAGTCTATGCCACTCAGGAGTGACCAGGAGGCACGGGAGATGAACGCCCACCGATGTCAGGGATGCAAGAGAGTTGACAGTGCCCTTGAAGTTGTAGCTGTGCGGACCAGGCGATGATGTGGAAGACCAGGAGCCATAACCGAGCTGTCCCACGTTGGATGTCAAGAGCCATGGGGTCAGTGTCCGGCAGGGGCACCACCAAGCCTTGGCAACAGCAACCAACGTAGTCGTAGCAAAAGGTGCAGTGTCGGGACCAGCAAGGTCCAAGTGACTCACCACGAGCAGGTAAGTCAGAGCAGGCCCGAGCAAGCAGGGGAGCCCACTGGAGCCAAAGAAGACCCTCGAGAGGACCTACCGGCCGAAGGCATAGGAGTCGCAAGAGGACCTCGAGCAGCTCACCAAAGGATGAAGGTCCACGGTGCAAAGGATGAGGTGCAGGTGAAGATCTTGCTGCAGGAGATGCTTGAGGCTGGAGCTTCTTGGAGCCTGAAGATCTCTGTAGGAGAGAGTCAACAAGCCTTGGCAACGGCAAGTCGACGCAGTGCACAGGGGTACTGCTCCAGCGGTTCCGACGAGGGATACTGGCTTCAAATTTGCTATGAAGACAGTGCAGGCCTCGAGGGAGTTGCAGAACCACCACCTGTGTTGCTGAACCTTTCAGAGTCCGTTGGAGCTCAGGGACTGCAGGCCTGTCAGCTTCGTTGTGGTGCCTGCAGATGCAAGGGAGGGGCTCCTTCACTCCAAGGGAGATTCCTTTGGGTGTCTTGGATGTCCACAGGTCTTGCGAAGAACCTGTATGGAGCACAGGCACAGACATTGCAGAAGACTTGCAGGATGACAAGACCAGGAGCAGCAGGAGTCTTCCCAGTTGCAGTCTCGGTTCCCAAAGCAAAGTCCAGAGAAGTCCAAAGTGCCAAGAGGGTTGAAGTTGAAGTGTTTTCGGATCTTAATCTTGTCCCACAATGAATCTAGGGACCCACCCACAGGTACGCCCTTAAGTACCCTAAGGAAAGGGTTGGGACTATTCAGGGGTCTCTCCCAGAGGAGGGGCTGGACAGTGGGAGGATACTCTCATGTCCTTTGTCCAGTTTCACACCAGAGCAGGAGCCAACGGCTCCCTGAACTGGTTTCAACTGGAGTATGCAAGGAGGGCACCAAATGTGCCCTTCAAAGCAGTGGCACTGGCAACGGCCCCACCCTTTCCCAATACATTAAGTCCTGTCTGGGAGGTGGTCCCACCTCCCTGTGACAGGAAAGCTATTGTCCTGCCTTCCCCTGCTGGAGCTTGGCTCAGCAGCAGAACAGCAGAATCGTGTATCTGGTCGGCAGCAGTCATAGTTTGCTGACCGGGTCTAGAAGACTGGTACCAGGAGCACCGAGGGCCTCCCGGAGGAGCTTTACAGTGCATGTAATCATACCTCCAACACCGTTTACGGTGTTGGGGTATTATTCATACCTTCAACACCATTTACAGTGTTGGGATATGATTCCAACATTTTTGATACCAAACACGACAGGGTTCGTTACAGCTAGTTTAGAGATAGTCATCGCATAATAACGCATGGCCACTCTATGTATCTTAATGGCTGATGCACCTACAAACCGGGAGAATGGACTCCGAAGGTTGTAGGGGTGTCCTGCTCATTCAGGGTCACCCTCCCACTTATAACCGAGCACCCTGCCTTCAGGATTGAAAGGCCTGTCTTAGGGGTGACTTATAGGTTTTAAGTGTAGTGACCTCAAATATAAGGAAACTTATATCTGTTGTAAGTGGTGCTAGCACCAGCTTACACAGGCTGCAATGGCAGGCCTGTAGTCACAATTTGAGTGGTCTCCCATGGGTGGCATAATACGTGCTTCAGCCCATGGGGGACCCCTGGTGTACCTATGCCCTGGGTACCTTGGTACCATATACTGGGGACTTACAAGAGTACACCAGTAGCCAATCTGGAGTGTACCTAAGTACTCACCATGTCCAATTTAGGGAAGAAGCACAGAGACTGGGGTCCTGATTAGCAGGATCCCAGTCAGACTAGTCAGTAAAACATAATGACACCAGCAAAAAGTGGGGGTGACCATGAAAGCAGATCCTACTTTCCTAGAGTGTTGCTGAGCGGGCAAGGCATACATCATGGGGGCCCTTTGTACACAAACTGGGGGGCACTTTTGCGAGGCAGTTTTCCTTGACAGAGTCAGAAGCTAGTCCTAGTTCTGCAGGCCTTATTTCTAGTGCGGTGCTTAAGGGTATACTGTCTTGGAAAACAATCACTATCCTTTTGGTGTCATCACAGAATAAGTGGTCATCTAATATGTCTCTAATTTTTGTTGGGATCGTGAAAGATGACACATGCCCAATGCACATTGGTATGGTTGCTTACCATCTGCATCCTGTAAGTAGGGGATATGTCTAGAGCCTCTACTTCCAGGATGAAGTCTTTCTCTGGCATCTCAGAATAGGGGCCCTAGCATCAGAAGAGAAAATTCTTGGGTAAATCAACTAGTTTCCCTGTCAGCTCGGGTGTTTCTGCCAGTGGCGGCTGGTGGAATTTGAAACTGGTGGGGCGCAAGCAGAACTAATCAACGTATGCGAGCGCAGCGAGCGAGCCCGACGGCAATAAGGGGGATTCGGGGGGGTTCTCCCTCCGTGAAGAAATTTTTTAAAAATTGGCATCTTTTTGGTGCGATTTTCAGCACTATTTCTGTGATAAATGGACTAAAAATTCAGTTCTTCTAGGCATTCATAAAAGAAAACTCATACATTATTTCAGAGAATTTCTGGGTTGCCAAGCAAGTCTGACTTCTGAAGAGGGCTAGGGTACTAAGCAAGACTGCTTTGGCTCTACCCTTTCCAATAGAAAACACTAGTTAGTGATGTGAACAAGTTCAATGGACAAACCTGGGGTCTAGGAGAGTCCCTCTCCTGAGAAAGAAATTTAAAAAGATTGGCAAATGGTGCATTTTAAAGCAAATGAATGCAGCGATAAAGCAAGGCTTATTAAGCAGTGGGAACGTATAGTCTTGAAATATTAAACACATTAAAAACTGCCCTGTGTCTTCTTGCATTAATTTGTTCAACAGTTACTGTAATATGTAAATTGTTCTGCATGACAACAACTTTAGCCCTTTAAAATGTATGCTTGCCCAGTCTCTTGCACTGCATGCAGCATTAACTTTGGAAAAATATGCTCTAACCAGACTTCGGGAAGCACCCACAGCTGCTGGCTGTAACCAGTCATATAGAAATATGTGCAGACAGGTCTTTAAGTGAGATGAAAAAAGTGGGTGCTCCCTATAAAGGAACATGCGAAATACATTTCTGTGATTCCCATAGTGTGCCACCAAACTGGTATTTTGGTTTCTCTCTGAGATGTAATTTTATCCAGATAAATGGCACAGCAACTGACATACGCCTAAAGCCTGTCAGTATGATTGGCTTTGTCACTGGGTGTTAGCTGTTTAAGATAAATGAGTAACAACAATGATTTCTTATAAATAATTAACATTGAAAATGTTTAAATTCTGAAATAGTGAGTCTATGAATTAAATAGCATTGAGGCCTGTGGAAGGAGTTTTGGCCTTCAATTATGTGTGCTTTATGTTAGATATGTATCCTCTTTTTCTCTGCATATCTTGTCCATCTGCACATCTTCAACCCCCTCTCTTTCCTCTTCAGCATCCTCTTTTCACTCTTCCCGAATGCCCTTCCTCACATCTCTGTCACTTCACCGCCCCCATCATGCACTGCACTCCCTCAAATATAAGCACTTTAATTTCTCTTACTTTTGCCTTGCAAATATTTTGACATCAGTGTACCCCCTTCACACACATTTCCACAGAATTTCAGTTGCAAATGGAATACACAAATATTGTTCTGTGTGCTCTGCAGTCAGAGAGGCCAACCCACTGACAGGCACTTTGTTTGGCTTTAGCCTTAGCACCTGCGTGCTCAATCAAAGCCCCTCATAAACACCTGGCATGGCTCAAGCCTCAAAGTATGCACAGACAAAAATACAGATAAACAACAACATTATAAAATAGCTAACTCGTGGGGAATGCAAGATCAAGTAAACATGTAAATAAGAGAGGACCTAAGTCGCTGAAATGCATTCCCTCGATGTTTTTAACATTCATTGTTTGCAAGTCAATCCGTTTTTTTGGCATCAGTGTTAACTTAGGGGCATGTACACAGGGCCAGTTTTAATGCCATACATCAGAGGACTGGCCACTGTAAGCACATGTTACACAGTAAACTACCCAAGGCCTCTGCCATCAATCACAGACCAAAAGCTCATTGCTGCTGGTAAAAACGACTAGTTGAAAGTTTTGTAGTAGGATTGCCTTCAGATCATTATTTCCTAATAAATATCACGTGCTTTTGAGCTCTTGCAATATTTTCATACACTTATTTTCGGCTGGAGTGCTTTTTAGAATTATTAGTCAAAATATACATTTCACTTTGACATTTCCTAATGAGGGTAAGATCGATGATGAGACACATGAAGAGGAATGCGCCTGCAGATCGTAGATGACTTACAAGTAATGTGTACAACGCTGATTCCAACTTCAAGGCAATGTGTTTCCTGTCTCCTTCGCGTATAAATGTATGTATTAAAACTTTGTTTGTACAAACTCCAATAACGAAAAGCCAGAAGCATCAAAAATGCGTTTAAATTAGGGTTGACAAGACAGTCTCAAATCCTCTGTAATCATGTATGGGAAGTTAAGATCGCCTGAAGCAAACGGTCCAAATTGCGCCAGTTACAAAGTCTTCCTACATCCAAATGGACTATTACGTCCAGAGAAAATAGACACATTTGCCAGACAGCACCCAGTAACAAAAGCGAAGACGCACACAACCAACCCAAGCAAATTAAAGAAAGAACCTAACACCTCCGCATAACCATCCGAAGATCAACGCACCGGATAAAACGACATGACATAAATAATTCTTTATAAGCCTCAGAACCAAAAATCAACGCTTATAAATTGGTTTACAACGAGAAAAAGTGGAAAACAGATATATAAATGTGTGGAGGAAAGCGTTTTTGTCTGAGCAAACACACAGTCAGTGTTAAAGGGAGAATGGAGCACAGGAGACGGGGTCACACAAATCGAGGAGCGTGCGCACCTAAAAGGAATCCACATTACACCAGAAACATCCGGAATGAACCTGCAGGGGATGCACACACGCACCTGCATACATCATCAAGGCAACTCACCAGCATAAATAAACCCCCCACTCAAATGACGCCATGAATACCAATGGGCTACGCTACGGGCTAGTTTGATGTTGATAACCCGTGAGAATAACTCAATCTCAGCGGGCAACACTTTTCTCATCTCAAAATGCAAAATTCTGTTTTCTTCAAGCTGCGAGTGTAATTTCTAGCCATAAATAATGAAACATAGTTAAAGCTGCCATGGAACCACAGGGAATCTCTGTCTGCGCATTAGCTCATGACAAATATCGGAAAAAGAAAATCTTAATAGAAACGTAGACTATTTTTTACAGCCTCTCCGTGTGTACAGGTCCTGCAGTGATCGGAAGAACAGCACACACAGGGCTGGGCAATTTTCTATGGAAAGCAGCCGGCGCATGGGAATGGCCTAACATTAAGCACTTGTATTTCGAGTGCTGCATGACTTTCTGAGGGTCACCGTAATATTCAGTTGAGAGCTAGAACTGCCCATTACTCACCCTCTACCGCCACCTACTGACCCTATTAATCATTCAATGTGCTTCCACGGATCGTAGCTAAATACTGACTCACAACTGAAGGTCACACTGTGGATAAATCAGGATTCTGGCTGTAAACAGTCGACCTTCACACTCTTTCATGTTCGGCCACGTTGCAGGATTTATGCCAACGGCGATTCTTTCTCGCTACTTCTTGTTGTTGCACGGTCTTCACCACAGTCTACACTGTGTCGCCTCAGCCGTGCAGGAACGCAAGTTCGGTTTCTTTCGGATCCCAATGTGTGGCTGCTCGATGGTAGGTGGGGGGGGTTCTGGGGATAGACGCTGTATGGCGATCGCTAGTCTTTGTCAGAGGTGTCAGTATAGAGATTACTATTTTTAGACTGACTCATACACCCTGTTGACTCAAAGAAAACATCTGTAGAGACATATGGCTTCCTTACTAAAGTCCACTGTTTATCCTGTAGACTGTATAGACTTGTATGAGGAGTTATTCTTTCATTAAACTCTACCACAGTATGTGTGCCTTGTTTAAATATGCTATCATAGGATGTAGTGTTTGTTTAAAAGCTTGTGCACTAACCCTTTATTCTGTTCTGAGGTGTCAGTAGAGACCTCCATGTGTGTAAACCCATTAATACAGCATCTTCTCTCAGCGGAGATACTTACTCCCTAAAACCTTTTACTCCCAGCTTTTAACCTCCACAGACCTATTAGTAGAGAGAGAATGTTGTGATAGAAGTGACCCATTCACTCTGTATAGAATTGCATTACAAAGGTTTACTTTTACATCCAACTTCACTATCCTCAATGTGCACTCTGTTAAAATGTAGTAGCAGACCTTTTACACACACCCTTCACTTTGTTCAGAGATATCATTAGAGAGGTTTCTGTTTGTAAAACCATTTAACACAGCAGGTTGTATTTCTCTAAGTTCCTCTACAGAAACCATTAGCTCTCTGGTAAGGATTAGCAGAGTGACTGCTGTTACACTGTAGTATGAGATTGCATATCTGTTTTATCAAGCTCTATCATACAGAATGTATAGCATGTTGAAATATACTAGCACAGGGCCTAGTTGTTCTGTCAATATTTGTTCACAGACTGTCTATTCTGTTCAGAGTAATCACTAGAGAGAGTGGCCATCAGTGGGGGGTAGTGACATTTAAAAGTGTTGGGGTTGGAAAAGTTAAGGAAACGGCTGCCCCTCTTATTGTTGTGGTGTGGGCGTCTACTCGCTTTCAATTCAATACCCCAGTGCTTGCAGCAAAGTACCTATGGCACTTTCACCAATGACCCTCGACACTTTGGCCTAAATACCCACATCCAAGCACTTTGAAGTACTCCAGCATTTTCACCTGCATTCTCACATCACTTTCAAAAACGTACTTCGCCACTTGGACAATTGTGCTGTCTAGGAAGCCTTCCTCTCTTCTGCTCCACAGCCCTTTCCATTGCAAGAGCTGCCACCCCTGGACGCTACTGTGCTGGGAAGGGTCTGTCTCGACTGCCCCACAGTCCTACCTGTGTCCCCTTCTCCACGGACACCTCATGGGAGATGCTCGTATTGGTGGTCTCTGTCCACTGCTGTCAGTGAATGGGCGTACTTTCACCCGTCGTCTAGCGACCTCAACAATGACGCTCATCCGGAGAGATCTTTCTGCTCAGAGAGGTGGCCCAACGCAACTTCGTTCGGTGCGGACAGGCGCAGACGGGCCCGTTCTTGGCCCGGGCTGATGTCATTCATTAATACATAAGTGGCCACAGAAGGGTCTGCTGCCCCTTCTGTAATAGTATAGTGCCCTGGGTGTGAAAAAAGCATGTGCAGATGCCCCTCTCTCCTTCTGTGCACACGTTTAGTATAGCCCGCAGATGGCAATTATACCTCATTAGCTCGAAATACAATAAAAGGCGCTCTGAGAGCGAGGCACTAAACTACTCAAAGCTATGAATCGGTGCCTATTAAGTGAAGTGGGAAAAGTACAAAAAGCCGTGATCCTATAGATTAAGCCATACTTCGAAACGTTATTATTTATTTTCACATTTTTTTAAACATTGCTCGGGAAGCTGAACAATTAGAAAAGAAAACAAGCATTTGCAATGCAATAGGTCTCGCATTATTAAAGTTTGAGCTATTGGTGTTGCATTTACACGAGTTTAAGCTATTGCCATTGTAAATGACAAAGCCTTTTATTTAGGTTTTAAAAACAAAAACAAAAATAAAAGGCATTGTTATTTGCAATGTCAATAGCTCAAAGTAGCGTAAATTTTCAAAACCAACACATAGATAAAAGGTTTGTCATTTACAATGCCAATAGCTCAAACTTTTGCAAATGCGAGACCTATTGCATTGCAAATGCTCATTTATACTTGAACTTTTACTACACATACGCCATTTGTCCAGCACACACACACAACATTTCAACAAAATGCCATTTTAATTGGAGGTCCATGAGGAAATCATTGAACAGGACAACTCCGAAAAACAATGGTAGCTCATAAAAATATTGTGTCTTCAATTAACCAGCATAGGGACAAGTCAGCGAAAACATAAAAACCCACCTGACAACATGGCGGCTTGACCTTTTGGTGCACTCAATATGATAACACATTTCTCTGTGTTTATCATCGAAATAATACTATTTAGGATCGGGTTGGCCTTTGAAGGACCCCAGATTCTTCTACAGAGTTTGGAAAACAAAAAGTCCCACAATCGCACGTGGGCGGGGTAGAAAAACAAAGTATTGAAAACTCTCCACTGACGGTGACGTCAGAACCACCTTCTTCTGAGAGAGAACATTTCACATCCGGCCTATCGCGGAACTTCCGGTGTGTTATGCACAAGTCACAGTTTTTCGGTACCCACAATAGCCCATGCCTTCCTAACCCCAGAGGGGAGGAGGCCTTGAGCGGATGGAGTGCAGTCACTCGCCCGGGTGACAGGCCAAACAGGCGCCGAACATTCCATCTCGCGAGCCCTCGCCGCTTCATCAACCCCATGTGTGCTCGATTTGTAGGCCATTTAATAATAAAAAAAAACAGCAATAATCACTCGAGAGCCGCGAGAATGTGTAACCTGCTTTTATTCAGAGCCGGCAAATGCACTGTCCAGGGGCACTCAGGCGGCACCTCACCTGAAAAATGAGACTGGCTTCAGGGAACACGGGGATACTTCAGGGCGCAGCCTTGTATGAGGTGCATATTTCATATCAGGAAGAAAGGTCGTTCTATGCCGAGCGCGGCT
The DNA here is from genome assembly GCA_963921515.1 of Calotriton arnoldi. Taxonomy (NCBI): domain Eukaryota; kingdom Metazoa; phylum Chordata; class Amphibia; order Caudata; family Salamandridae; genus Calotriton; species Calotriton arnoldi. Next base: position 3,395,205 of record CAWUFW010000014.1, on the reverse strand, counting down.
CTTGCTAATACAGAAAACCTTCGGCCTTGGGATAGTTTTACTCCCAGTGCAATGGTAAGAGGCAGGCAGTGTCTACTTTCATGAATAAAAGGTTGTTGATTAATTTCACAAAGGCCCCTCGCCCCCTGCAGCAGGCCTGTGCTTGAGGGGACCCGCGAGTCTGCTACCCACAGAATGAAGGCCCCAGTAGGCACTCAGTGCCACGGGAACCTCAGCACCCTCTGAGGGCAGCAACACCCGCTCGCTGTACGTGTAGATGCGTGTGCCCACATACTGCCAGATGTACATATTTATTATTAGCAGATTGTGTACCATAAGATAAATAGGTGGTGGCTCTATTGCTAAAGACACACACTCACAATGACGCCATCTGTAGTGGAATGTTTACCCTTGTCAATATGGGCTCGTGAAGCAGGGCGTACACATCTCTTACGTCACACCCAGGCAGGAGGCCATCGCATACAGGTCCACGTGCCCCCAACACACTGAAATGGTTCATGCAACAACAGAAACACAAGCTGAAAAGCAGTCTGGTGTTCAAGCCGATATTGCCCGTTGCCATAAATAGGCAACACAAGAGCAACAAAATGGCGGCTTTTACTTTGTCAGTTTGATACAGAATAGCACGTCGTGAACGTTCAAATTCTGAAACGTTGTTGGGCGCAGATCATGTAGATGTAGAAACTCCCTACCATGACCGTCATATTACTACACAAGAATCAATACAATATGGTCACAAAGCCACAACCTGCTGCTTGTTTGAAACCAGGCAATGGTGCAATTATGGCGTCTTCCTTCACTCCTAAGAAAATATGTGTGTTTATGTGCGCACGCCAAGCTCGTGAAAATCAAAGTGATTCAACGTGAATATGTTATTTGGGCTAAACGTACTAATAAACGTATTTCCATCCATTTATTACAATAGTGCAAAGATCAGATCCCGTGTTATCACCATAGCACGGCCTAACTAATGTACTCCCTCACATGGCAAAACGCACCCAAACTTACAATACCTAATGTGATTTTATCTCCATGCATGGATTTAACCCTTTGTATCCATGCCTTTGTTTATAAACATTGTACATAAAAAATCAGCATGGTATAAGCAATTTAGGCAGATGGATACAACAAATAAAACGCTATTTTTACTACTCTTGTAGTTGGAAGGGGTCGTGACTTCAATGAGGAAAACTTTAGAGGGGGTCATCGGCCCCTCCTTTAACAGTGTATAACTTTTATATCGCATAACTAAACATCCACAGGGACAGGAGATGGGATAATGCGCTCGCAATGGTAACATATAACATTCAGTTCTAAGTGGACTGGCACAGTTCGTGCCATTCCGTTTTTCATATTTTTTCATGCCTGAAACTTATCAATGAAGGCCATTCGAGTGAACAGAGCAGACCAGAGCAGTAACAATGAGGTACACATTGTCATTCTCATAAACAGGGTAGATTGTTTCTTGCAAGGGCCATGGTTTCCCTGCAATAGAGTATTCATTTTCAATTTGACCTTTACACCATAGTAATAAATATGCAAACGCTGGTTTAATTAGACTTTGTCGCTATTACCACACTGAACAAATCACTACTCACGTTTCCACTTCTGTGAGTTGCCACGCAAATGACGAAATAGTTTAATATGGCGCTAAACACAAGCCATTTGGAAAGGTGGCTGTGCGCCTGTATGTATCTATATTATTTTGTGCGTGTGTATATATCTATCTATATATCTATCTATCTATAGATATATATATACATACACACACACACACACACACACATATACACACACACATATATATATATATATATAGCCTGCAGCGAGCTACGGAGTAGCGTTACCTTACTTCGGAGTTCAGTGGCTGCACTGTGAGCTATCCCAATTAAGCGCTCGGTTTAACGCGCTCATTGTGCGGGAGGGACGCTTCAACGCACTTAATTGTCTCGCCTTCTGTCCGCCTTGCGTTTCCTCAATCACAATCAGCTCTAGCGAGCAGAGATAACTTCCCACGTATTATTTCATTGACCCGTCCCCACGTCAAGAGTATCGCTTCAATTACAATAAACACTAGAAAGGACTTCGTGCACCCTCATAGTTATCTGTAAAAGCAGAGGCCAGGCGGTGACCTGGAAGTACTCCCAGTAGCCATTGCCAATATGCATTCAGAGGTGAGGGAGTTATGGGTTGTTTCTGCAGTACAGGCGTTTATTATATTAAATTATCACCCAAAAAATGACAAATGCGGTACACATTTAAACTTCAAAAACGGTGTCATTTTACCGGACATTGATGTATAAGCTGGTAAATGTAACGCTAAATTAATGAAAGTTTATTTTTGTTTCTTTTGTTTCTTTATCGTTTTAAAGAGTGATATTTGGACTGTATAATCAAAGGGCTCTGCAGTAATCACTTATTTTACATATATAAAAAATTACGGAATATACATATTTGTATGCTGGACCTAAACATGTGACATGAATCGTTTATAGTGGGGCTTTCATGGAAGCCACGCTCCCCATTGAATGGCAACTTTCTCATCTGGTGGGAACACGGCGCCTTAATTCGAAATGTGTGAAAATCACACACAGTTTCAAGAGCAGATTCGACCACGTGCGTTCAACACTGGCATAAAAGTTAAAAATCGTTTAAATCTTCATTAAGCATACTTGACATATCTCACTTCTCTGCGATATTTTCGTACAATAGTCACACTTAAGCTTGTGTCCTCGTGAGCACAATAGGTAGAACCTGTAGTGCGAGGCACGACTGGCTCCCAGAAAGAGTCTCCGTCCTTCTGGACACAGAAATGTGGCAGAGGAAGGAACACAAATGGGGTTGTGGAAGAACTCGACCAGCGGCTTCATCTTCAGTTTGCACGACCTTGCTTTAAAACTTGCCCTCGTTTTTAATGTGGACTTAAAATGTCGATTCTGCGTGCACGCGCGAAGGGGAAAGACAGGTGTGCGCATCTCTTCCAGATTTGTCAACGTTTCCCATTTGAGATATCTAGAACACGGAAGTCGGCTTATTTCCATTGGTTCTTTTTTGGTGCATGGGATATCTCACTGCATGCAGTGCCTAATAACTTCATTTTAATAGGTGTAAATGAATTAAATTAAACCAGACCTAAACCGGTGTTAAGGCATTTTGAATTTGGCTTTGAATTATACAAAACGATAACAGCGGCTTGTTAATTTCGGGTGTACTCAGACTGGCTGCTTACTGTAGTGGCCCAGCACAGGTTTTTAAAGTGCTGACACTGTGTTTGAGATTGCTGCGATAGCTTAAGGCACAAAAACGTCCCCACACTCTACCAGAGAGGCCCCGGCTCGCTCGGATCCCCTGAGACTGCAACCTTCGCCCTAGAAGACATTCTGGTGCCACGGCTGGGCCACTGGTGGCCACTTTCTAACTGTACTGGACAATTGTATCTTTCACCCCTCCAATACCTACCTTGTACTGCTGAATACAACGACCCTTTTTATTTTTTTTATTTTTTGGGGGGTGGGGGCTGCAGACTATATAAGTGATTGCTTTCAAAACTGCCAATATCAAACCCGTGTTTTGATCTCCATGGGCACAATTAGTACAAAGAACACGTGTGCAGAGTTCTATTACTTATTCACAAACACGCTGGTGACAACGGGGCGGTGCACTTCCTTCCCATGGTGCACTGCTCGCGATGCTTTACCGAGTGACCCCACTTGTCCTTGCGAGTAGCCCGGTGAATCATTTGTCATGATTACCCCATTAGAAGAGATTTCGAAGCACAGAATTTTCCCAACCATAACTCACACACAGCTGAAGCGAACCCTCCCACAAAGCTCCCGATTTCGCGAATCTATTCCGATAGGCGAATAATTCGGCCGAGTGGCGACAGACGAGACTGTACTGTCTTCATGGCATAGAAACGTTACTTCCATAACGAAGACCTTGCACAGAATAGCACGCGAGATGCGTGTATTATAGCACAATTCACACACCCACCTACGGTTTGACGCAGTATCATTTGTGAAAACACATTAAGCCCGAAGCTGTGCTTAGAAGCCTGCCGCCAGCGCTGAGGGATGCTGGGACTGCCGGCCTTGCAACTTCTTTCCAACCTGCTTTCTCACGTCATCACTATCTTAGAATCATTCTCTTTATCGGTCTGCCTTCCTTTTTGACACTCTCTCTTGCTCTGGAGAACCAGTGGTGCGCGCGCACCACAGAGGAGCGGGGGGAGGGAGCGCAGCAGCAAAAGCGAGACGAACGCGCGCTGCTGCGCGTTCTGGCCACCGTCGGGAATGGGCGCGGCAAAGGCGGGACATGCGCCCGCCTTTGACCAATCGCGTGCCGTCTCCGTAAAAAAAACGCACGCTCCAGCCAATGTGGGCTTCCGAAAGCAAAACCACACGCACAAGCGTGTGGGTAGCTTTCAGAAGCCCTTTCTAGAGGTCTCGCGCTGCACTGCAACGCTAGGCGCGAGACCTAAAAATCAAATAAATGACTGGCAATCAATGCTAAATGAACAGAAAAGTCCGAGACTAAAAATATAACTTTGACGAAAAAACAAGGTGGGCAAAAGAGAGCACCCCTGCCCAGTACGAATTCTCTTCGTATTGGGCCGGGGCCCCTTGCCACACATTCAGAAAATTCCTGTGATTTTGCTACTATAAAATAACACACATCCCCTTTAGATTGCTTTCACAGTGACGCTAGTACACTTTAATTCTTTTCAACACGTTCTTGTTTCTAGGAAAACTCAAACATTCAGAATGCGGGGGCCAACACACAAAAGGCACATAACAAAGCGTACATTAACATATTTTGTTTTCTTGTTATCCCTAATCATGAAAAACTCTGTTCCTGAAGCAGCATTTGTTGCTAGAAAGAGCCGAGAAAATATTTGCTGCACTCGAATGCCTCATTAACAAGCAATTGATGTGCCATTGATTGCATTTCCGTACTCAAGAAAAAAACAATTGCTCAGTCATAGACAAGAGCTTCAGAGTGATGCATAAATATATATCATCTGACTGAGCTAGCCAACTTCCAGCATTTAACACTGCCCACAGTGACACAGAAGGGCTCAGTCAGTGTCCCCCGACGTAAGTGCAATCAAACAACAGACAAATACCATGGTATGCTTATATAAATGGACATTAAAAAAAATGGGGTGATCATATGCTATTGCATTCCCATCTAATTCAACTACAAGAAATACGAAATTACCTGATGAGAAATGTTGATGATCCAGAGATGATTGAAAGGAAATCAAGAACGTTGTTAAAATCAATCTAGGACTCATCTTGCACTAAGTCGCAATAGTGGAATAGTGGAATGAAGCAGTATTTGGGATGGGTTTATTCTCAACACGATTGAGTTGCAGTTGCGGCTCACAATACTCGCTTTGGGGTCACGCGGGGGTGGGGGCCAGGGGAATTTAAAATAAAAAAATAAAACTTACCTGACCGGTCCGGGGTCCGCGCCGCTTCTCGGCCGGGTCTGTGTTGGCGCCTCTTCAAACAGGAACAGCACTGGAGTGGCACTGGCAACAACCCCTCAGCCAATACTGGCGCTGCTCCAGCAGCGCCAGGATTGGCTTAGGGCACGGTTACTCTTCGCCCGCCTTTGCTCAACCCTCGCTCTCCTAATGGGCATGCGCAAGCCAGTGCAAACACAAGTGCGCATGACTGGGCACGGCGGAAAAATTCGCCGACCTTCCCCACTCATGCGCACTTGTGCTGCTGCCCCTGGTCTGACAATCATGTCAGTCAACATGACACCGGACCGCCCAACCCCTTCAGACTCTGAAGGGGGTCGGCGGTCCGACGTCATGCTGACTGACATGATTGTCAGTTCTCCCTCGGCGTCTCTGAACTTAAGTAAACTGAGAGTTTACTTAAGTTCAGAGACGCCGAGGGAGCAGCTGCGGGCGGGGGGGCAACGCCCCAACGCCCCAATGGACGCACCGCCCCTGGTTTCTGCTATGATGGTGTACACTGCTCTAGTGAAGGCTGAGATGTCTATAGGTCTAGCCCTAACTTTGTCACTGCCTGAGGGATTTGTCGTCACTGGCATAATGCATGTGGGGAATATACCTGGTTTTGAACAAATCATAGTCCCATCCTCTTCAAAGTAGATGGTCATGTTTAGTATTGCCATGAGATCGCGTCCTAACAGCTTGATAGGGGCAGCTGGGGAGAATAAGAGACTGACGTCAACATACCTCCCCCCAGTCTCCATCTCCACAGGTTTAGTGAATGGAACCCTCATCATCAGAGCTCCGGACAACCCCTGGGTGTCTGACAGCGGGAGTCCTCTCTCACGAATACAGGACCTTGTGGCCCAGTGTTAATGAAAAAAGTGTACTCCTTGTCATTTATGGCTACCGTCACAGTTGGTTCCTCATCTGGCCTGTGCATTACCGATAAGATTGGACACATGAGGCTACTCCATGGGCGCCTTCATTGGGCAACACCTCCCATGTAATTTTGCTGGAAAGAGTTTCCCCATCTGACCAATACACCTCCATGTTTGTTCTGTTGCTGCGGGGTGGGCTGTATTGTCTGTTGTGGCCTGTACTGCATTTTGGATTCTGGTTGCTGTACTTGCTGAGGCTGTAAGTGCTGCAATTGGGGCTGAGGGAGATATATCACTTGGGGACTCATGGCGCGTTGCGCCACGATGCCGCCAGGTGGTGCCCTTTGTTGGCCATATGTTGGCTTTTTCTGGCCGTTACGTTCATCTCTCTACAGTCCCTAATGAAATGTCATACCTTACTGCAACAGTGACATGTTTGTCCATTCCGGGACATGTTTGATTTATTACCCTAAAAAAACTCCTCGTCCCCCTCTTCCATTCATATTGTTTCTTTCGAGGGCAAACTGTTGGGGTTGCAATGTGATGTCCGTAGGGAGTGCTCCCAAGGATACTGTGGCTAATTGAGTGGCAGCAGTGGCAACTCCTCCCTCCATTTTCTTGGCCATCTTCTGCTGGACCAGTTTGTCTGCGGCTTTTTCTATTTTGTCTTTCTCTCTCTTTTCCTTTTCCTGCCTCTTCTTACAAAAATGTATTATGTATCTCTGTCCATGGTTTGGCTTCTAGGTCCACTATGGTATCTAGTTTGTTCTGTACCTCAACTGATAATCCCTTTTTTTTTACTATATTGTAAAACAATACTGCATTCCCTCCAGTCACGTCCCAACTTTCCCCAACTATCTATATCCATTTTTCCTTCATTCTGCTAAGAAATTGGGCTGGATCTTCATTTGGGTGCATTGTATGTGCCACAAGGGAGCTGATGACTATCTGGATAAATTTTTCTTAATTGCTTCCAAACAAGTCCCCTGTATTTGTTGAAGGGCGACCTATCACATTTGGGGCTTGTCAATGTCATGTCTTCTACTCCTGCTTTCTTAAAAAGTGTGTCAGTTTCGGCTCCTATGAGGGAACTTAACAGACTCTTAATGTCACCTTTAACAAAAGTGATCCCTGTGGTATGTTTTTCAAGAACTGCTATCCACTTCTCAGCCCCTTAGGTGAGGGGTGGTAATTTCCTTTTAATGTTCTCTTTGTCCATTGGGGGCCATGGTACATATGATACATATAGTGGCCCTCCCACTCCTTTGTACACTAGGGGCATTTGGGATAGAGGCCCATCGACTAGCCCTTCGGGGTGTCATGAATCATATTTTCTGCTGCACTTTCGCCATACATGCAGGCTTCCCTTCATATAAAATAGTCCTATTCTGGATCCCCTATGCCCTGGAAAGTTGCACATCTCTGCATCTGCAATGTCTCAGTTTTCAAAGGAACCCTCTCACGGCCATGATGTCATCTGTACTGCCAGCCCTTCTGTCCAACCTGCTTAGCTGTTTGTGAAAGGGACAACATTGTACCAAGTATTTTCTTCCTCTCCCACTATCTCATTGGAACTGAGTGCCTTTCTGCCTGGCAGTCCAGGGCGCATTGGGTATTGACCCAATGTGTCCCTATGTAATGTCATCTCAACCGTTCCAGTTTGGGTGTGGGGTTGACCATGGAATACCTCAAACTACAATATGTCCACTTCTGATCTCTTGTCTCTTTTTAAACTGGAGGGATCTAATGTCATCAGGTCACGTATGTTTCTTTCCTCTTTTAAGACCCTTGTTTGTTCTGTTAGTTCTTTCATCTTCTCAAGAAGCTTTTTCGCACTGTCTAGGACGTCATTATGTGCTTTCCAAATTCCTACTAGCATCTTGATTTATTGTCCTCTTGTGAAAGTCGGTCTCTAAGTGTGGTATGTCATCCTGGTGTGTATCCTGATACCATGTTAATGCCTCTTTCATTCCCAAAGGTCTGCATTGGCCAATGGATCTGTCATTTTGCTCATGTAGCCATTATTGTGTCCATCCCTGAGCATAATGTTGGTTTAGCAGTCCCTGGACATCTCTTTCTCTTTTGCTTTCTAGTGTCTGTAACCATTCCCATCCTTCTGTTTGGACCTGCTCGAACTTGCCCTGACTATTACCCTTTGTGATAGGTATGGTTGGCCCTTTCTGGGACCCGGAGACTGACGAGATAAGTGAAACCTTGTCATCCCTTCTCCTTGGTTTCTTACTACCGCCATTGTCATCATCGCCTTTTTCCTTCTGTTCGTGGGACTCATCGTCCATGAGTGAGGTTAATTGTGCGTTCACCTGTCCCACATATTTAGTTCTGACACCATCCTGTAAGTCCCTATGGGTACTAGTGTTCCTAGGGTGGCGGGTCATACGGACAGGTGTAGAGACTCTGTCTTGGACCCTGATGGTGTGATGACTATAGGACTGTGAAAGCCTGCGGCAGGTGTATGCTCTTCGTCTGATTGTACCATATACATCCCTTGTAACTTGGCGGCCTGTAGTTCTATCCTTACCGTCTGACTTGGTGGTGGGGGTGCTGTAAGAGTGAGTATGTTTGGGTTTTTGTTAATCTTTCTTTTCGCAGAAGGCTGGCCATAGGGCCAAAGTGGTCTTTCTTTTTCTCCAACTTAGACCCTGTGTATTTACTTTGCAATAAAGTAGTCATGTTTTCTAACGTTGTGTCATCAAAGGTGCCATCTTGGAGCCAGGCATGTGCATATTTTAGTGTTGCCGTTTGCCATTCTTTACAGTGCTTCTCTATCCTGGATTTATCTCCGGGGAACACTTTCACCATGTGTTCTAAAGGGAACTCCATGTCTTTTTAGTGAACCTTTTCAGACCACCGTATGTAATTATTTCTCTTTCTCAATGGGCCTGTTCCATTGTGAACAGTCCTATATTTAGTCCCGACACTGTCTTTAATAAAAATAATCAATTTCCCTTATTTGTATAATACTTTGTTTCCCCTTGTGTTTTATACAACATAAGTGGACATTTATTTGCCTCATGCGGTATTTCCGAACTTCACATAAATTGTCGTCATGCCACAACTGTCACGATTTCGCTCCCTGTGCCCACCACCAGGGGCCAAATTGTGGGACCTTCTACTGTTATAATAAGCTTCTGGACCCCCCCGCTCCCTTCATGCACATACAGACTTCCAGCCATTTGGACTCTACTTGGAAATGGCCATCCATTTCCAATCCATGCCGGGCTTTGTGGAAGCCAGCCTGCTCATGCTTGAAGCCAGCCTGCTCATGTTTGACACTCCGTTACCTAGAATTCCCTGCTCACTGTTTCGTCTCCACCCCTGCAGGCCAAGGATGGGTGGAGGAATTCAGCTCACCTGTGGCTGGCTGCTGCTGATGCATATGATTACTGTGAGCTCTTTTAAGCCCCAGCTCCCTTCAGTCCAGCGTTGGCCATTGTAGCTGTGTTACGGTGAGATCAATCCTTGTTTCCTGAGCTTTTGATATCCTTGTTTCCTGATTCCTGGGTTTTGTTATTCCTTGTCCCTGTTCCTGAGTTGCAGCTATTCCTTGTTCCTGATTAGCACTGCTTGCAGTGCTCTCTTGATTTCTGGGCTGTAGCTATTCTCTGTTCCTTATTAGCACTGCTTGCAGTGCGTGCTTTCTTGATTCCTGGGCTGTAGCTATTGTTCCTTATTAGCACTGCTTGCAGTGCTGTCTTGATTCCTGAGCTATACCTATCCTGGTTTCTGAAATAGCAACTGCTTGTAGTGTTACCTTGATTCCTGTTCCTGAGCTATAGCGTTCCTGAATTAACACTGTCTTCAGTTGATTCCTGGACTAGTACTACTTAATGCACCATTGAATCCACTCTCCTGTATTTCCTTTGTCCCAGTTCCTGCTTTTCTTTCCATTACCTCTGTTTCAGTCCTTAGTTGGTGTCTTCCTGTTCTACAGTCTTGCTTCTAGTTTCCCTGTTTGTTTGTAATTTGCTTTCTGCCAAGTGTGTCCCTGTTTACCTTCTTTCCTGTTAAGCACTCCTACTTGTTAGCTCCTTGCCTATTGTGCTTGTGTTTAGTTCTACACCCTTGCTATTACTGCCTTGCGTGTTCCTGTATGATTGCCAGGATTCTTGGGCACAGCTGACAACTTAGGTGGTGTTTCTTGTCTACTGTGACTACTGTCTTTGAGTTACATTTATAACATCACATTAGGTATCAGCTCCACAGACGCTGCCTTTGCATGTCTATCCTATATGTGGGTATTTGCAGTCAGTATCTGTAACAGCAATCGTGGGTGGGGAACTTACTGAACTTCAGTCTTACCGTGTGGAGCTCCCTAGTGCTTTACCCCACATTCCCTTTATTGTTAATGTTGTTATGTGTGTATATATATGTCTTGCACGTCCGTCCTGGGTGTAGTTATTCTGAAAGCTAAATTGCCTCTTGAGGGCCCATCCTTTCTGAGTCTTAGCCATCTTGTTCACTTCTGCAGGCTTCCATTTGGATCCCTTTTCTCCTCTGAATTCCTGTGTAATCCTGGGCAGCACTGTACACCTCTTTCTGCTTACGTTTTCTACCCAGTCACCAGTCCTTGCCCAAGTCCCTGACTGTGTTCCAGACACAGTCCTGGACAGTCCCTCACAATAACGATGGACATAAGACATGGTTATCCCTAACCTGTCTAGGACTACACTTATAGATATGTCTGGGGAGGGTGAATTTATAGGTGGTCTAAGTAGATTATTTAACCACAAAAGAAGTGGGGTGCCTAACAAAAACGCTGATTTAGAGCCCAGCCTTGGGTTCAGAAGCTACCTACTAAAGGGCTTGTGGCATCCTTCAAAACAGGGAGGCGATCCTTAATGGAAGAGGATGCCTCACACACGTTATCGTGTCATGCTTCATCATAGGCATCCTCTCCCCACCCTAGTAAGATGGTGCTACCAGGGCGGACTCAACCTCCGCGAAGACTTGGCGGTAGTATGGAGTTCTTACATAAAACTTTCAGGACAAGGTTGGGATCCAGTTAAACAAAAATACCTTCAGGTTCCTCGGTTTTCACCTATATTAGTGAGGACCCAAGGTACAATAAAACCAAATCGAGTGATGGAAACTTAGAGGGTAATGACTGTAGTACATCTTTAAAGTTACCAACATGTTTCTGCCTATACAGTTTAGCCTACTAGGTCTGAGGCATTCATCAGGGTTATTGGATCCCTATCAAATAGTTGCAGGTGCCTACCGATATTCTACACACTAATGTGAGACAGTGCACCTAGAAGTGAACCCAAGTGAGGCCTACCTGGGATGCTAATACCCGTATTTCGTCATTCATGCTATGCTTTAGGGGTTATCAAAGATTCGGTCAAGGGGGGGGTGTCCTTCATAGTCACACATTCATCAGGAAGGTACGCCACTCGTGATCACCTACTGCTCTCAGCCCCTTGCTGCTGGTAGATTATTGCCTGACACAGCGGGCACCATAACGTTATCATGAATGTGTATGACTCAGGGGCGTGGCTAGCAAGCCAAGATGGCAGACACCCTCTAGAGAGGTTCTGCATACTCATCTCTTTATCCGCCATGAATCCTGGCCCAACTAAGGCAACCGCTGTCCAAACCTGCCCCAATCGCTTCCCACTGGCATTAACCACCGACACATCCCTTTCCTGAACGAACTGCCCCAGCGTGGCGGACCTTCAGCTGAGACCCAACTGGGGCCTACATCCGCGAGGAGGAGAGCTGCAGGGAGCTGTGGCCATGGTGGAGGTCGGCCGAACTGATAGGCGCCCCCTAACCGCCCCGTCAGCCTGAAAATACACCTACCGAATCGATTGCCAACATCATTGCCTAGGCCGGCAGAGCGGAGACGAGCACAACGCTGGCTGTATTGACCTTGTTGCCATGTTAGCTTTGAATGGATGAGACGGCAGCACTGCTAATGAGGCCCCTGGGGAATCTAACTGCTTGTTGGCGAAAGCACCACTACCCGGTGAGTCGGGAGCGGCGGCATGGCCACTATCCTGCCGGCACATCCCTCCCCCAGTTGCTGTCCGATCAGGAGCCCAGAGATCGTGTTGGGCCTAGGCTTGACCATAGGGGGGAGGTGAAGGTAGACACGACTAGTCTGAATACAAGACTCAGCCCTGCTCCGACACCCATCCCCATACCCGCAGCTGCGAGGTCCATGACTGAGGGGCCCTGAGTACCGTATCCGACCCTCGGAGGAGCTGCCATTGTCCGTTCACATGCAGGCGGGTGCACTAGGGTGGAATAGGGCGCAAGACATGGAAGGCGTAACGATACACAGCAGAGACAGCCAGGATCATACCTGGGGCACACCGAAGGCGCACATAGGCGGTGCTGGCGAAGACTGAGAGGGGGCGGACTGTCACCAGGCCGGACTGGCCCTGCTGGTTGGGCCGGAGATTGGGAGGTTGCTGCTCTCCTACTCCTCCATCCCCCCTGCTTAGCGCGATCCCGGTTAAGAGATGGTGGGACATATCGGGGCCTGGGCCTCACCGCATGGAAGGAGGCAGAGAATGCGTGCTGGACCCCTGCAGCTGGCCTGACCTCCAGCCTGAGACCTCCGCTGCCACTCACCATACTAACGGGCCCTACATGCTGTCACCGACACCTGGTGATACCGTAACCGGATCAGTGTGTTCCGGTGGGGGAGCAGGAGGGGTCCTAGTTCTGGACCCTCGCTGCCGGCTGTGGTGTGGTGCTGTGATCTGGTGCAGTGTGCCTGGGAATCGATGCGTGGCACTACACACCGGCTCCCCCTCCTGGACGCCAAAAACTGAGTGGATGTGCCCAGAAGCCGATTTGGACCTGGCCCCTGCCGACACTCGTGAACTGTGGTGATCTGCCAGAGGCTGACCAGAAGTCACAACCGGCACGGGCACCCCGTGGGGTTTTCTCCATGTTCACGTGCCGCAAAAGGGGAATTTTTGAAGAGGGGGGCTGAACTGAGCTGATGTACGAAGTTATGACATGACCAGTCACAAACCCACGGTATCCCCACCCCCAGGGAACGAGCTTCATCCCCTCCATAATACCAAACATTAAAATTGCAGTGTCTTCAATACTACTAACTGCCCACATCAACAGAGCTGCTTAGCGGCCCATGGACCACTGTGAATACCTACAACCACATTAGAACTAGCCTTCCCGGCACCTATTGCTTCTAAAGGCGCGTGTCTGCCCGGGGCCTGGGCTAGCCACTTCCACACAGACCGGGGTCTGGAAGCTTTAAAGCACTTTTTATACAAGAGAAATGCAAAGCATTTGGAACATACCATGATGCTTCTTGAAATGGCACGAATGATACTTACAATGAATGTCTTTCTACATGACAGAACATGGTTCCTAAAAAAACAGGGGACGGCCATGGGATCCAGGTTTGCTCCATCTTATGCAAACCTTTTCATGGGTTTGTATGAGATGGAGCATGCCTGGGGACCTGGCTCGAAGAAATGGAGTAACAACATTATCTTCTATGCAAGATACATAGATGATGTCCTGCTTATTTGGAATGGTGGTGAGGAAGAACTGTTGGCCTATCTGCCTTATCTTAATGCAAATAGGTTCAACGTGAAGTTAACCATTAAATACTCAAGAGAAAGCATTGACTTTCTGGACCTTAAACTGTATGTTTCAGACAATAGGATTCAAAGTGATATCTTTAAAAAACAAACCTCATGTAACAGCGTGCTTCACGCTGAAAGTGCACCCCCTGGCGCAACCATAAATGCCATACCATATGGCGAGATGGTTCGCACTAGACGAAACTGCAGTCAGGAACACACCTTCCATGCTAACATAGAGACCATAAAAAAGAACTTCCAATGTAGAGGATATTCAAATAGATGCCTTCAACAGGCAGAAACCAGAATAAAGAAAATAAATAGGCAAAGTACGTTAACTTAAAAATCTAAGACTGAAAGAAGAACTGAAAATGAGAACGTCGTGTTTATAACACAATATAATGCCTATAGTCACCATATTTATAATATCCTACGAAGGAATTGGCATTTATTGACATCTGCACAATTGCCAGCTGGCACTGTTTCTGATAAACCCAAAGTGGTATACAAGAGAGGCAAAACATTAAAAAACATGCTCTGCCCTAGTTATGTGAAAAATCAGAAAAAAGATATGATCTCATGGCTACCGAGGAAACCAGTTGGGTTCTTTATGTGGGGCTCGTGTAACATCTGCCAATTTGGAGTGTATAAAATATCTGAATTCCAATATCACACGGAAAAGAAATTTAAAATAAACACCATCATGAATTGTAATACAATGTTTACCGTATACATTATTGGGTGCGCCTGAAATAAAATATATGTGGGCAGCAGTATCCGCAATCTCAAAACCCGAATACAAGAGCATGTGAGAGCCGTGAAAAATGTAGATGACAGATACCCAGTTTCCAACCATATCCATGAAATGCATCCGGATAGACCAAATATATGGTTCCATGCAATTGAGCATGTAAGTTTTCCTGAGAGGGGTGGTGACAGAGTCAAAATGTTGAGACAGATTGAAGCTAGTTGGATCTGTCGCCTCAGAACTATCAGCATGGGCCTGAACATTAATAATGAACTGTACCACTTTCTATGAAATGACCCACACTAATGTGGTTTCCAATGTCCTTATTTTCGTTTGATCATGAGATTGGGACAATTGAAATGATATGCCTTATTATTGATGTAATGAACATGGTCGCCTTAGAACCATCAGCATGGGCCTGAACATTAATAATGGAATGTACCACTTTCTATGAAACGAGTTATACTGATGTGGTATCCAATGTCCTCACTTTCGTCTGATCATGAGATTGGGACAACTGAAATGATATGCCTTATTGTTGATGTAATGAATATGGTCTCTGAACACAACAAATGTTTTTTAACCAGTTCGTCCATATAAATATACTAATGTGCTGTCATCCTGAACTATTTAAGAAGAGAATTTGTCAATGGAGACTAATTGAGATGCCGGTAATCGGGCATTTTGGGGAAAGATTCACATAGGCTAATTATAACCGCCAGGTAATCCCTAAATTAACGCTTTTAAAATTTCTGTAATATACTGTTGAGTACTTGTACACCTGATTTAGTAATTTATAGTAATTTTTGTTAATATGTATTTTGAGTTAGTGACAATCGATATTTATGGATATTAACCGGGCAACACAAATAGGACCGAGCATAAAGCTGCCGGTTTATAGTTGTAGGAATACATTTCCCATCCCCTAAAAGATGGCGACTATTTTGACATGAAGATTCTATTGTATGGCTAAAACCTCCGGTACTTTAAAAATGGCGACCGAGTAGTTCAGTCATTCACTTTTGAGCAATTGCGCATCTGACTTAGTGCGTTTAGTAATGATTTTGAAATATATCTTATTTAGCAACATCTGATATTGGTAGGATACAAATCAGGCCTCGCAAGTAAAACCGGGTAGAGAATAGCCAGTTTAAAGCTATTTATAGCTGTTAGATTAGACTTCTGGTCCCTTAAAAGATGGCGACTTTAGTTGTCTCAATGAGAGCAAACTATGTATCATTTCACTTTACAAAACGAAGAATTTGACGTTTTGTTGTCTCATGACAGAGACTTTATAATCAGTTGAACAAACAATTAGTTTTCCTAAAATAATCTTCATAAATTTTTAAAAATACGTATTCGGATTAACTGAAATTTGGTTAGTATAAATCGGGCTGCACATATATAATCCGGCAGCCATCTATCGTCTTACATCAGTTATCACACTCTTTCGATCCCTTACAAGATGGCGCCCATAATTACGTTAGGGGAATCGTGTTTTTCCGCAATTGACATCAGGTGCTGACACGGGCGGGTTATTTAAATGCCGGCACCTTGACAGATCATCACATCGCGGAATACTGACAGGACGTATACGGACACGGATGTGAACCGACTTGGCCACACAAGTAAGTGTCGGGGTGGACCCTATAGTTTAGCCTACCTTTTCCTTAGGTTTCGCTCTGACATTACGTTTTAATATTGTCTAACTGGGACTAGGTTGGCGGGTTTAAATAAGATAAGAGGGTACACACTAACCTCCTAGTTCTTAGTACTCGCTCCGATTTTTTAAAAATTCGCTGTTTGGCACTAGTATGTTTTAGGTGTTAGATTATCTAAGAGGGTACATACGAACCTCTATGTTCTTAGCTCTCGCCATAAAAAACTCGCTGTTTGGGACTAAGTGGATTGGGTCAAGTTCAGTTAAGAAGTCTGCTTATCTTTATAGTTCGCGATAGGCTAAATGCTGCACCTCCAACACTAATGGATGTTGAAACTGAGCACATTATTAATAACGCACCTGACGTTTGGGACCTTAAACAACGTATATTCTAACTGAGGTATGCTTGCTCAGTTAAAAAACAATTTGTAAGCTATTTCAACAATAGGACCGCGACGCTAATGAATGTTCCATCTTTCCAGCTTTCGCTATATAGGAGGTTTTCTGACTGTGATTGACATTTTGCAAGTTTTTGAAAATAGAAACAGACACATTGAAAATATATTAGGTAAGCGTCTTTATAGTAACTTTGGCTAGCATTTTCTATATGAATGATATGATCTTTATATTACAGAAATGACGAAATTCTCAAAATATTTCATGATGACAGACATCCCTTAAGATAGAGGGTGATGATGTTTTAAACGGTGTGCGTTGTCCATCTGTCGTTTCCGTTACTAGTGAACTTGAAAGTCATGGTGCTTCCTGCTACTAGTAAAATTGAAAGTCAAGGTGCTTTTGATATATGAATGTTAAAATAGGAAACTGACCCTCAAATGTGAATCACCAAACCGGATATAACTTAGATATGTGTTTTGTCAGCAGGTCATGTTTGAATAGTACGCATTATGGGAATTCTAATGCCTTCCCCGTTTCGTTGTGATTTTTAAGATGTAACTGGTTATTGTCTATATCCATTTTGAAATACACACGACTAGATATAAAGTTATTCTGTATTGAATGCAAGTTAGACAAAATTCATTAAAAAATTATTATTATTTTTTTTTTAAACAAGGCTGTACCATAAATAGTGGTTTTAATCTGTATATATATATATCTGTAAATACTATTGTACATATAATCTAAAACTTTTTTCATATATGTTTATTTGTAGCCCTGAAGAAGTCCTTAGGGACGAAACGTGTTGGCTACTGTCGTTTCCTTTTAAAGAAGATTTTGAATAAAGAAAAGTTACACAAGACCTGCTGATTGGATCTGAAAATTTTGTTACTTATAATATGTTATATTATTGAGTGGAGTGCCGGATCCCTTTGTTTGTCTTCAATACTACTAACTGCCCACATCAACAGAGCTGCCTTAGCGGCCCATGGACCACTGTGAATACCTACAACCACATTAGAACTAGCCTTCCCGGCACCTATTGCTTCTAAAGGTGCGTGTCTGCCCGGGGCCTGGGATAGCCACTTCTAGTGTACACAGCCCCTTTGTGCTGCCATTCGCAGAAGAATTGGTCATACTTAAGCATCCAACACAAGTATTATCCCCTGGGACCCATGAGGCCCCAAAGTGGCAGCTTACATAACACCTAGATCTACAAATCAGTAGCTCATCTGAAGGCGTGCTGAAAGACAGAGACATTGGACTCGCCTCACCACGCACTGACCACTCAAATACCCAATGCCCGTCAATTGGCCTTGGGTCACCTGCGCTCGGGGGCCCATTACGTGACGACCCGCTCTGCTTCAACCCCAGAACGACGAACTGGAGACCAGATGGTGGATGGATCACTTACCTCAGGTATGTTTCTTGGTGCTAAACTGGATACAGTCCTGCAAGCAATGGAAAAGATTGCCACAACCCTTGAACACAAACGAACATCACTTGAGCACAGAATCAACAAAGTGACTGTGGATTTCACCCTGCTGCACATAGATCATCGCAAACTTGCAGACAAAGTGAACATGGGTAAACATACACTGACTGAACTCCAACCAACAACCTGCGAAACACCAACCTTGGTGCAGACCCTGCTGGACCGTGTACATGTCCTGGAATGCAGAGCTGAAGATGCTGAAGGCAGCTCCAGGAGGAACAATATACGTGTAGCAGGGCTTCTAGAAGGAGTAGAGGGTCAAGATTCTGTGGAATATGCCGAGAACTGGAGCCGTACCTTGCTACCTGGAGCCGTGCTCTCGCCCTTTTTCTTGATTGAACATGCACACCAAGTGCCAGCACGCAAACCACCACCTGGCGCTAACCCAAGACCTTTTGCTGTTCCATCTACTGAACTACAAAGAGTGGGACTCCATCCTCTGTGAATCACAAAAACTACAGGACATAAAAGTAAACAATGCCTCTGTCATGATCTTTCCTGACTACACCATCGCAGTGCAGAGGCAAAGGAGCTCGTTTCAAGCGGTCAAGAAGCGTCTCTGAGACCTTAACATACACTATTCATTACTATTCCCTACCCGTCTCTGCGCCGTAGTTAATGGGACAACACACTTCTTCGCCTTTTCAGAGCAGGCATGGGACTGGATGTAAACCGCTGGACTTATGGCCCCGTGCCCTGCACACATTGGAGGTGAAAGAACGGGGTCACAATCACGGACGCTGTAGAAAGACAAGTCGCCCTCCTCAGCCTAAACAGTGCCAGACTTGGAGCAAGTAACACTAGAACAACGAGGAGCCCTACAAATGGCATCCACGATGCAAGAGCATGACCTGACTCCGGACCAAGATGCAATCTCCACAAAAATCTTTAAGCGACGACAGCTCCTCTAGCACATGGCCATACAGAGTGGACTCCTTGGCCCTACCAGAAGTAACTTCACAAACTGCAGAGGACATTTTATGAAATGCTAAATCCACTAACCCATGAGTCATTTTTGTATTGTTCTGTGTCTGTAAAAACAAAAGGTCACTTGATTACAGTATCTGGGAACAAAGCATCCTGGTAGTTCTACTGGGAAACCAAGCAGGCAGTACAAAGGATAAAACTGTAACACAATAGTCTGTTTCCATGCACCTATAGTGGGGTACTCACACATCTTACACGTAAGGGGTCCTGCATGTTTGGCTTCCACGACCCCACAATTCCCTAAGCCGGCCCATATGGCTGGTGTTTGTCACAGGTAGTTTTTACAGTTTGGGAGGATACCTGTTGATCCTCTACTCTGGTAATGTTACATATATTGGGTTTTTCTTTTCCTTCCCAAGTTATAGCAAGTTGCCCTAGCATGCTTGACCCCCGACCACACTCGCCTAACCATGTCAACATATGTAGTGAGGTGCCCCTGCCTGCGGTACATCAGCACATCTTCCTAATGATGCATACTAACATCACCTAAAATGTGAGATGGATGCACACAATCTCATGCCAATACGCAGTGTACTTTTACCTTAAGGGTAGGTCCTCGCACATAGCCCTGTTGCAAGAAACAAACCTGACACTAACCGAAGCTAATAGACTTCGGACACGATGGAGTGGTCGGGTATTCACCACTGATTACTCCTCCTATGCGAGGGGACCCGCATTGTGGCGGACGAAGTAATTGTGGATACTTAGGGTCTTTTTGTCTTAATACAAGGTTGCCTTAACGGTCACCGGCTATTACCAGGGTCAGTTTATGCCCCCAACACAGATCAGACCACATACCTCCACAAATTGTCTAACACAATGTCTGGTTGGAGCGAAATTCCATCACTATTAGGGGGAGATTTTAACTTTATTCTACATACCACACTAGACTGCTCCTTACCCCCACTACCACACACGGTGACCACATCAAATGCCCAAGCATTAAACAATTGGCTACAACACTGGGGCTTAGTAGACATATGGCATGCCGGTAATCCTGAAACACGTCTATATTCATTTTACTCCTCTCCCCACAATCTACACTTCAGATTGATTGCTGGGATCGGCCAGCCTCCTCTCCATTGTTGGATTGACTGACTAGTTAGATTGCACTCACTCAGACCACAACCTTCAATTTGTTCACCTTATATGGGAGGCGAACATGCCAGCCATACCCACATGGTGCCTTCAACCCACAGCTCTGGAGGATCCACCATTCAGGGAATCACTGGGGGCAGCAATAGCAACATATTTTGAACTCAACAGCAACTCTGCAACTGATGGGTTGATTACGTGGGATGCCTTTAAAGTGACCATCAGAGGGCATAACCTGGGACTGACTTGGAACATTCGCAAACAATTAGATGGTAGTATCACCCGCATTGAAAACAAGCTTTTAAAACTTGAGACCATCTGTAACAAACCTGGAATATGCTCGTCGAGTGGAGGCAACACGCTGTGAACATACCTCATTACTAGAGCACCTGAGATGCCTCAATTATACCGCACACTCATCCCATACCCACGCAGCCTCAGACCATCAGGCCAGTAACTGGAGTGGCTGATAAGCCAGGAGCTGCCCCAGCACCCTATTCTTTCGCTGGGGGCCCTTGGAAGACATCTTCTCCACATTCAACATGAAATCCATGCCGAATTAACATGCCACTATACCTTCCTTTACCAATCGACCATGAGAATTGGATCCAACCACCTGGATGCATTCTTCTCCACAATTAGATCACCCATCATCCTGCCTGAGCAACAGGAGGAGCTTAACGAGCTGATCACACCATTTGAAATCCATCAAGCCCTCAAGGCCCAGGTGACGAGTAAGACATCAGGACCAGACGGCCTACGGCCGAATACTATAAAGAGTATACTCTGATACTGACCCCCCACTTGCACACCTTGTATAATGAAACTCTTGCTGCATCCAGTCTCCCCGTGTCATTGCACGAGGTCCTACTTCTCTCCCTGTCAAAACCAGACAGAGACCCTACTGCTCTGGGTTCCTACCGCCCCTTGGCACTACTAAACACTGACTATAAAATACTTGCCAAGGTCCTGGCTGACCGCCTAGCTCCCTTAGTCCAATCCCTGGTCCACTCAGACCAAAACAGGTTTGTACTAGCCTGTAATACTTGAATAAACTTACAGCGCTTCTTCCGGGTCTCTAAATACTAAGCCCTTAAGTGGCCACACTCAGGATGCCTGGTGCTGAACCTGGAGAAGGTCTTTGATACTGTAGAGTGGGAATTTCAATTTTCCACCTTACCTCGCCGTTTTCTCCGACTGATTAGTTTGCTCTATACTGAGCAGACAGCCAGAGTAAAGAGGAGCTCCAACATATCAGACCCAATTGCAATAGGTAGAGGCACCCAACAGGGTTACCCGCAGTCCCCGCTGCTCTTTTCTCTTGCCATAGAGTCATTAGGTGCTGCCATCTGAGCACACAGCATGGAATGGGGTATCCCACTGGGAGACGGGGCACATACAATTTCACTATATGCCGATGACCTTCTCCTGTATATCCGAAACATGTGCTCGGATCCCGCAGAGTTGACTCAGATTCTTAATGACTTTGTCCCCTTTTCTACCCTATGGGTCAACTGGAACAAGTCATGTTTATTCCCATTTGCTGCGGAATATCCTGATCCCGCTTTTATACTTAATTGTGATCCTATCATGTGGCAATCTAATATGTTCAGGTATCTGGGCATTAGAATCTATCACCAACCAACCGACCTGTTAGAAGGCAATCTGGGAAGAGCGATCAGGTCACAGACGACATTCTGGCGCACACTTCCACTGTCGGTCATTGGTCGAGTGGCACCTTTCAAGATGATTATATTACCATGGCTACTATCCTATTTTACAAACCTGCCCATCTGTATTTCGTAAATTTGAGAGTGCCAGGAGAAAATTCATCTGGAATAACTCCTGTTGACGAGTGGCACTCTTTAAACTATATTTACCTATAAACCAAAGCAGGCTCGCAGTTCCCCGCAATTTTGAATATCTGTGAGAAATAGGTCAATTAGGACTTCTAATACTAGAGACGAATCTGTTATTATTTCAGGTCAGGAACAATACAACTGTTGTCCATGGTCCCACTGGAATGTTAGTTTAATTTCAATACTGTCTGTCACTCTCTACGAAGAAACATCAGTCTCACACTGAAGTACTGTATATGTTAGAATGAGCATTTCCTTAAAGAAAGTTCACTTTGTATTTCTCCTGTTCTTTATTGTATCGGAAGGACATTTCCCATTTCCAAGATGTTTTAATTTTCAGTTCACATATACTGAAAATATTATTAATGTCTTGTTGTATTCTTCTCTATTTACATCAATTGGTACGGAAGTGCCTGGGACACTTGATACATTTTTTACTACATATCCTTGAAGAATAGGATATATTACACTTTGGTCGCTTCCTTCAACACACATAGACGGGATAAACTTCCAAACTTAAGGTCTGGATAATATGTTGACTTGAGTGTTCTGTCCTTACTCAGGGTAAATTCTAATGACACCAGCCTATTGTCAGTCCCTTTGCCACAACGCCAGAACGTATACTAGGAAACCCAGTCTCAAGTCCTACTCTACCGTGACCACTTTTGACTGTCTAGTCGAGTTTCCCTTATCTTCTGAACTTACCACTGGAATGAATAAGTATCATGTGATATCATTCATACACAATCTTGCATGCAAATACAAAAAACAACCATATTAAAATGCCAAGTGTCAACCTGTTAAGCAAAAGAGGATCAGTGTCTGCAATTTCCTCACTTTAAAGATGCCAACTCTGGGTCCTACCCCCCTCCCCGTGAATAGGCAGAACTTTAAAAAAAATTGGTGTCTGCTTACCTTCTTTTAGGTTGCGCAATATTCCACTTGACAGGAGTAGGCGGTATTCCAGATGGTGGCAGTCGGTGAGGCCAAATGGGACATCCTGCATGGCTCGCCAAATTGTTGGAGGGATAAAATTTGGGAAAAAAGACAAGACACAATTGGCAGGGCAATATAGGTTTAAACAGATACCGCAGGGAGATCAGTCACCTCTGTGGTGTTGAAACCTGATCATGGACCACTGCTCGCAGGCAGCAATATTTATACAGAAAAACCACAACATAAGTACAACTTCACATGACTTATTGACCTTTAGCAGTTTCTGTGATGATAAACAGGAACCCACGATGTAGGTGTAATTTCTCAGAATCTAAGCATACAAAGCCCATGTTTATGTGACAGCACAGCACGTGGTTATATTGTGCTAAAAGCTAATTGGGCCACGTTATTTGACCTTTACTATGTGTGGTTTTTGCAACAACATGCACATTTCTGTTAGCATATGTTCTAGGCCAGGAACGCACCTAGTGTCTCATCCTGTGTACGTGTTCAAGCACAGGTGTGAGGAACTGCAGCGATCAGAGGGGAAGCGGGCCCTTATGTGATTGGTGCAACTCAGCTCGTTCCCCTGGCAGGTGTGGGTTTTGGTAACCAACTTCATGCAATTAGCCTGTCTGAAATAACCACAAAATGTTCTGTCAAGTTTCCTGAAACTGAGGTGTGATGTGACTTGCCGGTTCTTGCTTTACCCACTGTCTCTTAACATGCACTTGTTTCCAAGTACAGGTCTGTCACTTATTGCATAGGTTTGATACTGTCGCTAGCCAGAAAGGTCCTATGAGGGTCTGGGGTCTTGGACCTTCGGGGGTCCCTACAAGGTGCATTCTACTCTGCCCTTCATCATTCTGATTGAAATATTGTCAGCCGCTAGGATCACCTGTTCATACCTGGTCAGTCAGCTATTTGTCAAATGCTGAGTTCGAGTATGAGTTAGCAAAATCTCCACTTAATGAGGGACTAAAACAAGTGTAGAACCCATCACAAGCCCTTCGCATTGCTGAATTCCCAGATGAACTGCTGCCACTAATTTTAAACACACAGGAAGCACTGCAGCTTGAGGATCCAATCTGGCAGAAAATCCGGCCACAGGCTTCTTCACTTCTCTATGCCTTTGGGTAAGTACTGGCAATACGCAACCTTCTCTTTCATGGCAGGACAAGCAAAAATATTTCTATAATTTGGCATTCTTAAAGCAGGTTAGCTACAGAGTTTGTCTCTGAGCTCTAGGAAGGCACTCATGCATTCAATGTCAAATATCAGCAGATTGCTTACATTACTGCGAGTGAGCGTCAGTAAAGGCTTTGCAATCAGGGAAAAGTTTGGAATCCACTGTCTACAGTAGCCAAACATTCCCAAAAACATCCTCACTTCTCTTTGTGTAGACGGTGGATTCATTCTCCGAATTGCAGAAACGTGTTCTTTGGGTACTTTTCTTGCCCCTTTTTCAATATGGTGTCCCAAATAGACAACTTGTTTCATACAATACTGCTTCTTTGTGAGGGATACCTTATGCCGAGTGAATGAATAAATGAATCTTTAGTGATCAGTTAATTACAATTTTTACAATTAAAATCATAACAACAGCCCCAAAAACGTAAGAAGGAACTACTAACAATTTTAAAATGCAGTTTGTGCCGGAAGTGGCGCATCAGGTTTCAGCATACAAAAATTACAAGCAGTCAGTTAAAACCTTTGCAATTAAAATCTGGGCAATTGCTCACAAAAGTTTACCCTTAACGTTTATCAAAATTTAAAGGAATTTCTAGCGTTTTAAAGTGCTATTTGTGCGGAGAAGGTAAGAATACCCGATTTTATAAAACAATTTATGAACATACTAAAAATTATGACATAATGATTGTAACCATGATATTAATACTAAAAATTCTGACATAATGATTGTAACCACAATATCATTTGTTTAACAGTTTTTTAGATTCTCTGTTGGTCCATGGCATATTCACGACTGTGCGAAATAAAGTTTGGGTTAAAATCGTCCACAGCAATAATATGTTAAAAACACAGACAGTTGTGGCATATTTAGTGTGTTCCCTGCATCAGGCTATGGGTCCCCTGCTTGTTATTCCTGCTATTCCGTCTCGTCAGACCTAGCTGGGGGTTGTGACGTTAATATTTTCTTTCCAGCAGACATCATACATTTCGTAAATCTTCCGCTAAGTACTGTGTATTTTTCTTGGAGGCAGGCTATTGCTGCCTGCCTACACGTGGGGATGCCTTTCTTATAAAATAATCTTTAGTAGCCGTCTTCGTTCCTCCATCAACGCTGGGCATATACATAAAATATGAGTTAAATCCTCCCTCATACAGTTACACAGGTGGCATGCAGTTTCTAAGAAGATTTTTCGGAAGGAGGAGATATGTAAGATGGCGAAGTTGCCCAGTCTATAGCCCATCAATTTCAGTTTCACCAGTTTCAAGAGCTTATATGTGCCTATCGTCATCCATGCATGAGATCTTTTTGAAAAATGTGCATTGTCCACCAGCATAAAGAATTTTTTGACCACAGAGTTCACCCCTTTTTTAAAAGCCCCTAGCGACCATAATGGTTCGAGTGGCAACCTTTGGATTGCAGAGTTCAAGTATTCTTTTGCTTGTCTCTTTTCTACACTGGATATGGCTTTTCATAGTGTGTTGTTTAAAGTGTTTTCCTGTGCTCTTTTAATTTATATTACACATTTTTATTTAAGCACCTAAGCTGGTCTGATCTTGTCTACACAGACCAAATTCTAGCCTTAGTTGTGCCAGCGATATATGGCGCGGCAGCGAGAACACCCGCTGACAATTACATTTTCAATGGTTCCAACTGCTCACCTCCTAAGGGCTTCGGAGCCATATGCTAGGGTTGGAGCAAGTTTAGCCATGATGACTTGTGCCAGAGGTTGGAGAGTTGAGCCGTTCAGGGCGTTGCTTAGACCACTAAATGCAGTTAACAGGGTGTTACTCTTTTCTTATTATGGATCTTTTTTGCACTAAGAATGTACCTCTTGCGTCGAATATTACACCCAGGTATTTGTACTCTGATACTGATTCCAGTGAGTTGTTGTTCAAGCTGAATACAGGCACAGTGGACCTCCCTGTACGGATAGACATTGTTTAGGTTTTTTTTAGATTGACGTCCAGGGCATGTGTTTATTAACCTCTGCAGGACTACCTTTGTATGAATTAACAAAACAACGTCCTCTCAAAAAATCATATTTGAAGCATTGAAACCTGCCACCTTAGGGGAATGGGAGTTAACTTTATTGAGTGTTGTTAACTCTGCCAAATACAAATTAAAAAGGAATGGAGCAAGGACACAGTCTTGTTTCAGTCCAATGCTGGTGTAATTTTCCGCAAGAGTGTTGTTCCAATTCCAAGCCTGATTCTTACACATGTGTTGGAATATAAAAACTGTATGGCCTTTAAAAGCAGTGGTGCAATATCATATTGCTGAAGTTTGTGACAGAGAAAATTATGCTGGCCTGCAGGACCATATGCCCAATATCTTCAAGATGGTTCAAGAGTGAAGTTGTATCCAACTTGCTATCTGCTTTTGTTTTAGATGCAATCATCAGGTCAGCTATGTGCTGCACCAGCCCTGAGTTACACAGCTGCTGCAGATTTTCCAAATGTTTCTTTCAAAATGGCTAAAGACTGAGGGGATGTGAGATATGATTCCAAACCAGAATTTTATTCAAACATCTGAACTCAAAGAGATATTGGCTATCCTCGTGAAGAGGAATGGAAAGAATGTTTAAGCACAAGTCAATGACTTTGTACCATTCTGCATCAGCTAGAATCTAAAATAAACCACAGCAGGATTCAGTACCAGGGGAGAACATGGGGGTACAATATTATTGATTTTGCGCAGGTCTTGGACCACTCCCATTTCCCACTCGGTTTCATTAAGCCCATGATTCGAGAGTTGCAGAGACTACCTAGTTATTAAAATGCCCTGCTCAATCATTTTTTCAGTCACAGGCTTCATCCCCTCCTCTGCTTCCAGTGTAAGCTTGTACTGAGGAGTTTGAGGATAAACTGCATTTGGTTTTACTTTGATTCTCACTGGTTCTGCACTTTAATCTAATTTCTTTGCCTGTAAAATCCCATACATCCCCTTTTTCTGTGTGCCTTAGATCAGGCAGTAAATCTTCTTTTGTAAAAACTGGAAATAAATAAACATTTGACTCTTCTAATGTTATTTTAAAATCAGAGTCCTCTGTGGGACTTCGGGAGGATCCCTGAGGGACTCCACAGCTGATCGCTAGAACTCTAGATGTAGATTCCCCTGAAAAAACCTGGAAGGTTCTATTCTCGAGCAGGGCAGTTTCCGTGCCGTGTAGAGGCCGGAAGCCTGTTTGTGTGGAATGTAAAAGGTCATTTGTTTCCAAGAATTCTGAGATGGTTGAATAAACATGCTTTTCTAGGGCCTTAATGATCACTGGGACCAGGGATATTGGGCGATAGTTACCCAAATCGTCCGGGTCCAGGCTGTTTTTTTTTTAGTAGGGCCTTCACCATGGCATGCTTCCAAGGTGCCGGGACTGAACCGATGGCCATAGACTGATTCATTATTTCAAGCATGTGGGGAAGTATCACTTTCCCGAAAGTCCTGTGAAAGAAGAGACAAATAAGGGCGCCATATTTCTCCAAAGGATGCTCCTTGGTTAGCAAGCATCAACTAAATTTTTCCATACCCAGAATATTCCATAGCCGGTGTAGCCATCCCAGATCAGTAGACACCTGTGTTGTTCCCCAATGTGAAAGAACATTCTGCACAGTCGCCCTTAAAGATAGTCCTATCTGTTCCCCCGTCTGGATCTTAATGGGTATGTAAGAGGATTAGGTAAGCCTAATAATACATAGAAACGAAATCTAGACAATTGTGCATTTAGGTGTAAGTCGATATCATTGATTACCTGTGTCCAATAAGTAAGGAGTTGTGGGCAATCCCGAAGTAAGTGTACCAAGGTCCCCTGATCCCTGCAGCCTCTCCAGCATCCTGCGTTTGAATTGACACAGCATCTGGCCTGCAGAGTCAAAGTAAGCAATAACCTGTGTTATTGATTGATACTGCAGGAACGAGAAGGTTCGCCGAGATGCTGAATGCCACTCCTCCTCTGAACTTCCAGACAAACTCCAAATTATTATCCAGTGGGTCTGGGAGTTCAGAAGGGGAGAGGGGAATGGGATGAAAGAGGTAATGAGAAAGAGAGGATATGTAGCATCTCCACTCCACATTCTGGTCTTTCTCTGCGTCTGGTCTGAGGTTTTTAGCTCAGGTCACTAAAGTTTTAAGCAACTTGTATGTTCATTCCAGGTGAGAAAACAAATGCATATTAGTTATCTCCTAGCTATCAAGTAACTCCTTACTGAGGCTAGGTCTAACAATAAAAACCCTCAACGTTGATTCCCTCTTTCCTCACTAGTCTCTTGGGAAGTGGATTTCTCTCACAGTGTAGTTTTGTTTTCTGTATTGATCTTGATTTAGAGAGAAACTAATGATTAAGACAACCCCCTATTGTGTTAACGTAAGCCGATCATATGTGAAAGCATAAACTCGATAAATTCACCAACCTGATAGTTAATAGTTCACAGATAAAACTTGGCAACAGGTATCTGCAATTATAACTTTTGCAAGCCTCATAAATGTCCTTGCACTACTTTCCTCAGGAGTTCTTAGTAAGTAATGCAGTCCAAAGTTTTAAACAATTACAATGTTCTATGCAAATATATCTGTAGAAAACAAAATAATACAAAGGTTTTGCTATAAACAAACATTACTTAGTCTTTGATTCTTTCTTGTAGCTTCTAAGCCCTGGGCGAACACAGTTAACTTTAAGATAAGTATAAAATCCTTCTTTACCCAAGCGCTAGTGTACTACTGCCTTTTTCAGGTCCGACATAGTTTTTTGATATTGCTTTATTCTTCTCTTTTTCCCCAAGGGTGGTCCCTTGTTGTCTTCCAAAGACCTGAAGAGCTGCTGGAAAAAGATGAGCTGCTGAAAACAGATGAGTTGCTGAAGATGGACGACCAAAGCAAACACAAGGAGATGATGGACGGAGCGCTGTAACTTTTCAGGCACTCACCCCCAGTCACAGATCTGGGTTAAATCCATCATCGTTCTTTAGCTCACATCGCCACCCCAGTTTATTGAAGATGGATGACCGGCACCTGCTTCCGATGAGTTCATGAATAGTAAACCCAAGGTTGGGGGTGAACGTGGCTCAAATAGAAGGCCGCGCCCAAGATTGCACCTGCATCTCATGAGATTTAGCTAAATCTTGCTGGAGTATTGAAACTAACCAAGCCCCTTCACAAGTGTCTTGGAAAACAGTTGCTGTGGGCATCGCTAGAGTCCTAAGTTTTATCTTGAATATAGGCATTTGATAATTGGATAATAATTGGTGGCGATATGTGAATGTAGGAGGGAAGGGCGGATATAAGGATGTGAAGGCTGTATAGATTTCTGAATTTTGAGTTTTTTATTCAGTGCTTTGATACAGGCGTGTACGCCTCTGGGGTTTCTGTGAGGGTTCTTGTGTTGCCGATTTCCTTTTGTCAAGATGTGGCTGATGGTAGGCTTTCCCTTCTTTCTTTCTAGGTACCCCTTGAAGGATGGTGTCGCCAGAGTCTTCAGTAATGAAAAAAGGAGCGCTAAGTATGAGACTGGTGTCTATTTCTCTATTGGCTTCAAACCATCACCTCACCGGTGACAGTGAACAAAGTAGAGATACCCCTAGGTGACACAACTCAGGTCTGAAAACAACCCCACACAGAACCGTGGTCTGAGCATGCCAGGGCTTTTCCTTCTAGGGCTCCTGTGACCTTTTACTCCCCTTTTATCAGGGTGAATACTTATAGCAACGGCAGCTGATTCTCTCCCTCAGCTAGACTCAGTTGTTATGCAAGCAGTAGTGCCTTACATAGACGTATACATCGATTCAACAATGGTGCTCCTTTCTTAGGTGTGGTCTTAAGAACAAACGTGATAATTGCTCTTTAAAACACATGTCCTTAACATAAAGAAAACCAATCATTTGCAATTCAAGGCAAGCAGGCTGGCGACGAGGAATGGGGTAAGCAGGAAGACTGGTAGTGTTATACATTCTGCCCGACTTCTTTCCGCTCCCTCCCACGAATCACTCAGCCACAACGCCGCCACTCTCCTGAGTTGCGTCAGACCATAGCGTCCTCCGGCGGTGTCCACTACTCTTCGGTCCATGTGTCCAGGGACTCGTTGGCACTGGTGGCGTCGTCTTCTCCGGTTCAGGTTTCCTCCTCTTCTTTCGACATCTCGGTGCCGGATTCCTTCTCCCCATCCAGCTCCTCGCCATCATCCTCTTCCTGGTTCTCTCGACCTCTCCGTTTTGGTCCTCTCCTCCGCTTTCCTGATTGGTACATGGTGATCAGGACCGTGTCCTCCTGTTCCTATATAGAGTCCTTTCTTACTGTTTGTGGACTTTTACATGCCCGGCCTGTATTAACCCCGTGTCTCTTTATCTTTCCGTAGGTTTGTCGGGGAAGCGGCGTGATGGTACAACGGACTTCAGAACTAAATGCAAGTAAGTGAAGGGGGGTGGCGGCCATCATCACAGTGAATATCTGACATTTCTGTTTGGTCATTGGTGGTGTTGCTAGGTAGGGTTTCCTTGACTGCAGGGTGTCCTAGAGATGTGATCTGCTGGTGAACCCAATAGGCAGTAATTCATTTTGTGGAACAAGCCTCTACGTAAAAGGTTAACAGGGCTTGTGTCACATATTATGAAGTATTGATTAATTTCAATGGGGTCCATTTTTATGGTTCAAATCTTTTTATAAAAAAATATGCCAAAGACAGTAGCACAGACACATCAAGACTTCTCGAGGGCAAGCACAGGATCATGCATTTCTCGGCATCCAATTTTCTGAACGAACATGCCCCAACCCCACTTCCCTCACCCCACCCACCCCTGACTGATACAGCGTTCTCAACAATCACATCATTGATTTTAGCCCATAACCTGATCAAGCTTTTGAGTCGGTCTCTGACAAGCGCAGAAGGCGGAGATATTTGGAGCATGTTGATTATTATTATTATTATTAGCTTTTGTAGAGCGCATAGCTACCCGAAGGTGTCCCAGCGCTAGCGTCTAGACAGAGGTTACGGCAAGGTTAATGCAACTGATTGTTGGAATAGCCAGGTCTTGAGAAGTTTCCGGAAGGGAAGATGATGGGATTCAGCCCGAATGAAAAGGGGCATTGTGTTCCATAATCTGGCCACATTGTAGGTGAATGATCTGCCTCCGCTTCTTGCCCTTTTTATTTTTGGTGTAACCGCCAAGTGAAGATTGGTGGAGCGGAGGCACTTTCGAGGGAGGTAAGGGGTGATAAGAGGTCTATTGATGGCTGGGCCGATACCCCAGTAGGTTCTATGGGCTATGCACAGAGCCTTAAATTTGACTCTGTCGGAGACAGGTAGCCAGTGTAACGTCCTTAGGGCCGGTTTGGCTGATTTATTTTTAGGTACCCCCAGCAGTAATCTGGCCGCACAGTTCTGTGCAACTTGGAGTTTCCTTAAAGTTGCTGTGGGTGCTCCAAGGTATAGAGAGTTTCCATTGTCCAATCGTGAAAGGACCAGGGCCTGTATCAGAATCCTCCTGGCACTCATTGGAAGGAGAGGGAGGATCTTGCGCAGTAGTCTAATGGCACCGAAACATGCTCCTGTTACTCTTACTGCTTGGTCCTCGAATTTAAGAGAACTGTCCAACCAAACGCTCAGGCTTTTTATCTTGGTCTTTGGAGAGGGGGGAGGTCCCAAACAATTAGGCCAGACCTGTTTGAGGTCCAGGCCGGAGGTGTTACCCAGAAGCATTAACTCTGTCTTTCCCCCGTTCAGTTTAAGGCAGGAGTGTTCCATCCACAAAGACACTTCGCCCAGGCAGGTTTCCAAGTCGGAGGGGTGGGTGTGTGGGCCATTGAGGGAGATTACCAGCTGGGTGTCATCTGCGTAGGTGACAATTTTTATCCCGTAAGGCAGGATGATATCAGCCAGTGGCTGCATATACACATTAAATAATGTGGGACTTCGGGAGGATCCCTGAGGGACTCCACAGCTGATCGCTAGAACTCTAGATGTAGATTCCCCTGAAAAAACCTGGAAGGTTCTATTCTCGAGCAGGGCAGTTTCCGTGCCGTGTAGAGGCCGGAAGCCTGTTTGTGTGGAATGTAAAAGGTCATTTGTTTCCAAGAATTCTGAGATGGTTGAATAAACATGCTTTTCTAGGGCCTTAATGATCACTGGGAGCAGGGATATTGGGCGATAGTTACCCAAATCGTCCGGGTCCAGGCTGGTTTTTTTTTAGTAGGGCCTTCGCCATGGCATGCTTTCAAGGTGCCGGGACTGAACCGATGGCCATAGACTGATTCATTATTTCAAGCATGTGGGGAAGTATCACTTTCCCGAAAGTCCTGTGAAAGAAGAGACAAATAAGGGCGCCATATTTCTCCAAAGGATGCTCCTTGGTTAGCAAGCATCAACTACATTTTTTCCATACCCAGAATATTCCATAGCCGGTGTAGCCATCCCAGATCAGTAGACACCTGTGTTGTTCCCCAATGTGAAAGAACATTCTGCACAGTCGCCCTTAAAGATAGTCCTATCTGTTCCCCCGTCTGGATCTTAATGGGTATGTAAGAGGATTAGGTAAGCCTAATAATACATAGAAGGGAAATCTAGGCAATTGTGCATTTAGGTGTAAGTCGATATCATTGATTACCTGTGTCCAATAAGTAAGGAGTTGTGGGCAATCCCGAAGTAAGTGTACCAAGGTCCCCTGATCCCTGCAGCCTCTCCAGCATTCTGCTCTACAGGTTGGGTTTGCTTTGTGTAAACGTACAGGGGTGAAATACCAACATGTGACCACCTTGGTGAATGTTTCAGTGAGTGCTGCATTACAGGTGGTGTGTCTGGCTGTTAGACTTGGCATCTTTTGGCGTGTTTCCCCTGACTTTTTGCTTTCTGTCCTCCCGGTTTTGACTCTGTTTTTGCTGGCGTAATGATTCTGCGCACTTTCCTCACTGCTGTCCAGTGGGAAAGTGCAAGTGCTCCTGTATAAAATGTGTTATGGATTGGTGTTTCCATGATTGGCCTATTTGGTTTATGTGCCAGTCCCTTGTAAAGTGCACTGCGAGTGCCAGGGCCTATAGACCAAATGCTGTTGGTGGGCTGCAGCACTGGATTGTGCCACCCACGCAAACAGCCCGTAAAATGTAACTCGGGCCTGCCACCGCAGAGCCTGTGCGCAGCCTGGGGCTGCCAGGTCGACTTGGCAAGTGCACACACTTGCAAGTCCCTAAACCTTCCCTTTGCTACATGTTAGTCACCCCTAAGGTAGGCCCAAGGTACCCCTGTGGGCAGGGTGCGTTGTATGCGAAAGGTAGGACATGCCCTGGTGTGTGCGGCATGTCCTGATAGTGAATTACAGCCTAGTTCGTTTTTCACTATTGCAAGGCTACCTGTTCCCCCTAGGCCAGAACGGGCAGTTTTGATTATTACAGCTTATAATCCTAACTGACCCCGGGAACATGGTAGAAATTCGAGTTTAGTATGCCTGGACTCAGAATGATAAAATGCATCTTTTAGTGAAGTTGGTTTTAACATTCTGTGTTTGAAAATACCACTTTTAGAAAGTGGGTATTTTCTTGTCTAACCATCCAAGCCTGCCTCTGCGAGGTTGTGTATTCCTTGTCTGGAGTGTAAGTGACAGGGGCTGGGGGATGCCAGGAGACAGGGTGAGTCAGCACAGGGCTGAATAGCAAGATCTACATGTAGATGGGTGGGAGGGGTCGCACCTGGGCCCTGAATAGGACAGTGCCTTCCCTCCACAATGCTGGCTCCACCTCCTGTGGTGCGTCTGATGTCCCTGGCCTACTCACTGAAAGAAGGGACGGAGACTTGTCAACAAAGTGCTCCAGAACTGGTTTGGACTAGGCAAAGGCCTCTCTGCCTTCAGAGAACAAAGGAATTTGGGATATAAATATTGGGGCCCTGACCCCATGAATTTAGATCTTGCTGGAATCAAGGAACCTGCCAAGACGAAGAGCTGGAAGAGCTGCCAGGAGGAGTACTGCCCCTTTGCTGTGTTGTTGCTTTGTTGGGTTGGCCTGCAGCTGCTGCTTCTGCCTTGGGCAGTGAAAGGACTGGACTGAACTTTCTACAAACTTGTGCTGAGTATCTCCAAGGGCCTGAAACCGAGCTGGCCTCCTGTTAAGAAGTCTCAGGGACTACAAAGACTTCACAAGCCTCTGGGTACCGCTTCTGGAACGCTGTTTCAGTTGCCACAGAGGAAGGGAACCGCAACCGACGCCGTCAACCGAATCCATCCCTGGCCGGTGACCTGTTTGCACCGCAGACCGCATCGCCCCGCTTCGCATCGCAACCCTGGTCTCACCGTGGGTGACGTCCGACGCCGCCAACATCGAGCCGCTGCTTGCATTGTGGGCACCGCAGTTCGCATCGCATCGCTTCACTGTGCCCGCCGGACCAGACCGACGCTGTCGCTGCAACTGGCTCAAGAGTCGTGACCGCACCGCATTTGGGGCACCGCTCGCACGTCTGCGACGCACCGCTCCGACTCGCACCGCTGTCCGACGCCAGCTCCCGCACTCCGGCTGGGTCGCCTGCATCGCAACCTGTCAGCACCGCATCGAGCATCGTCTCACCCTGCATCGTACGCCTTGGACTCACCGACTCCGTCTGCACGACGCTCATCGAGCCGCTGCCTGCACCGCATCGAGGGACACCGCACCTTGCATCGCTCCGTCTTGCACCGCAACCGCGACGAACGCCGACCGGCTCGTACACTCCGTACCAGCCACAACGAGAAGGTACTGTAACCGAGTCTGTTCACGACTCTGCTGGCCCGTATCGACGCGGTCGGCTGGAACTGTTAGACTCTGTGGTTTTCAGCATCGCGGTAGGCTCGGACGGAGCTACCGACTCGTACGAACTTTGCTTTTGTGCTATTCCTGCAAAGAAGAAGTTACCGTATCAAGTATTCATTCGTAAAGTATAGTATTGTGGATTTTTGTCGTAATTGGTCTTGTCTTGAGTATATAAAATATTGGTTATTTTTCTAAACCGGTGTGGTGTCCGTTTGTAGTGCTTACACTGTATTACTGTTGGTTATGTGCAAATGCTTTACACACTGCCTCTGAATTAAGCCTGACTGCTCGTGCCAAGCTACCACGAGGGTGAGCAGGGGTTACTTCACGAGTGTAACACCCTTACCCTGACTAGGAAGAAGGGTCCCTACTTGGACAAAGGTGCAAGCCCTTGCCAACTAGAGATCCCATTTCTAACACTGGCCCTGTAGTATATCTCCCCCCATTCTTTATCACTTAACTGCCTTCCTAGGTCTTTTTCCCACCGGCTCTGACTGGCCTTATACATGTGCCTGTTACGTTGATTCAAGAACGCATATAGCTCAGAAATGAGTTGCTGATTTGAGGATTTAGTAATCAGCCATCTCTCATATAGGGTGAGGTGGCTCTGAGTGCTAGGTCTGTTGCTCGGGTGCAATAACCAATGGAGGAGCTGAAAACAGTGTGGACGTTCAGTTTCGGGGAGGGCGCAGTCTATGCTTAGTTGACTAGAGGGAATCACTCCCTCCTCATCAATCATATGTCGCACTGAGCGGCAGTTTGACTGCTGCCACCTCGCAAATGTTCCGGGGCCCATTCCCGGGGAGAAATCTGGGTTGTCAAACAGTGGAGTTATGGTGCAGGGGAAGGAGGTCAAGCCACATTTAACACTGGTTTGATCCCAAGCCTCCTTTGTCGCTTGTGTGATAAGGGATAGGTATACATTTTTAGACTGATGCGTCTTCTTTAGGAAGGGAATCTTCCAAAGCGAATTGCCCGTCACTGCCCTATCTTGGAACAGCCAGTGCTTTTCAGATTCGGCCTGGTTACACTCCACCAAGTAGCGCAGTTGAGCCACCCTAGGCTGGAAGGTCCGGGATGCCCAATCCTCCAGCCTAGGGTGGAAGGAAGCTCAACTCCTTCTTCATGTGTGGTTTTCTCCCAAGCCAGATGAACTGGAGCAATTCTGCATGTAATTTAGTATGCATACCCTTCGGTGGGGTCAATGGGAGTGTTTGAAGTAGATATAAAATCTTTGGGAGAATGGTCATCTTGACGGTTGCTATTCTCCCTAACTGGATCTGGTGATGTTTCCAGCAGGCTAAGTCGCTTCTTATCTGTCTGTATAAAGATTGATAATTAAGAGAGGAAGTCGACTGGAGGGTGGATGCTAGTTCAATCCCTAGATAAGGAATTGCTACCGTCACCCATTGGATAGGGTATTGTATCGCTAACTAGTTCACCAGTGTGGGAGGCAGTGAGGCCAGACTAAAGGTCTCTAGTTCAGTTAAAAAAGCCATTAGTGTTGTGACAGGTTTGTCCAGGGTCACCAGCACATCGTCAGCGTAAAGGCTTATGGTGTGTTGCTCCCCGTCAAAGATGGTTCCAGTGATCTGGGGATTGTCCCAGACTCTCTGAGCTAGGGGCACCATGTACAGAGCAAACAACAGGGTTGACAGCGGACACCCCTGATGCGTGCCTCTGCCAATCGGGAAGGGAGCAGAGGTGTGGCCATTAACCCTGACTTTCGCCGTAGGCAGGTGGTAGCAATTCAATACCTGTGTCCTAAATCTTTCGCCAAGTCCAAAGTGAGCGAGGACCTGTTCCAAAAAAGGGCAATGGACTCTATCGAAGGTCTTTTCAGCATCTATCTCCAGAAGCATGAGCTCTCCCAGCGTACATGCAGCTTTCTCTATTATATGTAAAATGTGTTTGGTATTGTCGCTTGTTTGTCTTTGGGGGATGAATCCCGCTTGGTCCGGGTCTATAATAGAGGGCATATGTGGGCTAAGTCTACTGGTCAAGATGCCTGTGAATAATTTGAGATCTACATTTAAAAGAGAGATTGGCCGGTATGAAATGCACTGTTTATCCTTGCCAGGCTTAGGTATAACAGCAACTAAGACGGTCAGCATCGAGGCAGGGATCGCACCTGGGGTGGTGAAGGAGTTAAATAGCCTCGTGAGAATAGGGGCAATGGTGTGACAGAAACTTTTGTAAAAAACAGATAGATATCCATCCGGAGACTTTGCAAGCTTCAAACGAGAAATGGTTGATATAACTTCTTCTAGGCGAATATCACCATCTAGTGCCTCTGCCTGATCGGGTGTGAGGTGGGACATGCATGCATTCTGAAGATATATTTTTTTTAAAACATATTTTATTGCCTTTTGTAGTCAACATTGCTCATAGAATTTCAACAATACATTCACATAGTCCATAACATGTATCTTTACCTTACATTGCATATTTTTGGCTGCATGATATACCCGTGCACTCTGTAGTATATGACAAGTAGACCTAAGGTCACTGCCCAATGTGCATCTGTGCAATCACTCCCCTCACTCCCTGTCTGTCCCCAACAATCCCCCCGCCCTGCCCTGCGCTGCTGTTCCCTAGAGTATTATGCTACATCCTTCTGAGTTACTCTGTGACCATGTGTCCTGTATATCAGTAGCGTGTGGGCCCTCCCTGTCGAATTTGTGGATCTCCCCCATTATGGGCTCCTCTCTTCTGGCACTTGCTCCCCACCCTCTTCCTGTTCCCGCTCCTCGGGGCTCCCCTGTCTGGATATTCCCAAGGGGGTAGCAGGTTCAGTGTCTTGATCGTCATTTTTCATTTCCTCTAATACCTCCCAAACTCGCGCTCTCTCAACCCTGCCTATTCCTCTTCTTGCATTTCTGAGCAGAATTCTGCCTTCGCAGCTTGCCCATTTCTCCAACTCTCGCTTCCATCTATGGAGGATGGGGCCATTCGGTGCTTTCCATTTACTGGTTATTTCTCTCTTTGCTAGCATGAATGCAAGGTCTTGAAATTTATCTGTGACTTTAG
This sequence comes from Calotriton arnoldi, assembly GCA_963921515.1. NCBI lineage: Eukaryota > Metazoa > Chordata > Amphibia > Caudata > Salamandridae > Calotriton > Calotriton arnoldi. The sequence continues at coordinate 3,357,115 of CAWUFW010000014.1, read as the reverse complement.
TCTTGGCTGTGTGAGGAAACATATTTAGTAAGACATGCTCTGGCGTGCGTGGTACTTCTCGTTCTATAATTCGCGCCACTTCCCCTGTCACTTCCTGCCAGTAGTTCTCTAAAGATGGGCAACTCCACATCATGTGCATGAAATTTGCTCCCTTTTCTCTGCAGCGTGGGCATTCCGCATCTTCCCTGTGGAAGAACCGATTGATTCTAGCTGGGGTAATGTATGCCCTATGTAGCATGTAAAAGCCAATCAAGCTGAACCTCACATTGCGAGAAACTTTGGTGGCCCGTTGTAGTATGTTCTCCCAATCTTTGTCCTCTAATGGTCTGCCCAGGTCTTCCACCCATTTAGTCCGCAGCTCCTCGAGTGGGCGCGTAGAGTCGCGTCTGATGTCCCTGTATAGGCATGTGACAGCCTTTATGGTGCCCCCTGCCAGTCCTATGTATTCACTGGTAGCATACGTCGGTGGCTCTATCGTCCCTGCCCCCCAATGTCTTCGCATTGCCCCTGTGACTGACCCATAGAGCAAGAAGTGTCCCTGTGGGATCTCCCATTCTGTGCTGAAGTCCTCAAAAGTGAGTAATTCCCCATCTCTATACAAGTCCCCAATCTTTGTCACCCCTGCTTGTTCCCACTCCTCTATCCTCCCCCACTGTCCCCCATGTGGGAGCACCTCGAGCAGTGCAAGCTGCAGCTCTGGTGAGTACGGGCGCTTTGTCTTCGTCTTTTGCAGACATCTGCTCCAACAGCGCCGAATCACCCTGTGTTCATTGGTGTGCACCTGTCGCAGCTTAATTGTTCCCATCAGGGTGCCCAATACTTCCCCCCTTTCCGGGGCAAAGGGAAGCCTCTCTCTCTCCGGCACCAAGCTTCCCGCCACCCACTGTGTGAATCTCTGCAGTTGCCCTGCTAGATAGTACGCCTCCATGTCCGGAACTGCCAGGCCTCCCTCCAGTTGCGCCCTTTTTAACGTGGATAGAGCCACCCTCCGTCTGCTCGTGCCCCATATAAAAGCTGAAATGCATGAATCCAGTTCTCGAAACCATGCTCCCGGTATCCACACTGGGAGTGTGGTAAAATAATACAGCAACCTGGGGAGAGCCACCATTTTTAACAGAGAGATCTTTCCTGCCACTGATAGGGGGAGCCCTCCCCAAAAGGCCATACTAACTTTCAGTGATCTAAGCACTCCGCCCACGTTCCCCTCTTGCACATCCCGCATGGAGTGGAAGATCTTCACTCCCAGGTATCTAAAACAGTGGGGTTCCCACTGTAGCTCCCCCATCTCCGCTGGAGGCGGAGTACCCTCCATTACCGGGAACAGCCGAGACTTCTGCCAATTGACCTGTAGTCCTGATATTTTGCCAAACTCTTCCATCATGGTCCTAGCCCCTCTTAGTTCCTCCTCTTTATCTTTTAAGAAGAGCAGGAGGTCATCAGCGGATAACCCTATTTGGTACATTTGCCCTCCCACTTGTAGGCCTTTATACGCTCTCCCGGACCTCGCCCTACACGCCAGAGGCTCCACAGCTAGTGCAAACAATAGAGGGGAGAGAGGACACCCCTGACGCGTGCCCCTCTCTACCCGATACTGTGCCGAGATCGTGCGACCCGTGCGAACCCTAACCACTGGGCCCTCATAAAGCAGCCACACCCACTTTATAAATCCTTGCCCGATCCCCATTTTTGCCAGTACAGCATACAAGAACTCCCATTCTAGACTATCAAATGCCTTCTCTATGTCTATTGTAAATATCGCTTCATCTGATTCCTCTTCTTTACTCAGTTCCAGTATAGCAAGAAGGCGCCGTATGTTCAGAGTCGTGTTCCTACTTGGAATAAACCCCGCCCGGTCCCGGTGGACTAGAGTAGTCATGTGAGAGAGTAACCTTGTCGCCAGTAGTTTACTTAATATTTTAAAGTCGAGATTTAACATTGACAAGGGTCTATACGCTGTGCACTCGAGAGGGGGCTGATCTGGCTTGAGTAGCGGGATTACGACTGCTTCCCGAGTAGTCTGTGGCAATATACCTCTTTCCCCAACCTCTGCATATAGCTCTACCATCTGGGGGCTAACTCCTCCACATAGGCAGCATAAAACTCCTTAGGGAGCCCATCTGTGCCCGGAGTCTTACCCCTAGCTAGCTCCTTTATGGCCACTGTAACTTCGTGCTCAGAGACTACCGCCCCCGATTGGTCTGCATCCTCCTCCGATAATGTGTAAAGTGGGAGTCTCGCCAGGTACTCTTCTATCTCCCCCTCCTCTCTGGGCCCATTACCCTTGTAAAGTCGTTCGTAATAGTCCCGAAATCTGGCGTTTATTTCGTCCTGCCTATATAATGGATGCCCCGCCTGGTCCGCAAGTTCTATAATGGTGTTCCCCCGTCTGGTCGGGTTGGCAAGCCATGCCAGCAGTCTGCCTGCTTTATACCTTTCTGCATGGGTCCTATCTGTGTATGTTTTGAAGTCAAAGCACCTCAGTCGTTCCTCCTGCACAGCCACCTCCTCTATCGCTTCTATTAGTTCCTGTCTCAGCTCAGGTCGTTCAGGCTGTCTCAGTTCTATTTCCCTAAGCGCTCGGTCCGCCCTCTCCACGTCTGTGACCAATGTCCTTCTTACCCCAATGGATGTTGCCATGCACTGTCCTCTGATAACTGCCTTAAAGGCCTCCCATTCCGTTCCCCTAGAATCAGTGGAAATGGCATTATCAGTAAAGTATGTGGTGATATGGCCCCTAATCTCCGGTAAGAACACTTGGTCCTCTAGAGCCTCCGGCTTGAGGCGCCAGGTAGGTATAGGCTGCTGCTGTGTCCCCCACTGTACCTTTGCCAATAATGGGTTGTGATCCGAGAAAGTTCGAGTCAGGTATTCCGCCCCTTGGAGTAGTGCAGTATTTCAGGTGAACATAGGAACGTATCCAGTCTGACGTGCAGGTCATGGACATGTGATAGGTGGGAGTACTCTTTATCTAGAGGGTGGGTGCGTCTCCATATGTCTATTAACCCCCACTGAGTCTGCCATCCCCGGAAGGTTCTGACTATTCTATGAACTTGGGAGTCTCGGAGGGTGTGATCGATTTAGCGCTGGGTCTGCGATACAATTAAAGTCGCCTCCTATAACAACCGAGCCTATCATGTAGGGCGCTAATACTCCGGACATCCGCTCCAAAAAGCTGCTCTGGTCTATATTCGGCCCATATATATTAATTAGCGTAATGTCTCGCCCGTCCAGCCTCCCCGAGACTAACACGTATCGGCCCTCCGGATCTACCTTGTGATCTACGTGCTGAAAGGGGACCCCCGCTCGTATGCAGATTAGTACCCCCCTTGCAAACGCCGAGTACGACGTATAGTATGCTTGACCTCTCCATCTCCGGTGTAACGCAGCTCCTTCTGGGGCCAGTGTGTGAGTCTCCTGCAACATTGCTATATGAACCCCCCTTCTATTTAATTGAGAGAATATTTTATATCTCTTATGCATGGAGTGCATACCCCTAACATTCCAGGATAACAGATTATAGACTGTCTTTTTCGCCATTGCTAGTTATCTTCTCTCCCCCCCATGCATTCTGAAGATATAAAAAGCTATCTGCTGGGACGAGGTGCTGGCCAGAGTAGAGTTTCGCATAAAAATCTTTGACGGCATCCACTATAGCTTTGTCATCAGTGAAATGCTCTTTTTTTTTTTTTAAACATGGTTTTATTAGTTTTCAAAAGATGGTTGCATATACAGTAGCATTGTCTCATTATTTTGATCTATTACACATATATTGCGGACATCATTATATTCATGATACATTGTGTCGTTTCAAGTATGTAACAAAAGTGAACATTTCGTATGCGTAGACATAGGTACTTGACAACTGCATATGCAATAATAAAATATGATGCATTCTTACAACTTGCAGCACAGTGCTCGACCCCTTCCCCCCTCCCACCTTAAACTTGCTTGAGTGGTCTGGGTCGTCATAAATGTATACTTCGCATGAAGGGGGCAAAGATCACATGGGGGGGAGGCCAATGGCCCCAAAGCGGCTCATCAATTATTAACATCACAATATATGGTAGTCTAGTATGGACGGGTGGCTCATTACGTGCGTTCTCTAATCATCAGTGGAGAAAGATTTAAATTGTTCAACAAGGTGGTCCCACTCCATCGAGATGGGCTTTTTCCGGAGCCCTCTGTATTCTTCCTGCTGTAGGGCCTCTCTCTCTGCCGTGGCCAATCACATTACTTCCTCCCCCCTTCTCGGTGCTGAGTGGGATTTCCAGCGCTGCTTGAGCATTCTTTTGGCCAACATTAAAGTGAGGTCGGTGAAGCGGCGCAGCACCGCAGCTTTCCTCGGAAGTTGGGACAAACCCAGGATACACACTTCGATAGATGACCATGAAGGTCTTTCGGATAGGTGCGACAGGCCTGCAGTAACTTCCCTCCAATACCCTTGCAGGGAGGGGCATGACAAGAGCATGTGGATCAAGTCGGCTTCAGGCCAGTGACAGCGGGGGCATTCCAAGGAGGCAGAGGGATACATTGCATGGACCGTGTGTGGTGTTAAGTATGCTCTATGTAATAGTGAGAGCTGTATAAATTTGAATTGGGCATTGCAAGACACTCGTTTAGGGTATTCAAGAACAAGTGCCCACTCTTTGTCCGTGAGGGCCCTTGCAATATCCATCTCCCATTTCTGCCTAAGAGGTAATAATGGAGCTTCTAAGTGTTCTCTCAAGCCCCTGTATAGCCATCTAACTAAGTGGATCCCATGCCCCATTATGTGTAATGCTTGCAACAACTTGAATGTGGGGGGCTCTTGTTGTTCCACGAGCCAGTGTCGATGGATAAAATGTAGTATGCTAGCATGGTTCAAAAACAATGTATTGGGCACTTCATGGGAGCGTATGAACTCGGCTTGGGGCACTAGGGTTTTGTCAGTGAACAAGGATCCCACCGTCGTAACTCCAGCATCTTCCCAAGGAGCCAGTCTGTGGGCTGTCAAAATCCCTTGCAGTGTAGGTAGACCACAGAGGGGAATGTTCAGGGCCTATGGGGTAAGTGTGTTAGTGTACTTTAATGCTACCTTCCAGTAGTGTATCGCTGCCTGAAGAAGTAGGGGGATTTCCCTCGGCCTCCCTAGTTCCGGGCAGAGCAGAGCTTGTAGTGTTCCGACCCATAATTGTGCAGGTGTATATCCGATTTCGAACAAATTATGGCCTGCTAGCCAGTATGCTAACCACTGTAACTGTCCAACTATACAATACGCTTTAAGGCCTGGGGCTCCCATACCACCCTTGGCCGTGGGCAATTGTAGTTTGGCGAGGCGTATCCGGCGGCGTCCCATTCCCCATACCAGGCCTATCAATAAGGAATCTAAAATTTTGAATATCCAAGCTGTAACCACTATCAGCAAATTAACATAGTGATATAAGAACCTTGGCAACATTACCATCTTAGCCACTGCAAGGCGTCCCACCGTGGATAATGGCAGTTTAATCCAGAAGGCCACCTGTGACTTTAGGGAGTTAATTGTATGGACTAGGTTCCCCTCCAATGCATAATGTGTGTCTCTGTATATCTGGATGCCCAGGTATTTAAAGGTGACCGGTTCTGCCCTGAGCTGCGCCCTGCCAAATTGCAAAACGGGCTAGTTGTAAGTATTATAAAAGGAATATGCTATTGATTTTGAGGCATTAAATTGTAGCCCCGATATGGAGCCAAATCGGGTCAGGAGGGCTGCCAGTGGATGTGAGTCCATCCGTATGTCCTTGAAATACAATAGCATATCGTCGGTGTATAAAGATACCGAGTGTGTAACCGGGCCTATCGGTATACGCTTGGCGTAAGTGTTGGGCAAGGGGCTCTAATGCCAGTACAAATAGGAGCGGCGATAGGGGGCAGCCTCGGCGTGTCCCTATCAGTGATATGCTCTTTGTCTTGGGTACACAAAGAGGACACTCCAGAGGCCTGCCACTGCAGACATAACTTATTAGCCAGAAGGCGGCCACACTTTTCTCCTCCAACATAAAATGAGTGGCGGAGGTGAAGGGCAGCTTATTCCGCCCGGTCTAGGTCTAAGCTTGCCAATTGGGAGCAGAGAGCTGTCAATTGATGTCAAATTCTTGGCATACCTGTGCGCTGGTGTAAACGTTCCAACTCGTTCACTTGTTTGGAAAGATTCTCCCTCATCTCTTTGCGCAATTTATTCTCAGCTGCTGAAATTGCAATGAATTCTTCCCTTATGACTGTTTTGAGGGCTTCCCATAGTGTAGCAATGGGGATCTCGGGAGTGTCAATGAGCGCAAGGTAATTAGTTATAGCTTGTTGGATCTGTGTCATTACCTCAGGGCGCAGTAGCATTGTCTCTCTCAATCGCCAGGTTCAAGTGAGGCGCTCCAACAGAGGGAATGTCATTGAGATTGCCACTGCTGCGTGATCAGAAATCACCGCTGGGAGTATCTCTGTCTCTGTAGTAAGGGTTTGCAAATCTTTTGTGCCAAGGAGGTAATCTAATCAGGCATATGTTTTGTCCGCATGGGAGAAAAAGGAATACTCGCGCGTGTGGGGGTGGGATGCTCTCCATAAATCTCGAAGTCCCATTTCCTTCAGCCACCCATGTCCTCTCTTTGACACCACCCCCGCTTGGCCGTGCATCTGTATTGACCTGTCCAAATCATTGTCAAGGACCAAATTGAGATCCACCCTATCAGGACCCTTCCCTCTGCTGTGGACATTGCCTCCACCAGTGCAGCCTCTTGACCTTCGCTCGGCGCATAGATACAGCCCACCAGAAAGGGCTGGTCTCCAAGTGTAAAATGGTGAGTGAGAAGTCTGCTCTTCAATTCCGCCCCCTTGTGTCCTATCTTCCCCTTAAAGGAGTATACCACAAGAATGGCCACTTCCGCTGTCTTGTTAAAAGCGGAGGAGAAAAATTGGTGGGGGAAAGCACGTGATCTGACATGGTGACAGTCCTTCGAGAGAAAGTCTCCTGAAGCAGGCATATGTCTGCCCCTGAGTTCTCTAAGTATAACAGAACTGCCTTGCATTTTACCAGGCTGTTAAGACCCCTTACATTGGAGTAAGGATCTTAAGAGTCGTGACTGACATTGGGTCTGCCTACATGGTCAAAAGCTGTAGTGTGTGTCAGTTTGTGACTAACATAGTGTCCAACACCAGTGTCCCTATTGCTGTCATGTATTCATCATGTTGTGTCTGCTGTGAAGATGAGTGTGACCCCCAAAAGAGAGACCCCAAAAACTAAAAAGAAGAACTACATGGTAACTGGAACATGTACTTACAATGTGTCCAATAGTCTTTCATATCCAAAAGTTCAAAAGTGAAGGGTCCAAAGTGTGACCAGTGATCCCCAGTCCCCCCACCCGCCAACCAGCCAGCCAGCAATATGTAAAACAATTGCGTGACCAGCCATCCTATGGGTCATACGTCTTGGCCAACATCGTGGGAATTGACTTTAGCGCTGCTTGTTGTCCTTCAGCTATCACTGTGGGGTCTGGGCGAGTAGTCCCTCTCCCCATTCCGCGCCTGTGCTAATGAGGTCGGGGGTTCATCGAGCGAGGGGAGGAGAATTCCAATGTGCGTCCCTCCGCAGTTAAATCTATGCCCAGGACTTGACATGTCTCTGCCAAGGACCTCAGTTGAAAGAGCTTCCCCTCCAAGCAGAAAATGATGCGAAAAGGGGTGCCCCCATGAGTAGGCCACCCCCTTATTGCGTAGATGCATTGTGACAGGTCTGAACTCTTGCCGTTTCTGTAAAGTGATTGCCGCTAAGTCCTGGTAAAGCGTTGGTGCCTGGTCTTTGAAGCTGATGGGGTGTTTCTCTCAAGCCTTACGTAATATTTCCTCTTTCACTGGAAAATCATGGATGCATACTAGAATGTATGCTGGGGTGGCCCTTACTGAACGAAGCAATCCGACACAGTGAGCTCTGTCGATTTTATTTCAGCTGCAGGCCCCTCAGGGATGGACCCGAAGAGGTCCCTGACGTAGCTGAAAAGATCCTCGCCTTCTGCCTTTGAAGCTATGCGCCTTATTCGGATGTTATTCTGCAGGATCTATTCTCGAGGTCCTAAGCATGAGCTTGTAGATCAATTTGCTGGTCACGGAGACGTATGATCTCTTGTTGGAGGGACTCCACCTCCTCCTCCCGGCTGTCCCCCTGCTCCTTCAGGGTCGCAATGTGGTCCCCCAGAGAGTTCAGATCTTTCCTGACCTCTTTGATGTCCTGAGACAGATCCCATTTGACCGCTTGCTCATAGTCTCTGAGTGACATAAACAGGAATTCAAGAAAAGAGCGAGTCACTGGCTCTTCCACTGTGGCTTCTTCTTGGATCTGCGGTGGCTATAGTGCAATCACCAGAAGGGCCCCGGATGGCCTAGTGAGCATCTCTTTGAGGTTGTGGTCTTTTTTACAGCATCCCATCGCCATCATCCCTGGCAATCAGATAGAACCTAGCTGATCCTGTCTCGTGTTAAAGGCCTCTCGCAGGCCTATCGCCCTGTGTGCCTAAGACAGCTCAGTCGCTGCTTGATGAGTCACAACGGTGTAAAGTCGAGGTGTGGCAGAAGCTGTTTGGCCCCGGGCGGGCTCCCCCCACAGCGTGTCTCCCTGGATGAAGTGCCACCGGCAAAGGCATGGTCACTCCTCACAGGGAAGGGGGTTTGTCTGATCTCTCCCCAGTACCAACAGTCCCAGAGCTGGACCAGCGGTGTGGATCTTGGGCCTATCACCCTTTCACGTTCCGTTCCCCAATAGACACATGGGCCCCTCCCGCCTTAGAGCGTAGGGATGTGCCAACCCAGGAAGCATGTGCAGCACTCGCAGCCTGCTGCGTGTATTCTTAGGGCCAGAGATGCTAAGCAATGTCCATTGACTCTCCCAGCTCCCGGTCACAGGATGGTATAGGTGGCTGTGCCCTCAGTTCAGCTGCCACTATCAGCTGTCTGCTGCACCGGCGTCAGGCGCTACTCCTGCTATGTCGGGTAAATGCGGCCCTCTGTGCCATGGGTTGGCCTCGCCACGTGTCCTCGGCCTCCCCTGACCCCGGATTGCTTCTGCTGGTCTTTGCAGGCATAGAGTGGCGATCCATGAGGGCAGGACCCTCCATCTCAAGCAGCCAGGGAACGGACGGCCCCCAAGACTCCCCCGAGCTGGGTCCGGGGAAGCGCCCGGGCTTAGGCACCGCCCAAGGCCGCCCTGGGGATCACCACGGGACGAGGCAGACAACTTCAGTCGCCCACTCCTCTGTAAGTCTCGATCAGGCGCTCATGGGTAGGTCCCTCCATAGCCAAGCATCCTCTCAGGCTGAGTGCTTCAGGCCCGCCCCATATCAGGGCGCAGGCCGTGGGCCTCTTACTTGGGCCCGCCGATCGTCGGAGCTTGGTGCGGGCGATGTCCAACGCCTTCTCCAAGATGACTCCTAGCTCAGTATCGGGGCCCTGGGTTCCCGGGAGCAGCAGCAATAATCAGCAGCCTCCACATGGCTGTCAAGTGGCGGTAGTCAACTGGACCGGTGCATGGGACGCAGAGACGGGGAAATATGTCAAACCCGTCCGCCATCTTGGCCACCTTGGGTCAATTTTTACAGGAACATTTGCTGAGACCGAATAAGTGATTTGTTTATTTGAGATACCTACAACTTGGACTTCTTTTCCCTAGAAGGGTAGGATGAGAAACTCCATGGGTCAAACTCTGGAGCGGGTAGCACCTGTATCGATTAAAAATGATACTGGGTGGCCATTCATCTCACCATCTACATATGAGCCACTCTGGTCTATCTCGAGAACTGCACCAGATATGCAATCCTCCTCCCCCTCAAGCATTGTCATTGCAACTGATCCGGTCCTATAGGAATTTCAAAAGTTGTTGAAATCTGTGGTAAATCATTGCTAATTATTAAAGGATCTTGCTAAAAACTGGAACTCTGTTGAAGATTTTATTTTGACTGTTTTGCTGCATCACTGGAGAACTACAGGTATATTTGCATTGAATTGCCCTTGATGCATACTCTACACAGAAAGTCACTTGGGCTGGGTCGATTGACTGCGACTGTTGCAGTCCATTCTGTGCCATTTGATTTGTATTTTGCTGCATCTGGGGAACAAAATTATTTGAAATTCTATCTGGAATCTGTATACATTCCCATATCCAATGTCCAATCCACCCACAATAATGTCAGGGACTAATTTTCTTCAAAATGTTAATGTTTGCATTCATTCCATTAGAGTTATTCACAAATCCTCTACATATACCCGTGGAACAATATTTCTATTTGTGCCATCTGCACATTATTTCCCTGCACACCTACTACTTGCATGACAACATTTGCACTAGCAACAAAACTAGAATTAAAATCTGAATAAATTATCAGATTTTTTACACTCTTCTGAAAATATGTCTGTGCAATCATTAGCTTTTCCTTCAGCTTCCTCTATTTTGAATCAAAGCAGTCACTACAGTACTCCGCATATTTAAGTATCTCATGAATACTCTTAGTCTTCCAACACTCTGCTGGAGATAAGAACTAAGCTCCGGGCACAAACCCAACAAAGCTGATACAAAACAACTAATGGTTTCTTTTGTTGGATCTTCAGTTCCACTGAACGTTCTATAAATCTGCATTGACCTCTCATAATTTGCATGCACTGACTCTTTCAGCTCTTAAGTAGCCCTCATAATCTTTGACTAGTTCACCTCTTTTTCTTTGCTTCAAATGTGCTGTTACTTCTTTGTACTTCTCCATGACAATAGGAGCTAGATTATTATGAGGAAGCACACTTGTAGACTCCTCTGTTGGCCATGTCACTGCCTCTTAACATTCAGCCCATAAATCCTTGGGAACAATAATTTTAAACAAAGTATTCAAATCTACCCAAAGCGCCTTTGAAATTGTCACCAATCTCTCCACCTATGTATGATTTTTATCTGGTTCTTCTCTAAGGTTTGGAAAGTTTGTTGTAAATGCAAAGAGATCAGACCTGTTCCAAGGGACGTGCACATATGCCCCTCCATGCACCTCTCGCAAAGGGAACTCTGCCACAAGTGTTTCAGGTTCACTCATATTTGCATTTTCTTCATTCTCTATTTCTTTTTCTTTTGTGCCTTGCTGCCCCCTTTCTTCTTCCTCACATTCTATAAACTTATCAAGATAGCTCCTTAGGACCATAGTATCCCATACGAGCACCACTGTTTTAACTAGGTTAGAGAGCTCCACAAGTAAATTTGACTAAAACCTAGCATCACTAGACCTATTTTAAACCACCTCTTTCACCACACTACACTCTCTCCACACCCCTCATACCCACACTTCATCAAACGGCAAATTTAAAACATCTCCAGCAAAGAGCCCCCTCGTAGGTGCCCGTGGGGCATTGCAGCGCCGGCCCGACGAGGAGCAGGCCCAGATGATGAAGCATGACACCTTTCAGGGTGTGTGAGGGCACTTGCTCCTATTGGAGCTCATTCCACTGACCTGACATATCACTAATTCTCAACCTTTGCCTAAGGAACGCCACACTCCTGTATTTAAGTAACAGTAAAGACCAACCAGTCATAGCATGACCACAGGATAATAAACTAATCACTGCACGGCTCACTTTCGATCACAGCGCAGCTCACTGTGATGCTATGCATACGGTCAGCAAACGAAATTTACAGACAATTGAAAATAACAAAATCTGTTGTCTGCATTAACTAAATGAAGAAATAGGAAATCAATCTCACTTAAGGAGAACAGAATAGCACCTTTCTGGCACTATCAATCACACTAATGCAGTTTCTCGACCAGCAGTAACCCACCCTTGATCAGCGTGTTTACTCATGTGCAATAAAGAATAAACAACCACCAATCTAGATGAGAACGCATTCATAACTATACTTTTAATAACTCAGAAAAATACCCTATTGTGGTGTTAAAATGGCGCCTCACAATGCACACCTTCACTTGGCAGACAAGTTCAACAGCATAAATATATATTTATCTCAAGATCTTAGATTACAACAAATCTGTTTACCCAAACCAAAACTATAACAGTAATCACAATAATTCAACATTTTTAATGCATTCAATCCCTAAAATTCTGATGCATTTGCAACAACACCCAAATAGACACAATGGTGAGCACTAGTAATCTAACTCAGAAATATATGACACAATCTGTTCATTACAAATCCGCAGACCTCGGGCCTCGTATTTTGTAGATTCGGTGAGACACCTGGGCTATACGTGAATCCTTGGAAGTCGGTGGTATTCCCTGTGGGTGGCTCGGCTAATGACATGGAGTGGGCGGCTGGGTTGACACTGGCCAGACACTGCCTTAAATATCTGGGAGTTTTTATCCCCCCGATCCTGCAATATCATGGTCTTGTAATATCTGTCCACTGCTATCACGTGTTAAAGAGGAGGTGAGGGTCTGGTCTCAGCTGCCACTCTCCCTGCTAGGCAGATTGACAATCTTTAAAATGGTTTTGCTCCAGCGTATGCTTTATCAGCTCTAGAGACACCCCCACACTATCACAACATCATGGTTCAAACAGATTAATCCAAACACTCGACAAGTGTCCCTGCACTTGATGCCTGATCGCACAGCATTGAATTACAACACACACTTATTAATGTGTCAAACAATATTTTACAATATCAAGTTCTAAATCATCATTATGTTATTTATTCAAATAGAGATTCTTTCTCTCGTATTTATTTTCTCTGAATAAGCAAATCCAATATTCATTTCAAAATTACAGCAATGAAAGTTTCTTTAACAAAACAATGTAATCAAAATTTCTTGAATTATACACTGTGGCAAAATTCCTTTAACATTCTGAAGAAGATGTCCTATGCATTTCGGGATAGGAATTCCCTTCTTCAGGGGCCTCTATAAACAAAATAATGAACATCATGTTGTCAGTTATCTCATTAAATGAACAAGGAGGGTCACACCAACCCAGTTGTATATACCATGCAAAAACATGAAGACTTTGAGATAGAAGTACAGTGAAGCATGCTCATATTTGTACTCCCGAGCGTGAACCAAGATGTGTGATAACCACCGAAAATCAAGAAAAGTTACCGAGAACTCCCCAAACTGTGCACGAGTAAATGGGTATGTGAGAATGTAGACCAAGGTGTGAAACACAAACCATTGCGACCAATACTAAAGTGTAATACCAATCTCCGTGAAACACACTTACTGAATGGCTGAAAGAACTCCAGATGCCATTACTTAACAAGAATCATCCTGGACTCCGAGCTCAAAATGGACCGCCAGATCAACTCTGTCTCGTCTTCCTGCTTCCACACCCTCCGCCTCCTTCGTAAGACCTTCAAATGGATCCCCCTCGAACACCGAAAGACCGTCACTCACGCCCTGGTCACCAGCAGACTCGACTACGGCAACGCACTCTACGCCGGAATAAACAAAAACCTCACCCGCAAGCTACAGAACATCCAGAACGCCGCTGCAAGACTGGTCCTTAACCTGCCAAAACACTGCCACATCTCCCAGCACCTGCGCACACTCCACTGGCTCCCTGTTGAGGTGAGAATCACCTTCAAGATGCTCACCCACGCACACAAGGCCCTCCATGCCACCGGACCAGCATACCTGAACAGCCGACTCAAATTCCACGCACCCCAAAGGACCCTACGATCAGCCCAGCTCTCCTACGCCGTGGTCCCCCGCACCAGAAAGACCAGATCGGGAGGCCGCTCCTTCTCCTTCCTCGCGGCCAAAGCATGGAACGCCCTTCCGCTCCACCTCAGACAGACAACATCGCTCCCCATCTTCGCAAGAAACCTCAAAACCTGGCTCTTCGACAGACCCCCTCCTTGATGGATGGAACCTGCACCCCCCCCCCACCCCTAGCGCCTTGAGACCCTTACGGGTGAGTAGTCGTGCTTTAACAAACCCCTGATTGATTGATTGGTTCACTGTGTGAATGAACACTGACACAGTCTATAACAAAAAAAACAGGAAATTTCCAAAGTTACTTAGTCACATATAATGTGTTGATCCAATATGAAAATATACATGTCCCAACGTTGAAAGAATACCTCGAGTGTGATTTCCTAGGTGTAGCCGCGCAGAGTCCCAGAAGGGAAGCCCCACGATCATAGTCCAGGCTAATGCCGATGCTGGAACGTAAAATGAAGAAAGGTTGTGCCCCAAGAAACACAGGGTAAACAATTCTATAGCCATAAATTAAACTAACACGCCGTCGCCTACCTGTCTTACGAACTACTCGTAGACCGCTCAAAACCGACGTGTGTAGTGCACCCAGTGTTGCCAGATTTTGAGACCCGTCCCAAGCCCAAAGCCTCTCAAGTATAAGCCCAAATTAAGCCCAACGCAGACCAGCATCAGCCCAAAAAACAGCCCAAAGTCGCAACTCTCAAATTATGCAGAAATAGTCATCAGAAACCATTTTAAGGATGAATGTAAATTCTGTTCGATATACAGATAGTGGGAGGGGGTTAACTGGGCACCTGTGGAAAGAGACTAGCCTGCCCCAAGTCATTTCAACAGCTTGTTTAACATGTGTACCCAAGTTGCCATGGGATAAAGCTAAACCTTGCACGTCTCTCAAACAATCAATCAATCAATCAGGGGTTTATAAAGCGCACTACTCACCCGTGAGGGTCTCAAGGCGCTGGGGGGTGGACGGGGGGAGGCAGCTCCGGCTGAGTCGAAGAGCAGGGTCTTGAGGTCCTTCCTGAAGATGTGCAGGTTAGGGGAGCCTCTGATGCTGACCGGGAGCTCGTTCCAGGTTTTGGCTGCGATGTAGGAGAAGGCCCTTACTCCTGTTCTGTTTCTGCAGATGCGGGGTGTCTCCGCTAGGGCGAGATCGGCGGATTGGAGAGTTCTTTTGGGTGTGTGGAAACAGACTCTATCGTTGAGGTATTTGGGTCCGATGTTGTGGAGGGATTTGTAGGCGTGAGTGAGAAACTTGTAGGTTATTCTCTTCTCGACCGGGAGCCAGTGTAGGTCTCGAAGGTGTTGCGTCATGCGTTCATGCCGTGGGGTCCCGAGGACGAGTCTGGCCGCGGCATTCTGGATGGTTTGGAGCTTGTGTAGAAGTATCCTGTTGATGCCGGCGAAGAGGGCGTTTCCGTAGTCCAGTCTGCTGGTTATGAGTGCGAGGGTGACGGTTTTTCAGTGTTCGGGGGGGATCCATTTGAAGGTCTTTCGGAGGATGCGGAGGCAGTTGAAGCTGGTGGAGGCGACGGCGTTGATCTGGTGTATCATGGTGAGAGAGGAGTCAAGGATGATGCCGAGGTTCCGAGCGTGGTCTGTCAGGGTGGGAAGACTCCCGAGGGCGGAGGGCCACCACGTGTTGTCCCAGGCGGTGGTCGAGGGTCCCAGGATGAGGACCTCAGTTTTCTCAGTGTTGAACTTCAGGCAGCTGTCCTTCATCCATGCCGCGACGTCCCTCATTCCTTCCTGGAAGCTGAGCCTGGTGTCCTCGGGATCCTTCATGAGGGAGAGGATGAGTTGGGTGTCATCGGCGTAAGATGCTATGTTGAGCCCATGCTGTCTGACGATGGCGGCGAGGGGGGCCATGTAGATGTTGAAGAGCGTGGGGCTGAGCGATGATCCCTGTGGTACTCCGCAGTTGATCTCTGTGGGTTCGGAGATGAAAGGGGGGAGTCTGACCCTCTGTGTTCTGCCGGAGAGAAATGATCGGATCCAGTTGAGGGCGGTTCCTTGTATCCCGGTGTCGTGCAGTCGGGCTGCGAGGGTGTGGTGTGAGACGGTGTCGAAGGCCGCGGAGAGGTCGAGTAGGATGAGGGCTGCGGTGTGTCCCTGGTCGAGTAGCATGCGGATGTCGTCAGTGGCGGCGAGGAGGGCGGTCTCGGTGCTGTGGTTGCTGCGGAATCCGGACTGGGAGGCGTCTAGGATGGAGTGCTCTTCGATAAATGCGGTCAGCTGGGCATTTACGACTCTGTCATTAAGTTGATTTTGAAATGTGTCCGTGCTGGACCTGTTCGCTCTTTAATTCCCGCCCTTCTCTCAGCAAGCAGTGAAAAAAAGATTCTGGATTAGAGAAGCAGCAACTGCTCACCTGATAAAAATATTTACACTTGTGGACCAAGCATTACATGTGTACAATTATTCAGCCAAAATCTGCAATCGCACCTCATTTTTTAACCCAAGAGCAAAACTTATGTGCAGCTTTAGTACACGTTTACTGTTACATTAATGTTCAGCTGTACTGAGGTCTAAACTGCAAATGTTACTTTAAGGTTCTTTCTTGAATGTATTCCTTCTAAAGTTACATTAGACCATAGCTGCCAAGGTTTCCGTTTGCTTGTGTGACATTTACATGTTTCCAGTGCATTTATGAGTGACATTTTACTGCCTTATGTGTGAGTTTTGAGTGACACATCATAGCAAGTTAAAAAAAGCACTTATTAAGTATCATGAAGTAAATATCGGAGAGGGCCCATTTTGTATAAAATGTCACCAGGTTGAATTCGCCTCTAAACAGATGCAACGCTCCTGATCTTTTGAGGTCTTAATTATGCCTATCCTTACTAGGCATAGACAAGCTAGCACATATATTACCCAAATGTTCTTTCCACTGTGTATATCTGGGTGCCTTGTGTTGTTGAATGATTTTGGGCCACGATAACAAGTGGCACCCTGTCCAAAATTAACACATATGGCAGCAGTCGGTGATTGCCTGCAGTAAGATCCTCAACATTTGCAGGTGTGAACCATTCCCCTTCTACTTTTAATGGCTTGTTGTTTTGTGCTTTAAGCGTCATACTTCCAGGAAAAAGCCTGGGAGGGAAGGGGCATTTTTTGTCTTTGGCCCTGGCTTGGGCCTTATTTCGAGTTGAGTTTAATAGGAAATCCTCAGATTTCTAGAAAGTGACAAAAGAAGGGTAATCCACTGGTGGCATTTCCTGGGAGTACTATCCCCAAGGAAAGTTATGTAAAATAAACTGTATGCTCGCCACCAGATTCAGCACTTTGTGCAGCAAACATTAGATTCCGCATTAGCACAAATCTTTTTTGTTACACATTCGAACTATCTTGACATCATCTCCACTTCCTCTCTGTTTCCATCTTGCAACCTGCTATTGATTCCTCTCTCTTCTTTTATTGGCTTGTTCCTCCCCATTTTCCATCCCACCCTCCACTCTGCCAGTCTCATCCCCCGCTTCCCAACTCAGTCTTTCCTCGCTCCATATTCTCCCTCTTGCTTCTTCATTCTCCCTTTATTTTCTTCCTCTTAATCTTGCTGCTTTTCTAGCTTTTGTCTTTTCTTCTCTCCATCCTGTTATCTGTCCATCTCTGCTCCTTTTACCAGTCTTGCCTCCCTTCCCATCTTTCTGTCTTACTACTAAGTACGTCTCTCTCCTCCCATCACATCCCTCTCACTGCTCCTTGTCTATCTTAGTTTCCTTTCTTAAAATTGGTCCTTTTTGAATCTTTAGTGTTTCTATGCATATTCTGCTCTCCTCTCATATCCCACCCGCCTCCTCTTTGTGTGTCTCATCACCCTTCTAACTCCTCTGCCTCCTCTGTGTGTGTCCCTTTCCTCTTAAGATGATTTATTTCAAGTGTTTTCTTCATGCAAGTTTCTTTTTCCTTAACTCCTTTTAACCAGCCTTTCTCCTAACCCAATGGCTGCAGTGTAATAGAAGAATCATTTTCAAAATAACTTTAGTTGATTCTCTTTTCCGATGCATAAATGGCCAAAGTTTAAGCAATTGCTATTTATTAAGACAAAGAATATAACCTGTTTGTGCTAAGAACATCACTCAAGATAATTATTTGGACAAACAGAGGAAGAATATACATCAAAATAAAAGCACAGTGCTACTCTTCGATGACTTTTTTAAAGACCTGTTCATTACTGCGGCCGCAGTGCGTCAGCTGTTCTCAGCGCTGCAGTTCACACTTCTGCTGCTGGCAACGCAAATGATAGCATGTAAGCAGTATGTAGACGGTGCCTCCCTGCTCCTGTGTATTGCCATTGCTCACCTGAAACTGCTTAATAACAGACCAGAGACAGGCTTTAAGAGTCAACCCATGCATTGAGCAGCACTAGGACATTGCAAATGCTGCTCAAACGCTACTCCAGCCAGGTTGTCCGCTCTGCCCCCCACAACACATATGGAGGGCAGGGAAGATGTTTTCCATCCTGGGCAGTGGCAATGTCTGCCTAGGGGCAGAGCATGGGTGGGGGCAGAGGAATGGAAGGGGGCAAAGGTGTAGTAGTACTTGCAAAAACACCTTGCCTCGAGCCAGTCAAGCGCGCCAAGCTCTGCCACAGAGCAGCAATGAAGGGTTGCGCCTCGACCAGAGGAGGTGCCACTCTGGTCACAGTGAGATGGCGCCCTACATTATTCTATACAATGAAGTGACAGGATGTACTAATCTGTGTATACACCTAAATAAAGCACTCCATTACCTCGCGGTCTAGTCAGCACGATAAAAAACACAGCCAAATAAATAGGGCTCACAGCATCTTCACATGATAACAAAAGTTGCCACTGTATATTTTCCATCTTTCATCTAACGAAAAGCATCTGTAAAAAAATCACTAAACACCTGGCTCATGGAAGAATCTTTCTTTTAGCTTACACTCTGGAGCAATGCTGGCACAGTTCCTACCGAACAGACACAAATGCATAACATGTCAAAGGGTACTGCAGGCCAACACGTGGATTTGTTCCTAACTTGTTTATTCACAACACAGCAACCTATTGTATGATCATAGTGTTCTGTTTGGAACTGTACGTGTAGTAAACCACTAAGATGCCCTCGGGCAGGCTACCCCCTGGCTGCCCAGTACATTATTTTTTAAGAAATTCAGAGGAACATCACGGGGTAATCTTTGGTAGCAGAGGGCTACACACAAGGTGTATTTAATTAAGTATAGCGACATATTAAGGTTATCGTAAGAGTCCATATCAAAAGCACAAATTTTCTGGCTTAGTACTTAATTTACCTAGTTCGTTAATTCTAGGACTTGTAGTCTTGGTGTAGTTCAGTTTGATCATTTGGATTAACACACCAGAAAACAGTGATTAGTAAATAATGTGCAGAATCTAAAAAGTTGTATCCACTGTAGGGATTAATGTGATAAACGTAGAGACTTTGGGGACGGTTGGCACTGAATTCAGGAGCGGGGACGGGGTGGGGGAGTCATACTGGGTGACAGAGTATGCACGGTGACATCGCTCAGCATTAGGAAGGGGCTCATGCATGCAGGGCTTCGTGTAATTTAGGTGGGGCATGCAGTATTCAGGCTGGCTTCTCGCAGTATCCACGAGAGGCCTGCGTTGCATTTAGAGGGATTCACAATATTCAAATAGTCTTTGGTGGGAATTTACATAGCACTGGGGGGTTGACAATATTTAGGAGCAGTTGCGTCTTTCTCCAATATAATATTCATCAATTAGTGCTCCTCTCTTTTCATTCACAGCAGTCCTCCACCCTCGTCAACATTCTCTACCTTTCTGCCTCTCTGCTCACCGGGGCTGATTTCCAACTTCCATTGGTCTCCCGAAGTGGGGCTCTTGAAGTCCATTGCTGCGTTGGTTTCACTCAGTGACTAACTGTATCTCTAGTACAGTGACGAGACCGTGACAGTGTGAAAAAGCAAATCCCGACACACTTCACCACCGCCTGCACCGAGAGACCGACGTGTATAGCACGTGACCGCTACTTTTTGAAGAGTGCCGCAGGGGTTGGGCAAAAGTTATTGTCAGGGCCGTCGTTGGTAGCACTTTCACACGCTACAAGATTGACGGCCCTGTGACCCACAGACTGAACACTCACTGCACTATTGACTATGGTGGCTGGCAACACATTGCAGCAGGTGTGCTTGCAGACACACACATACAAGTGCTGCTGCGTTACTGCCACAGGCGCGCTCTGGACAATAAAGTTTGCAGGGCCGTCATTGGTAGCGTTTTCGCACGCTACCGGTGTAAGAATTTCACACCGGTGCAGAGAGGTGTCGTTAAAGATGAATTTATTATTGACCAACACAGAGTATAAGGAATGCGGAGAACAGGAGGGAAGCGACCGCTAAGGTCGAACTCCGCTAGTAACTGCCTCTAAACCGTCAGCTGTGCGTTCTAGAATGCCCAGCCGACGTGGTGGCACGAGAACACTACGGTGCCCAACAGTGGACAAAAGCATAAAACACAACACATCTTCCCCTGAAGGAGAAAGGAGAAGGGTAAGGGGAGGGAGAAGGAAAGGGAGAAGGCAAGGTGAGGTGGGAAGAAAGAGGGGGAAGGGGTACAAGGTTAATTAATCGCATACATAGTCGGAAAACTTCTTAGGAGGAACAATAGGCCTCCCCGCTCTACTAACGGCAACTTGGGAAGGAGCATGTGCACAATCTTGGAGGGCTTCTGGAAGGATTTCAGGTACATGCACACTTTCACTGGAATGAGTAGACTCATTCTCGTACTCCTCATCTGTGTCCAAGCCCAAATTCGCACTGGAAGTCTGGATTCCCCTTGCATGAAGATTGCTAAATTCCTGGTCAGAGGTTTCTTGGTCTGAGTAGGGAGACCCGACCCTGGTCTGTTTATGCAAAGACAAAGCAGAAAAGTGCCACACCTTTCCGTCACTAAGGAGTGCAGAATTACAAAATATCTCGCGCACAGAGAGGGGTTGTGAGAACCTGTTCTGTCCCTTACCCACATGACCGCTTCTTTTAACTCTGACCATGTCCCCAATGTTCAAGCTGACAGGTTTACAATTATGCCTCTTGTCAAAGCGTTCCTTACAAAGAAGTTGATTTTCCTCAACCTTACTCCTCACTTTGTCAGGGGACCATTCAACTCTTCTTGACGCTTTCAACCAACCCACATTGTCCTTCGTCATGGGGGTCCTGCCTCTCATGAGCTCAAATGGACTGTGCCCGGTACTACTGCAGGGTGTGACACAATAGGCCCACAAGGTTTTGAGAATTTCAAGTTTCCAGTTCAACTTGTTATTATTCGCCAACTGGATTATGCCTTTAATGACGCGGTTGAACCTCTCAACTGCGCCGTTGCCAGCAGGATGATAATTGGACGTGGTCTTGTGGCTAATACTATTTCTTGAGAGATAAGCTTCAAAGACTTCTGAAGTGAACTGTGCACCATTGTCACTGATGACGCACTTGGGTAAGCCTTCTCTAATAAAGATGTCGTCTAAGATCTTCACTATGCTGCACGCAACTGCTTTTCTGAGGAAACCAATTTCTGGCCATTTAGAAAAATGGTCTATGAGGACAATGGCATAGATCTGTTCACCATTTTCAATTATGGGGCCCAGGATGTCCACTCCCACTCTTTCCCAAGGCATCTCTGGGCAGACAATGGGATGCAAGGGGGGTCTAAACATGACTTGACTCTTATCAGAGTTGTTGCACATGGTGCAATCCCTCACAGTCCTTTCTATGGCAATGTTGATGCCGGGCCACCAATACCAACCCTTAACTCTGGTCTTAGTTTTTTCAATGCCCAAATGCCCCTCATGGCATATGTCCAGTAATTTCTTTCTCAGCTGAGTGGGAGGAACTACCCTACCGCTTCTCAAAAGCAAACCATTCTCCTCGGATAAATCATGTCTGACTTCCCAAAACGTCCGGATTTCCTCTGAAACATATTTCTTATTAGGCCACCCTTTTTCCAGCATTTTGAGGACCTCGCAAATTACAGCATCCTTGCACTGGTTTGTTACCCATTCACTCATGGAAATTCCATGCAATTCCTCGTGTATATTGGCAATGCACCAGTCATCCACTTCATCACTCAGATTTTCCTAGTCCTGTACTGGCAAGCGACTTAGGAAATCTGCCACGGCGTTCTTCACGCCTGGCACGTATTGTACCTCATAGTTGTAGTCAAACAAATGCACCGACATCCTCGCGAGTCTAGGTGAGGCAGCATGTAAACCTTTGGTAGTAAGTACCTTCATTAAAGGCTTATGATCGCTGCGTAGAATCACTCTATTCTCCCACACATATTTCCGAAAATGTTCCAAACCCCATACACACGCAAGGGCTTCCCGCTCTATGACGGAATACTTCTCTTCCGTGGGGGTTAGCGCCCGGGAAGCGAAAGCTATGTTGTATTCCGCCCCCTTTTCATCTCTTTGGGTGAAGACGGCTCCAAGCCCCTTTCTGCTCGCGTCCGTTGTGATGATATTGTTCAATCTGGGGTCAAATCCATGCAACGAGGGCACGGAACACAGTTCTTTTTTGAGCAATTGGAATGATGTTTTACAAGTGTCTGACCATACAAACTTATTCTTCAACTTTAACAGTTGTCTCATCTCATATGTTTTGCTAGAGAAGTCTTTTATAAATTTAGAATAAAATTCGATCAGGCCTAAAAAGGAACGCAGTTCATCCTTATTGCAAGGTTCAGATGCTTTACAAATTGCATCCACCAGTTCTTTTTTTGGCTTGATCCAGCTTCCAGAGATGATGTGCCCTAGATACATCACTTCTGTACAGGCGAATTTGCTCTTGCTATGCTCGGCAGTCAATCCTCTCGCGTTGAGGATGCTGAGGACTTGTTCCAGTTTCTCATCATGCTCTTGTTCTGCCCATGACTAAAATGTCATCCTGGAACATCATTATGTCTTTTACCCCTTTGAAGATCTCTTGCATCAGCCTTTGAAACATTGCAGCGGCTGATGCCAGACCAAACGGGACCCTTTTGAAGCAGTAACAGCCGAAGGGTGTGACAAAGGTGGTGATACTTTTACTGTCAGAGTGTACAGGAACCTGGTGGTAGGCAGCCTTGAGGTCTATGGAGGAGAACCACTTGGCACCCTTTGTGTTTGCCAGCATTTCATTTATTCATGGGAGAGGGAATTGGTCAACAAGGATACTACTGTTCAAGTCCCTCAGGTCAACACACAACCTCAAAGTTCCGTTGGCCCTCTTGGCTACGACCAAGGGAGCCTCCCACTCTGACGACTCCACCTGCTCAATGACCCCTTCTTCAAGTAACTTATCCAGTTGCTTCTTTACTTCGTATCTGATAGAAAAGGGTATGTTTCTGACCTTATGTATGGCAGGTGTAGCCCCATCTTTTACTCTAATTTTGTGTCTGAATCCGCTTAAGGCCCCAATTTTCCCTGAAAACACTTTCAGAAATTTCCGTAACATTTTTGTGCTGACATCTTCATCCTTGTTTACTATCAAAACAGGATCAGGCTTGCAGGGGTCTAACACAATACTCAAGCTACCTTGGTCCATCCATCCTAGGACAGAGGGTCCTAACATAGAGACATACAACTTTACATAGGATTCCCTTCCTTTACACGAGAAGTTTAGCCTCCTGTAGCCACATACCTCAATAGGTTCACCCGTAAAAGTCTTAATAGTTATATCCGGCTTATCCAACTTTTCACCTAAGGTGGGTACAAACTTTTCTTCCCATACTTGTCTATTTACAATGGTGTAGGGTGAACCAGAATCTGCCACTATGGACATATTGACACCACCGATTGTCATTTCACAGATGGGTTTCTTCAATTGATTTCCTTTCTTGTTTGTGACCTGTAGTACAGGATTGTCATCAATGTTGAGCACGCACATGTTCAGGTCATCATCATCAGATGTCAAGGTAGCGCTCTCATCATACGTGTCAACTAACTTGACGGAATTTCCTGTTCTCTTGTTGCAGACTTCTTGAAAATGCCCTATTACCCCACAGAACGAACATTTAGACTTCCTTGCTGGGCATTTTAAGTCGTTTGCCATATGATTAGTACTACCACATCTGTAGCATTGCCTCTTATTGCCTACTTGAACTCTGTTTGGATTGATTCTGCAACCAGAGTTCCTCTTCCCCTGTTTTAAATGTTGTTTCGCATCAATAGTTCTTGAGACCGTGTCTTCCTCTTTTTTCACCTTGCTCTCCGACAGTACTGCTTTAGCACATCTACCTGTGAGTTCCGCCCTTCTGGCCACATCTATGACAGTTTGTAAAGGACTCTCCCCTTTGGCCCACAGGGTATCCTGTATGGTTGTGTTCGATCCTTGCATGACGATTTGATCCCTTATAAATTCGTCATGCAAGTCACCAAATCGACACGTGATGGCTAAGCTTTTAAGGGAAGATACATAGTCATCAATACTTTCATCCTTGCCCTGACTCCTGTGGAAAAATGTATATCTGTCCACACCGACACACACAGTAGGTTTGTAATAGCAGTTTAAATCGTCTATAGCGTTTTTGTACACATCACCTTCCCCTTCAGCTCTAGCCTTCTTATTTATTTTATTGTACACCTTTATGCCACCTGCGCCTAAGCAGTGTAAAAGAATTTTGTATTTCTTTTCCGCTGTGAAATCCTCATCTCCTTCAAAAGTTGAGATGTAATTTTCAAAGTGTTCCCTCCAGTCTTCCCATATTACACTAGGCTCTTCTGCACCTGGCAAAAATGTTTGTGGAGGAGTTAAGTTCCAAATGTATCCGGATGCCATGCTTTATAGTATTTAGGATGAAGAAATTACACTAAGCAAGAAGGTCACTGTGAAGAACGGAGTGCAGAATGACAAAAAGAGTGTTTTCAAAGTCAGGTACAGGCAAAATTGCGATGTGCCTGTCAGAGTCGTGAAATAGCAACAAGTAAATACCTTATGTGCACCCTGTTATTGTCCTTGCGCTTCCGTTCGCTGCTCCTCACTCCCTCGCATATAGAATCCGCCGTTAAAAATTAACTTATCCCCACCGATGTTTCGGTGACTTTCTCCTTTGAAGATTGTTCTTTTCCAAGACGGCGTCACGTAGCGGCACGTGATGACGCTGTGCGCGTTCCCTTGAGGACTGAAAGCTGGACTGCTGTTTGCAACCACAAGACAATACGTCTCGATGATCCTTTGCACGTCACAATGGTTGCCAAGCGACCTCTGGAGTCAGGCCTGGGTGCGTGATCAGGTGTACATCAGCACTGAAGATGACAGTTGACAATCGGTTAACTGTCAATTCCAACTGTCAACAGCAAATCTTCCTCAAGCCCCGATTTTCCTTTATACGTTGAATTTTCTCTGCCACGCACCATCCATGACATTCGTCCTTAATAATTATCTTATAGAATTACGTTCGCGTTTTCTTCTCTTTAGTGACACATATCACGCTGCTAAGCTCCCCACATCACTGACCTTGTTAAGTTGTCCTATTTTTCTGTATATCAGTTCAGTCAGTTGTAGAATTCCTTTCACAGTTCTTTTCACAGCAGATTTTCTTTTTTTTTGTTTTTTCTTACTTCAGAAGTTGCGTTTTCCTTTGAATTTTAGAAAGTTCTTTACGATGTCTGCTTCACGTGGGTTCCTGTGTTGGCCGCTCGTCACCAAAAATTGTAAGAATTTCACACCGGTGCAGAGAGGTGTTGTTAAAGATGAATTTATTATTGACCAACACAGAGCATAAGGAATGCGGAGAACAGGAGGGAAGCGACCGCTAAGGTCGAACTCCGCTAGTAACTGCCTCTAAACCGTCAGCTGTGCGTTCTAGAATGCCCAGCCGACATGGTGGCACGAGAACACTACGGTGCCCAACAGTGGACAAAAGTATAAAACACAACAACCGGATTGACGGCCCTGGGACCCAAACATGAAGGTACACTTTTTGTATCCTCTCAGGTGGTGCGTGCAGTGCGGCACACTGGCCAATCAGGCCCAGTTATGCTGTGAGAGTGCGCCTCCTGTGCCCATTCGCTCAGGGCTGGCAGCCAATGGTGATATAATGTCCGGCACTGCTGAGGCGCCACCCCAGCTTAAAAAAATGAGCACAACGGTCTAATAAACGCCCAAAAAGTAGCCGCCCGCAATTTGGGGTTTTTTCTCGCACAAATGGGAAAAATTTCGCCCATTTGTGCTGGAAATAGCCCAATCTGGCAACACTGAGTGCACCAATCCATTCACTCGACGCGGTTTTTTGAAAAAAAGAAAAGAAAGAAGGACTTCTCCCCTTCCCGTATACCTTAGAAATACCTTGTGGGCAGTCGCCATATTGAAACATAATGTCTGCAACGTTGAAAAACCTCAAAGATATGTCTACATCACTCCAAACTGATCGTAATACAACCAAAAGTCCAGAAATCAGATAACACATGTCAAAAAGACCCAACTGTGTGACCTATTGAAGTGGAAACTAACCAAAAAAGTTTTGTATGTAAGGAACAAAAAACGCTTCATGTACGTTAAAGGATGTCAAACAGATTAATGTCATGCTAAACCGGTTTCTGTGGGGTGGTGGCGCGACACGCAATGCTCTTTGTACATGTTTTCAGTCCACTTATTGTGGAGGAATCTCAGCCGCCTACGTACTATCCTATTAAGCGCCTCACACCTCCTGATCTTTAATAACTTGTGATATAGCACTCATAACGACCCAGCATTTGCTAAGGAGAGATGGGTGACACCCCACTCCTGGACCTCCTGTACAGCGGGATGGGACTGGCCGTTGTTCCCCCTGCGATGCAGGTAGTTATATCCCATTGGTGGTGCTCCCTTCAGCGGATAGGGTGGTGGGGGAGACTGACATGGGAGGCTCCCTTGTGGCACGGTATTCTTCTTCGTCAGGTTGCCCTACTAAAAGGTTTCCAAAAATGGGATGACATAATGTTATGAAACGTTCAGTCTTGAAATCCTTCCAAGAGTTGCAGACCACGTACGTTCCAGCTTCATCATAACCAGATCTATAGGTATCTACAGCTTCGCCATGCCATTTCCCCCTATCTACGTGACCTTCAAGAGCTGCTATTAATGGGTGACCTAGGCATGCATAAAATTACACAAATCAACCAGTCACTGATCACACATAGTACCACAACACTACCTGCTCTTCAGGCGACACAGCAGGGAGACGTAGGTGAGGTTTAAGAAGATGACTGGACAGAGGCCCTAGGGTCTCCCCGTGAAGCAGCTATTTCCTCTTGCCTTCGCTTGATTCAATTCAAATATCTACATAGAGCTTATTACACCAGGCACCGCATGTGGAGCATGAGAGTGATTGATTCCCTTGGGGAGGAGAAGTGTGGCGCAGAGGCCAGAGCAGCTGACTCCAGAGCACGGGGCTCACAGTTCGATCCACGGCGCCGGCGGCAGCTCAGCTCAGCACCATGTGCCTCTGGGCAATAGCTCACTTAATCTCCCCGACGGTCCCCAGCACCTTGAGACCCTTAGGGGTGATTATTTCGCGCTTTACAAATACCGGCTTATTATTACGTGCCTTCGGTGCGGGATAGACGAGGCCACCTTCCTACACACAGTGTGGAATTGTTTGTCCTTGAGGTGCTTCTGGTGGCAAGTAACATCTTGCCTCGCCGAGGTCCCTTCTTGGGAGAACCCAGTAGATCCCAACTGATCCTTCTTCATAGCACAGAGGGTCTTGGCTGGAACTGCTATAAACAACACCTGTTGTTCTTGGGGTTCACACTGGCCAAGAGAGACATTGCTAAGATGTGAAAAGGGAACTCCCCTCTGTCCGTAGGCGCATGGAAGAGAGGTATGGACCATTGTATGGGTCTAGAAATAGTAGTCTTTCAGGCATGGGCTGTCGTCAGTTACACCCAAAGATATGGCAGCGCTGGGCCTTTTATAGATGCATAATTCTAGCCCCGGTGAGCACTGTCGATGCCCACTTGGACACTGAGATAAGAACATATGGAGATACCATATGAGGGAACATGCCATAAACTACAAGTGCACTCGCCTCAGTGATAAGTGGGGGGCATTCCAGAGTTTGGGGGGGAACTGGGAAGGACTGAGCCAGTTTTCTATGTTCTTGTTGTTCAAGGGTATGTACCCTATTATCTGCTGCATAATTATGTAGGCTGTAATGGCCTTGTCTTGTTGCAAAAACCCAATAAAATTTGTTGTGAAAATAAAATATGACAAAATCATCAAAATCACAACTAAGACTCCTAATAACCCGCAAATCAAAAACGCATGACCACAAAGCTCACACATTCTAAAATTGATGACACCACAATAATCATCACTCTCAAATTACAAATAGCACAATGCACACTGTCAATGCTACACTCATTCACAAAGCATCTGTCCTACTAATACTCACACTCCTTTGCTCAGTAACACTAGCATTCTGGCAATAATCCAGTTTGTCCAGACTATAGGAACCAAGATTGTAGACAGATTGCAGACCTTCTTATATTATCTCTTATCAATCTGCCCGCATACTCCATCAAAATGTATGACACTATCTTATTAGATAATCTGGAGATACAGGACCGGGTGGGGTTCTCTTCAAAAATATATGAGGAAATGTGCCCCTTCTTGATTTTGATCTAGACAGCAAATGAAGTTACATAATCAATTAAATAAGTCTTCTTAAGACAAGTAAAAGAATGAAACCATGAAAGTTTACTAAATATTTAAAGTTCATTACAGAAGGCAAAATATGCTTATTCCCAAAATCTGTTAAAATGCTTAATAAATCCTATATAGAGAATTAGCCGAGGCTAAATCAAACTGCAGGAATAAGTTGCCAGTACCAGATGGGGCTGACATTAAACTAATAGAGGTAGCATGAGACTTAGGGTATCTCTCTACCCCAACCCTACCTTAGTCCTTAGTGGTGTTCCCATATTGTAAAATATTTAAAAAAAATAAACACCTACCCTTTTCGATAGCCGCGTCCCTCCTCCACTTCTCTGCTCTTCCTGACTCCAGTGGGAAGAAGCTGCAGGAAGCACCCCGCACACAGGCTCCCCTGAGCCAATCACAACGCTGTAATGCAGCGCTGATCGGGACAGGGAGCCTGTGCATATTCCCCACCAGACTGTCCATTACAGCCTAGTGGGGAATATGCAAAGCGCACATTACTGCTTGGCTGGCCGAAACGGCCGGCCAAGCAGTTATGCGCACTTAGTGTGCACAGTCCACTTCTCCCACCCTGAGCCACCAGCCCCGCCCCGCCCTAACCCAGCCCGCAGCAACCAAAAATAAAACGATAATAACCTTGTTATTATCGTTTTACTTTTCCCTGCTCTAAGAGCAGTGGGGAGATGCTCCTCCGCCTTAGTGGAGGAGCTGTAACTGCGGCCTCTGTATGTCGCACCTCCCTTCTTCCGCGCTCTTGAGGGAACCATGAGAGAGTTCATTTGGAACAAGTCCCGCTGTAGGTTGGCACTATCTAAACTGTATTTACCTACAGATCAGGGCGGGCTTACAGTCCCAAACATGGATCAGTGTTACCTTGTCTCTCAGCTCCAATGGGCGGTTAAGTGGGTGGCAGGGTTGCAGCTCCCAGACACAACCACGTTGTCACCGGCCTGGACCCTTTCGGCAATACTCTGACTTTTTCATCCCTGTACTCATGAAAAACCACCAAAGTCACTACTTCTCGGTGTCGTGTGTTGGTGCTACCATTGAAGCCTGCACCTCACACAATCCACTATCCCATATGCACCAGCGCTACCCCTGCTTGGCACACCTTGGGGTTGTAACATCACCTCGCCCGCGGAGCTCTCCGCCTGCCTGGAAGCTGGCTTACATACCCTGGGGGACTTCTACCGAGATGGTGCACTAGTACCTTATGACACATTAGTGGAAAAAGAAGGCCTACCTCTGGACCAATTTTTTCTACACACTTCGTTTCTTGTGGCACTGGGCGGCAAATGGGTAGACATGATGAGGGAGCATCCAACACACCTTAAGTTAAAGTTAAAATACTTATATAGCGCATGGCTGCCCCAGCATCGAGGCATCCCAGCGCTGTAGCAAAGCCCTGAGTGAGGTGGCAGGCAGAAAAGTTAGCAGTGGGAGAAAAGCCAGGTCTTAACCAGCCTTCTAAAGTTCAGGTGGTCGGGAATGCAACGGATATGAAGAGAAAGGGAGTTCCATAAAGCGGGAGCCAACCGCTTAAAAGGTCTGCCACCGGATTTAACTCTCCGTATTCGTGGGATTCTAGCAAGGAGCAGATCTGCCGAGCGCAGCGCTCGTGTGGGTACATAGTAGGAGCATAAACTGTCCAATAGCTACATGTTATGGGGACAGACAGGCATCTCACAATATGGTTTGCAGGTCCACTGCACCAGCACACAGCAACACCACTCATATCTCTGAAGCAACATTGGGAGGAAGATCTGACCTTTCCATGTACAGACAAAGAGTGGGCTGCCAAATTAGAGAGCCCTGTCCGTGTCCCTTGTAACGCTTGCTTCAGCCTCATCCATTACTACATTATCCAAAGGGCTTACCTCACCCCTGCTAAGGTAAACCAATACTTTCATTGTGCTGATACTCATTGCCCCGCATATCACCTACTAGATGCCAACCTCCTTCACATGTTATGGGCTTGTCCACTTCTCACTACTTACTGGCAAAACAGCACAACCCAATTGACCGCATGCACAGGAGGCCCAGTACTACACACGTGGGAGACATGCATCTTGGGTCTGTTTCACAGCAGTAAGAGACAAAAAGTCACTTCCTACTTTCTCAATCTGGGTTTGCTGACAGCTAAGTGTTTAATCACAAGATGCTGGAAGTCACCTGAGCCTCCTCCTCTGGTGGCCTGGAGACAATCTCTTCTGGTGTGGGCCCAAGCTGAGAGTATTGTGTTGCACAAAAAGGCCACTTTAGGGCTACGTAAGATCCCTATAGCTACCAACTGGGACACTATATTACATGACTTCCAAAGCGAGCCGCATCCATATTCAGACCACCCGGATGCTATAGAGAGATTAGATGAAGCAGATGTAGAGTCCTAGCTTAATACTTTGCAAATGACACGAGAGACAATATCACCATGCTTGCTCTCATTTTTTTTGTTTAAATCTGTTTTTATTAATTTGTTGTATCTCTTCATGAAAGACAAATTACATTGTGTAATACTGACCAAATACCAAACCATCTAACAGTCGAATAGACATGGCAATTGGATCAAACATTACATATAAGCTGTATTAATGACATAATGGGTTCAAGAACCAGTTGAGGCTCCGCATTTAGTCCGTTCCAGTTGGAGCAAAAGGTCACCGTTCAATAGTGGTTTGGTTCCGTTAGTGTGGTGTACAGAGACTTTGAAGGACAATCCGCATAATCAATTAAACAGATGTTATAGGTAAAAACAAACAGAACTCAGAACTAGTAAAAACAGCAGCATAGAACAACATCTATGTGAGCATCCCTCACCCTGCCCCCCTCCCTCCCCCCTCCCTCTTCTACATCATCGCTACGGCAATCTCTACCCATTGGCTACGGCTATGTCCGTGTTCAAGGTCAGATGGTGTATGTGTGCACTTATTGCATGTCAGGAGTCTACAGACAGGCTACCCGTCACTCACTACAAGGGCGTCTCCCTCGTTCTCTGTTGGTCCCTCAAGGCTATCCCCTTCTGTTTGCTTTAAGGCCTGAAGCTGTCCCTCCCACTGCGCCGCTATAGGTGTTTGTCGCAGCCCCACCGTTTCCTCCCGTAGGATGGCAATTCCCTCTGCTTTGGCCCATGCTAAGAGCGAGTATCTCCATGCCCGTATGTGCGGCGGGTCCTGCGCCTTCCATCGCTTAGTTATAAGTCGCTTAGCCACCACTATACCCAAGTCAAGGAATCGAGACGAGACTTTAGAGGCCGGGGTTCTGTGGAAGTAATGTAATAAATAAGTGGGCCATTCAAAGGGTATGCTACGGCCTGTGCACGTGTGCAGTAGTTCACTTACTGCTCGCCAATATGTCTGCAGTTTGTGGCAGCCCCATAACATGTGTACCAGTCCAGCCCCCGGTTCGGTGCAGCGAGGACACACCGCATCCGTGCGGTGAAAATACCTATTGATCGTCTCGGGTGTAAGATATGCTCTATGGATTATGAACAATTGTATTTGCCTGAACCTCATGTTTCTAGGTATACGTGTTGGGCTCCCTATTATCTTACCCCATTCCCTGTCCCCAAGCTGTCGCTCTAGGTCTGCTTCCCACTTGTGGCGCAGTGGATCTAGACTTATCGCTGCATGTGTACGGAGGGACGCCGCAAACCAGCGGATTAAGTGTCTGCCCCGCCCCATGACATGGAGGTACTGTACTGTGAGATGTTGGCTCGGTTCCGCGGTCATGTCGCCCCAACGGGAGGTTAATGTCGCAGTCAATGAGCGGTGTCTCAGGAACTGCCCCGGTGACAGTCCCGTTTCCTCAACCAAGGATTCAAATGGTATAAGCATGCCATCTCGGTATAAGTCTCCCAAGGTCTGGATATCGGCCTCGTGCCATTCCGTGAGTGCAAGGGATGTAAGCACCCCAGACCCGCTGGGGGAGCCCTCTAGTGGTATGGCCGGTGCATATGGGACGAGTTTTCTGGTGAGGTATAGACAGCGACTGTAGCATTTGTATGCCACCGCCAGGAGGAGTGGTGCTGGGGTCGCAACTCTGGTGGCTGGGTGAAAAAGTTTGGTGATATGGGCCAGAGATCTAGGAGGCAGTGTGGTCGCCGTGTCCTCCCGACCTCTGTCTGCGAGCCAGCGGGCGATCCACTGTAGTTGTGCCGCCAAATAGTAGTGTTCGAAACATGGCACTGCCAGGCCTCCCTGATCGGTATTCAGGTACAGTTTCGCCAATGCCATCCTGTGTCGTGCGTTGCCCCACAGGAAGTCCCGAAGCATCTTGGTAAGTGTGGAAAAGAAGGATGCCGGAACATACAGTGGCAAGTTGGCAAAGTAGTATAGGAGACGGGGAAGGATCACCATCTTGGATAGTGCAACCCTGCCGGTGACCGTTAGCGGGAGCGTTTTCCAAAATTGCACCTGTGACTTGATGGCTGTCAAGGCCCGTCCCAGATTACCGTCAAAGAGGTCCTTCGGCTGGCGGTATATCTGAATTCCTAAGTAGCGGAAGGTGTCAGCCTTCCACTGTACCTTGGTACCCTCTAGTATGTAATCCGGGTTCTGGGTCTCCCCCCTGAATGCATAAAGACAGGACTTGCTCACGTTTACTCGGAGTCCCGAAAGGGCAGCGAAGTCCCGCAGTGTGTGTGCCAGCTGGGGTGGTATGTTTCTTACATCTCTCACAAAGACCAGCAGGTCGTCTGCGTACAACGACACCTGGTGTATTGCATCTCCCAAAGGTATTCCATCTTCCAACGTCGCCCGCAATGTTGCCGCCAGCGGCTCGACTGCTAGCGCGAACAGGAGGGGCGACAATGGGCACCCCTGCCTGGTGCCCCTGCGTATTGGTATGGTGTCTGATATGTACGGCCCCATTCGTACCCGGACTATGGGGTTTTTGTATAATAGGTCAATCATTTGGAGAAAGCCCAGACCCAGCTCGTATCGCATCAGCACTGCTGCAAGGTAGCTCCATTCCAAGCAATCGAAGGCCTTCTCAAGGTCCAACACCAGCAACCTGCTCTGGGCCACACCTGCACACTATCCGTCGCCACCCTAAAGAACCTACGCAAGTTCAGTGATGTGCTGCGTTTGGGTACAAATCCATTTTGGTCGGCGTGAACCAGCTCGGGGACCACCGGTGCCAGGCGCTCCGCCAACACCTTAGCGTATATCTTGTAATCCACGTTTAGGAGTGCCAGGGGTCTGTACGAACCCAGATTTGCGGGGTCCCTGTCTGGTTTGAGCAGGGACACCAGGTAGGCCTCACACATTGACGGGGGCAACATCCCTTCGTCCAGGGCTGCGTTGTAAAGGGCGTGCAGACGCGGCACAAGAGTCTCCCGGTAGGCTTTATAGTATTCGGCCGGGAGACCGTCCGGTCCCGGTGTCTTACCCGATGCCATAGACCCAATTGCCTCCCCAATTTCCTCTAGAGTAAGGGGACCATTGAGTGTCTCTTGGTGTGTCTCTGAGGCTGTGGGCAACTGGATAAGCGCTAGAAAACTCTCCAGGTCAGGGCCGGAGCAGCGCCCCCTGGATTGATACAATTTCATGTAGTGATCTGACATCACTTTGTGTATCTCACGCTGTGTATATACCAGGGTCCCCTCCGGTGTGCGTATGGCTCCAATGGGTGTATGGTTATGCTCCTGCTTGAGTAGCCAGGCCAGGAGACGGCCTGCTCTGTCCGCCTTAGCGTGGGTACGAGCCGTGTGGGCTGTATAATTGTGACACCTCAATCTCTCCATGAGTACTGCATGTTGTGTCCTAAGGCCCTCCAGTTGGTCCGAATGTCTGCCCCCGCCCTCGCCCTCTCGCTCATATTGGAGCAGCTGCGCTTCTAGGCGTGTAAGTGCTATCATAAGCTGTTTTCGCGTATGTTCCAGGTGGCACCGAGACAGTGTCCTCTAACAGCGATTTTGTGGGCATCCCACTCCACCAATGCCGTACTTGCCGTTTCCTCATTGAGCTCGAAGTACTCAAGAACGGCCGCCCCCAGTGATGTGCGGAATTCGGGGTCTTCCAGTGCGGGCGGCTGGAGACGCCAGGTGGGTGTGGGAGGACGATCTGCCTCCCATGTGAGCTGGAGTCTCATAGGGTTGTGGTCAGAGTGCGTCCGTCCCAAGTACTCGGACACCTCAACTAGTGGCATAAGGGACTGGGAGCCCACAACCCTATCCAGGCGCACATGTAGGTCGTGTACTGCTGAGTAATAGGAATAGATGCGTTCATTGGGGTGGAGGACCCGCCACATGTCTAATAATGCCCAGTGTGAGAGCCAGTCCGTGAGAGCCTGCGCGTTTGACATCGCAGACGTCTTCCGAAGGGGTGGAAAGGATCTGTCCGTGTGTATATCAAGCACTGAATTAAAGTCACCGCCCAGTAACCAGGGAAGCCCAGCATGAGAAGTCAGCACTGTGGACAATTGTGTTAAGAATGAGGGTTGGTCTACGTTCGGAGCGTAAACTGAGCCCAACAGTATTGGTTGGCCGTTAAGTGTCCCTCGCACTAAGGTGTATCTACCCTCAGGGTCTATCATCGTGTCCTTGCAAATGAACGAAGTGCCTGCTCTCACCCAGATTAGGGTGCCTCTCGCATGTGCGGAGTATACCGTGCCATACACCTGTCCCCTCCAACGCCTACGCAGTTTGTCTAATTCTGGCTGTGTCATGTGTGTTTCCTGCAGTAGGGCAATCCCCACCGAGTGCCTTTGAAGGTATGCGAATATGGAATAGCGTCGCTTGGGTGTGTGCATACCACGTATGTTCCATGTAAGTATGTTAGCCCGTGCCATTTCTGGGGATTTTGATCAACGAGGGCGCCAGGGGCGGAGCGCGCCACAGGGGACAGGGACCAGGGACAAGTGTGTCACTCTGCTGCAACAAAAACAATGAATGAACCCTTAACATCACAACATTTAGGGCGGACATTTCGCAACGTCCGTCCAAACCTCTGTAGCAAGTGGGTGATACAAACTAGGTCAGTGTGGTACCTGTTGGGGTGTGCGTACTAGTATCGATTTACTATAATCGCTCCTCCCCATTGCCTATGCATGTAGTATGCCATCCAATTAATCGTCCCTATAAACGTATGAGACCGGCAGCATGTAGCCCTGAATGTTAAGACAGGTGTTTGCATTTCCCCGGCGGCGTATTTAGGTGGCCAGGTACGGGCCCAGTGGCACTGTATTGACTCTGCGTGAGGTGTGTTTGGTGTGCTACCTCATCATCCCACCCCGTTATACAGTGGTGTGCAGGACCACAAACATTAATCATGAGTGTTCTACTTGCGTGAGCCGTTTGTGTCAGAGTCCATCGCATCAGTCCTGGTTCAAATAATGCCATCGGCAGTTTGCGGGGTTATCTCTGGCAGCCCGAGTTCTTCAGATATCGCAGTCGATGGCGACGAGGAGCCACTGGTCATCAGCGCACCGCGTGAGTAAGGGTCCGGTCGTTCTTTGGGATGTGGGGAGCCCAGGGTCATGACCGCTTCCAGGGCGCTTTGTCTCTCCCGTCGCATGTTCTCCGGATTCGGGACTGCAGTTCCCCCTGTCGCGCCTCTTGCTGTCCCACGTCGTCTGCGCCGCCTTGTCCTCCGACCTGCTAGGTTGTCTCCGTCCGGATTCGAAGGCCTCACACCCGTCCACAGCCCTGACTCTTCCAGCCAGTCCCATGCCTCCGTAGGAGAATCAAAGAAGCGGGTCCCTTCCTTCGTGACCACTCGTAATCTGGCCGGGAACAGCAACGAGTAGGGCAGTTCGAGTATTCTGAGCTGGCGTTTCACTGCTACATAGTTACTCCTGCGACGTTGCACAAGGGCGGTGTAATCTGGGAAGAGCATGATTGGGCTTCCATTTACTTTGAGACCCTCCATTTTTCGTGTTTCACGGAGCACCGCGTCTCTGTCCCTGTAGTTGAGCATCTTGAAGATAAGCGGACGTGGCCTGGCTCCTGGCTGGGGTCTCTGGGCCGGCACGCGGTGGGCTCTTTCTATTACAAATTGTGGGGACAATGTTCCCTGGGGCAGAAGATCACGTAGCCAGTGCTCCACGTATTGTTCCGGGTTCCTACCTTCCTCGCCCTCTTGCAATCCCACCACGCGTATATTATTGCGGCGGGAGCGCCCCTCCGCATCTTCCGCTCTGTCTTCGAGAACGTGAACGCGGTCGATCAGATCTTGGAGGGCAGCTGTGTGACTTTGCGTGACAGGCTGTAGGTCCTTCAGTGTTTGGCCTTGTGCGTTTACTTTGTCGGCCAACTTGCGATGGTCCGCATGGAGGAGCGTGAAGTCCGAGGTAACCCCATCTATCCGGGCTTCCAGGGAGGTCCTGGTGTGTTCCAACGCAGCGCCAATTCTCTCTACCGCTGCAAGTACTGAGTCCATCTTGGCCGCCAGGGCCGCGGTCGTTGGCTCCATTTCTGCACCAGTACCCACGCCTATGGGATCCAGGCCTCCCGCGCGGAGGGGTCCCTGTTGTAGCTTAGCTCGCATCCGGCCCATCACGAGTGGCTGTGCCGTGGGCATGCGGGGCTCGTCAGCGAAAGAGCCGCGCCCTGGTAATGATGCCACCCAAGGGGAGTCTCGCGCCCACGTAGGTCACTCAGGAAACCCGACCCGGCCGGGCTGCCCGCAGCAGTCTCCCCATTTGACGCCGTCTGTGGATAAGGCTGCACGTACCGGCCCGTGAGGGTCAGTTGTTACCTCTGCCTCGATAGCTTGCCAGTGGGGTAGATCATCTGGATCTCTGATTATGGTTGGGTGTCTAGCTGCGTCGGCGTAAGTGTAGTGTGATGCAAGCCCGTAGGGTCACTCGGTCATGAGGCGGAACAGTCGGTACTAATGCCTCCAGAGGCTGTCATCCGTGCCAGTCCCGCCTCTTCACAGGATCACTCGCGTCGGGGCACCGGATCCACAGCCGCCATCCCCAGACAGCGCCACCTCCGCCACTCTCTGCAGCCCACAGAATCGGCCACCGCAGATAACACCAGGCCTAGGATCCAGAGGGCGGTCTCTGCTTCCTTCGACTTACACCGGCACCGGCCCAGCACCCCCCAGGTCTCTCACCTCAGGGGTTGCGTATCAGTCAGTATTTCCTCGGCAGACATAACCTCTCCAGTGTGCGCTCTGATCTCCCCCTTTACTCCGTTTTCTACTACCGGGCTGTAGTCGACGGATCCCCTCAGCATATGGCGGTCTCTCAGGTCCGTGCCACAGCAGCCCGACTTGCAGGGACCTGATGCTCCGAACCACCAACACCCCGGCACCACGGCCCTCGCGTCGCAGCTGGGGTCTCAACTCACCAGGATGTGGGCCTCCGGGCCGATTATCGGCGATGGTCTCTCCGGGCGGTGTGGATTTCGGCCTATCCAGTCTACGCCTATCCAGGGCCTGGCTAGTACGCTTTCCGCACCTCACCCCGGTCGTTCTCCGTCGCCGGTTGGGTGGCCTCAAAGGCCTGCGCGGCCTGGTAGTCCCAGGTTGCTGTTCCTCACAGTTGCCGCCCCCGGGGGCAGAGCGGTGTGAGCCTGTGTGTCTCCGCTTGGAGCGATATCGGTGGTGGCTGGCCTCCCGTGACAGCAACGGGAAGGGACGTCTCTCACCTCCGCTCGCCGTCGGCTCCGGGGTCAGTGGGCCTCCGTCTTTCTCACCACGGCAACCGCAGTCCCAGGCAGCGGGGGGGGAGGGGGGCCCCCGGTGGTACACCTCCGAGTCCCCGGTCCGCGACGATATTCCTGTTGTTTGGCTCTGGGTACGCTCTAGAGATTAGTTCTCTGCCTCCGGGGCTGCCGCCTGATCGCGGGCGGCCATCTTCTGACACAGAATGCCTGTGCACGGCCTCGTAGCAAACCCGCTCCGTCCCTCCTCACCACCGCCGCCGCAGTCTCGGTGGCCAAAAGGACTCAGCTCCGGGCTCATCGGACACAGCAGGGCTTTAGCCGCCCGGTTCTACTGCCGTTGAGCGTGGATGGCGTACCTGCAGGATAATTGCGACGGATCTATGGGGGATAGTAGCGCGAGCGCTAGGGTTTCACATCCTCCATGTTGGCTGGCTAGCCACGCCCCCCACCATGCTTGCTCTCATTAGGGTTTGATGGGTTCGCTGATTGGAAATGTGTGCATTATTGATTCATTTGGAGGATTGGGGGATAGGGGGATAGGGGAGGGCTGGGAAGGCCCAAGTTGGGCTGGTTTGTCCCTTTGTTCCTTTTTTTCCCCCTTTTAATCTTTATCTTGATGTCTCTTTTTGTTGGTGATTTTGTAAAGGATTTGCACCTCTGCCAACACCACGTTTCGTAGGACCGGCAGTAGGAAACCCACAAGCACTCAGTAATGACCCAGTGCATTGCGAAGTCCATGCCCTCTGTCCTTTGAGTGCGACCCAATACCTGTTCATTGCTGTATGTGATATTTTTGTGTACAACATACTCTGTGCTCTTATGCTGCCTCCATATGTCTTGCATATGATGTTGATGTATACTTGGCAATGTAATTTGTCCTGACATGTCGACCCATTAACTTTGTTTATTCTTTTAAAAATAAGAAAACAGATTCAAACACAAAAAATGAGATTTAGGGTATCTCACAACTAGAATCTGCAAATTATTCTAAGTCACTTCCAAAATGAGCCCTCTTTTAAAGGAAAATACAGAATTAAAGTTACACAGTCAGCATAATGTGAGCAAAATTTTACATAGGCTCAGAGAATCACAATACAGAATAAATTGCAACATTGCCTAGTACCATCCTAATTTCATCCCCTAAATGAATAGTAATTATTCACCTTCTGACTAGAGGTGGGCAACCCAGCAAATTAACAGGGAGAGCCGAGCTAAGGGTCTGGCTTGGTTCCTGAGCCAGTGAGCGAGCCGAGCCCTGAAAATGTTTGCCGTGTAAATCATACAACAAACATCACTGAAAATATGATATTGTATCTTCAAAATTAATAAAAGTGTATTTTTTTAACATGTGGAAGCTTTGAAATGAATACATCACATTATAGAACTGCACTGAGAAGTGCTTATGAAAATTGATATTTTTTAAACCTGCCCTCAACCACCCTAGCCACAGTGTCATTAGTGAACTGAGAGGCAAGGCAGTTGTCATGTATATGGCCCAGATTCTTATAGATAGAGCAACATTATAGTATATTAAATTAAATTAAACACAATAGGTTTTTGTACAGCTGGTATTCTAAACTCACCTATTCAAAAGTGTTTTCATGTACAATAATGAAGAAAAAGGAGGAAAGGTGAAATAAAATATTTGTCTAATATCCCACAATTTGGTTAAGCGGGGCAGCTTCAATTAACCCCGATTTTCCTGTTTCACTTTGTACAAATAAGCCATTAAATGAGTATCTATTTGCCTCTCCTGTTTACCTCATATGTTAAATGTTTTGTTTTTATGTCTTTGTGCATAAGGGTGGGGGGGGGCATGCAGAAGTCTCATCAAAGCTCGGCACGTCCAACAGGACCTTGAGCTAAGCCCGAGTCAGGCTTCAGTCTTGTGTCCGCCTTGAGCTTTCAGTACCTCGTCTGACCTAATGTTGTCTGATGTGACAGTACAAAACTAGTTACATATAAAACAGTGACGAACTAAATTTTGTTTTAGCTATCGCGTCTAGAATTTTCATTTCTATTAAGGACTCAGAGGGAAGGATCATTCTTTTCCTTTTTTGCTGTTTATTAATACAATTTTCACATCAGCCAATCAAAATAAAACTTTAACGCAAACTACTATTTCCATTATTCTCTTCATGACGACAGACTCTTTCCTCCAATCAGTATGTCCTTGGTGCCATAAAACACTGACACCATTTTAAATCCTCTTTCTTTGCCTCAACTGCATCAAACAGTAAATCAAACCATGTGTCCATAATCATATCTATCTTTTGAAATTGAACCATGTAGGAAAGTGCCTCTTGTGGACATGGTTAGCCCCCACTTTTTGCGTGGAAAATTATGTAATTTCGACTGAAGTGTGCCCCCTGTGCCAGAGCTCCTTCCCTAATCTGTACCTTTTGTTTCACAATTGGCACAACTTTAGTACCCCTCGTAAGTCCCTAGTAAATGGTACCCCTGGTACCTAGGGCATTGGCACCGAAGAGGGACCCCAAGGTTAGCAACACAAATTGTGCCACCCTAGGATCTCCCCACACCAAGACCATGCATGCTGCCATTGCAGACTGCATGCCGTGGTGCAGACAAAACCGAAGAGTTGACATGGCACACATCCCTGTGTGCCATGCCCACACAAACCACACTGCATGGGATATAGGTTAGCCACCCCTCTAGCAGGCCTTAGTCCTAAGGCAGGGTTTCCCTGTGAGGACATATCTGAATGAGCAGATATGCCCCTGCAATATCCATGTCGATTATTGGGTATTGTAAGTGAACAGGAAAGCTATAGAGAGTACATGGACTGGATACTTGTCATTATGAGTTTCCCAGTCCCAAGATGACTTCACAGTATTATGGGATGTTTGGTACCAAACATCTCTTCTTAATAAACTTGCAGTGATTCAAGTGTCAGATTTATTAATAATTGCACCCAGAGGACCCTTTAGAAGGGACCCCTGACACCTACCGACTTATAGTGTGTTCCTGACTGGACTCCACCAACCTGCCACTACTAGACATGTTTCTGGACCCATGGGGTGAGAGCCTCCACTCTCAAGGGCCAGAAACAATGCCTGCCTTGGGAGGAGGTGCTTCACAGCTCCTCCAGGCAGGAACAGCTTTCCAGGGCGGGAAGCTTCAAAGGCGAAGGCTGCCTTTGAACTCCGACCCATGCCTCTCCTTCTAGCAGCAGATGGCAATCCCCTGTCCTGACCACACTTAGAGCACTTAGAGGGTGTAGTCACCCTAAAGGTAGGTAGCTCATTGGCTACTACCTGGCACTCCCTTTAACGCCCCTAAATGTAGTATTTATGTGGCACCCCTGAATTTCAGATTCAACGGACACACGAAGACCAAGTGTAAAGAAGAACTACTGACCCCGAGAACAGAGAGCCTGCACTGTATTTTGGTGTAAAACCCTGCCTGCAGCCCAAAGACTTGACAATTGTGGAACACTGTCTTGTCCTTCCACTGAGAGACCTCTACATATCCTGGGGGCCCTCCAGCACTTTGCCAAATTGCCTAAGAACTCCCTTGGAGTAGAGGAGCTACTCCCCTGTGCTGGAGCAGGGGAAACAAAATATTTTTTGTATACCCCTTGGAAGTTAATGACCTCATAACGATTAATGATACTAACCATTTGAAACGCATGAACTAATCAACAAATGCACCTTTTTATTAAACATTAGACGTGGGCAACTTGCTAACATTGCAAAATCTAATTTATTTACAAATGTGCAGCAAAATAACATAAGTATTGTGATTTTGAGTAGTAAA
This sequence comes from Calotriton arnoldi, assembly GCA_963921515.1. Taxonomy (NCBI): domain Eukaryota; kingdom Metazoa; phylum Chordata; class Amphibia; order Caudata; family Salamandridae; genus Calotriton; species Calotriton arnoldi. The sequence goes on along the minus strand of CAWUFW010000014.1, from coordinate 3,315,395 downwards.
TAGAGTAAATTGCATGATTTGTGTTGCGTAGTAAAATTGCACCGTGGCAAAGAATGCAGATGGTAAGTAAAATGGCTTTAAATGTCGCTTCTGCTAGGTAATACATAACACGGGTCATTTAGAATGGCGGGTGGTAAATAGAAAGGCTTATTTTCCATGTTTTAATTTCTGTTGTGTTTGTTCTTATATTAGTTTCGTTCGGGCCTGCTAGGCCATGCTTCAAAAATGGCCGCGGGAAAGGACGAGATGGCGTGCGTTGAATAAAATGGCCCCCGCGCATGAACAGTATGGACGCTCCAGTCACGTGTATGCGGCCTGTGCCCGGAGTGAGAGGTGTCACGGCCAATCTGACCTGCAATGAGGATTGTGCCAAGAGTTCAGCATATATGCATGGGAACGGATGAGAAAATCGAGCGACAGGGGATGAACTAATATGTGACCATCAGAGTTTGTTACAAAATGGATTAACAAATTGGACTACTTTTGGACATTGTGATCATGAGACTTAATGTGTGCGTTATTGTCCCCAAACCGGTTCGAACAAGGAGGGCAGGGCTCGAAAAATCTAAAAAATCTTACTTGACCTGCAGGTCGAGTGAGTAGACTTTTCTACTCGACCTAACATCAATGCACTCGACCCACAAATCGGTTGCATATGAATTTTTTTCAAAACATTTGCAGCGCTAACAACCTAAGAAAACGTTGGCCAACCAAATTGTAAACAGCAAATTTTAATTTATCACCCAAGTACCTCCCTAAGATGTGTGTATCAGAGTGCCGTGGTGAACGTTTGCGAACATACATGGCAAAAAATACCCCATAAACTTTATCATGTCACTGAAATAACATCCATGACAACATATCAGGCACTTACTTGTTAGTGAAGATGCTGATGCTCTGAGCTAACCATGGATGTAAGGGTTGCGTTCTTCAGATGCAACGCTGCCTTATGTCCTTGGAATGCTTTCTGTCTTGAAATAACTTTGTGCAACAGGACCAATGTACTTGTATCAATCGAGGTTGAAACAGACTGAGCCATCAGTATTAATAGCCAGAGATCAAGTGCTTGTTCTTTCAAAATAGGGACAGTTTTGCATATTGGACCTGGAAGGCTGTGTCCAGTAATGTGTCATTGTCCTGGGTTTGCTCTCAGCGAAAGCACTACTGCTCGGGTTGGATGATAGTGTCAACTTTCGAGCTGTCCACTTGTATTTGCATTACGCTCTGTCAGCTTTGAGGCAGGATGTAGCTCATTTTTTAATCAGTTTGTGCTGCCAAGTCCTCAAAGTTTTCGTTTATATTGCTGTAGCTGTGGCAGTGCTTAATTTGTATTAAAAAAAGTGCCAGGGCCCTTGTCAGGAGTCCATTGGCTTGGCAGTTCGGGCTGGACTGTTCCCATGAGGCACAGGGTCAAGACTGATTTGCATATAGCCAGTCCTGAACTGGGGTGGCGAAGTGAGCTAAAGAACGATGATGGATTCAACCCAGATCTGTGACTGGGGGTGAGTGTCTCCAAAGTAGACAAACAGCTGCTCCACCATGGCAAATTGTCAGAAGTATCATGACACACTAAATAGTGAATGGTAAAATAACACAACGCACCAGCATTTACTAACTTGTTAAGGAAAATGGTGCTGATTTGAACAAAGAGAGTATAGCAATAATCTTAGTCGCTATCTTCTGACTCAATAACAGTCTTGTTTTGACAAGGATGTTTGTGGCCCATAATATGTCTCTTTCCTGGATTTGCTGAAAGCCAATGCAAAACGGCTGGGGTTGGATCAAAAGTGTCTAACTCCGGCCCATCTACTTGGATTCGCATTAAAGCAGACATGGTGTCACTTTTAAGGGACGTACGGAGCTCATTTTTTATTCGGTTCATGCTGCTAAACCCCCGTTCACATATTGCTGTTGTTGGACTGATGGAAAGCATGATTTCTAAAATTGGAAGGACATGTTTAACTTCTTCTGGGCGTTTTTTCAATAGCTGAGTGAAGAGGGATACAGGCTTATGCGATGCCATCCGATGAAAGACGTACAGTTTAAAATCTAGCCACTCTCCAGGGGCAGACTGAATTTCTTCATCAGTAAGTACCTTTTTGTAGTACGTAACAAGCTCCTCAAATTCTTGATCCCCAAAACCTCTAATCTTTTCAACAGAGTCTGGCCACAAAGTAAAATCAAAAATGTTAAACAAAGAATGCGGCTTGCCAGAGATGTGCTTCAGAAACCGGTCATTTATAAAAGAAACAGCACTCTCTATTAACTCACTTGTGTCTTCCTTGACACTAGTTTCATTAGAGCTGCCTTTTCTAGCAGGCTTTGCCTGTGTTAGTAACGGGACCCCTGCAAAATTATTATCTTTAAAAAGCAATTGAAATTGTGTTAGTGCTTTTCCTGGCTTTGTTTTCAGCTGTATTAGCTTCTGTTGAAGCACCTCAATCCTTCTTGCAACTTCAGAAATAAGACTGTCTTCTTGTTGAAATGCCTTAGACACTTGCTGAAGCAGCTCTGTGAAGTCTATCATGAAGTGCAAGAAATAAAGAAACTTCTCTGATTTCATGTCATGAAGCAATCCTTTGGCTTTGTTTGAATATTCATCACTACCAGTAGCAAGGTGCTCAAGATGAAGTACTGTAGATTCCCAGTTTGTCTTAAGCGCTGTTACTGCCCTGTGCTGACTTGCTACCCATCTGATTTGCTGCAAGCCACCAAAATGTTTTAACTGCTCTTCCAGATTATCAGCTATCTCTTTAAGTTCCCTTCTCCGCTTAGGTGAATAATAATATAGTTTGAAACATCCTTTGAGCACCTCTTCAAATTTGGATATGTATGAACTTTTTTTTTTAACATCACATACAGCAAGCTCTAGATTGTGAGCTACACAGTGCACAACTGCAATGTGATCGCAATTGTCCCATCCTTGATGTGTGGAGACTTCGTCCAGTAGCTGCTTCACAGCACCAGATTTACTACCAAGGTTCACAGCAGCTCCATCTGTATTCAGACCAATGCATTTCTGGCTCAGAATATCCAGAGATATGCCCATGCTTTCCAGGCCAACTATTATAGCATTTTTCACTCCGGATGCAGTGGAGTTTTTGATGTTGACAATGTCACACAGATGGGTAACAAGGGTGCCTTCACAAACGAATCGTACATAAATCAGTTCCTGTTCCTGAATTCCTTTGTCAGTTGACCCATCTGACAGAACACTGAGGAACCTAGCATTTTCTATCTGGGATCGAATTGTCATTTTTAGGGTCTCTGAAATTGCTATTACAAAGTTACGGCATGCATGATCATTGGTATAATTTTCCAAATTCCAGTCAGGATTGTTCTTTTTCTGCAGTGTGCAGAGTTTTGGAAACTTAATAAAAGCCTCACCTTTTTTTGCAAGATAATAGGCTGTATTAAATAAAATGTTTAAGTGCCCGATATTTTTTTCATGCATTTTTGTGATCGATTTGGCTATGCAGGTCTCCTTTGGGTTTTGAATTGCAGCTTCATGTAATATGCATTTTTCATGTGATTTGCTCTTGTTGTGCCATTCCAAAGTCTCCCTTTTGAATTTTTCTGTCACACCAACATATAGGGAAGACTAAGGGGCCGATTCCGATCTCGGCCGGTAGGGCTCCGAATCGGATTCGGCTTAACCGGATCCGATTCGGAGCCCTATTTCCCGACCGATTCGTACGCGCGTCCGGGCGAGCGAGTACGATGCGAATTCGCAGACCGACTCGTCCGGGCGTCCCGACCGCTCTGACCGACTCGTTCCCGGGTCGAACCGCACCGACCGACTCGCTCGGACTCGACTCGCACCGCGCAATGGAGACGTTCCCCGGCCGGGTGAGTACGATGCGCGTCGCGAGCAGTCCGACCGAGCCGTGCACTCCGGCTCCAAAGAGCAGTCGGAGACGTACTTTGGGGGTCCGTGTCGGACCCCCCTGTACGCGTAGCCGCGCGAGTTGCACACAGGGGGGACACATGGGTCCCCCCTAAACGTGCATGTACGGCGCGACCTGCATCGACGCGCACACGCTGTAGGGGGCGCCCTTGTTCGCGTTGTGCCCATTGAGTCAATGGGAGCTTGTGTACGCGTGCTGCACGACTGGCTCCCATTGACTTCATGGAGTCCGACCGAATCGAGTCCGATAGCATACGTGCGCATCGTACTCGTTCGGTCGGACTGCTAGAGTCCGATTCGGTCGGAAATCTCTCCAGGTCCGGCTCGGTCGGAGAGATTTCCGGCCCGAATCGGAATCGGCCCCTTAGTATCTGCGAGATGAGGAAATCTCCTGCAAACTCCACAATACAAAACTTGAGATTTTTTAAAACTGGTCTCGACTAGGACAGCTCCGTTACTTTCCTTTTCTTCAATCACTGCCCACTTGAAATCTTCAAGCCATTTCTGTTGTACAACTCTCTGTCTTTTTGTTTGATCATACTCCCTTTGCTTTTGGTGGATTTCTTCTAATGACTTCCTTTTCCCAAAGGCTGAACTCTCTCCTGCATTATTCAGTGGAGTTTTAGCTCCAGTGGTTTTTCCCAACCACAACCTGATGTCTGCCATTGCGGCTGCACTCTCTGCCTGTTGTCTGCCTTCTCCTCACTAAATAGCCAGCACTGCTTCTGTCCGTTCTGAGCTAGAATCTTGCAAAAGAAAAAACAATACCTGTAACTAATTTAAAATAACAGGAACTGTGTATAAACTACTAACTTTAAAGGCTTAACAATTTTGCTTTCCATAATTAATTAAGATAATGGCTCCAATTACTTACTGCAAAGATGTATGTGACTAGTTGGGTATGGCTTACCCGTCACAGGTCATGAGATTCGGTGTTCCATTCAAAGTAAGAATCTGGACTTTTAATGCTATGCTCCCAAATATTTTCACTTATCATTTTCAAATATTCCATTCAGTTACATGAATGTGCAAAGTGCTCTGAAGCAAATATTACGTGGCACTTTATTAATGACAAAAGCTGTGTCTGTGACTAATGCAGAAGCGAGCCTACGGGTTTAAGTGATAAATTGAATCATATTTGTATTTTGAACACGTGACCATAAATTATAAACTATTTTTTTCTGAACCCAAAATCTTAGATAGGAGTTTAAAAGGTTAAAACATCGAAACAAAACAGCCAAGGGTGTCATTCTTTCAACTGTACTGGAACAGAAGGCCCTGGCCAGAGGTACACACCAGGATCCACTCACGCTCTCGGCATTTCGCTTAGCGCCACAGTGCACTGCATTCTAGGAGCTATAATCTTAATTCACTTCAATTGAACCACTTACCCTTCCCTAGTACACTAGAAAACATAATCTGTAAACTGGCACTCTCGGGTTCGCACGAAAGCACCCCAATTTGGAATGCGCTTCTAAGCCATAATAATGGTACTGAACGATGTGCAAATTCCAGTAACACAACAACCAGTGCTTTCAACTGAAATATAGGTACTGGTACTCACTATCCAGTACCGGTCTGCTCTTGAGAAGTGCCGGTACTCTCCTATTATATGTATTGCAGATGGGGGCAGGGTCTCAATATATTATACCTGTAATTTCAGTAAAATTAAAAGGCCTTGCCTAACGCTTTAACTAAAGTCAGAACTGAAAAGAAATTCACTGAGGCTTAAACTTAAATGGCTTCCAGAAGGACAGAGCACAGATGAACTCTATCTGCTGCACTTATTACAAACGCAACAAACACTAGAACACTATGAAAAGGGCATAGGTATGTTCTATTACACAAAGGCCATCAGAGAACAGTCACCATATGTATTCCGCAAAAAAAGCAACAAAGAACAAACTAACGAACAAAAGCAGAGTAGGCATTATACATTCTTTGGAGGGGTTGAATCCAAGGGTACTAAAACAAGTCTTATGGGGTTCCTTCACGATGGAACTGTTTGATGAAACAACCTTTTCATCATCACTTGTAGACTTCATCAATGAAGTGTCCCCAGGAACTCTTACCAACATTCTGACATGACACCATTGTCCTACTACTCTCACAACATTTCCCCTGATTTTCAGGCTGCAGACTAGGTCACAAAGCGTTAACAAACCTTTCCTCACAATAGGCTTTGACCTTGCAAATTTCGGTAATGTTCTCAATGCGACTAAGAGCTACCCCGGATTTTTCCAACCTTGTGTTGGATTTGCAATTTTCAGATGCCCATTTCCCAGATGCAGGTGACTTATCTTTGAGACATGAAGTAATCATTCAACTGAGACCAATCTCGGAACTTGCCTTTTTCCCTCACACCACATCAATTCAAATAGGCATTTATTTGCCAGCAATTCAACCCAGGAATTATTTGCTAGAAGAAACATGAGGCATTAACTGATATGCCCAGAAAGTGCACCGAACAGCTTCATCCCACATCTCGTGTGCGACAATAAGTACTTCAAATACAATCTACAAGCTCCTTATTAAATCTTTTAACTACGACCAGTCAGCAAACCCGTCCAGAATGCAAACCCACATCATGGGATTGTCAAGTCACCCATCTTATCTTTGCTCACATTAATTACAGGCCTAGGTTTGTTTACTTTACTGGAGAAAAACAAGTACTGGAAAAATGCACCCACAAAAAGATAAAAAAATCGGGTTGAAACGTGCAAATAAGAAAATCTCGGCCACTCCGGAGTCGCAGGACGAAAAAGGGGAGAAAATATTTACAAAGGTTCACTGCACGTCGTAAAAACAGGAATGGAGGCTGGCAGGGAGAGAAGTCAAGGGTATTGAGGTGGGGGCAGGAGATAGGGAAGGGAGGGTTTATAAGATTTCTGCTCCAAGAAGTAACTTCTTAAATAAGCGCTGCCCAACTGTCAGCAGATCCTAACCTGCACTTTATTTTATGTAATCTACTGAGGATCACAAGTCAGGCAGGTGAATAATGTGCGCGTTAAGTTGAAGTTTACTCGTGGCCTGGGAGGGTTAGTGTTATATCCTAAGTTTTACATTAATATGTAATCAGCCTAGGTCTTCCTAGCTGCTCAGCCAGAGTGAGAGATGGCAACGGAATGTTGGTGTGAATGTGATGAATGGAATGCCTGGGTGCCTGTGTGGATGAGTGGATGACAGTTGGAGATGGGCTGAGCAGCTAGGCAGGCTGCTCCTGGTGGGACTGGTGTAGGAGATGTATTGAACATGGAAAAAAAATTTTTTTTAGGGACAATACATACTTGGAAGGCATATCGGAGCACCTTTGTTTTTAAAAAGAAAAGAAAAACATCAGTGACTCGTTTTTATTCTTGGTGGTGGCATTCTTTTCTTGAGTGCAGCGTAGTTTTGTTAAAAATGTGAAATCTCGTTTTCATGCATTTCTTTTTCACTGCTCTATGTTACGCTGCCATCTAGTGACAATTTCTCGCATTACGAGCTTGACGCTCCTTGGCCAATGTCTCACCATTCAGTGTTTGTATGCCAATTTTGAAGGTCTAATTTGTTACATTTTACAGTGATTTACTCCATTTACAATTTACAGTAATACAACCTCCTGTTTGAGTCCCAGTTAGTCTCTAAATTCCACATGTAGAAGATTGTTATGGGATAACTGGGTAACTAGTCACTGTTGTCTCTTTACGTGTTTTAGTCACGACTCGTGCTTTGTTATTCTCTAATTGGATTTTTACTCTTAGGCATGTTCCTTATATGTTGACCTGTGCAAGAGTGTTTTTTTTTTACAGCACAATTCTGGTGAGAGATCGCTCACCGTCGTGGGGCACTGGTCACTTGTGTTTTACACTAGTTGGAATTGTATTGACAATTTTCAAAGTTTTATTTGTAGTGATGCCACAGGTATACACAGTTTATGGTTGGGACATCATAGTCTCCTAGTTGGTGGTCATCAGAGTTTATCCCTTTGGTGAGGGGTAAGGTTGGGTCTTAATCCCAGTCAGTAACCTCTTCATGAGGTTTGGGTCATGGGTTAGTTCCCATACACATGTATTTTCGAGGTTGACCCATACACAGGGTTGGGTTGGGGTCTTTATCCCATTTACACGTTGCGCAGTACCATGGTACAACCCTTCTTTGGGTGAGTGTTTGGGTGGTATTCCCTTACACAGTGTTATGGGTCGTTGTCCCATTTCTTGGCAGTTCCCTTGTTGTTGGGATTGGCGTTGCGGGGTTTTTACCTTTTGCATTACAGTGTACATTTTACAGCTTGTTTCAAAGTATTACTATGTGTATTTGATTTCTACAAGTTTACGCTTCTAAATATTTTGATAATTTGTTATGAGGGAGGATGGGGGATATTGATGCACGTTTTTATGTCGTATTTTGCCCATCTTTTCTTGATTGGCATGTTCATTCTCTTGTGATGTTTTACTTTTAGTTGCATCCCTGAGTTATGTACATTTCTGTTTTTGTGTATAGTTTTCTTTAGTATTGTAATTTTTGGTTTCTATTTAAAGGAAAGGGATAATGTTATATCCTAAGTTTTACATTAATATGTAATCAGCCTAGGTCTTCCTAGCTGCTCAGCCAGAGTGAGAGATGGCAACGGAATGTTGGTGTGAATGTGATGAATGGAATGCCTGGGTGCCTGTGTGGATGAGTGGATGACAGTTGGAGATGGGCTGAGCAGCTAGGCAGGCTGCTCCTGTTGGGACTGGTGTAGGAGATGTAGGAGCTGTTACATGGCTGAACCTTGATTGATACCACATGACCTGGAACTAATAAAGAAGACTTAGAAACTTACAACATGGCTACCAGTGTCTTCATGTACAGAGTACAACAGTTAGCGTCACCGAGACGGAGTCGGCTGTCGAAATTAAGTTCCCGGTGATGTGCGAAGTGCGTCGGTATTTCGCACCGTGAATAAACACCGATCTCTTTGTGGGAAGAAATAAAAAGGGGGGTAAAGTAAACAAACCTAGCCCCATTGACCTTAAGGCCCACATTTTTTTGTAATTCCAGAATCTCAGGATGACCGTTGCCCGCCCTTCAGGATGGTGACTAATCAACATGAATTTAGTCGTAAAACAAGCCACATAGCGATCACCCGTTTTAGCTTGACTCACCTCTCCTGTGTAGACTGCAAGCCAAATCGCCCTGCACTCCCGACTTCACTGAAGAGAGCGCGTGGTGGCGTGCTGCATCACTGCTGCACTTTAGCAGCACAGCACGGGGGCTGGCCAAAAATTATGTCCAGGGCCATCATTGGTAGCGCTTTCGCGGGCTACAAGATTGATGGCCCTGGGACCCAAAGATACGCACCGCACCACCACCACTATGCTAGGTGGTGCGTGCGCTTGACTGCCTGTGCTTTTCCCACATTTTCACGTCGTAGCATGCTGCCCCCTAGAGCCTTCTCCTGGCACTGCAGCGGCAGATATCACTCGCCAGGCCGGTCAAGTAGGCCTGAAAACTGGCTCGCCCTTGACGAAATTCACTCGCATTTGCGAGTGGTCGAGTACATTTTTCGAGCCCTGGAGGGCAATGAGGTGACCATCACCACCCCTCCAATGGACCAATTAGCATGATTCTTGCCCCTAAAGATTTCAACTTTTAAGTGTAGAGAGCCAGAAAGTAGGGTATAAGAGAGTCTGCTCTTACGTTGTGAAAAAACTTCTTCGTTTATTCTATCCTGATGCTGCGAGAGACTCTGTCATTTTGGACTAACGAACTTTGACTGGGGAAGGAACGAGACCGTTGCGGGAGTTGCCCGGGAGGAGATTGCATCCGAGGAGGTTAGCGGGACAGTCAGTCAGTTTTGGGAGTCCATCCTGTGAGCTGCGGTTCATCTTTCTTTCCTGATGCACCATTCTTGTCATCGCCCTATGGCCAAGGGTAATGAGTATTTCCCATCTTTATTCTTAACCTTTTACTTAAATGCTTACTGATATAATAAATGTATTTGCCTAAATTGAACTTTACTTTTGCTTAAAGAATTTCGATAAAACTATATGCTAACTCTAAATGAGTCTGTGGTTCTTTAAATAAAATTGTGTTTTATAAATGTCAAAGGTTTTAATTGTGATTGAGCTGGACTTAATCGCCATCAACTGATTCTACTAGTTGGTCCATCGACCGAATAGCGGAGTACCTTGATGTTTAGAACCAACAGGATCCGAAGTTAATGTATAAAATGTGTAGGTTATAATTCTGTCATTTTAATAAGGTATCCCGCTTGTCCAGCAATTCATTTTTCCTTAGCGTTTGATCCAGAAAATTGAATGAATGTATGTATGCGGTGTTATGGGCCCCATCGACATAGGCTTCAAGTGATAAAGGATTGCGTAGGTGTTTTTCTGGATTAGTGTCATAAGGAAAAATGTATATTAGCCGCGCTGGATCAGATTTCTTGGTTAGCAGAGTTATGTTTACTATCGATTAGTTTGGTGATTATTGATTATTGATTTTTCGTGTATAACACTCTATGTTGAGTTTGTATTACGTTATGTGTAAGTCGAAATTTTGAAACTTCCGGGAAGTAGGAAGTGGACACGTGTGGCAAGAGAAGTCACACGGAATTGTGCATTGTCTGATTTCAAATTTGGTGATAACACAGGACTGTGTTATGTTAGGGAAATTTCACGTATGAATTGCATTTGAGTGAAATAGCAACAGCTTTTCTTGTGAAACTTTGGCCTTAATTCTCAGGAGCAGTGTAGTCTCCACATGTGTTTTATCCCCAGAGAAACGGGTTTACCTCTTGCTTGAGAGAAGGGTAAGGTAGAGAGAAGTGCTACACTTATCAAACGAAACAGTATTCTTGTAAGTGGGAATAAACTATCTCTTTTGTTTAGAGAAACAGACAATGGTAATGTGTTTTATGTTGTAACTAATCGATTTAGTTGAAAAGAAAAGCTAAGAAAACTGCCGATAATTTTTGTAAAGGAGGGGTCAGTAGAAGCAGGAGTAGAACTGACGTCAACAAGAAGCGCGCTGGGATTGGCCAGTTGTGGAAGAACGAAGAGTTTCCTGATTGGTGCATTGGTGTGAGACGCGCTGGGATAGGTTAGTGTGAGAGTGACGTAAAAGCTTTCTGATTGGTGCGTTGGTGTGAGACGCGCTGGGATAGGTACGAATAGCCGAGCAGTAGAAAGAACCGATTGGTGAAGGATTGTGTGAATTGCTTCGGCAAAACAACAGTGAAATGGCTTATTATAATGAATATGATAGAGAGAAACCGTCATGGTTTGCGAAGCTTAAAAACTTTTTTAAGGGGCGTGGCCAACTAACATGGCCGATCGGACGTGATTCCGATCGGCCCCTTCCCTGGCCCTGCTGATCGTGAGGCAAAGAGGCATCTTATCGGCTCGGCGGATGCCGCTCCGAGCTGCAGCAGCAGCGCTGACTCCAGGGAATTAGTCGGCATCGTTTGGGAGCCCGGTGGGCACTCAGCTGAGACCCGAGGTGAAGGTGGCGGAGCGGAGGCGCTGAAGGAAATGGCGGTCGCCCGGGATGTGAGAGCGAGGGCGCAGGATTGAGGAGCTCCTGCGGCGGCCTGTAGCAGCTGCATACCAGAGGACCTTGCCGCCGGCGCTCGCGGGGGAGCGCGCCTGCGTTCCTGGGCTCCCCGGTAGCCGCCGGTGCGCGGGACCGACCTGGACTTGCCACGGCGCTTCATAAAATGGCGGTCGGCTGCAGAGAGAGGGTCGCGTCCGGCCGGCTCTGGCGGCGCTGTCTGTAGCGGCTGCCTTGCACACAGATGTCAGGCCCCTCCGGCTTCGAGCTCAGCTGGCTGCAGAGTGATGCTGGGTTTGGCGGGACCGGACCAAACCACACGGAGTGAGTCTGTGATCCCCTTTGGGGATTTTGGCGGTGCCCCGGGGGTGGCTCTGGAGGGGTTGCATTCCTCTCTCCCCACGAGGCTGCATATACAGTGACACTGTCCTGAGAAAAGGCAGCCATATGAGGAGGACAGCTGACCCACACTGAAGTTCCATAGCAGAGGGGTGCCTGACCCCAACATGGCTGCCGGGGGGTCTTTCCCTGCTGGCGTGTGACCCCTGGGAGATGCTTGGACGTAGAGATAAGTACCCCGCGGGCGAGTTAACGGAGCTTGCTGAGGGGGTCACTGGACGCCATCATTTCTTGAGCCTGTTGTCTCCCGCGGACTGACGATAAGGGGTGCAGGCAGTGGACTTGGCCTGGCACCTGGAGCGGAGGAGTAGAGTGGCACCTAGAGCGGAGGAGTGAGCACGGGGGTCCCTGCTAGCGGTTGCTGGGAAGGTGCAGATTCCACGTACCTGAGAGGTGGCCGAGAGCTGACCGAGCAGAGGGCCCCCTATGCCACCAAAGAAGAACCCCAGTAACAGGGTTTCAAACTACTTCACGTCGGCTGGTAGGGGGGCGACAGAGGAGGGAGCGACCATGGCGTTGACCCGAGAAGATCTCTTGTCTTCCCTACGCGACTTCAAACAGGAGCTGCGCACTGAGCTACGGGCGGACATCAAGGCAGACTTGGAAGCCTCCTTCGAAACCTTCCGCACGGAGGTGCGTGAGAAGCTAGTGACTGTCCAAGCAGATGTGGACTCCGTGGGTACACGTACACTCGATCTGGAAGCGCAACAACAGGAGGTGGTGGGAAAAATTAAATCCCTGGAAGGAAGCACAGCCGACCTACACAGGCAACTACGCGATTCCCTACTCAAATGCGAGGATTTGGAAAACCGCTCTCGCCGCGACAATATAAGAGTCCGGGGCCTGGCGGAGGGCTGCGAGGGGCCAGACTTGGAGGCGTTCATGGTGGGCCTCTTCTCTTCTGCCCTCAGGGAGGATGGCCCGGAGGTCCGGTTGGAGAGAGTACATAGAGTTGGCCCGCGCCTACTAGGGGAGAACCGTCGCCCGCGGGATGTCCTGGCTAAGTTTAGTTCCTTCAAGATAAAAGAACTAGTCCTGCAAAAAGCTAGGGAACTCCGACACACTTACCTTCCAAAACGCCACGTGCACCATCTACCAGGATGTAGCTCAGGCCACTCTTATGCGTCGCCAGCAGTTCAGACCTGTTACTGAACATCTCAGGGAGCAGAACGTCAGGTACCGATGGACATATCCCTTCGGGATTGCCTTCCTGTGGCAAAACAAGCAGCAACATTGTGTGGAACTTTCGGAGGCGGCGGATTTGCTGGGTCTGGAACTTTCCAAAACTTCACCGGATCCCGAAGGGGAAGGCCGTCCGGATCGACGCAGCAGAGGTCAATGGTGCAGAATGGGCAGGAAAAATGCTAAAGCTCCAGAATGAGCCCACTGTGTGAGAGAGCAACGAGATCCCCGTCGCCAGGTATTGTTGAAGTGATGGCCGCCCGGTCGTCCCTTTGACAGAAGGTACGGATGCCCTGTGAGGGCTGTTCTTACTCACCCCTCTCCTACACCCAAGAGTAGGACTGGTTGGATGGTTTGGAGATCTGGTTGGAGTGGAGGACTTGCGTCATCCGCATTTGGATGGGACACTGGTGCCCGGACGTCATGTGAGCCTTTACCCCTGGCGCCTGACATGGACAACACGTGAGCTAACTGTAATTTGCGATGTCAGGTTGGGGGGGGATCCACATCCAACGGCGACGGGAGGTATGGGGGGGATGGATGGTGGTAATCGGGGACTGTTCTATACTGCAAGTGGGAATTGTTCACATGGGACTTTGTCGAGTTTACTCACTGCATAGTTCTAAGTGTCTTTGTTGACGAATACTCAGTTTGGGGGGGGAATGTTTCTCTGAGCACCGAATGCCTTGATTTTTGCTATGACAAGGGCTGGGGGATGGGAATTGGTAATGTTCCTAGAGTGTATCCTGGTTTTGGGATCCCCCTCTAGGAGGGGGACTCCACACACTCATTTTAAATGTTTATTGAGGTTTTTTACTTTGGTTAGATGTCATGGTGCCCTTATTTTTATTGGTTGTGGGCGGAGATGGGGAGGAAGGGTCTCAAGAGGGTCTTGCAGGTGGGGGCCTATGCCTCTAGGGCAACAATCTTCTTTAAGTACACATGGCGGTTAGAATGGTTTCCTGGAACGCCCGGGGTCTAAATTCTCCCAACAAGCGTCAGCGCTTCTGGAAATACATGATAGATCACAATGTCCAAATAGCCGCTTTGCAGGAGACGCATCTCAAAAGATCGGACGAACACAGGCTCCGTCACAAAGCTTATCCCCTCATATTCCGTTCATCGCACTCCTCGAAACATAACGGGGTGGCACTGTTGTTTCACTCAGGGGTCCCCTTTCAGGCTTCCGATACCAAAGCGGACAAAAATGGGAGGTTCCTAATGGTCAAGGGAGAACTGCGAGGCCGCCAGTGTACGTTCGCTGTTCTCTATGCCCCTAACTCAGGTCAACAAGACTTTGTTCTCTCTTTCTTTATGAATCTGGAGTACTTTGTCAGGGGGACATAATTCTCATGGGGGACTTCAATCTAGTCTGGGATCTTGCAATAGACACGACACACTCACACAGGGCTCCGGGAGGGGCGTTTGGAAAGGCGCTGCGTTGACAGCTCCAACTAATGGGGCTGTTGGATGTCTGGAGGGACACCAATCCCACAAAGCGAGATTACTCGTTCTTCTCTCATTCCCACAGGACGTGTTCCCGTATCGATCATATTTTTATAAGCCAAACCTTGCTCCCTTCTATATTGCAAGCCCAATTTCACCCAATCTGCCTGTCGGATCATGCCCCCCTGGAAGTGTCGATCACCTGGCCCAATCCGCGTCCGAAACAAGCTCATTGGTATTTCCCTAACTTCCTCTGCAGGGATAGACTCCTCCGTGATGACCTGAGGAAGGCCATTAGAGACTTTCTCGAGCTGAACGTCCCTGAGGCTCCTTCCCATGCAACTACCTGGGACGCTCTTAAGGCGGTGGTCCGAGGCAAGTGCATTGAGCTGGCCACTACTTTAAGAGCTCAACAATGTGCAGAGCGCCTCCAACTGGAGCGGGACCTAACAACGGCAGAGCAGACCCATAAGGCTAACCCTTCGGCTCCAGCCCTTCGGAAGGTTACAGCCCTAAAGGGTAAGCTACAGGCTATTTATACCAATAGAGCAGAGAAAAACATCTTACGTTTACAATCCCGGGGTTATGAGGGCGGGAATAAAGTGGGGTCCTTGTTGGCTCGCCAATTAAGGGCCAAACAGGAGAAAGAGTATGTTAAACTCATTGTCGACGAAAAGGGCTTCTCTCATAGGTCGGAAGAGGGGAAGGCGGGGGCCTTCGAGAATTTCTATAGAACTCTATACACCTCAGAACTCCCAGGGACGCCTGATCCATCGGTGTATTTGGATTCTCTGGACCTCCCTCAGGTGGGGGCGAGCGCCAACGAAGAATTGGCGGAGGCCATAACGGCTGAAGAAGTACAGAAGGCAATTGATTCTCTCAAACTCCAAAAGGCTCCCGGGCCGGATGGCTTCTCAGCCCACTTCTATCGTACTTTCGCTCCGGAGCTCGTTCCTTTCTTAACTACTTTATTTAATATTATTGCCACCACGCAACAGGTCACTCCTTCCATGGGGGAAGCCATTGTGGCAGTGATTCCCAAACCGGGAAAAGATCCCTCAGCCTGTTCGTCTTACCGCCCAATTGCGCTTCTCAACCTCGATGCCAAAATTGACTCCAAAATCCTGGCCACTCGTCTCGAAACCATTCTCCCGGTTCTCATAGATCCGGATCAGTCCGGCTTTATTAAGGGACGCCAAACTCATGATAATTTGCGGCGTATCATCCATATTATTGAAAAAGCTCATAAGAAAAATATCCCAGCAGCGCTTCTCTCGCTAGATGCGGAGAAAGCTTTTGACCGCGTAGAATGGTCTTTTTTATTTAAAGTGCTCCAGCGCTTTGGCTTCAATTACACTTTTATTGGGATGGTGCGCGCTAACTATCATTCTCCCAGCTCTAGGGTCCTTGTCAATGGGGTGGCTTCTTCCTCCTTCCGACTGGCTCGCGGGACGAGACAGGGCTGCCCCTTATCCCCACTCCTTTTTGCCTTAAGCATAGAACCTCTGGCCCACAGGATCAGAGAGAATCAAGAGATCCAAGGCATACGTTTTGGCACAGATGACCATAAGATTTCGTTATTTGCCGATGACGTGCTTCTGCCAGTGACAAACCCTAGTGTCTCTCTTCCGGCTGTCCAGGGGGAGTTGGCGGCGTTTGAACGGGTGGCGGGATTTAAGGTCAATCTGACCAAATCCTTCCTTATGAATCTCACAATCCCACCAGAAGAGTGGTGCAGTATTGAGGAGGGATCACCGTTTCGCTGTACTAGTAGAGAGATCACTTACTCCTCGGATACGAGACTTATACAAAGCCAATTACCCCCCTCTTCTGCGACAACTAAAGTCGGACCTGGGAAAATGGAGTGTGGCCTATATCACCTGGCTGGGCAGGATCAATGCCATTAAAATGAATGTTCTCCCCCGCTTACTCTATCTTTTCCAGGGGCTGCCTATTCCGGTGGAGGGAGGGCTTTTTAAGGAGTTGCGGCATATGCTCACCAAATTTATTTGGCAGGGGAAACGGGCACGGCTTCCCTATAATTTGCTTATTAGACCTCGCAAGGACGGAGGCTTGGCCTTACCGGACTTTCAGGCCTACTATCGAGCAGCTCAAATGAGGGTAATCACGGAATGGTCACTGCGGGCCTCGGAGAAGCATTGGCTTCATATAGACAGACAGATCACGGGTCGCACCATTTGGGATCTTCTATGGAAGCCGAAGCAAGACAGACCTCTCAACGCCTATATTAGCACACCCACGTCCACCACACTGAAGGTTTGGGATATCCTCACTAACAAACTACATCTCACGACCTTCCCCTCCCCTCACACGCCTATACATTTTAATGCCGCATTCCCCCCCGCACTATCAGATGGTCCCTTTGAAGCTTGGAGGGAGGGTGGTTGTCACATGATCTCTCATTTATTCGACAAAGGGGAATTCCTCACATTTCAAGAATGCAAGAAGCAATTTGCATTATCCGCTGAAGAAGAGTACCATTACTTACAGCTGAAGCATTGGGTGCTGCAGCCCTTGGTGCGGCTGGCCGCCAACAGGGAGTTGCTCCCTATAGAGAAATTCGCTCAGTCTGGCTCCTCCTCCAAAGGATGTATCTCCTATCTTTATGCTTTAATCCAATCGATGAGTCCTAGAGCGATGCCACGTTACAAGCGCTTTTGGGATGCTCTTATAGGGGCTCCTCTGGAGGATAAGCACTGGGAACACTTAGGGAAAGACATTGTGAAATTCAACCGCTCAATGTATCTCAGGGAAGCACACTATAAACTCATGTATGATTGGTACCTGTACCCTCAGAAACTCCATAAGATTTTCCCCGGCTCGTCGGATAGGTGCTGGAGGGACTGTGGTCTGTTAGGCGATTTTAGGCATATATGGTGGGGCTGTCCTGTTATTAAACCTTTTTGGAAGGAAATCCTGTCCCAAATTAAACTCATCTTAGGCTATCCCATCCCCAATTCCATGGAACAAGTTCTACTTGGGATCCGTGATCCCAAGCTGAAACAACAGACGTAGGGGGACAAATCAGTGATGTGGCTTTGTCTGGGGGCCGCCAAAATGGCAGTCGCTGCGGCATGGAAGAAACACGAGGTCCCATCCTTAACCCAATGGCATGCGAGACTATGGAGGGTTTTAGCTCTGGAGCGCATGACTGATATAATTGAAGACACCAGGAAAGGTTTTGATTACATTTGGTCCCCGCTGGTCACCTATTTATCAGAGGGGCTTCCTTTAACGGCTTGCAACCCGAGGCTCAGAGCCCTCAACCTGTTCCTCATTTAATTACTCCAATCGGACGGGTCCTCCTATTGGCGCGTCAATTCCCTGAGCAGAGTCCTGGGGGCTCCGTCCCCCGCTCACCTAATCCCTTCTCTTTCATGTCTTTTCTTTTCAATATAGCACCATGACATCTCAATTAGGGTTTTGTTCTTAGTTCCTCTTAGGTATTCTTAAGTTTCCTTTTTTTTCTGTTTTTGTTCCTCTCAAGGGAGGGTAGATTGTAACGCAACGCAGGGGTATGAAAGCGATGTGCCACGTTGAAGCTGTGTCATATGCCAACGTTAATTCGCCATGGACCTTTTTGTGAAAGCTGTATCCGTCAATTGCCATCTGTATAACGGGGCGAAATGTATTTATGGCGACTGTTGCTTATGTGATGCGCTTATTGCACTCCCTGAGAAAAATTCAATAAAACAGATTTTGACATAAAAACTTTTTTAAGAAACATAAGAAGGTTGTGACTAGGGAAGGAGAAGTACTTCCTCCGCCGAAAACGCCAGCATCTTATATGATGATGAAATATGGCTATCATACTTGCATTTGGTTGGAAAATTGGGCGAAGTATACCAAAGACGATGGAGTATTGGCATTTCCAGAAAATGGTTCGTTTAGCACAGCGGTACTTCGAAATTTGAGAGAAAAGATGATGAGACTTGAACCGAGACCTAGACCGACACAGTTCGAAGCCTTAGGTGAATGGGAAGATGAGATGTATGAAAGGGAAAGACAGAGGTGCAAAGAATTATAGTTTAATTCATGGAAGAATATGGGGTTTGAATCATGAAGACAGGATGAGACGATGGAGGTATGCTAACATGACGGATGGCATGTTTCCTGTCAGAACAGTTGAAGAATTTACAGGGAAAAAGTGTACGGAGAAAAAGAAGCATGCAGTAACAGAGAGATATGGGTATGGAGTTAGCGACACAGAAGATGAGTTGCTGGAGGACATTTTAAATAAAAGACCCCCTCCATATCAACAGGATTCTGTGATGGTGACACCAAATGCACCGTCAATGGAAACTGTAAGAAACCAAAGCCCTGAACAATTGTCTGAAATAAATAGTCCATTTGATAAACTAGAAACACCACAGACTGTGAAACATGATAATGGTAATACAGCTGAATTAGCCAGAACCACAAGAGAGTTGACTGAAAAGATAAGAGAACTGACAAAGAATATGGAAGCTGTGAGTGTGCCAGTAACTATAGGGCCAGTAATCCCAGTATTTGAAAATCAAAAGATAGATGAACACGCCTTAATAATTCCATTAAATTCCAGTATGCAAATGGTAAGAGAAGGGATAATTCCAGAAAATAGAGAGAAAGAAGATTCTGTTGGTCCATTTAGGTCGAGTCCACCTGTAAATTTGACAATTAATGAGAGTCAGATAAATAAGATTCCTATGGGAGCCGAGTCAGCAACTGAAACCCCGGAGAGAAGTGCAAATTGGATAGAATTAAATAAAACCCCTGTGGGTCCGACTGCAGAGGAATTAAATGATTGGGTGAGGAGCCTGCAGAAAAAAGATGCCAAACTACAACTTTTGGATGTGGTCAGATTAAAGATAGATATGGAGGAATTAATTCTAGGAACTATTGGTGCAGATCGATTGAAGTCCTATCAAGATGATGAATTAATGTTTATGTGTAAAAGCGTCACTTGGAGAGCTAGGAACTTGCATGAAAAATTGGAAGAAACAGCGAACGAACTAGGAGTAGATTTTGGAAAAATTAGAGGGTTGCAGAAACCATACAGGGTAGATTTTAGTGAAAAGGACATAGAAAATCTGAACACTTCAGGGCGACTAACATAGATAAAAGAACTGATTGTTTTATTGAGAAAATGGGGAGATGTAGACAAGTGGAGAAGTAGGTGGATAAGAAGAAAAGAGGGAACAACTGATAAAGCATCATTGGCTTTTCCAGTAAAAGAGAAAGAACCAACAGTAATAGAATGTCCAATGAGAGAAACTCCAGGAGGAAATTATGTACATGTCCCATGGTCCAGACAAGATATATTGTCATTTACAAATGATTTTCCAAGATTGAGAGAAAAACCTGTAGAATGGTATAGACAGGTAGAAAGGTTTGTAAAAGTTTCAAAGGTATTGTGGGAAGATCTGGATGGATTGTTTGAGATTGTTGTTCCTCCAGATTTATGGACAGAGTGTAAAATTACAATTGACTGGCCGAAGGAAGAATATCCTAGAGATGCAAAAACAGGAGCCCCAGGTTCAGAAGTAATGAGAAAATATGAACAGGCAATCACGTTTCTGAAAAAAAAAATTCCACCAAAAGAAATGGACTGGGTAAAGATTGATAGAACAACTCAGGAGAGTAAGGAATCTGTACATGCTTATTACGAGAGATTGCTTTTGGTCTTTAAACAGTATAGTGGATACGAGAATTTGAGTGAAAAAGACATGAGTCATTTTGTGTATAGATTTGTGTATGGTTTGAGACCTGAGATAAGTGAAATGATTAAGCAGCATATGTTATGTTGGCAGAATAGCACAGTAGATGAGGTATTACGGTATGCAAAATATTGCAGTGACGATATTGAGTGTAGACAGAGTAAACTCAAGGAAAAGGCAATGTGGGCACAAGTAAAGGTTGCAGAAAAGCAAGAAGTTCAGATGAATAATCAGTCTAGTGACGCAGGACAGACCAAGTCCAAACCGAATATTGGTAAGGGAAAAGGTCAGATGAGTATAGAAGAAGCTAAAAAGAAATGGCCATGTCATAATTGCGGAAAATTAGGGCATTGGAGAAACGAGTGTAAATTACCTCCGAGAGTTAATACCGAGAATCAACCATTAAATCCACAGGTTCAGAATGAGGTGAGTTACCAACAGCCGCAACAGCCGCAGGTAGTTACTCAACAGTGTCAGGTGCCGCAACCACCTCTTCCAAAGAGTGTAAATCCTCAAAGATACAGTACAGAGGCAGGATTCGCGGAGGAGAGCAGGTAACAAAATTGCCGCGCGCAGCTGCAGTTTCGCAGTATTGGTTACGGCAGGATGGAGATGCATCGGATGAAAGCTTATGACGGTGCCTAGGAGAGGAAGAGGAGTGCGTGCTTGGCGCAACTCTTGAGGTAGATCAGTCAGGTCCATTTGTGGATGGAAAGGTGAATGGTGTAAATGTTACATTCCTTGTGGACACTGGTGCTACCCGTTCTACTGTTAGATCAGTGGAAATTCCATACCTTCCTCTCTCAGGAGAATCCATCCAAGTTGTAGGTGTTTCAAACAGGCAAATTAAAACCCCTCTTACAAAACAAGTAGAGGTGGAAATTGGTCCATTCAAAGACATGCACCGTTTTGTGGTGTGTGATTGTAGTCCTGTAAATTTATTAGGACGCGATGTGCTTTGTAAAATGAATTGTACCATCTACTGTACTCCAGATGGTATTGCTTTCCAGACACCAGATGATGATGTTCTGTATAAATTGACAATGACAGAACTAGAACCAGGAATGTATGATACGTTTCCTGTGTTCGATGCAGAGAAAATCCATGCTGAATTGAAAGAAACAGTCAGGTCTGATGAATGGGATTTCACAGGTGAAGATATTGGACTAATGAGAGAAGTTGATCCTGTAAAAATTACTGTAAAAGAAGGAACGAATCACCCAAATACCCCGTAATACAAACTGACGCCAGAAATTATTGAAGGAATAACACCTGTAATTAATAAGATGATTGAACAAAGCATTTTGAGAGAAATAATGAGCAGTCCATGTAATTCTCCACTAATGTGATTGAAAAAGCCAAATGGAACATATAGAATAGTACAAGATTTGAGAAAGGTAAACAAAATTGTTATTCCTTGCTGCCCAATTGTGCCAAACCCTGCTGTAATACTGTATCAAATTCCCCATGATGCAGAATGGTACACAGTTATTGATTTGTGCCATGCATTCTTTTCTATTCCATTGCACCCTGACAGCCAGCCATTATTTGCGTTTCGGTTCGGAGAGCGTATTTTGGCATGGTGCCGAATTCCTCAAGGGTATACTGAAAGTCCTTCTATTTTTAATCAGATTCTGAAGAAATCATTAGAAAGTTTAAAAATGCCTGAAAAATCTGTGATGGTCCAATATATTGATGACCTATTGGTGGCATCAAAGACCAGAGAAGCATGTGTTACGGACACAATTGCTTTACTGAATCATTTGGCAGAAGGAGGACACAAGGTGTCCCCATCAAAATTGCAATGTTGTCAACAGAAAGTACAGTACCTAGGTCATAAGATTGAGAAAGGGATGAGAAAAGTTACAACAGAAAGAATAAGGATTATTAAAGGAATGAGAGCCCCAATGACACAAAGAGAGGGGAGAATGTTCCTTGGAATGGTTGGTTATTGCCGACAGTGGATAAGTGGATTTTCAGTGATTGCAAAACCTTTACAGCGATTGACAAAAAGGGATGTCAAAGATCCGGTTGCACTGGATGAGGAGGAAATGAAGGCTTTCGAGGAACTGAGAACAAGTTTGTGTGAGGCACCAGCATTAAGAATGCCTGATTATGAGAAAGAATTTGAGCTGTATTGTAGCGAGAGAGACGGATGTGCACTCTCAGTATTAATACAGAGGCATGGAAGAATGAAACGACCAATAGCTTATTTTTCAGCTGTTTTAGATCCGGTAGCAAAAGCGTTGCCTGGATGTCTGAAAGCAGTAGCTGCTACTTGTGTGAGTTTGGAACAGAGTGAAGGCATTGTGATGGGATATCCTTTGAGAGTATATGTCCCACATTCAGTTGAAATCCTTCTGACCCGAACAAAAACCCAATTCATGACACATAGTCGGCTGACTAGGTATGAAAAAGTGATCTTGGGTGCAGACAATGTAACCATTGTAAGATGCACGAGTGTGAATCCTTCCACCTCACTGCCAGATGCAGTAAATCCAGAGGTCAAAGATGACGTTGATCATAACTGTTTGGATGTGCTTGAGTTTTGCACAAAGCCTCGCCCTGATATCAGGGATGAACCTTTAAAAGAGTCAGATTATGTAATGTTTGTGGACGGGTCATGCCTGAGGACAAATGAAGGAGTTTTAAGTGCTGCGTATGCTGTATGTACAGTGGCAACCATAATGGAAGCATTCTGTTTGAGAGGGATACGTTCAGCCCAAGTTGCTGACCTGATTGCTCTGATTCGAGCGTGCAAACTGGGAAAGAATTTCCGAATTACTGTGATCACGGATAGCCAGTATGGCTTCGGAGTGGTCCATGATTTTGGACAGATCTGGTCCCAGAGGGGATTCCTGACTTCCTCGGGGTCTCCTATTAGGAATGGTGAGTTTGTGAAGAAGTTGCTTGAGGCGATACAGCTGCCTAAACAGATTGCGGTGGTAAAATGCACTGCTCACAAAAATGGAACTGATTACATTGCAGTAGGTAACAAATTTGCTGATGAATTAGCTCAATATTGTGCCAGAAATATGACCTCAATGAATCGGAGAAGGGAAAAAGAAAATGTTTCATGTCCCTTGCTGTTTACTAACCCAGTTGAGACATGGGAAGAGGTGAAACAATTGCAGGAAGAGGCAGGTGATGAGGAAAATGATGTTTGGATAAAATCAGGTTGCAGACGGAGAGAGGAAGATGAAGTTTGGGTTTACAGGGATGAAAGACCAGTTATGCCTGATAGCATGATCTCTAACATGGCACGGATGTACCATGGACAGGCACACATAGGTAGAGATGCCATGATCAGACTTTTCAAACAGACCTGGTACAACCCAAAGTTTAGGGCTATAGCTGAAAGCCTTTGCCAAAGATGCCTTATATGCCAACAGATAAATCCTGGAAGGAAGACAGTAGTGAGTTTGGGAACAATAGGACGTGAAGGAAGTCCTTTTACCAGAATGCAATTAGATTTTATTGAAATGCCCCCGAGTAACAGATTGAGGTATGTCCTGGTAGTCGTCTGTTTGTTTTCTCGTTGGGTGGAAGCCTATCCGACAAGAAGGAATGATGGAGTTACTGTAGCTAAGCTCCTGCTGAGAGAATTCATTCCTAGATATGGCTTTCCAGTAACGATAGAAACAGATAGAGGAACGCATTTCCAGAATGAAATTATCCAACTGATATGTGAAGCACTAGACATTCAACAAAAGCTGCATTGTGCCTACAGACCAGAGGCTTCTGGAGTGGTAGAGCAAGTAAATGGCACAATAAAGAATAGGTTAGGGAAAATGTGTCAAGCCACAGGACTCAAATGGCCCGATACCTTACCATTGGTGCTGATGAGCATAAGAAGCATACCTGACAGAAAAACAGGTCTGAGTCCTCCTGAAATAATAATGGGACGAGCAATGAGACAAGCATATGTACCTGTCAACAAACTGCTGACTATAACTGATGATCTCATACTGGACTATTGCAAAGGATTGGCTGATGTGGTACATTCTGCGTTTCATCAGGTTGGGCCGGATGCGACCACTCTTGAGAGAAAACCAGCTCATGATCTGAGTCCAGGAGACTGGGTCCGCATAAAAGTTCACCGAAGAAGAAATTGCTTGGTTCCACGCTGGGACAAGCCACGTCAAGTGATTCTGGTGACAACAACTGCTGTGAAGTGTGCAGGTGTGAAAAATTGGATTCATGCCAGCCATACTATCAGAGTTCCAGATCCTGAAGCTCGACCTGTAAGTCGACATCTGGAAATATCAGATACCAGTTCGGCATCTGAAGCAGAGACTGAAACAATCAGAGTACCAGATCCTGAAGCTCGACCTCTAAGTCGACATCTGGAAAAATCAGGTACCAGTTCGGCAACTGAAGAAGAAACTGAAACAATCAGAGTTCCAGATCCTGAAGCTCGACCTGGAAGTCGACATCTGGAAATATCAGATACCAATTCGGCATCTGAAGCAGACCAACCTGAATGCAGTGAAAGACGAACAAAAGAATACGAAAACAAAAGAACTGATATTGAAACAGGAGAAACCGAACCAATAGACAGTGACGGTGAACAGCCAAGTACAAGCTTTGGGGAAATTCCTCCGGAAATTGTAGAGGTAACTCAAGAAAATTCAGATTCAGATAGAGAGATTGAGGAAATTGCGGAAGAAACACGAGGAGGATTAGACTCAGAATTACAAGCGGAAGAAACACGAGGAGGATTAGACTCAGAATTACAAGCGGAAGAAACACGAGGAGGTTCAGATTCAGACAAAGAGACTGAGATCATAAAGTTCAAAGTTAGAGAAAGTGAAGTGAGATCTGAGATAGAATCTGAAGAGAGTGAAGAAGAAAGAAGGCAAAGAATAGGACCAAGAAAGAGAACTTGGAGAGTGGAAAGAGAAGAAAAGGAAAGTGAACTGAAAAGGCCAAGAAAAGGAGACAATTGGCCCAACGAAATTAAAAGACTGAGATATAAAATAATAAATTTGAGCAAAGACAATGCAGAACAAGTAAATGAAATAACAAGTCAGAAAAGACATAGGAAAACAAGTGAAAAACAGTTGCAAAGACCAAAAAGAGTGAAAAGACCTAATCTGAAATACAAGTCACCTGAATGGATATACATAGCACTGCCTGATATTAAAGAAGTGGATAGCAGTCACGAGAACCCAGACAAAGACTGTGAACAAGTGGGTGAGAGTGAAATGCGCCCTTCCTGAAGAGGAGAAAAGAAAACCGGACTAGACACACAAACTGATAAAGTCAAAGAAAAATTTCTGAAAAACCGAAAGGTGCGCCAAAAGCAGTTGATCCCAGTCAACACTTAAAGAAAGGGTAAAACGGACTAGACATTTGAAGTGTGGAAACACATTTTCTGTACATATATTTAGATAATATTTCAACATGGTAGACACTGAGAATAGAAGATCTAGATGTGAGTTTTTCCGTAGATGGTGTAAAATGTGTTTCTATTGTACAGGTTTACTAATGCTTATTTGGTTCATATTAGCAATAATAATTCCACTTAGATTAGTTGGAGAAAATACATCTGTAAACATGAATGACACGAATAGTGACAAGAAATCTAGCATAAAGAACATTGCAACACTGGTAGATAGTACTGAATTTCATAGGGATAAGTCAATAACTGATTTCTCCAAGAATGTCTTTACAAAACTTTAATATGAATATGTAGAGACAATGGATGTAAGAGATTGTTATGTCTGTATGCAGTTACCTGCGTCTGTAACAGAAGGTGTGACGTATCATCACCTTCCTTTAACGTATGGAATAACATGTAGTGTTTTAGCTAGCTTATTTTATAAAATAGGTAAATTAGAGTATTATTACACTGACACAGATGCTGTTTTTGCTAAAGTTCCCGTAGTCCCTGAACTAAATAAGGTAAAATTTGCAAAGATTTTTGGAGAATTTTTCTTAGAAACAAAAGAATTAACATTAGAATATGCATTTAGACATAATCTTACTTGTGGGTTAAGAAAGGAAGAAAAAGTTTTCTTAGACATGGTAGAAGACAGAAGGGTTAAGTTTCAAAGAAAGGCAACAGGAGAAAAGACAAAAACCCCACCTTGGGCGTTTGAAGAGGGAAGTTATGACAAAGGCGAAACAAATGCAGCTATGGTTTTAGATTGGCCCCAACAGGGAAAATTGTGTATTAGTAGAGATAACACTATGTATGATAACTATTTCGTGGGTTCTAGTGAGTGCCGAGATACATACAAAATTCTAGGGGGATGGGGATTCAAAGGAGGAAAAAATCCAGTATTTCCAGGGATCTATTATATTTGCGGAAATAGAGCTTATTATAGGTTGCCGGACCATTGGTCCAGAACATGCTATTTAGGCCTGGTCTTTCCAAAGATTTTTCACGTGGAAAGAGGAACGAAAGGAATTCACGAGATAGGTAAACCATTAACCCGTAGGAGAAGGGAAAGCTTCTCAGAGATAGTAGGTGACATTTTTGGAGCATTGATACCAGCAGTGGGTATATCTTTGAATGCATACAAGATTCGGAAATTGTCTACAGTAGTAGATCGTTTATCAATGAATACTGCTGGAGGGTTCTTGATGGTAAATACCGAAATGGTTGCCATGAGAGCAATGGTAATGCAAAATCGACTTGCCCTTGACATTCTTTTGGCAAAAGAGGGTGGAGTCTGTGGAATGCTGAAGGAGCAACATTGTTGCACTTACATTCCAGACAAAAGTCAGAATATACAGAAGTATATAAAGAACATTACTGATTTGCATAAAGAAATTGCCCCACTGGAGGTTGAAGGTGCTTGGGAGAAACTTGGTAAAGGTTTTTCCTCAATAAGGAACTGGTTCACCGAAATAGGTAGTTCTCTAATTGGAAAAATACTAATACCAGTGACTTTAGTAGTAGTGATAATACTATTATTGAGATTAGCATATGTGTGTGTTAAAAAAAGAAAAAGACAAAATAAAGCAAAAATAGAAAATGAGAAAAATAAAGAAAGAGAACGGGAGATGGGAGAGATCGAATTGGAAGAGTTTAAAGAGAACATGTACAAAAGGTCTAAAAGACAAGATGAAAAGAACACGATTGTCTAAATTAACAAATGCAAGTGGACAAGAAACATTTATCTGATAAATTTTGTAGGGATAGGTTTTAGTGGTGATGTTATAAATCACCAAAGGGGGGAATTGATGGAGCAAGGGAAACAAAATATTTTTTGTATACCCCTTGGAAGTTAATGACCTCATAACGATTAATGATACTAACCGTTTGAAACGCATGAACTAATCAACAAATGCACCTTTTTATTAAACATTACACGTGGGCGACTTGCTAACATTGCAAAATCTAATTTATTTACAAATGTGAAGCAAAATAACATAAGTATTGTGATTTTTGAGTAGTAAATAGAGTAAATTGCATGATTTGTGTTGCGTAGTAAAATTGCACCGTGGCAAAGAATGCAGATGGAAAGTAAAATGGCTTTAAATGTCGCTTCTGCTAGGTAATACTTAACACGGGTCATTAGAATGGCGGGTGGTAAACAGAAAGGCTTATTTTCCATGTTTTAATTTCTGTTGTGTTTATTCTTATATTAGTTTCGTTCGGGTCTGCTATGCCATGCTTCAAAAACGGCCGCGGGAAAGGACGAGATGGCGTGTGCTGAATAAAATGGCCCGCGCATGAACAGTATGGACGCTCCAGTCACGTGTATGCGGCCTGTGCCCGGAGTGAGAGATGTCAAGGCCAATCTGACCTGCAACGAGGATTGTGCCAAGAGTTCAGCATATATGCATGGGAACGGATGAGAAAATCGAGCGACAGGGGATGAACTAATATGTGACCATCAGAGTTTGTTACAAAATGGATTAACAAATTGGACTACTTTTGGACATCGTGATCATGAGACTTAATGTGTGCGTTATTGTCCCCAAACCGGTTCGAACAAGGAGGGCAATGAGGTGACCATCACCACCCCTCCAATGGACCAATTAGCGTGATTCTTGCCCCTAAAGATTGCAACTTTTAAGTGTAGAGAGCCAGAAAGTAGGGTATAAGAGAGTCTGCTCTTACGTTGTGAAAAAACTTCTTTGTTTATTCTATCCTGATGCTGCGAGAGACTCTGTCATTTTGGACTAACGAACTTTGACTGGGGAAGGAACGAGACCGTTGCGGGAGTTGCCCGGGAAGAGATTGCGTCCGAGGAGGTTAGCGGGACAGTCAGTCAGTTTTGGGAGTCCATCCTGTGATCTGCGGTTCATCTTTCTTTCCTGATGAACCATTCTTGTCATCGCCCTATGGCCAAGGGTAATGAGTATTTCCCATCTTTATTCTTAACCTTTTACTTAAATGCTTACTGATATAATAAATGTATTTGCCTAAATTGAACTTTACTTTTGCTTAAAGAATTTCGATAAAACTATATGCTAAATCTAAAAGAGAGTCTGTGGTTCTTTAAATAAAATTGTGTTTTATAAATGTCAAAGGTTTTAATTGTGATTGAGCTGGACTTAATCGCCATCAACTGATTCTACTAGTTGGTCCATCGACCGAATAGCGGAGTACCTTGATGTTTAGAACCGACAGGATCCGAAGTTAATGTATATAATGTGTAGGTTATAATTCTGTCATTTTAATAAGGTATCGCGCTTGTCCAGCAATTCATTTTTCCTTAGCGTTTGATCCAGAAAATTGAATGGATGGATGTATGCGGTGTTATGGGCCCCACCGACATAGGCTTCAAGCGATAAAGGATTGCGTAGGTGTTTTTCTGGATTAGTGTCATAAGGAAAAATTTATATTAGCCGCGCTGGATCACCTGCATCGCAGGTACCGAAACCGCAGAGTCCAAACTCTCGGTTTGCAGGTCCCTAGCCCCGACAATGCTGCAACTACCCAGGAGAAGGTCCCACAGCTCTGAAGGATCAACTCTGCCTCCTCACTAAGTTTGGAGGCACCATGATCCTCCTGAGCCGAGCAGCACCAACCCCGGGGTACCGGACGACCTGCAACCCAAGATCGACTACAAGAGTCCAAGAAAGAATCCAATTGCCTGAGGAACAAGCACCTGTCGAGAGACATCAGCAGCCCTGAGACCCACTCGCTGAGTGGCCTAGCCGTCCTGCACCAGCCCCTCTGAGATATTTGCTGCTGCCCGCAAGGTGCACTTTGGCCACCAGAACTTGGATCTCCTGTTTGCTCTGCACCCAGCCCCACCGGCTGGTGAATCTCTGAAACCTTTGTGCTCCCATGGTCCCCAGGCTCTTGCGACCTCTACACTCTTTTGAGTGCTCTTGGACTTGCCTACAAGCCCCCCTGTGCAGCCTGTTTTTAGATGGTATTTATTCATTCAGATG
This sequence comes from Calotriton arnoldi, assembly GCA_963921515.1. NCBI lineage: Eukaryota > Metazoa > Chordata > Amphibia > Caudata > Salamandridae > Calotriton > Calotriton arnoldi. The sequence goes on along the minus strand of CAWUFW010000014.1, from coordinate 3,285,866 downwards.
TGTGTTTGATAGGATTGGGGAGCTCATACGACAGCTACATCCAATTTCAATCACAACGGTCCTCACCCGCGGTGCTCTCAAAGAGGGGAGATACACTAGACTCCCCCAATTTCAATACTAGGATTGATCAACAATAATTATCACTATGAGTCACACGCAATTTGTATCATATGTAAGTACAGTATACAGTTTGAGAAACAAAGAAGACGTCTTTTCTTGACTTGTAGATTTATTTTTCGGTACTTGGCCTCTTCTTTATTACCCCTTTGAACTTTAGCCAACATGTGTTTCATCATTTGGGGGGAGTATCCCTACTACTTCATCAAGGCTATTCAACTCAGAAGTCATTGCACAAACGGAATAATGGATTGATTAGAAAGGACTTCTGAGTTGAATAGCCATGAAGGTGAACCCCTAAGTACTACTGCACTGTGACTTATTGCATTCTATGTTTTTCTCCATAGGATAACATTATACGTAATTGCGCGCAACTGTATATAGCCTGTACTTACTTTGCTTATTGCTGAAACGTATTACATGCTTACCTGTAACTGACGTTCTTGGTTCAAAATATATATAAAAAGAGCTATTTTTCTATAAATTGGTCTCGACTTCATTCTTGAGTGTGTGTTCCGTTTATTGCCTCTGTGAGAACAACAAATGCTTAGCACTACCCTCTGATAAGCCTAACTGTTCGCCCACACTACCACAAAATAAAGCGTTACTATTATCTACTTTTGCCTCTGTAAACCAACAAGGGTCTCTCAGACCTCTCTGTACAGTGTATCCTATTGTGGTGCACTATATAGAGAGGTGGGTTTCCTACAAACAACAACAATGTATCATCTGGAAGTGATGATCTGGAACTGGACCTGTCCGTGGGTCTGTCTGGAAGAGTCGAAGAACAGTGGGCGGCTAGCCCCTCCATCCACTTTTACTCCTGTTTCTGGACATTCCCTTAACGGAAAAAAGAAATGAGTATGCCTTATTTCCATCTTAACAGGAGGATTATATGGCAGTATGTTGACTGGGATATAAAGAAAGGCAAGATCTGGTTGGCAATGCAATATACCTTTATCCAATATATGGCTGGGAGAGCAGTCAGCTCCGTGGAACTGAAAAACTGCCTCTCAAAATGTTGCACACAGGCAGCTCTTTTTATAGCCAAAAGGTGCTATGACTTCATACATAGTATCTAACATATGCAGAAAACTAGTTGCAGAATATGACAAGTTGCTGATATATTTTTATGAAAACAATGCACCACTGGCATTCTTGAACTCATTTCCTTTCCATCCCGGTTCCCCTTATCTTGTGAGAATAATACAACTTTAAAACCGACTGTGCATTAATCAGTCCTCCCTGGGTGTTTGTGCATTCCATTGAGCTATTCTAAAGGTTTCTTAACTGACTTCGTGCACTGCTGACTAAAACTACCTTTTGATCACATATTTTTGGAACAGTGTGTTTCTGTCAAGAGAGGGAGTAGGAATACATGTTCCCATGCTTGTGGCCTTGAATTCTTACAAGCCAGCTAAATTGTTAATTTTCCAGCGTAGCTGAACATACTGAACTAGGGTTCTGAACTCACACTACTCTGTGTACTTGTGAAACTGAGGCTTGTATTTTTCTTTCATTTCATACAGTTCTACAATGCTCATTGCTGATATCTGGTGGTGAGCCTTCTTGCCTGCCTGAAATTTACTCACATTTTATATTTTCATTAACAAATATTCAGTGATTTACAGTGTCTGGGTGGGTAGATACTTTACACAAACAATATTGTGTAGTTTGGAACAAGTCTCAGGGTGGGATAATCCTCACCTCTGAGTCTTTACTAGAATTGAAAATTCTAGATATGATAGCTAGAAAAAAATGTATTCTATGTCAGGCTCGGAGGCTTCAGATTATGCTTGTTCAAAGCTTTGCCAACACCACTGAAGCTACATCCAGTATTGGCTTATAATAAAAAGATTTAAACGTGGATTCAGCGGACTAATCCGCTGCTCTTAAGATGTTGTGCCGTTGAACTGAGTGAGCTCCAAACTTATTCACATCTATTCCAGCTACCACCATTAGCCATTTGATTTGACTCATCTTTCTAAAGAGGTGGAAGAAACCAGGGGGCGTGGCTAACCAGCCGAACATGACGGACGTGAGCTGATTGAGCTCCGTCCACAAACCCTCGTTTATCCTGCCTAGAAACGGTATCCGCAGCCATCCGGTTGCAGTGGGGAGCAGGCGATCGCTCGCACTGCGGTAGCCCACGTCCACAGCCAAACGGACATGGAGGAAGCAGGAGAAGCCCACCTGACGGATCCTCCAAAGCCGATAACAGTGCGCTCACATGCGGCGAGGCGCCACCAGCCGCAGGTGCAGCCTACACTGACCGGACAGTGAAGGTACGGCGAGGGTACCCCCACACTGAGGTAGCGGTCTCAGGGGTGTCGGGGGGGCTCCTTTCCTCCCCCTCCGGAGCGGTAGCGCAGTCATCGTGGGAGGTAACGGTCGGAGACTGTACTTGCGCGCCCCGGGAATTTGCACGCCACCGAGAGGGCCTGGAAGACCACGACAAAACCCACAGCCGCCGACGCCGTCCCCTCACCGGGAAACAGCGTTTACAACGCTGGTAATACCGCGCGGGTAGGTTACAACGCGGACGTTACATCGTCCGCGTTGTTACCACGCATGGCATTACATCGCAAGTCGTTTCTACGACTTGCGCTAGATGGCGCGCAACACCAGGGAATGTGTTGGATTTTAAATCCAACACATTCCCTGCTGTTGCGCTAACTGGAGTAGGAATAGTAATTTATACTATTCCTAAGTCCAGCGCGCCATTTAGCGCAAGTCGTAGAAATGACTTGCGATGTAAAGCCATGCGTGGTAACAACGCGGACGATGTAACGTCCGCGTTGTAACCTACTGCGGGGTAATGGATGGCGTAGTAACGTCATACATTCGTGAGAGGGACATAGCGGAGAAGGTGGACGGCCTTTCCCATCCCCGCCTTCTGTCCGCCATTTTCCCCCCTGCTGAGAGTTATTAAAAAGGAGCAGCCGTATGGAGGTGTCGAGGGAGAGAGTAACACGCGGGCCCAGGCCGCAGTAGCGCTGCTACAAGAGCGCTGAGAAAAACCGGAGCAACAGGGACTTGCTCTACGAAAGGCCCGGGGGTCAGATCGGGCCCAGGCCGTACACGTTCAGGATCTGGGGCGGGCGAAGAAGACGACGCTGGGGAGCGGTGTGCCTCCCTCAACTTCACGACATCACAACACCGTCAGTGATACTCACTAGTGGGCAAAGATTCAGGTACGGAGCACAGACTTTCCCTCACAATCCCCCCTGCCTCGTCCGGGGCCCGTGCGGCCTGGCGGGATGAGAAAGAAGTAAGGGCTCCACGCAGTGCAGCACTGCCCCAACAATATCTGCTTAACAGCACTAGGAACAGCGGTACTATCACAAGGCACTAGAAAAAGCCAGAACAACACGGATTGGCCCCGCAACAGGCTCAGAGGTCAGATCGGGTCCAGGCCGTGTACGCACCGGAGCTGGGGTGATTGGGGACGACGCTGTGGAGCGGTGTGTGCCCCCCCCCGACTCTGCACCTTAGTAATATACAGGGGCTCCCTCCAGAGACAGACAATAGTGGGCCAGGCCGCAAATACAGGGCGCAGATCTTCCCTCATATTGCTCAATAAGCGACCAGGCTGAGGCACTGTAAAAGAAAGCAACGCCGGATCAGACCCAGATTGCGACCAAGCGAAGACGAGGTGAGTGACCCCCCCCTCCTGCTTCATCCAGGATATACCCGGCCTGGCGGGGTGAGTGAGGAGCACAGGTGCCAAACGGCGAGACACTGCCCCTAAAACGCCCTCTCAACAGTGTTAGCCTAACCTAGAATTGCCCTGCAACGTGCGCGAAGGCTGGGTTGGGCCTAGACGACGGCCGTGCGGGGGAGGAACTAAGGGACTCCCCTCCCCATACCCTGAAATAGACATACCGGCTGAGGAGAAAGCAAACTAGAAGATGAGCCGCTGTGAAAAGAGGAGGGCAGCACAGACCTGCCCTGCCCCCGCACAAGTGCAGCGGACTGGGCCCAGGGCATAGTGACGAGACAGGTGGCGGAGACGGCCCCCTCACCCAGAAATACAAAGAAGGCAACCGCAAGGCACGAGGCAGACCCCCACAGGCTCTGTAGTGGGGGTGCAGGCAGGCTCACCGTATACAGCCTACGACATTCAACCACTCGAAGACACAACAACCAAGAGGCAAGAGGCACATGCAACAAAAAGAGTAACGCCCGCCCAGGCAACTACCAACTCACAGACGGGGCCCAAAAGACTAGAGAAGCCACGACACAGGCGACTGGTCCTGTTCAAACGGAGCCAAATCGAATGCCGACAGCGCAACAGCTAGTAATGGGCTGCCTACGCACCAACACCCAACAGCTCAACGCGCGCATTGGCGCCCCAGAAACGGTGGCTATAGAGGGGGGCATGACCTCGGAGACACCACACACAGCACTCGCTGCCAAACTCAACTCCGTACTAGCAGCGGTCGAGAAGATCGGATCTGCTCTTGACAAGACTCGCTCATCGCTGGAGTCCAAAATTGACATGGTGACCTTGGACTTCACCCTTCTACGAGCTGACCATCACAAGTTAGGGGATAAAGTGCGACAGCAAGAACAAGCGCTCACAGAACTAAAGCCCGTCACACAAAGTCACACCGCAGCCCTACAGGACCTAATTGATCGAGTACATGAGCTGGAAGACAGGGTGGAGGACGCGGAGGGACGCTAACGCAGGAACAACATTCGCGTAGTGGGAATGCCGGAGGGTGAAGAAGGATGAAAACCGGAAGAATTCACAGAGCGCTGGATCAGAGACCTACTGCCTGCCGACATCCTGTCTCCCCAATTTGTAATTGAAAGAGCGCACCGGGTCCCTGTACAGAAGCCCCCGCCGGGAGCCCGGCCACGTCTCTTCCTGTTCAAAGTCCTCATCTACGGGGACAGAGACTTGATATTGCATAAAACCCACAAGATGCCAGACATGAAAATAGGAAGTAGTCAGATCATGTTTTTCCCCGATTACACTGCGCAAGTTCAACGTCACAGGAGCACATACACAGCGGTGAAGCGGCAGCTGTGAGAGCTTGACCTAAACTACTCTCTGATATTCCCTGCAAGACTGCAGGTAGTTGCAAAAGGAATGGCACGATTCTTCGACTCGCCCGCAGAAGTTTGGGACTGGTTGGAGGAGTCAGAACATGGACAGGGCCCAGACCCTCCGCGGAGGCAGAACTACAAAAACCCAGCAGAAGAAGACGGAATCGCGGTGGGCGCGGCAGACTCCAGTCAAATACCACTGTAACCACCACTGCCCCCAACCTGGAACAGAGGAGAATGGAGAGACAAGAGGCGATCCACGTTGCTGCCGCACTAGGAACCACACCGCAAAACCCTGAATGCCAGCAGAGTCCATCCATGTCCTCTGACGCTGGCTCCTCCACACCCTCCAGACTAGGTGATCCAGAAGATTATCAACTACCAGATGTCACACTTCAGACGGCGGATGACATTATATGACTTTGGACAGGCTATCGCACAGTGCCGGGAACAAGCACACGCAAGTATCTGCCTTCCTGGCAAAAATGTTGTGTTAAATAATACAACCCTTTTTTCAGTACTTGCCCTGTACGAGCGATGGCGCTCCCCTGCACACCGCCGCAGTCAGCGCTTGCCCAGCGACACAACACAGGTCACGCGCGGCGCATGCACCCCTGGCGCGACACATTGGCTGAGAGGATGCTCAGTCAAAAACACAACGAGGGCTGACATAACCCACACCAGTCACACACCGCACGCGTCCACCCCGCAAATCTTAGCGTCACAGTTACAACCTTATGTTAGGCAGTTTAGTTTGGATGAACATCCAGTTGGAATTCGCCCCAGATAGTTATGCATAGTTCAGTTTATACCTATACATTGTTATCAAAAATACTGAGTTGGAGCACACTCACACAAATTAGAAACTATAACACTCTACCCCCCTGTTGCCAATTTGACCAACCCAAGAAAGAATTATGTTGCAAGTCAATGTAGTTACCTGGAACGTGCGCGGCATACACTCACCGGCGCTTAGGTATTCTATCTACCCCTATTTGCAGCGCAGATCCACTGGAATCGCACTGCTTCAAGAAACACACATGTCCCAGGTGGAGCTGGGGCACCTGCGCAGTAGATGGAGAGGCCAAGTACATGGCATAAGCAACTCGGCCCATGCGCGAGGCGTCCTCATTTGGGTAAGGGCTGGGATTCCCTTCACAAGTGAAAGGGTGTTAGTCGATCCTGAAGGAAGATACACACTAGTCAGTGGAAGACTTAATGGCCAGCCGATACTCCTCAGTTCCATCTACGCCCCGAATGTAGGCCAGCCGGCCTTCTTGGAGAATCTCATGAAGACATTAGCCAGGTGGAGTGGGATTCCCTGGCTCCTTGTGGGGGATTTCAATTCCATACTTAGCATAGATCTGGATAGATCGTTCCCGCCCCTGTCCAAGACCACAGCGGTGTCCAACGCACAGGCCCTCACAGACTGGCTGGCACACTGGGCACTCATAGGCATATGGCGCGCCATCAACCCGAACGCCCGGGTCTACTCATACCACTCAGCGGTGCATAGGCTACATGTACGCCTTGATAGAATAGTGGGATCCCCAGTGCTCCTCCCCCTGGTACACCAGACAGAATATTTAGGCCGGACACACTCTGACCACAACCCGCAAATATTACAACTTACCTGGGATTTTGGGCACCCCCCTGCCCCCACATGGAGACTCCAAACCGCAGCGCTAGAGGACCCGCATTCCGTTCCTCACTGGGCACGGCCCTACTCACATATTTCGAGATTAATGAAAACACAGCAGAGAATGCTTTGGTGGAATGGGAGGCCTTTAAGGTCACAACAAGAGGACATTGCATGGGTATGACCTGGAACATATGTAGGCAACTATCTTCTGACCTAAGCAAAATAGAAAAACAACTGCTGCGATATGAGGTGGAGGGGGAAGACGAGGGCAGGGACAAGCAACGCCTGGAAACACTGCGCACACAGCATGCGGAGCTACTAGAGCGCCTTCGCTGGGCGAACATCCATTACAACGCATGCGTTACGTCGCATGCGTTTACGTCGCAAGCGTTACAACGCAAGCGACGTTACTACGCGGACCATTATGCCGCGTACCATCACATCACATGCGCATTTAAAACGCAAGGTTTTAGATCGCATGTGGTGTAATGGACGCGAGGCGGGCGGCACGGACGAGCACCGGGAAAGAGGCGGAGGACCACCCGGACGACGCGAGGAGAGAGAGGTAAGGAGAATTGTGCTTAGAGTGTAGTGTTTAGGGTTTAGGGCAGTGTCTGGGGATTGTGCTTACAGTGTAGTGTTTAGGCTTTAGGGCTTAGGGAAGTTTAGGGTACTGTTTTTGGGTACTGTACTAGGGCTTAGGGAACTGTAGGGGGGCTTAGGGAAGTGTAGGGTACTGTTTTTGGGTACTGTACTAGGGCTTAGGGTTTAGGGAACTGTAGGGTGCTGTTTTAGGGTACTGTATTAGGGCTTAGGGTTTAGGTAGTAATTACGGATTTAGGAGTTTGGGTTTAGGGGGACGGGCTTAAGGGTAGCGTTGTGCTGGGGGTACTGTTTTAGGCTTTAGGGTAGTGTATTGTTTTGTACTGTATGGTAGTGTTGTGGTAGGGTAGTGTATTAATTTCGGGGGTGATTTTAGGGAACAAAGCGCGATGTTAAAGCATGCGGGGTGTTTGTGTGCGTTGTAAATGTGTTTTGCATGAATTTCAATGGTGGGGCGATGTAATTGTTTGCGTTGTGAATGCTTGCTATGTAAATGTGCATGCGATGTAAAGACGGCGATGTTAAGGGATGCGATGTTAAGGTTTGCGATGTAGCATCATACATCCCTTCGCTGTCACAATTACACGGCGCACACAGCCCGCACCCATGCCACCGCTGATAGGGCAGGTCGACTTCTAGCCTTGCTAATTCGCCAAGAGCACACCCGCAAACCCATTGAAGGGTGGTAAACCAGTACAGGAACACTAATACACGCACAGCGAGACATCCATGAAGCTCTGACACAGCATTACAGTCAATTGTATTAATACCAATGCAGTTGCGAATCACATGCCCTGACAGCCTTTTTAGATCGCATACAATTGCCCGAGGTAGAGCCGACGCACAGCGAGATGCTAGATGAGCCGATCTCACTCGAGGAGATTGAGGAAGCGATATCGTCCCTGGCCACGGGGAAGACCCCGGGACCAGACGGGCTCCCGGCAGAGTACTACAAGGCGTATCGGGTGACAAAAGGCCCAAAACTGCATGCCCTCTATGCAGCCGCTGCAGATGCGGGACAACTTCCCCCCTCACTATGCGAGGCACACCTGATTTCACTGCCCAAACCCGATAGGGACCCAACTGACATGGGCTCCTACAGGCCCCTCGCCCTACTCAACACCGACTATAAGTTGCTAGCGAGGTATTGGCTGACAGGTTGGCGCAGGCGGTTCCCGCACTGGTACACGCAGACCAAAATGGTTTTGTGCCAGCTCTCAGCACCTCACTTAACCTGCGCCGCTTCTTCAGAATAGCCACATACTCTACGTACACATGGCCGAGGGCAGGCTGGCTCGTGCTTGATCTTGAGAAAGCTTTTGATTCCCTCAAGTGGAATTACATGATTATCACTCTTGAGAAGTACAAGCTAGGCCCGGCCTTCTTGCAATTAGTCCGCCTGCTTTACACAAACCCAGTGGTGAGAGTAAAGATGGGCCCATACATCTCAGAGGCGATTCCAGTGCGACGGGGGACGAGACAAGGCTGCCCATTGTCCCCCCTTCTCTTCGCGCTTGCAATGTAGCCACTAGCGGAGTCGATAAGGACGCATGAGGGCATACTGTTAGGCGATGGCATGCATAAGGTATCGCTATACGCGGATGACTTATTAATTTACCTTCAGGACATCAACAATGTGCCAGACAGCTTGGCCCAAATCTTACGGGAATTTGCGGCCATCTCTGGCCTAAAGGTAAATATCGGCAGAAGTCCCTGACCCGGGCCTCTTACTCAATGGTGTGAGGGTTAAGTGGAATGCAGATACATTCCGCTACCTTGGAATCTGGATGTACCACCAGCCTGCAGATCTCTTTGACGGTAACCTAGGTAGGACGCTAACGGCCATCAAATCCCAGATGCAATTCTGGAGCACACTTCCCCTCGCAGTGATAGGCAGAGTGGCGTTGGTGAAAATGGTGGCCCTACCGAGATTCTTGTACTATTTTACCAACCTACCCGTTCACATACCGGCCTCCTTGTTTGCTACACTAGAGAAGATGGTCTAGGACTTCATATGGGGCCCCAGCCGACACAGAGTGGCAATTAAAAAATTGTATCTGACCAAGGGGGCCTGGCTGCGCCATGTCTCGAACACTACTTCCTGGCAGCACAACTCCAGTGGGTGGCCAGGTGGATGGCAGACCGCCAATGTGAAGATACTGCGACTACGCTCCCACCGCTTACACTGTCCCAGATCCTCCAGCTCTTCCACCCCGGTACACGAACACGGCCTCCAGAGTCTCTGTGGCTGAACATAGCATACAGATGCTCCAAAAGGAGCCTCTACATAACCCGAAACACAACACCCTACGCCCCCGCTCTTCCCCTACAGGGCGCACCTAAAGGACAGGGAACACTTACCACTACAGAATTACAACAGTGGCACGCGGCGGGGGTACAGACTCTGGGAGACCTCTACCGCGAAGGCGCTTTGCTTCCCTATGCGACACTGATAGAAGAGGATGGACTCCCTGCGGGACAATTTCTCCTGCACCGGTCTTTGTTAGCCACACTCACGATACGATGGGGAGACCTAGCCACTGAACCGCCCACACACCTTACTATACAATACTTGCATGTAATGGGGCAAGGCAGACATCTGACGTGGTGGTTCGCAGCCTCGCTGTGCAAACACGCTGCGATCAATTTAGACCCCCTCAGACATAAATGGGAGCGCGACTTAGGCAGGCAATTCTCAGACAAAGAATGGGGGCAAGTGCTGGCCAGCCCGGTTCAGATCCCCAGGAACATGAGATTCAGACAAATCCAATATTACATTACACACAGAGCGTACTACACGCCAGCCAAAATCAACAGATATTTTCATTGTACCGATTCTGCTTGTCCTAGATGTTCCGCTCTAGACGCAGACTTGATACACATGTTGTGGAGCTGCACCAGCCTTAGTACATACTGGAGAGAAGTAGCGGAAGCGCTGCATAACTGCACCGAGAGAGAGATACCCTTTGACTGGCCGGTGTACTTGCTGCATAGATTCCGCAGGACGCGTAACACCAAGGTCACATCCAGATTCTTGGACCTGGGCATAATAACTGCCAAACGGCTAATCACGAAAAGATGGAAGGCGCCTGACCCCCGTACTTCCAGGTTTGGAGGCATTCCACACTCGCATGGGCTAGAGCAGAAGGCATAGCAATTCGCCGTGAAGAAACCATAGGCCTTAGGAAAATACCAATAGCTACACATTGGGAAGCGATCCTCATAACACTACAACAACATGCAGGCCCACCAATTCAGCTCACACCGGCACCTGGCCCGGATGGGTAACATCGCGCATGTGAGTCTAATCCCTGAGACACCCAAAGACACCAATTCCGCAGCTGACATTTGTACACCGACGCCCCGATACATACATTTAAGGGGAGCCCATGGTTAAAGCAATGGGCACAGGCGCAGCAGACAACATACCCACACATGCACACAGACAGGTGGAGACACTCTGACTCAGCTCCAAGTTCTATGTCCTTCCCCCCTGGTTGTTGAATGCGCTGTTTATCATGATCATCCATACAGTTCCAGACTCTCAATGTTACTTTCTGCAGGCAATGATTGTAGACATCCTAACCGGATTGGAGTCTAAATGATGATACCGACCTAGTACAACTTAATTGGAACTGTCACACCTACATGTCCATCGAATAAATAATTGCAATGTTCTTATCATCAAAGCGAACTGCTGTAAGAGATCTAATAACACTATATGCGAACCATGTAATGCTATTTGTTACTGTTACTATTGTAATAAAACGAAAATAATAAAATATATTTTAAAAAAACAAATGAGGTGGAAGAAACCAGATTAAAGGGCTTCTGAAGAGCAATGAGAAGTTGCCCACTGAGGGATTGTTGGAGTCCTCTAGTACGGTCTTCGTATTCTTTTTGTCTTCGGATAATACACAATTTTGGATTGTCCAGAATCAATGGGTATGACATGTGTTTTAGTCCCTTTAGACAGTTTGAAGGTAACTCCTTCCAGAGAAAATTGCCGACCTGTTCTGTCCAGTGCTTTTAACATCAGATACTCTTCTGCAGGAGACCAGACAAAGGAGCATTGTGAGTTTCACAGAAAGCTGTTTCCTGGTCAGGTCTGCATTACAAGGCCAACTCTGAAGAAAGTTTAAGACACTATTCAAGTCCCATAAATAGCTTTATTTATGCTGAAGGGGGGGTTAGACATACTGATACCTCTCATAACCCTACTTACCAGAAGGTGTTCACCTACCGGTTTTCCATTTACTAGAGAATGGCCAGGTGTAATAGCTGAACTGTAGTTATTGACCGAAGGGTAAGCCAAACAACCCGAAGCTAATTCAGCTAGAAAGTTGTTCATGAAGGTAACTGGGCCATCCCAAGGGATCCAAATTCCGTTCCTGGCACCAACCCAGCCATCTTCGCCATTCTGAGGAGTATCTCTTATGAGTGGCTGAGGACCAAGATTGGGTGATGAAATTCTCAGATTGCTCTGATAACCCCAGCAAGAGCCAGCATCTCCTGAAATTCACCAGGCCATGAGATGTAACTGATTCTGAAGAATCAAGGGATGTTGAAGGCCTGATGAATCGATCAGAAGGTCTGGGGAAGATGGACTGGAGAGTCACAGGACATTTCTAGAAATACTGGGAACCATTGCTGTGCTCTCCATAGGGAAGTCACCAATATCAATTCTGTCTGTTGAATACGGCTGTGAGTCAACACCCTGGGGATCATCAGGAAAGGGGGAAAGGCATAGTGTAACTGACCGAGCCAGTTCTAGAGAAAGGCGTCTGTGGTGTTGACCATCAGATCCGGTTTTCAGGAAAAGAATCTCCTCCACTGAGTGGTAAGGCAAGAGGCAAACAGATCCATGTGACATAGACCCCATGGAAGTTGGAAAGCCTGAGAGATGGAAGGGCTCAGTTTCTAATCACTGGAATCCCAAAGATATCTTGAGTTCAAGTCAGCCACCATATTGTTGCATCCTGTAAGACATTCTGTTCTCACCGAAATTTGGTGTTGGAGAAAGAATTGCCAAAAACTCTTTGCTATGTCTATCAGGGTTATGGATCTGGTTCCCCCTAATTTGTTTATGTACCCGGACTGCGGAGATATTGTCCATCCGCAGTAGAATGCAGCAGTGCACCTTGTGAGGTGCTAGAGTTTTTATTGTGAATGACCCCGCCATTAATTCTAAGCAATTTATGTGAAGGGATGATTCTTCTTGAGCCCAACGTCCTCCTGTAGAGATGTTTCAGCACCTGGCTCCCGAACCCCATAAGCTGGTGTCTGATTCAATAATGATGTCTGGATGTGTGTGGAAGATGGCCCTGCCTTTCCAGGCCCACGTGTGATCCACCCACTATTGAAGTTCTGCTCTGATGTCTGGGGTCAGATCGATTAGATCTGAGCATGACATCCCTCTCTGTAGATGTAAGTAAGACTTTTTGTGTTGTATGATTACTTAAAACTATTACATAAGTACAAAACAACAATCTAAAGCTCACAAAGCGAATAAAAAAAGAGATAAAAGAATAATTCCTCTGCAGTCTGGTTCAGTTCATAAAAAATATTGGATTAAAAAAGATGTACATAACAGCATCTGGCTACCCATAATAAACCTAAAGTGCAAAAAATCTTGTATATCAGTTTGCCAGATGGGTGCAGCACTAGTACCTTCGATCATGCAAAACTAGTATAAAATTACATTGCTTGTTACTCCATGAGCTGCGCCATGGTGGAGGGGGAGACTGTGTCTAACCATCAGGATGCTATTTCCAGAAACCTGTCCTTTAACAATGTCCGCACCAAGCCGATGAATTTACTTGATTTTGCCAGATGTGACATGGTTTCCAGAGAGAATAAAAGATTATGTGCCAGCCGACATTCAACTCTTTTATTGCGAGAGGCAGCAATCTTGCCCACAGTATTAGTTTTAGATAGTGTTTGCCCAATGCTTGATGCAGATACATTTGTCTGGTCTGGGTTGTGTAGGATGTTATTAATGGAGCATATGTGCCCTTCTCCAATAAGGTCTTGATATCAGTTTCTCTTGAAAGTTGGTTCAGTTGCCTTTTTATGGCAATTTTGATGGCAAAGTAAGGGACTGTCATGAAAGAACAGATTTGCACTTAGTCTGAACCCATGAGACTGTTTTGTCACAAGAAATATTTGAGGAGTGTTAAGTATCCTCAATGGAGAAAACGGTGCCCCTTCTGGAAGTCCCAAGCAAGCATCGTTCTGAGAAGATTAAAAAACTTATCATTATAAAGAATTCCAAGATGGCCGCCGAGATTCCAAGGAGTAGAACAAGATGTTGTAGCTTCAATGTGTTTGTGTCGCACACTTCAACTGAATTTCTTGTCAGGGAAGAAGCTTCTCAATAGGGCTCATTCAAGAGAGTTTTTTCGTTGTGAAGACTTTGAGATTCTTGTCTTGTTCCGGCACATGAGCACTCATTGATCCCCTGAGTTCGGAAGGTCGTGAGTAAAGAAACTGTATTGCCAAATCTTGAGCAGCGAACTCTAGTGATAAGTGTCTCTTGGCTGTATCTACTTTTTTCTAAGACTACTGGGGCATGAAATGGCTTCGTGAGTATACCGAGGATTGAATAGTTCCTTCCAGCTTTATTTTTTGAAAGACTTTTACTGAGGAATTTTCAAAAGAGATATCAAAAGACTTAAGTACCAAAGAACATAATTTTATTCTCTCTCTCTTGCTCTCTCTCTCTCTCTATATATATATGCGCATATATATATATATATATATATATATATATATATATATATATATATATATATATATATATATAGCACCAACCAATTAATGGAGACTATCTACTGAAGACATATTATATTGAAAGTTTTGAAAAGGATACACAATAAAAGAAAAGAATTAATAAATGCTTTCAATAGAGAGAGAGCTTCCCTCAGATAGTAACATGCATTTACAGAGATTTGAACCACTGGAAAATATACCTGTAGAGAAGAATCAACTAACATCTGAGGCTGTCTCTCTTTCTCATCCACTTCCCCTTTCCCCCCTGCTATTGTAAGTGACTGGGAGTACTACAGGTCGCTTGCAGTGGTGGAGTGGACTGAAGATCTACTTCTGCTCCTGTGAAAATCACCAACAAGTATTCTGACAGATTGAATTGCCCTTTTCCTTTTTGGGAAAAGATCAGATTTTCACCTGGGCAGAATGGCAGAGGTGATTGATCTGAAGGCTCTTGCCACAATTTTAGAGGGCATACAGAAACAGTTGAATGACACCATAGAAGAAAATAAGAGTGTGCGAGAGGAGTAAAGGAGATCAAGTCAAGAGTCCTTAGAAATTATACAGAGAATGGAAGAACTAGTTGCAGGGCCTGCTTCTAATCCCGTTGGGTGGGGTCCTCAAAGTATTCCAATCCCTACACTCACTTCTGACCTTTCCACTCAAGTGATTCATGCGATATCCCCTACCATTCCATTAGCACAACCAGAGCACTTTTGGGGGGATCCACATAAGGCACAGATTGTCTTGACACAGTGCTCTTTACATTTTCTGTGTCAACCAGTTATTTTTTTCAGAGGATCAATCTAAGGTGGCATTCATACTGTCTTATCTGACTGGGGTTGCTCTGATGGAAGCTAGCCCCAAGACAACTCCTGCATCCCAGCAAGTTGTTAACACACTTCAGTCAGCTGTGCCGCATCTTGTGGTGTCTTTTACTGCCAAATTTCAAAACATAGAGGTTCAAGGAATATCTGTTATGATTGATTCCAGAGCTACGGGCAATTTTTGTGACATTAAATATGCCCGTAGCATGAATTTGTGAAGAAAAGCCTTTTGGAAGCTGTTCGAGCTGTAGATGGAACTAATCTTTCGTCTGGTCCCATAATGAATATGTGATGTTACAACGCGATCAAAATGATCGCGGTATGTAACATCGCAGTTTTTACAACGCAAGTCGTTACAACGACTTGCGCTGGAGGGCGCTGGACTTAGGAGTAGTAAGATTTACTATTCCAACACCAGTCTACGTACAGTAGGGAAGGTGTTGGAATAGTAAATCTTACTATTCCTTAGGTTATAGCGCCCTCCAGTGCAAGTCGATGTAACGCTTGCGTTGTAATGGCAGCGTTCTAAATGCATCGCGGTGTAATCACTGCGATGTAAAGGATGTTTCCCCCCCATAACACATGAAACCGAACCTATTTGTTTAAAAGGATTAAGAGGACATCAGGAGCAGATAGTTTTCAATTTGATTGATGCTCTGCAGTTCCAGTTGATTCTGGGATTACCATGGCTCACTGAGCACAACCCAACTATTGATTGGATTAACAGAACTGTTATCATGGATTCCCCTTATTGTAAGGAGAACTATTTTCATGAACAAGAGAAAACAGTAGAAACCTCCCCCACTATCAGCTTGGCTTCACTTCATGCAACCTTAAAGACTGAAGAAATTCCGGAGGACTACAAGGATCTGGTTATGGTGTTTGACAAAAAAGAAGCAGAGTGATTACCCCAGCATCGGCCCTATGATTGTAAAATTGAGTTGGAACCTAGAGCAGTGCTACCATGCAGAAGAATTTATGCTCTTACTAAGGCTGAGAACCAATAGTTAAGAAAGTATCTAGATCAGTATTTAGCCAATAGCTTTATACGCCCATCTCAATCCCCGGTTTCTTCACCTTTATTCTTTATTCCGAAGAAGAACGGTGAAGTTAGAGCCTGCATAGATTATCGAGCAATAAATCAAGTTACCAAAAAAAATTCGCAATCCCTTGCCATTGATATCTGAACTTTTAGATCAAGTGAAAGATGCAAATATATATTCCAAATTAGACCTGAGAGGAGCCTATCATCTGATTCGCGTTGCTCAAGGAGATGAGTGGAAGACAGCCTTTCGAACACGCTTTGGGCTATTTGAGTATCAAGTGATGCTCTATGGGCTCTGCAATGCTCTGGCTGCTTTTCAACATTTTGTCAATGACGTTCTTCGAGAATTTCTTGACAGATTTACAGTGGTCTACATTGAGGATATTTTAGTTCTCTCAAAAACTCTCACAGAACATGTAGCACATGTTAAAGTTATCTTAAAAACTTTGTTGGAAAACCATCTCTACGTAAAACTAGAGAAATTTGCATTACATGTGGAGAAAGTGGAGTTTTAGGATTAGTTCTGTCTTCAAGTGGGGTCAACATGGATCCAGCCAAGGTTAATGCAGTACAAAATTGGCCACCTCCGAGGAGTGTGAAAGAAATTCAAAGTTTCATTGGCTTTGCCAACTTTTACAGAAGATTCATTTCTAATTTTTCGCAATCTGTTAGCCCTATAACCCGTCTTTTAAAAAAAGGAATGAAATTTGATTGGTCTTGAGAAGCTGATTTCGTCTTCAGGGTTTTTAAAGATTTTTTCACTTCAGCACCCATTTTATTGCATCCAGATCCAACAGAACCTTTCTATGTGGAGGCAGACGCTTCTGATGCGGCTATCGGGGGAATTCTTTCCCAGTGTCACAAAAGCACAGGACAGCTGCACCCTGTGGCTTATCATTCTCGCAAATTGAGCCCGCCAGAATTAAATTATTCAATTGCTGATAAAGAATTGTTGGCGGTCAAGGAGGCGTTCCTTGAATGGAGACACTATTTGATGGGAGCGAAACATAAAGTAACAGTTTACACTGATCATAGGAATCTGCAGTTTTTAAGGTCAGCGCGAACTCTTACAGCTAGACAACTAAGTTGGTCCCTATTCTCTGCCGATTTTGATTTCATCATTACATATCGACCAGGAGTTTCAAATGGTAAAGCGGACACTTTATCACGAATTGACACTGAAGTCACCCAAGTGACTTCTGAGAAGAAATCTATCATTCCTGAAACTAAATGTGTGTTCGCAACTCGGTTCTCGGATTTCAGGTCAGCAATTCTTGAGGCGTTACCAGAAGAAAAGATGCTGAAATGGGCAGGTGAAAATCCGGACAGAGAAATTAAAGAAGATTTACCATTTTTCAAGGGAGCGTTATTTTTACCTACCATTGATTTACAAGAAAAGGCTCTTCTTCTTTGTCACAATGACCAATTGGCTGGTCACAAGCGCATTCAGAAAACTATGGAGCTAGTGAAGAGAAATTTTGGGTGGCCTAAAATGGAGACTCGGATAAGACAGTACCTAGCTGCCTGTGAGAAATGTTTGAAAGGAAAACCCAATAGATCAGCCCCTCAAGGTTTTCTCCAGCCTCTACCCACCACACCACACCCTTGGCACACTGTTTCTATGGATCTTATTGTTGATCTTCCTATTAGTCAAGGGTATAACACTGTCCTAGTTTTTCTTAATACATTTTCCAAGATGGCCCACTTCATACCCTTAAAAAACATTCCTAGTGCCCCCCAGCTGGCACAGTTATTTGCCCAGAACATTGTAAAAGCCCACGGGATCCCAAAGGTTCTTGTTTCTGATCGGGGATTTCAAGTTATTTCCCATTTCTGGAGAGCATTTACCGAAAGATTAGGAATAGAATCTCGCTATTCATCCAGTTACCACCCAGAAACCGATGGGCAAACAGAAAGAGTCAATCAGAAGCTAGAACAATATTTACGACTCTATCTTTTAGCTCAGGAGAAGGAGTGGGCTGAATTGGTTTGGGCAGCTGAATTTGCATACAACAGTGCAGTTCACTCTTCCACCGGCTTCACACCCTTCTATTTAAACCATGGCAGGCATCCCAGTATTCTTTTAGGAAAAGAAGATGATTCAGTCCCTGCAGTTGATGAATTAGTCAAAGGGTTGCAGAATATATTTTTAGAGGCCACTAAGAACATTAATAAGGCTAAGGAATCATACAAGACACAGGCTGATAAGAAAAGAAAGAAAAGTCCAATGTTTAAAAAAGGAGAAAAAGTTTGTCTATCCACCAAGCATCTACATCTGAAAGGAAATCGCAAATTTCAGCCTAGATTTGTAGGTCCATTTCAGGTAAACAGAATGATAAATCAAGTAGCTGTTAAACTAAGTTTACCTTTATCTCTGAAAGTTCACCCAGTTTTCCACGTCTCTCTGGTGAAAAAGAACCCCCCCCAAATTTAAGAAGGAACTCTCCTCCAGCACCTGTTCAGATAGACTCAGCTGAGGAATTTGAAATCAATGAGATCTTAGATTCAAAAATAAGGAGAGGAAAATTATACTATCTAATTGACTGGAAAGGTTTTAGCGCCGAAGAAGGATCTTGTGAACAACATTCCAATGTTCATGCTCCAAGGTTAATAAAAACCTTTCGTCTAAATTACCCCAGCAAACCTAAGATGGGAGATACTGTCATGAAAGAACAGATATGCACTTTGTCTGAACCCATGAGACTGTTTTGTCACAAGAAATATTCGAGGAGTGTTAAGTATCCTCCATGGAGAAAACTATGCCCCTTCTGGAAGTCCCAAACAAGCATCGTTCTGAGAAGATTAAAAACCGTATCATTATAAAGAATTCCAAGATGGGCGCTGAGATTCCGAGGAGTAGAACAATGCGGTCTAGATGTTGTAGCTTCAATGTGTTTGTGTCGTCATCGTGCGGACGCACCATGTGTGCCGCACACTTCAACTGAATTTCTTGTCAGGGAAGAAGCGTCTCGATAGGGCGCATTCAAGAAAGAGTTTTTTCATGTGAAGACTTCAAGATTCTTGTCTCGTTCCGGGGCATGAGCACTCAGTGATCCCCTGAGTTCGGAAGGTCGTGAGTAAAGAAACTGTATTGCCAAATCTTGAGCAGCGAACTCTAGTGACTAGTGTCTCTTGGCTGTATCTACTTTTTTCTAAGACTATTGGGGCATGAAATGGCTTCGTGAGCATACTGAGGATTGAATAGTTCCTTTCACCTTTATTTTTTTAAAGACTTTCCTGAGGAATTTTCAAAAGAGATATCAAAAGACTTAAGAACCAAAGTCCGTCATTTTATTCTCTCTCTCTCTCTCTCTCTCTCTCTCAATTCTCTCTCTACTGAAGACATATTCTATTTAAAGTTTTGAAAGGATACACACTAAAAGAAAATAATTAATAAATCCTTTCAATAGAGAGAGAAGCTTCCCCTCAGATAGTAACAGGCATTTACAGAGATTTGAACCACTGGAAAATATACCTGTAGAGAAGAATCAACTAACATCTGAGTCTGTCTCTCTTTCTCATCCACTTCCCCTTTCCCCCCTGCTATTGTAAGTGACTGGGAGTACTTCAGGTCGCTTTCAGTGGTGGAGTGGAATGAGGATCTACTTCTGCTCCTGTGAAAATCGCCAACAAGTATTCTGACAGGGACTGTGTTTTGGGCCCAATTTTCTATGGCCATTTGTAGCTTTTCTACAGCTATGTTTAGGTAATTGTGCTATTGGTTGTTCCGGGTGGTAAAGATAATTTTTAAGACCACCTACATTGTATTTTCGGGGGCTGAAATTATCCGGAATTTTTTGTTGTTGCATGTGTAGCCATGCATTCAGATATTTGTATTATGAGGCAAAACTCCAGTCTAATCGGTGTGTTCAACATGTAGGAAGGTAATTGAATGACATGCTGATATCCCATGCATTGTATTTTGTCTAATTTAGCCTTGAATGGACCAGGGAACGCTTGCTGGGTGCGATTGATGGTAGGCATGAGTTTTGTCCTAATCACCCATCTTATGGCCTTGGTCATTGGGCTGACGAGACTGTTGTTTAATTTACAATTATTATTATTTATGGCCATTTTTCCTTTAATTTTCATCTTGTGCAATGTGTTGTGGGGTTTCCCGTGTTACTGAAACATACGCCAAGATAACTGTAATTACGGTCATACTCTAGCCTTTGAGACCACCACTTTTATTTTTCTCGCACTGGCGATGAGTTAATTATTTACGTTGTATATATTCAGTGCACTCAGTGCCTTCTGGGGTCCTATTTTAGTGTGGTCTAGAAGAATGAGGTCATCAGCATATTGCATAAGGAAGATTTTATTTTGTTCTATCCTTGGAGAGGCCAGATTAGCTCCTGATAATACCGAGCCCAAGTACGCTCTATACAAATTGAATAAAATGGGGGCAGTTACGCAGCCTTGCTTGAGCCCATGATCTGTTGTGATTTTTGAGGTGGCTGTGGCGCCAGAGAGCTTTGCGCGAACCCATGTCTTGGTGTAAAGCAACATAATGGCTTTTCAGCGGTTTGTTGGGTATGTTGCAGTTCTCATGCTTCTGCCAAAGTTTATTGTGTACTACTCCATCAAAGGCGGCAAAGTAGTTGAGAAAGCAAGCAAAAATTGGCTGGCTGTTGTGGGGGACTGTTTGATGGGCTATATAGGAGAGGGCCACAATGTTATCTACCAGAACCCGGTTTGATAAAATGGAAGCAGACCCTCTTCTGAGACCCTTTTAACTAGATCTTCTGATAGGGTGCTTACTTAAGCTTTCCCCTCGATGTCTAATAATGCAATTAACCTTTAGTTTTTGGGGTCAGTGTTATCCCTCTTCTTGTGAATCAGTTGGAGAGGAGAGCCCCGCCAGGAGTCTGGAACATCTTCATTTATATTACATTCTGCATACAACGGGTTGAGCACTGCCACCCAAAAGAGGGGCCTTCTCTAAATAAAGACCCAGGAAGGCCATTGGGGCCAGTTCCTACGTCCTTTCGGATCTTCTTCAGGACCTTGATTACAGCTTGATCGTTTGTCGATGCATATTCCACCTTTGTGAATGTGTGGCCTCATTGGCATCTGTTGCTGTGTACAGAGTTGATGAGGATAGTTTTTGACCCAGTTGTTTATCGAGTTTTGCAGTGTAAAGGGTCATTACACGGGCTACCCATTTGTCCGCTGATACAGAGTTTCCTCTTTTGCTCTTGCGGTGGCATAGAGTGAATATGTAATGACAAAATTGCTGATGTTTGTGGCCTGTTTTTAGGTCAAAATACTTGACCCATTCAGTCTCATGGTGTTTTCTCTTGTGGGCCCATACAAGCTGTTTGTGTGTTTTTTATGGCAGTTGCTAGCTGCAGCCGGGTAGTAGTTGTTCTTAATCTATTATTTCCCTGTATTGCTCTCCTTAGTTTGCAGGTGCTTGTTTTAATCTCCTGCACAAATCCAGGAGCAGCTGGTAAAATTAAAAATTGGTGAGGTGCGGTGCAATGCTGAAAAACTCACCAAGATGCTGCTGGTGTCCGGTGTCTTTCATCTCCCACGGTGACATTGAGTAGGAAATGGAAGAACGGTGGATAACTTCCTGCCAATTGCCAACAACCAATCCTGGAGCTGCTCTCATGCTGTTTTCAGAATGAGCACAGCCCCAGGATTGGTTGGAGCAGGCTAACCCTGCGCTCATTTTGAGGCTAGGGGCCTTTGTCTGCAATGCCCCGGCTGTATAACAGAGCCGCATGACAGCTGGCCAATCCGACATGCGCACTGAGCACTGGCAGCAATCATCATGCTATCTGCAGTAAACTATCCACAGTAAGCAGCTGCGCACCCACCCTCACACACGCGCTAGAACAGTGCAGGCCGGCAGCACACAGAATAATGAAATGGTAATGACCATTTTATCAATCTGTGTTTACCTGCTGCACTCGCAGTAGGCGGGTGATGCTTCTCTGCCCTTTAGGAGGAACCGCCACTGCACGAATCCCAGTGTGTGGTTTCCTGACTGGCTGGTTTTATGTTGGCTGTTTCCTAATAAGAAGGAGCACAAGTCGGAGACCAGGGGGGACCAACCTTTGATGATGTCCTGATTTTGTGGTTCAGTTGACCAGCCCACCCATTGGCCTTTCCAGCCATCTATCCTGGTTGAGGTTTGGGTTATCCGTTTTATACTGCGTTTCAATTTGGAATGACCCTCACCTTTTGTTTGTTCGATTGCAGGTAGCCTGTAGTGGCTCCTTCCTAGCAAAGACAGATGAACCATCAGCACAGCGTGATCACTCTCTACCTGTTGGCATACCTGAAAATTTAAAAGGGCTTCGCTCAGGCCAGGACTCAGGAAGATGTAATCGATTATGGTCGAATTGTTAAAAGAGAGAGGGTGACTGATAGATGGGTTGGGTTTTCTTTGCTATAGTCTGGGCAGACTCGACTTTGTATGTTAGAAGAAAGGTTTTCAATCTACGGCTCATTTGACAGGGGCACCTTATGCTGGTGCTATCCCCTCCCAGGCTGTGCATGTTAAAGTCGCCCAGTGAGATTACCTCGGATGCTGTGTGCTTGCTAATTAGTTCCTCAATCAGGACAATCATCTTTCCAGTTTTTAAAACTGTCCTTCTACCGTGGAGATAGATGTTTATTATTAAGATTGACAGTGCACCTCACTTAGCTCTATAACCCTTGGCTATGCCGGCTTGCAGCATTTCAGAAATTATGTTTTTTTCTGTGATGGTCAATTTTACTTAATGTATGTCGATATTTCGCCTGATCGTCCATTGAATAAGGAGGCCTTTTTGGTGGGTTTATGGTTCTCCGCATAGCTTGGTAGGAGTGTAGGAGTGGTTGACCATGTCTCTTGGAGGCAGACGACATCTGCTTTGTTCAAGTAGGTGAGTGCTGCCTTGCTCTGTAAGATCTTGATCATTCCTGCTGCGTTCCATGTTATTATTTTAATTGTTTCAGCCTGCTCCTCAAGTCTGTGTGATTGCTGCTAGGGATGTCTCCGTTTTTCCGGGGCAAAGTTTGCGCTAATCCAGGTCCAGTCGTTTGGTTGATCGTATGCCTTGCCCTGTATCATGATTATCCTCTGATCACCTACGGATGCCTCTGGCTGGTACAGGATGTTGAAGTTCCTATAACTTGGATTGGTCTGGCCACTTGATGCGTCCCTTAAATAGCCTCTTTTGCAGGCTGTTTCCGGTGGGTGTCGGCCTGATTTTTTAGGACATAGGGGTATTTTTTGTTTTCCTTAATTTGGACTGTTATTCCTCAGTTTGCAAACTGCTCTTTATCCTGTAGCACCCTTTTTGGCAGGTCTGCATTTCTCCAGGTTATAATTGTAGATTCTTGTTTTCTCTGGGCCTATAAATTCAAATTGGATACTTAGTATCGCTTCACTATTGATGGAAGATAGTGAGGGGATGTGCTGAAGAAGTTTAAGTATGTTGGATCGATTAAGGACGTCTGAATTAACTCGAGATTCGTACTGTGGGGTGAGTATTTTTTTTTTGTGGTCCACCCGCGTTGTCTGTATTGAGGCTTCTTATGTCATGCAATCGACAATGAATGCCTGTTATTCCCGGCTGAAAGCTAACCACTGGAGTCTCTTGTGGGGCCCACCTTGTGGCCGAATCAAGTGCATGCACATGCACCTGCCTTGTTAGGTCTCGCCTACGCAGCGCGCATGCGCTGCATAGGAGAGACCTTTAGCGATCGGCACAGCTTTGGGGGCAAAAACGTGCACGCGTTGCATTGCTTGCAATGGCAGCGCGTGCACGTCTGCGATTCCCTTGCGCGGGAGCGCGCGGCGCCATATGGTGGCGCCATATGGTCGCAATCATCGCGCCTTGCTGCACGCTCCCGCAAGGGAATCGCGCAGGCCCCCTCCCCCTGCTGCCGCGCGAGGCGCGCGCTTGTGCTGGTTTTACTTGTCTTAAGTCCCAGCACCCTCTGCAACCATCGTCACCCTGTTTAACGAGTTTCACAGATCAGGGCCACAGATTAGCGCCAGCCTAAGATGTGGACTTACACTAACTCTACAACAGTTCTCACCGCGTTCCTTTGATCACAAAATAAGTTATTTTGAAAGCATTGTGATTTACTGCCGGGAGCGGTGGGCCGGTAGACTTATGAACGGCAGCGAGTCATTTGTTTGTGTGGTATTGAATTCCAGTGGTATTTCAAGGATGAAGAAATGAACTGTGCATTGTTGGAAGAGGCACGGATATGTGTACTTTTAAGCTCGTACCATCGTATCCTGCACTAGAAAAGGCTACGAACTTGCACACATTGGTCGGTAGACACACACAAGCCATGATTCTTAAGCCCGTACCTTATAGTAAAATCGGATTTAATATCCTCGGAGCAGGGTGTATCCTCAAGCTAATAAACAACGTGGCACAGATCCCATGGTTTTGTTATACAGCCCAAACGACCCCCCACTCCAAAAAACCCACACACAATATGTGTTGCGTACACAAGAGACCGACAGGCCACAGTTCCTAAATCTCGACAGTCATTCACTAACCGTTTTTAGCAATTCAATCAGGTGTCTTGTTCTTCTCAACCAACTGTAAGCACAGCTCTCCAGGCAGTCAGAAGGGCTGAGAAAAGAACCAATTCTTAGCTAACCTGCAGCAAAGCCGAGTTCCAAGGCCTAGCTTAGACCAGTCAGCCATCAGCAAGGCACAGCTTTACTGGCGGTAAGCGGACGTCCAAGGTCTCAGCCACCGAACCCTTTTTACTAAGCCAGCCAAGCACAGCCATTCAGGCTCTGTGGGAAATTGTGGTGTGCACACTACACTGTACAACTAAATTACTGGAACGTACGTGGAGCGCAGGAACAAGCACCCGAGCTGTGGTGCAGAGTTGGCAGCCAATGCCTTAATGTCAGGTAAAATGCTGGCCCATCTACCTTAATGGAGGTGATAATATTCTTATGTATGAGGTGACCCTGAGCATTCTGTCGCAGCTGAAAGATAACAGGTCAGGCCTTAGATCAGGTAAAACGTGGCAAGAATTTACCAACAAGATTCACAATACATTTTACCTGCTGGAAGCATTTGAGGAAGAAGCACGGGATCGACAATTTACCCACCGAGCAAATAGCATGTGTGATTAATGGACGGGCAAATGATGCCCAACATAGATCCCGTCTCGGCGGCATTTTATCTTTGGGCCTAATTCTACAACTTTCAGAGTAGCACTAAGTATCTGAAAGTGCTTCGGACAACACAAATAGTAAACTATGCTATACAGATGATATTAATGGTCGACAATGCTACTGCTGGGTAGGGCCTCGGGTGCCCCAAGCCTCGGGGATCATCCTCCAGACAGGTGGTGTGGGCTATAGAAACTACATATGGAGGGGTCATGTTCTCCTGCCACGGTAGGAACATCAATAATTTTACTGTACCTATCCGGGGCACTTGGGTGAAGTAGTCGGGGCTCTGGGATAGTTGAGGGGCTTGGTTGGAAAAATCAGGGGCTTAGACATCATTAGTACAACAGATCCAGTAGCACATGACCTGAGGGAAATGCTCAATTTCTGATTTCATGGAGCTTCAGAGATTTGTAACATAGTGTGAAAGAGGAGCGGGTAAGGCTGGCGAACAGTCACAAAAGCCTGGGCGGATTTTGGGGTGTAAGCTGAAAGGGCAAATGGTTACAGAAGAGAGAGACAAAAGACTGCAGCCTAGACAAGAAAACTAAATACTGTAAAAGCCATGAAGTGAGAGAGCAGCAGGTTTGACCATGGCTCGTGCATAGAAGGAGTGATGATGATTTGCGTGTTACTAATTTTGAGTTCTAGGAGTCTTTCCCTGTTTTTCCTTCCAGGTCCAAAAATGTGGAATGACCTTAAAGTTCCAATGCCTCATAATACAGGGCACAAATTGCAAATCATTTTCATTGTGGAGCTCTTAATTAATGAAAAGTGAAGCAGTGATCTGAAATGATTTGGCTGCGTTTGAGTTCCCCAGTATGCTATTGGCCATAGAAAACAAGCATTGGCATAGCCAATAGGTCTCGCTTTTGGGACCTTATAAGTATTTAGTTATGCAGCACAATATCCTTGGTGCAACAACATCAACCGTTGCATGGCTAAACACTTATAAGGTCCCAAAGGCGAGACCTATTGGCTATGCCAATGCTTGTTTTTATAAGTGGTGAGTTCGTCTCAATGTTGGGTCGTTCTGCACTCCCTTGATTTGATGAGACCATATGATCTTCAAACCTTTCAGGAACGGCCTTTCTGGGGGTCTCAAATAACTTGCCAGTTTCGATCATCTTGCTTGTCTCTAAGGAGTGGCACCCATTTTTTCCTTTATTGTTCGTCAGGCTATCACTAGCTCCGAGTTGTAGTGCCTCGCGTTGTCCATTTCTGGTTGGGTACGAGTTGTCTACTCTTAGTTTGTGCATTGGACGCTAGGTTTTATATATTGACGCTATATTTGTGGCTTGGGAACTTATGCCGATGTGAGGCCTTTCTGCTTTCCTTGGGTTGTCTGATCCTTTTGGTCCTTAGTTGTTGTGTACTGGTCCGCCTGAGGGATACTAGCGTCTCTTTATACTTTATGGAATTGCTGCTTTCTCTGACTTGTTGTTGTATAGCCTGTACCTATGTAATATTATTTAAGGTCATAGGGGTATACTCTCACCAACCTGTTGGTCTATTTCTTGTGCCCTATTTGTTAGGAACATTGGGTATATGGTCTTAGCTGTATGTCTGAATTTGTCGGTGGACTTTTTGCCGCTGATAGATCCTTTCAAACTTTTAATCCTCTTTTTTTCATTTGCTGGTTCTTTGTTGTTTTCTGATGTTTCCTTAAGCGTTTTTTTGCTCTCCGTGATCGCTGTACGGTGTTCAGGAGCATTTCCCCTTCTTCTTCATTGTCATGCCCTCTCACTTGCTCCCTAAGGGGAAGTTGTTTATAGGTGTTTTTTGTTAAGGGGTCGCCTGTAATGGAGTATGTGTTCTGATCCTCTACCTCCTCCTCAGCCTCTGTGTGACTGTCCTTTTGTCTTTTTCCTGTCTTCACAGCATGTACACCAGGTTTGTCCTATCCACCTTCCGCTTCCTCAATACTTTGTGTTCTTGGGCAATTATATTATGTTCAGGTCGGCGAACAGTGTTGAGAGGAGGGTGGTTAGCGTGGTCTATGTTTCTACTATCTCTGGGCAAAGGCAGTCTTTCGTAGCCACCTTTTTAGGTCAAGCATTCGAGACCTCTTGTATATACTTTACTATATACTTACATACTTTAGTATATACTTATATGTGTAGGTACTTTGTGGGCTCTGGAGATCAGCCCTAGGACTTGTCTGCTTCCGCTTGGGGACTTTTTTTCTGTTCAACTGCCTCTATTTAACTGTCTTGATAGAAAACGACCTGCAGAGGTCAGTAAAATACCAGAATTGCTTTCTGCTGAGGGACTTTCTTTTTTAAAAATTTTCTGGCAACTGCCTCTATTTAACTTTCTTGATAGAAAATGACCAACAGAGGTCAGTAAAATACCAGAATCACTTTAGCATTCGCTAGATTCCAGTCCATAGAAATTGTCTTCCACGAGCACCCGTAGACAATAATATTTTTTTCAAATCTTGTATTTTCAGGGATATGACCACCGAAGGCCCTGATTTCATATTAACAACAGAGCTTTGGACTATACCATTTCCCGCTGAAAGGCAATATTTCTCTTCATGTGTTCCCATACCTGGCGTGTCACACAGTTTGGTGCTTACTTTCCTCTATGTTAAAGAACAGTAGATGTTTCAGCACCCAGGCTAATGTGCTGCATAGCTAAATACATATAAGGTCCCAAAGGCGAGACTGATTGCATTGCAAATGCTTGTTGTTTATCTCATCAATTTTCTTGCCCATTTCTGTCATTCTGAGGGCCATTACTGGTATGGTATCCATCTGGACTTCAAACTTATGGGACTGCCATGTCAAAACATTAGTGGCTGCCATCAATGAAGGGTTGATTGACCTTAGTAGCTTGTCCTGGTTAGGGTAGGGGGTCCAACTCCAACAATGAGTAGTTAGAGTTATTTTGTAAGGGCTCTGATAGTTTTGGGGGGGGTTGATACTTCCTTTCCTAATAAGGTGCCTATGAGAGATTCAAGGTTTTTGGGCATGGTACTCAAGACTAACTGTTAAAGTTGCCTTATCTTGATAGGTAACTGGCCCTTCCCTGCCTCATGTCCTCTCACATTGTGGACTTGGGCAAATTGGTGTTGTTCTTCATTGCTCTTGATTATACGGAGAGTAGGGCACATGCCTGCATACTCCTTTTTTCCACATTTTGTGATGCCTGTATATCAAATATAGTTGATGATAGTTCTATTATTGAGCGTATATCCCCAGGTTCGGGCATGAGCGAGTGCGCCTTCTTTTACTCAGGTTATCAGGCCCAGTTGAGCGTTCTGTTTCAAAGTAAGCCGGAATAGATGGACTCGGCATAGGGTCCAGACTTCCTAAAGAGGGATTTCCCCTTTCCTTTTAGGGAAGTATAGTGTGATGGCGTCAGTCGCTTGCCTACTGCAAATGTTTGTTCTCTTTGAATGCTCACTAAGATTAGTGACCCTTGGGTTCTTAAAATGCGGAGAGGGCCTTCACCGCTAGGCCTTGCTGTCCGCGTGGTTTATTCCCTTCTCGTGTTTGACATAGTTGGTGGTTTCCTGTCGGTGCCTTCCCCTTGGTCATTGCCGCTGCCCTCCTGGATATGAAGACCTTGTGTAGTATCTACCAATTGCCCAAAGTGTGTTTCCGTGATTTTAGCCGATTATGACCGCTATTGTGGTAGATGTTGCAACAGGCAATTTTTAGCTCCTCCAGTTTTCTCATCTGGGACAAAAACTGAGGTTGTTAAAGGGGGTGATCCAGGCTTTTGCCCTCTGCAAATGCGTATTAAGAGCAGTATCAGTTTATGATTATGTCTGACATAGAATTAGGAAATGAATAAGCCCACCGAGGTCGGGAAGGAAGAAATGGCAACATTTGAGGGGGAAGCATCCTCCTGAGCTTGCTAAGAACAGCATTTTCATTCATAGAAAGCAAGCAGATTTACAAAACGTATCACAATATTTCAGTGCACGTTTTGCTGCACGTGGTTAGCAAGAAATAAAAATTTGATCACGTTTAGGATTCAAGATAAACAAGCTAAATAAAGCCCAGTTCTCTAAAGTGCAGCAAACTCGTTTAAGTTGCAAATCATTCGTCATTTAACAGACAATATATGTTTGAATTATAAATCTGCTCTAATGCACGTCTAATTTGCAATTGTATATAGCTTATTTTGAAATAAGACAATGGCAGTTGACGTCATAGGCGCTGATAAATCCTCGTTTTCTTCAGGGTTTTAGTAACATAAGGAGTTCCAGGCTGGTACCATTCTAAGATGGCGATCACGTTTGGTTGCTTCCCACCTAGTTGCCAGTCTGGTCTTTTTGCACGTACAAGGTACGAACATATTTAGAGAATGCAGTGCCTTTGGTCGAGACTCTGCGCAGGCGTACGTACTCGCCCTTTAAGAGTATGTTGCAGAAAACACCACTTGACTAAACAAATGGGGGTGTGAATAATCAGCGATTTGATAAAAATAAGTTGAAATTCTTATTAACAAAGTCAGGTCTTACTAAAACGCGGCCGTTTATGCTGCTCCAGAGACCACGACGGCGCTATCTACGTGCTTTTAAAAAAATTATTTTAGATTGAATTGACGTATATCCTTGCCCAGGATATTGCAGATGGTATCGTCGCCGTGTCAGCATGGCTGCCGCGGCTGTCAACAACAGGGCCGGTGGCGGCTGTGGAGCCGGGATGGAAGGTAGTGGCGGTGGGAAACATAACAGGGGCGCTGTGAAGGTAAGGCGCAGGTCATGTCTTGCAGAAGGCCACAATATTTTATGCGAAACGGGCAGAGGCACTGTGACGCAAAGGCCCCTCTTAGGGGATATGTCTATATGCATCCCATAGCTCAAAGTGCCGGGTTGCACTTGCTCCCAGTTAGTCACGGGCTGACAGGTATGGATGCTCGCTTATAATTGTCCCTATATGTCTTTGACGTAAAAAAAGAAATGTTACTCAGAATGTCCCGTTATGATAGTAAAAAAATAATAGTTGACTTATAGGTTTTGAAATAGAAAGGCGAGCGAACTACCTGAAATAAAAAACGCAAGTAATACAACGAGGTGGCTGGTGGTTGTACTCGAATCAGTGCCCAAACGTTTTAGTCATCTATCTTTAATTGCAAAGAAAAATAGCTGTTGGTTTAAAATAGCTTCCTGACGCAGATAGCTTGTTTAGGTGCACAGTACGTAGCGGGGAAGGTCTTTATTCTCGTTATTAATCCAAGATAGGAAATGCGTATGTCCTTAGAGTGAAAATAAAAAGAAAGATGCGCTCTATACTTTTCAGAACTTACTGAAAGAGGAATGTGAAATTTTGCCGAGGCGGGCCTTGTAATGACATATGTAAGTAATATGCAACTACATTACCCAAATGAGAACCGGATGGCTATCGTGCTGGGTACGTACAATGGATCCGATCTAGGATGTTTATTTATTTTTGCTTCCCTCTTGTCTGTTATTAATTGAACACACCAGGGGTTATCGTCCCTGTGTTTATTATTCCTGTTTATGTGGGTTTCTCACATTACCCCCTTAAATAGTAGGATAAAAGCACTCTGCAGGTTAATAATTTGTAATGCTTAGAAGACGTTTAGGACAAAAACTGGTACGTGTTCATGTGAGATATCCTTCAAAGTGGCTTGGACCATGCAGATCAGACACATGTTCAATGGCAGTAACCTTTTTATTAGGTCTCGCCTAGCAAACGCAGCGTATGCGCTGCTTCGCCTTGGCAAGACTATTGTTGTCGGTTTTGCTAGCGAAGGGAGACAAACCATGTGCGTGCACGGACAGGCGATGTGCACGCGCATGGCGTCTCCTCTGCCTCACACGCTCCTACCGCGCGCTTGATTTTTGCTGAGATGTTCACGCGTACAGACACGCGATGTGCACACGCACGGCGCATCGTGCTTGTTAACTAACTTTCAACTATTCAGCGCGGCGCTTTCAGCTTCGCAGCTCCGTCTCCTCCCTCCCACCGTAAGCAGCCTCAAGAGATGTGGAGGAAGATAAAGCCGATGCAATGGGAATGAGGAGAAAGGGGGCTTTATCCTGGAGGCTGAGAATTGTAATAATATCGAAGGTGACAGAAGCGGGAACCCGATTTTGGGTGCGCCCCCTTATGCCAGGACCCTACCGGCGATCCCCATCTACGTCATCCACGTGCTTTCCTTGGATTCTTTGTATTGTGGTGCTTGCCCTGCACTGGCCCGCAGGGCAATCCGACAATTCCCGAAAGGCAGGCCTGACAGATCGTGTGAATGTGCATCTTTTTCAGTCAAAGTGAAACGGAAGGCTGTCTGGACAATGACGTGAAAAGAATAAAACCTCACTACTGCCAGCACAACTTAGCTGCCCCACGGTCCAGGACAGTGGCTAGAAAGCAGAGTGGTGTTGTGTGTGCTTCTACGTTTGGCACAGCGGCTGGAAGGACTGGCTGCAGAAGTCTGAAGGTCCGAGCAGCTGACTGCTGCTTGTGTTATATAACAGGAGGAGACGGTCTACGCAGTAAGTTGTTGTCTGCCCGTCGCTTTTCCCCCCGCCACTTTCTTCCGATTCTATCTTCATGATGCTCACTCCAACTACGGCAGTATCCCCTTTGTTATAAGCGCCGATGCCTCCTGGCCAAGTCCACGATCACACAGGAGGGTTATTCAGGCACTCACTCCTTCCAGTTCGCGTGATATAAAATTAAGTAATAAGCTACAGCATTATCTCGTGCAGTTTTAAAAAATATATATATATATTTTTTATTCACTCCAACTTAAAGAGGGGGCCGTGCCTGGCCTTGCTTTGACACAACCTTTGATAACTCTGCTATGACGTGACGATTAGCCTTGGCCACGCCCACAAACCCGGAAGTGAAAAGCTATCTTGAAGAAGATGGCGCCATCCGGGTTGAAGGCAGTGGTGGGGGAAAGTGAGTTTACTTATTGAGAATGCCCAGTGCCCTGTCTATCCATATACCCGTTTAGCCCACCTCTGTATCTTTCTTTAACTGCTCCTTACGCTCCTGGCCCCGGTGTTACTGCACCTGCTGCATTAACTTGACCCCGGTGTTAGTACACCTGCTGAATTAATTTGAAGCATGCTCAACATCCTGTGAATTTGGGGAAATCACAATCTCTCCGTGCCTAACAAAAAATTAATGTGTCCGTGTGTAACGTAACTGGTGCTTACGTAAAGCACTCCAATACCTTCGGGTCGAGTTTGCGCTATATAAAAACCACAAAAAACTAAAAACAAAATTAGACGGGCCAGTGCATACAGAGAATGCATACCATAAAGGAAAGAGGAACTGGTACACATGCTGTCTATGCACCTGCACCTCCCTCCTAAGCCAATGCCTCACATGCTCTATCTACGGCGCACAGGCCAGGGCATGCAGAGCATTGTATGAAAGTGTGCATGCTTTCCTGTCTCTTTAGCAGACTGGACAGATGTTCCTCCAAATCTTTAGAGCTGGGGTTGAATGAGCATGCATACTTTTGTACAGATTCTGTGTAGGCATGCACCCCTGTCTTTCAGTAGGGTAGGGCTCAGAGGACCCAGTGGAGTCAGAGGCCAGTGCATGTAGCATGTGTACAATAATGGACATTCTTACCCAATTCTCTTTCTGTGCTTCTTGTGTTTCGGAGAGAGGACTGGAAAAGTATGTACTCAGTCATACACATTCTGCACACTCACCAGGCTCTTCCTTCATCAAGTCCATTTGTGAGGAAGGCTCAGACATTTACAGACGAAACGGATAGGTGTGACTGATCTTACACAATATGTACTTGCATAGCTGGCCCTCTCTTCAAAACTCACTCCATATAAGTCTTTGATGATGTCCATGAGTATTTGCACTGGCATACACATGCTGAGTACGTTCATTTACCTTTCCAGATTCTCTGTTACATCAGAGCTTTCTTGCACTACCTCCTTAACTGAACAATATTTACAGTCACTCTTTAAAGGAAGAAGCTCCGGTGAGTTAAAATCTCACTGCTGACACATGTGGTACCTTGCAGGCTACCAGTGACAATGTTAGCAAGGTCAACTGAGTCTTGAAATTGTTTGAGGTCGCTAAACTGAATCCTATTAAAATGCATAATAGTGCCAGCTCTCATTTGTAGCACTCGGAAATGGGCAAATAAATAAAAAGAAGTCATTCTTATTACATACAATAAGGGAATGCCTTATACATGTAGGTTTGTTGCTGGATAAACAAGGATGTAAACAAACAGCGTGTAGATAATGTACATATGTGAAAAAGAGAGTACATCCTCTGAAGATTCTATGGTTTTTCATATTAAGACATATATGTCCTTCTATTAGTCCTACCAAATCCTAACAGTAGGTAAATCTCACGTCTGGCGATAAAACATATAAATGTAACTTTGTCATTTACTAAACTGAAAAATCAGCTAACATTCATTAGCTTTGTGTGAAAAAAATGCACCTCGTATGGGGCCCAGTTTAGTAGCAATAACTTGAAGAAAGATTTTCCTGTAATAGTTTATTAGCCGCTCACATTGTCTGGGAGGATTTCTGGCCCACTCCTCCCCATAAAACTGCTTATGAAAACTGATGTTGATGGCATTCAAGTATACACAGTTCTCTTTACACCCCACCATAGCATCCAAATTGGGTTAAGGTCTAAGCTGTGACTAGGCGATTCCAGTATCACGATTCTTTTCTTTTCAGGCATTGAGTTCTAGAATTACCCATCTGATTTGTATCATTGTGAACTCTCAGCTATGCTATAGCTGTTTGTTAAATGAACTCACATTTTCCTTGAGAATGCACTTGTATATAGAGGGCGTACATCTTTTTTCGCATCACTGTGGTGCAGTGGGTTTATGTGCTATTTCAGAGTTTCAGAAATCAAGCTCTGCTGTAATGGGTAATTTTGGGGAAACTGATATGTTGTAGTAACGTTTGAACGTTAGTTTATCAGTATCTTGTAATAGTTTACAGCCCCCCCCCTACCTTGGTGTGGCTTAGTCTACATGCAGCGCTAGGCGCAGCGCACTTTACAGCGCATTGGGGTCGTTTATTTTATTGATAAATGCACTTAAAACCAGTGGCGGGTTTCTTAACCTGGCACAGGCTAATTAGAACCTTCTATAACTCTCTCAAGATGAAAGGAGTGCATTAAAGTATGCAGATTTCATGTTTACGACAAATTTTCAAGATGTCGTTCAGCTGTATTTACAGCTGGACTCCTATCTAATTGGTTTATTGACAAATGTGTGAAAGCTCTCCTCTGCCAGCTGTCAGCAATGCATGAACCATAATTCGGAACAGTTTTGGCTTCTGTATCGTTCTGGGACTTGTATTTCTTTTCGCTGCCTGAGCATATTCATAAAGGGACTTCGGTGACCACTGCGGAACAGAACTTCGTTTTACGAGGGGAGGGGAGTATTTTACAGTGATACATAATGGAATAAAAGTATTCTCATCAATATGAAACAAAGTTTAAATGTAAAGTAAATGAACTTTGTTGAAGAGACGTGTCCTTTGTGTAAGTTTTTCCATTGAGCCCTCAATGCTCAGAACAAGCTGCACAATGGAAAACGAGGGTAGAGCTTTGGAACTTAGATTACTTCCGGTAACAAAGTGATTAGAACTTCATGTTTTAGAGTCACTGAGACTAGGGGGCAGATGTACAAAACTTTTTACATTTGCAAACTGCCTGATTTGCAGAATTGGGCTGTTTGCAGAACACAAACAAGCATTTGCAATGCAATAGGTCTTGCAGTTACGCGAGTTTGAGCTATTGGCATTGTAAATGGCTATGCCTTTTTATTTTGGTTTTTAAAACATAAATAAGACATTGTCATTTTCAATGGCAATAGCTTAAACTCATGTAAATGCGAGACCTATTGCATTGCAAATGCTTGTTTAAGCAAGTTGGTGCAAGTCAAAAGGCAACGAACACACTGTAACACCTTGTCTCCGCAAACGGAAAAAAATAAGAGTAATGTAAGCATTTAAAGACACTAATATTAATTTACAACCTTCATCTCCTTACCCAGAGTGTTTTCCTTTCCTTGAGGCACTTACTCGACTACAGTTCTAAACAAGCATTGGGAATGCCAATAGGTCGCGCATTTGCGAGACTTAGAGCTATTGACGTTGTAAATTACAATATTTTTTACCCATCTGTTATGGAGTGGAGTAAATGTATGTGGTTTTGAGTGCAATTATGTGGGTTGGATTGGAATTGTTAGTTGTGGAATTGTGTGGTGTGGATATGTGTATTGGAATAATATGGCATGGTGTGCCGTGGAATTATATTGATAGTAATTATGTGGTTTTGAGTGTGCTGGAATTATGTGGAGTGGGACTGTGTGTCATGGAGTGTAATTATGCGGAATGGTATTTTGTGTTGTGTAGTGGTATGCTGTGCAGTTTAATTATGTGGTGTGCTGTTGGATTTTGTGGCATATTGTGGTATTCTGTGGTGTGGATTAGATGTATGTGGTGTGTTGTGTAAATTTGTTGTTGAGTTGAATTATGTGGTTTGTTGCTGAATTATGTGGTGTGGAGTGGAAATGTGTAGAGTGGAATAGTGTAACGTGGAACTGTGTGCCATTGAGTGAAATTATTCTGATTGGAATTATGTGGCATGATGTGGAGTGTATTTATGTGGAATGTTGCTATGTGGCATTTGCTAGTGTCCTAGAGTGGAGTCGGAGGAGTAAAGTGTCATAGACTGGATTTGTTGGAGTAAGAGTGGCATTAAGTGGAGTGGGAGAGTAGAGTGTTGTAGAGGTGAGCAGAGTTCAGTGGCAGAGAGTGTCGTAGAGTGGAATGGGGTGGATTGGAGTGGATGGGATGGGATGGATTGGATTGGAATGGGGTGGAATGGAGTGAGGCGGCTTGAGGGGGGCATTTTACTTTTTGGATTGGAGTGGGGCAGATTGTTTTGGAATGGAATGGGGCAGATTGTTTTGGGGTAGGAAGATTGTAGTGGGGCAGATTGGAGTGTGGCCCATTGTTTTGGATTGGAGTGTGGCAGATTGGAGTGAGCAGAATATTATGCTTGGAGTGGGGCACTTTGGGCCTTTTCCAAACTCTAGCGTTTGCGGCATTGTCTAATTAGCAAACAGTCTTTTGCTTGAGTGCCATCTGGAATGCGTGCTAATTTGAAACATGTCAGCACGAGACATGATAATGTCTTTGGGCCAGTCCTGCGTGTATCTAAATCCCGATGAGGAGGAAAGATAACTGATATTTACCACACATATATAAACACCTAGAGACTGTAAGGGGAGGCAGAGAGGAGCACTTCAAAGCATCTTTTGCGAAAGGATTAATGGTTAAATGGATTGTACTGAGCCAAAGCCAGGGCTCTGAAAGTCAACGTGTGTACGTGGAAGTGCTCACGCAGATGCAGAGACATATTGCAACAAGCAAAAAAAAAAACAATCTGCCCAGTTATTGCATTGTTTGTTATACATTCTGTTATAACAAATATGCATGCTCTAAAAGTCTAGATTCATATCACAAAGAGGTTCCCAAAAGACCAGGTAATTTTATTATATTCATATACAACTAATATGCAAAGGGTCCTCAGGCAGATATGCTAAATGCAAAAAGCTGCCAATGTTGTACACACCATCTCTGCATCAAATGTTCTAGTCTAGCATTGCTTTTTAAATTCTCAGGCCCAAATCATAACTTCATCATCTTACTTAATAGCAGAAAACTTTACATCAAGACACCGAAATAGCCCACATAGATTCATGGGGCAATATGAAACGACCATGTGAATGCAGAAACCAACTGGAAATATGTGCTTAGTTCGTCAAGTGTGGCTAGCCAAATATAATAGGAAATACTAGGGCAAATGACACTTCACATATTCTTGCAAGTCTCAATCTGGGCATGTAAAGGTGTCTGCTATTTTATAGCGCATTAAGGGAAATGGAAGACCCAGCAATAAGTCCAGGGACACAGACCGATTCTAATGCAGCATAAAACTGGGAAGAGAAATGTAATATGGAAACATTTTAAAAACAAATTAATAAGTGCAAAGGCATTTGGTGAACACGTAGAACAAAGCTTTGCAGCAGAAAATTGTTAGACTGGTGGGTATGTTAAGAAAGAATAGCAGGGGGCGTGGCCAGCAGCATGGCGGACTAGACGCGTCCGACCGGAGCTCCGATGGCGGACCAGTGATCCTGCAAATATCCTATGCTCTTGGTAACGATCCTGAGCCGAAATCTATGGGCAGAGTGCACGAAGTCAGCGCCCGTGTACTGACGGGTCCATACTGCCGACAATAATCTCGCATCGGCAAGAAACGCAAAGAGGAGCAGCGGCCGGGTCGCGGACAAGATGGCGGCGACCCGAGCAGTAAACTGAAGAGGGCGTCACTGGAGACGGCTCCCAGGGCTGAGACGGCAGGAGTGGTGAGGAGCGGGCACCGGTGGGGCTCCGTTGGCTCTCTCCCTCCCACCCCCCTGTCCCGGACCTCTCAACGGATCCTCCGTCCGCCTTGGCTGCGTTTTGAGGCGGGAGTGGCGCAGTGTCGAGCTGCGGAGGGGAGAGGCTGCGCCCAGACCGTCGAGCGTGGGTGCTGAAGATCGACGGTGGTGTCCCGACCTCGGGCCGGACAGTGACAGTGACAGCGACGGAGAGGAGGTGGAGGCGGTGGCTGGGGTAATTGAAGGGGCGCATGAGCTGGGCTGCGCCGCCGTAGCCACTGCTGCCCCGGAGGGTGGCCAACCTCAGCGGGTGTATAATCAGAGGAGGCCGGGAATCGGGAGCTTCTTGGAGTGCCCCGCTCTGTGACTCAGGAGAGGTCGGAGCGCCCAGGAGGGGAGGAGCCGCAGGAAGAGGGTCCTGGACCGGCACGGAGGCCGGTGGTGAGGGGTCGAGGGGAGTGGAGCTGATTGCGGAACGCAAGACGGATCGAGGGCCACTGAGGAGACGTCCAGAATTGCACGGTGAGCTGATGCTGGGAGCATAACAGACACTTAGCAGGGACTACAATACAGGAGATTGGAAACCCTCGTTTCCCCCCCCCCCCGTAGATCCTACCGAAAGACTCTGGAAGTGGGGCATATACTGTGAGGCGAGGGCCGGCAGTGGATCCCAACACCCGCAAATAGAGGAATCCTTCAGGTCACAGACTGCATGAGGCGTGCAGGGTAACCGAAGTCGAAGGGCCCCGTAGGCCCGGACGTGCGACAACCAGCGCAGTGCAGGCGACCCAGGTTAGAGGCGACCGGCGGCGGTGATGGCGGCAAAGATCTGACGCGCGGCGGAGTGGTGAGCGGGCCTAGTGCCAGACGAGCGGCGGGCGACCTTCCTTCCTGGCCACGGGTCCCCAGTGGAGTGGTGAAAAAACACGGGAGAGACAGCCATTAAGAGACGCCGTCACCTAGTGGTCAAACGGCGGGAAACCTGCAGAAAGCGACTGGAAATTGGGTGCCCCGGTGGTGCTCCTGGCGCCGCGCCTGCTACACCGGAACGAGTGGCGGACACAGATGGCGCGGGATAAAGCACCCAAACCGCAGAGGCAGGGGAAGATGGATAAATTTGCCAAGCCGCTGCCGGTGACAGACCCCCTCCCCTCCGGGGCTGTGGACACACCTGACAATAATGTTCTCCTTCAGGCGATTCAGTCCTCCAGAGAGGTCATAGAGGGCAAAATTGATGAGATCAAAATCAACGTCAATCTGCTCCGTCAGGACTTGCGGAAGGTGTCCGAAAAGGTAACACAGGCGGAGCACCGTATATCCGAGGTGGAGGATACCACACATGTCCTCCGGGGTGAGGTTACGGCCTTGTCGGCGGTCATGAAGGATGTGCTTTGGAGGGTCGACGATGCAGAAAATCGAGCCCGAAGAAACAATCTGCGCTTTCTTGGCTTTCCAGAGGCCGTTGAAAGCACAAATGCGGGGACTACCTGCGAAAGTGGTTACTGGAGACGTTCCCGGGTGCCCGCTTTGCCATGTTTTATAATTGAAAGAGCACACAGAATACTGGGGACTCGGCCGCCTCCGGGAGCCCCTCTCGCCCGCTGATTGCGAAGTTCCTTAACTACCAAGATAGGGACCTCATCCTCAGAGAATTCAGACAAAAGGGGGACATCGAGATGGACAATACAAAGATAAGGGTGTTCCCGGATTATTCCTGTGAGGTACAGAAGCAGCGTAAAATCTTTGACTCAGTAAAGGATAAATTACGACAGATGCAAATCACGTATATGCTTCTATTTCCTGCAAAACTTAAAGTAATTTATCAAGCCAAGACCATCTTCTTCAACACGCCAGAGGAGGCCTGGCACTGGCTAGAGGAGCGCCCCCTGCCGAGGGCAAGCGGAGGCCCGGCGGGCTCTCTGGGAAGGCCCCATCACAGAGCAATAATAGACCCAGAACCCGGCGCGTTAAAGGAAGGAACAAAACGACCGCACAAGCTGAATCACTTAGGGCGACGCCATACCATAGCAGGAGAGTACCAGGGTCTACGCCCGAGCCTCAGACGCTGAAAGCCTACATCGCACGGAAAGACCAAGAGGGCCCTCACAGACTGGAAACATGGAGAAGCGACACTCGCCAGACTGTACCGATCAAGACTTAACATCGGACTCGGAGGATGATCACCCTTTGCTACACACCATCAACCTACTGGAACAGTAGGGAGAGGTAGACATAGAGAAAGAAAGGGACATTCGGACCCATCAGGCTGGCACAGAAGAATGAAGAGCAGTGATTGGCCAGGAGACCCGCAAGGACGGCGGACAACCGGAGGAACTCGCACATCACCCCACGTGTTTTGTTTTCTCTGGTGCACTTGATTTTTTCGCACCTAATTTCTTGGCGCTCGCCTTTTCTTCCACCCCCCCCGCACCCTTTTCCTTCCTTCCCTCCCCCCCCTTCCTTTTCTTTGCCTTTTGCTGTCTTTATCTTTTATTTCAGATTGGACACTCTGAACTGTTTAGGTTGGGGTAGAGAAACCCGGACCATTAGTTAATGTTCGATTTAAACAGAGTGAAGACCAACTACAGAATAACCTCCTAAAGGCCAGTAGATCCGAACGGGAGGGGCCTAGAGGGGCGGGAGGTAGTTTGAGAGGGTGAGTTTGGGTGGGTGGGCGACCGACCTCTCCAATCCACACACGACACAGTTGGTCCTGTTGACCCAAGGGGCAGTCGGTTGGATGATGGGGGAGTGTGGGGGGGCGGGATGGGGTGTGAGGGTTGGGAGTTGTTACACTTTTATATGGCAAAATTGTATGAAGGCAGACAGTGTGAGGACACGGACACAATCGCAATGTGGCAGTGGTGGCGATCGAGGGGGGACGGATACCCTACATCACCGGGATGGCTACACCTAACTTAGGGATGGGTAACAAAATCAAGAGGGGACTGGTAGCAACATACTTTAAACGACTAAAACCGGATGTTATCTTGTTGCAAGAGACACACTTAAAGGGCACCCACTGTGGATTTCTAGGCCGAGGGGCATACAAAACACTAGCCCACGCGGGATTCTCCACAGGGGCGAGAGGGGTTGCAATTTTGATTAGGAAAAGACCGCCCTTCAGACTTGAACGCACATGGGCTGATCCCAGTGGTACGTATGTCGCCGTAAAGGGAGTGTGGGACAGACGTAATATCACCCTCATTAGTGAATACGCTCCACCCAAACTACAAAAACAAACACTAGAGAAACTGACAGCAGTTCTGCTGGAAGCGGGGTCAGACACTCACATTATTGGGGGAGACTTTAATGACGTAATGGACCTCACACTGGACCGTACAACTGTCCCCACGGGAGGCCCCAAGGAGACACCACTCAAAAGATTCGCGGACACACTGGCACTTACAGACATATGGCGCAGACACCATTCCCAGACCAGAGCCTACTCCTTCTATTCTGGTGCCCACAAAGCCTTCTCACGACTGGACTACATACTGGCTCTCACGTGGAGAATTAAGAGAGATACAAAGGCGGAATACTTGGCGAGAGGCCTTTCAGACCACTCGCCCCTGTGGCTTTCAGTGGGTACTCCAACGCATCGCCCGGTGGGGGAATGGAGACTCAACCCGTGGGAACTAAGGGACCCTCAGGTTGTCAAGGAGATCAGGGTGGATTCGGAACTTTACTTTAGTGAGAACGTGGGGTCAGTGGACTCCGCCATTACACTGTGGGAAGCTTATAAAGCAGTACTGAGAGATAGGGCCCAAAACATCATAGCTAAAAAAAAAACGGAAAGAAGGAGAGGAGATCGCAGGGCTTGAGACTCAATTAGTGCAGATCGAAACCCAGGCTCACATGAGTGACGATCCCCCACTGCTGCGCAGGTTACAACTTCTCAGAAGAGAATACTTTGCGTTAGCCAAAAAAGACGCGCAACACGCGATACAAGCCATGCATAGACGCCTGTACGATGCAGGTGACAAGGCGGGACGTTTGCTTGCGTGGCTCAGTAAAAAAGAGTCAGAAAATAGGTGGGTGGCTCAGATACAGACGGAAGACGGCCAGACACATGACAACCGTCCCGGCGATAGCCAATGCCTTCGCGGGATACTATGAGAGCTTTTACACACAAAGAGACCTGGCAGGCCCCAAGCAAATTCAGGCATACCTTCAGAATACGCAACTCCCGAAGTTAACGGATAGCGAGTCGCAGACGTTGGACGAGGAAATCACTAAGGAAGACATTATAGCAGCCATTGGCCGGTTGAAAGCTGGTAAAGTTTCGGGCCCTAATGGGATCCCTCCAGAATTTTTCAAACAGAATGCGACGCTCCTTGGTCCACACCTCCTCCAACTATATTTGGAGGCCCATGAGTTGGGCAGTCTCCCCAGAGATCTGAGGACCGCCACAATATTGGTGATTCCCAAGAAGGATAGGCCACTACAGAGGTGTAGCTCATATCGGCCAATCTCCCTTATCAATATGGAAACCAAAATACTGGCCAGGATATTGGCTAACAGGCTTACTGGGGTGATCACTGGTCTCGTCCATCGGGACCAGTCCGGCTTCATGCCCAAGAGATCGACTAGGCATAACCTCCGGAGGTTGCACAATTGGTTAGAAGTGGCGAACGCAAAGGAAAGCCCGCATTTCATCCTGTCCCTAGATGCCGAAAAGGCATTCGATACCGTCCACTGGCCATTTCTCATGTCGGTACTAGAAGAGTTTGGATTTGGACCCGTTTTCCGGCGATGGATTGCTGTCCTCTATGAAAGACCCATGGCCAGAACCAGGGTTAATGGCGTGGTGTCAGGGGAATTCTCGGTTGGCAGGGGCACTCGTCAGGGATGCCCCCTGTCCCCCCTACTCTTTGCCCTGGTCCTGGAGCCCCTCGCCTGTGTTATCCGAGCACATTCGGATATAATGGGATTCCGGAGTCTGAGAGAAGGGGGCCCAGACGAACGCATCTCCCTGTATGCAGACGACATACTGATGTATGTCACAAACCCGGAGAAGACGATCCCTAACATCATGGAAAGCTGCAAAACCTACGGCAAACACGCGGGATACACGATTAACTGGGGAAAATATTGTCTTTATCCGGTGGGAAGGGACAGCGGATGCGCGGCCTGCCCCAGCAGACTTCAACTAGCTCCGGAGGGTATAAATTACCTAGGGATTTATGTCACCACGAACACGGCGGTAGCACTGGCTCACAATGTTTACAGGATATTGGGAGAATTTCGTGCAGATGTGGACAGGTGGCGGACATTGCCGTTGACGCTGCTGGGTAGGGCCGCACTCTACAAAATGATAGTACTCCTGAAATTCTTGTATGTTTTGCAAAACACATATCAACGGATACCGGATGAGGTGTTCACCAGAATCGATAGCACCCTGAGGACGTTCCTCTGGGACGGGAAGCCACCGAGGATAGCGCTGACAACATTACAACGCAACCAATATAATGGCGGTATTTCCCTCCCCGACCTTCGGGCATATTACTGGGCGTCCCACCTCATCGTTGTGAACGAATGGGGCCATATGGATAGGGACCATCTAACATACGCACTCGAACATACACAATTTACAGAGCGCCCATACACGCACTATCTTTACGGTGGGAGCGGCGCCGCACGACTCCTAGCAGCCACACAGATCGTTCTGGTGGCGTGGAAAAAGGCTGGAAAACAGATACAATGGGAGGGTCGGGTGACCAAGGAGACCCCACTTTGGGTAGGAAACAGACTCAAGGAGATTGCGAAGCTACGAGGCTTCCGGAGGTGGGATTTGTTGGGCATTTCACAACTTAAAGACATAGTGTTTCGGGGGGAGCTGGTTACCTTCTCACATCTCCAGACAGAGTATGCGATGAGTAAGTCCCAACATTATAAATACCTGCAACTAACACACGCCTGGCACGCACAACATCTTGACATGACCGACATCCCTGAATACGCACCACTAGAGGGTCGCCTCCTGATGGGTGGGATCGAGGAAAAGGCAGTCTCCTGGATATACAGGACCATAATCAACAACAAGCCAGACTCCCTGAAAAAACTGAGGGCAAAGTGGGAGCTGGAGGTGGGAGAGATAGATGATCTGGACTGGGAAATGGCGCTGATTCACCCACGTGAAGTGGCTATTAAATCAAGACTGAGATTGATCCAAATTAAATACTTGCATAGAGTGTATTATGACAGAGTAAGACTTTATCGTATAGGGAGGGCGGAGGAGCCAAACTGTCGAAGGTGTCGTGCGGTAGAAGGATCCTTCTTCCACACGGTCTGGGAGTGTCCGCAGATTCAAAGATATTGGGTGGCCCTACTGGAGGAGCTGGGAGCCATTCTGGGAGAGTCGATCCCCATGAGTCCACAGTTTGTTCTGTTGGGAATTTCCACAGAGGTTGATCTCCCCAGAACAAAATTACTGCTACTACAGCTGGGATTGGTGGTGGCAAAGCGAGACCTGGC
Organism: Calotriton arnoldi; assembly: GCA_963921515.1. Lineage (NCBI taxonomy): Eukaryota > Metazoa > Chordata > Amphibia > Caudata > Salamandridae > Calotriton > Calotriton arnoldi. The sequence goes on along the minus strand of CAWUFW010000014.1, from coordinate 3,241,794 downwards.
CAAGGCATGGGGGGCGACGCTGAGTCCGTCACTGACGGAGTGGAAAAGTAATATGGATATGTATATGCTTGGAGAAAAAACGACCTATTGGGCCCGGGGCTGTCCCCAAAAGTTCTGGAAAATATGGAAGCCGTGGCTCACATATTATGGACTCGCGCTTACTGACTCCCAATGATCTTCAGGGGAGGAGTGGGAGACAAGGGCACGAACTGAACCCCAGTGATATTGTAATTTTGTATGACCGTTTACCACTGAAAGTGTATGATGTTGACGTATCTCTACCAAACTGTACTTACATTACTGATAAGACCTGTGGCTGTACTGCACATATGAAAATGCCAATAAAAATATTTCCCCCACAAAAAAAGAAAGAATAGCAAACAAAATAAAAGTCACATATTTCACTATTCATTGCTTTACCCTGCCCCCTGTATCACCCGCCACCCCCAAGATGAAAGGAAGCAGACATTTGTTTAGAGGCAGTTGGCCTGCATGTCTGAATGTGAAAGGGGCGCGATAAGATCTCTTTGCAGGCCTTTGTGTGGAGTGTGCTGCATTTTAACATCTCAATGCAGTGCAGGGAGCCTCTTCTACTGCAAGCTGGCCCAGTGGCTTAGATCAAACCCAGCATAGCCAGATCAGAGGGATTTTCAAACGAAACTACTACTACTTATCTGCACTATAGATTACACATGCTACAGAGATTTCAAGATGCGTAAAGTCAGGCATGGCAGCTCATCTACTCACCAGATTGTCAATGCAGACTGGTACTACATACTATACAAGTTTACATAAAAGAAATGAATAGGGTATTATTTTACAGTACTGTGCTGGAGAAACGTTTGTACGAATACAGCCTTGTGTAGACCGTACCATTATCTATCACACCTGCTCAAAAGTGTAAATGAGAAGACTAAAATCCACACATATTCAAATATTTGCCTCTTTGCTGAGACTGTAACCAGCTATCATTGCAATATTAAAAGCACAGACATCCTGCTGACATCCCTGCGCTATTCCATTAAGATTATGTGAAGTCTGCTGAGACATTCTGACACTGTCACTTCAAAACCATAACAGACAGACTAACGTCTGATACTGTCTTGTTGCATATTTAGCATACATTTTGAAAAGTACCCTTACTGTTCCATTCAAACTATAGCAGAACTCATAGTAATTCCCCACTAATAAAAAAGTAACAATGCTTAGTTGTTCTAAAACTGTCTCATTTTAGAATGAGATTCCCTGCTGAGAAGAGCTGAAACTGTCCTCTGAAAGTACAGCGATCCTATTGAGAAGTGGAGATTCAGCCCATTAAATACACAATAGCCATGCTGACAAACGCTCTTACAACCACACTTAAAACACAACAACACTGCTAAGAAGTGTCCTATTATCCCAAGTAAAATATGACTGCCCAGCTAAGAAGTGGAACTACTGCCTATTAGGCCACTAGCAGTTCTGCTGAGTTGAGCTTTTTCCGTCTGATTTAATGTGTGGGAGGGGCCCGCTTCTGTGTGCCCATCCATCATGCTGCATTGCAAGCCCAGCTGAGAAGTATTTCTACTGTGTAATTTAAGGCATAGCTGCAATTCTGAGAAATTAATGTTCTATCCCATTAACGTATGGCAGCCTTACTAAGAAGTTAGTGGTTTCATGAAAAGTTTTAAGCTGATAAGATTGCTTCTTGCCCTACACTAGCTCAAGAGGGTAAAATGGAGTTCAGAACCCACTTTATTCTATATCCTACCCCTGCTCTTGAGACATCAAACAAGGGAGAGTTCCATTTGAGATAAGCCACACAATCACCATACACCCCACAGCTTTCTACTCATTCCATTAAAATAGTTCTGTAAATCCTTGTTAAGGGATGGTCCTGCACACCTAAAACAATATAACCATGTTTTGGTTCAAATAGAGCCAGTTAAGTTTCTTTAGCTTTAGGAAAGTGTACCAGAGGAATAAAGCATATCCATTTCCATCAGAGCAAAATGAGAAATATTTATCACCTCCGTCCATCTAATGATAAAATCCTCATGCAGGTCTTCATCAGAACTTTTAATTGCTTTCACCTTTTTTGAAGTTTTTATACAAGGTGAAGTCGGCCCAAAGGCATTAGAGCTATGTACATGGGGTACAGATTGTATTACATATCTTTTTGTTTAGGCACAGAGGAATTAAGCGATTTGCCCAGAAATTTTGAGCTGAGGCTGGGACTTGAGCCTAGTTCCGTAAAGTCGGCAGCGCATGCTGTTAGTCCACGTCTCCTCCTCAACTTTTCAAGTGCTGTCATTACTCTTAATTCACGCCTACTCTTGTTACACTCTTAATTTGATTATGCAGGTGGCAAATATAATTAAATACACTGTAAAGAAAGACAGAGTTACCGCGCCACATAAGACAGTGAGGTATGTCTACTGGACTACTGCACCGTTTAACAGTATTTCATTAATAAGTTAGAAGGGGCTCTCAAGCATTGCAAACTGTCTGTGAAGACAATAGCAAATGTATTTCCAAAGCTGGTGGATGTCCTTTCAATTTACTGTGATTTACTCTTATTATTTATTCCGAAACATAACTCTGTCACATAAATTTGACGCAGGCAGTTTACCTGACTGGTCTTTTTATGAAAGAAAGCGAGGTTTGGAAGGTGGCGGAAGCAAGACATCGAAGAAATGGAACTATGACCTGTGCTAAGCGCAGCTTGTTCTGAAACTTCCAAACAGAAAATAAACACGAACAGAGGCAGATTAGCGAGGCCACGCGTGCAACAGAGCCTGTGCATGTTAAAGTGGTAAATAATCCATTTGACAATAAAGACTCAAGTCGCCGTGGACATTTTGCCTGGCTCTAGTATGCCTGCTGTTTCCTGATGCGGCGCAGTACGCATGCGCAGTTTAGCGCATGTTGATTTTTTTTTTTTTTGGGGTGCGTGCCATATAACTGAAGTTAACCTAATGACATAAAAGAATTCGTAACAAGAACGGGATAGTACGTGCCTGCAAAGACAAGAAACGCATCGTGGCAGACATCTTTAACAGCTCAAATAATGAGGATAAAAAAAAAAGATTTACAGGGCCGTCGGAGCAGCAGCGACGTGCGAGAGGTGGTGGGTGATGGCACGGGGCGATGAGGTGATCTGCGCCAAACATAAAGCGTGGCGGCCGTGAAGCGGGCACCGTGCTGAATAAAGGCGCCTGTTATAAGTTTAAAAAAAAGTTCCAAAGACACAAAATACAATTGCACAAGTGGAAGAGGACAAATCCTGTGACAATTCTCCATGGGAGTTGACAATTGTGAAAATGGTGGGACAAACATGAAACATTAACCACTTAAAAGCAAAACATTTTTAATGACCCTAACCTAAGCCAACCAAAAGCTGTGGGACTGTAAGCCCACAGAGTGAATACAGCATACCTTGAAGACAGAGCATGCGGGCTGCCTAGGCACGACCTAATGTCTAATTTGCTTCAACAACAGGAATAACTACACCCTCATATTCACATCCTGGCGTTCCTTATGGACATTACTGCAGTGCTCAACACCTGATCCTAATTCTATACCCTCACTCTGCTTCCATTAACCAGGCATTCTTGGCAGCAAATCAGAAATTCCACACTCTCCCACCCCAAAACACAACACTGTCTGTCCCCTTTGACAACTTAAACAGACTTGACAAACTTAGAATTACATATGTCCTCAAAACTATGTATCAATCTTGACGCTACTCCAACCGCAAACGTATTGGGATGGCATTTTGTTTCCTCAGGTACCGTGTACAAACCTACAACATGTGCACAACCTGACTTGGGCTTATAACACCAGTGGTGATATGCTTGATATCCATAAAAACTGTAGTTTCCTATGCAGTGAAGTTCACTCCATTGTCCGTGTCTAATGTTTTGAGAAACATATACTACCTTCATAAAGTAATTTATTGAACCCCTATAGTTCAGGCTATTTGTACAGGGTCAAATGCAAAGACAAAGTCACATGTGATAGGAAGGGTAGCTGTTTTGTGGACTAATACTCAATCATTGTGAGAAATTGGGTTGTTTGTTGAGTGGGGGTTGTCATAAGGTTTCTGCACATACACAGAGCTATGCACAGGAAAATGGGACCCCGGAATACAGTGGTTTGCCACCATATACCGTAGCACCCAAAAACCCCAACCCAACTAGCTTAGCATCCCATTAGCACCCAAGTACCAATGATTAGACAACCCAGAACACGGTATCTTTATCTCAGGACTCGCAGAAGCAAGAACACTCTTTCGTCACTCACTCGTACTTGTCCACAAGGTGCGTAGGAAGAGACACTGGATAGGTTAAAATGTTTATTCCAACTTACGTGCTCTAATGTACAGTACACGTGTCAGTACTAATAGCATAATGCATATGACTAATATAAGCAGCATGGTTACAATTCCATAGAATACAAACGGGAAAGCATCTCAGAGCTCAGTGGATAAACGTATAAATAACATTACCACCCTCCCTTGCAGTAAGATAGTTTATTATAATAATATAGACCTCTGGGCTTTGACTAGCGAACCCCCATACCTCAGTCTCTAGATGCAGAATTACATCAGCAGGACATCATAGCTCTTCTCACTGAAAGGGATTTCTCCAAGTGTGTTAAGCGCTAGGAAACCGCAGTATTAAAAGCACACAAAAGTCTTCATGGCAATTGCACCTAATGTTATGTCTGGGTGCGCGAGACTGGCCATATCAGGAAGAACCAAAATACATTGTTATGTGACCTTGTACATGTTTGTGCAGACCGAGCCCAAAAAGGTGAACAACAGAAAATGCAGACAGTGCAAAAGAACTTGGCACGAGCAAAGGGCGAGGGAGACCCGGCTCAGTGTAACGTGCGCAAAGAAAAGCAGCATGGCAGCCAGGCCTAGGCCAACATAACAAGGCAGGCAACATTCCACAAGACAGGGTGATAACCCTGCTCAAAAAACAGCCACAATCCCTGTCAAAAGTGAACCACAAAAGACACTAAATTAGTTGGTGCTTAACCCTCTGGTAGCTTGGCACAGAAGGAGTCAAGCTTAACTTGGAGGCAATATGTAAAGCATTTATACAGCACATACAGTATTAAATTGAAAACATAACACAAGAAAAAGAAATTCCACACTAATTTAGAAAAATAGAGTACATTTTTAAAACGTATGTGACACAAAAATTACAAAAATCCAATTAGTAGTACTGAGGCTATGAATTTTTAAAGGAGAAAACTAGTGGCTAAGAGATCAAAGCGCCAACCGCGGACACCTAGTCACATGAGACCGGGTCAAAGTCGAAAAATATGACAGACCACAATGGAGTGTGGGTCAGATACAAAAAGTGGATTGGGCCCAGTCGGCGCTTACCTTCGGACTTAGAAGAAATATTTACAAAATGTCTCTTGAGAAGGTAGAAGTTCAGCGGGGCAAGGCTTCAGGTGGTGTCCTAGGAGGAGCTGCAGGTGGTGTCCTAGGAGGAGCTGTGGTCGTCAGGGAGCCGCTGGGTGAAGTCGTGAAGATTTCCACATTCGGACTTGGGGCCTGATTTAGATCTTGGCGGACAGGTTACTCCGTCACAACGGTGACGGATAGCCCAACTGCCGAAATAAAAATCCCATAGGATATGATGGTATTTATATTTTGGCGGGCTGGATATTTGTCACCATTATGTCTGAGTAACCTAAATCAAGCCCTAATTCTTGTTTTTGGAAGTCGAAAATCTCCAGCGTAACGAGGCTGTAGCCGACGAGGGCTCTACGAGGCTGGGTACCCCTTCTGCCTAGGATCGCTGAACAGGATTTGTTGCTGCTGAGAGGAATGCAGCGGGAGCTGCCGCGAAGATAGGCCGCCTGGCAATTCACCTTGCGCAAATAGATGAGCAGGTTGGTCCTGATCTGCTCCTGGTTCTCAGAGCAGCATTTAGCAAACATTTTCTAAGTCCCAAGCTTTGGATTTTTGCTATCTAGGCACCTTTAGCTGACTCACAAGGGTTCAGGACTGGGGAGGCACCACTTAGAGGCTTAGGACTCACTCAGGCTGGGTGCAGGTGCTTGTTCAAGATGGTTGGGGCCTTTACTGTCCCTGAGGCTCTGACCAGGAGGCCAGACAACTAGCTCTGGGAGTCACTCTGGTAGTCCTCGGTCCAAGAAGTGGAATAGATCCCAGGCAGCAGGGTAGGCCTCTGAGGTTTCAAGTCTGACTTCTGGCAATAGAGCAGTTCTTACAGGTGCAGCAAAGCAGTCTTCTGAAGTACACAGCAGGGCACAACAACAGGCACTCCTCTGACAGTCCTTCTGTAGGTCAAGAAAGTGAACTGAAGAGTGGGTCTGAGGGTCCTATTTTTATATCTGGTGCCTTCTTTGAAGTAGAAGTTTCTAGAGAATTCCCTTTGAAGTGGTTGAAGTGTCCTGCTTCCCCATCGTGGCTCCAGTATGGCTGCATGAACAATGAAGTGGTGTGAAGTCCTTCGTGTGAAGGAAGAGCACAGCCTATTGATTTGCAAGTGGGGCTTTCCCCAGTTATGTCCCCCATCCTGCCAGTCATAGCCCATCCAGGCACACCTAATCCCTCTATTGTGTGGCAGTCTCAGAGGAATAGCACTTTAGCACTGATTAACAGTGGTAAAGTGCACAGAGTCCTAAGGCTGACAAAAATGAATGAAGAAAAATAGAAGGGCAAAGGCAAAACGTTTAGGGGTGACCCTGCAGAGAGGGCCAAGTCCAACAGTCATGATGTAGTGTTCCTTCAAGAGGTGAAGCTTTAGCTCTTTCCTAAATTGGAGCAGGGTTGGGGCCGTCCTGATGGTTACAGGAGCATCGTTCCAGATTCTAGGTGCATAGAGGGAAAAGTGCCATTGCCTTGATTTTTAATTCTTGCACCTCTTTGTGTCCAAGAGCCACAGGAGATTGTGAGATTGTCCGCCAGATAGGGCGTTGGTGATACAGTTGATTTTGAAGATTATACGGACTGGCTAGAGGAATCAGTGCAGTTCCATGATGGTAGGGGTAATGTGGTCATACTTCTTCAGGCTCTTATTGAGGCATGCTGCAGCATGGAGTAAGCCCTTAAGGGTAGGCCATTGTGAAGTCTGGAAGGACTTGGAGCAGGGAGTGCCGTCATTCATTTTTTTATTTTTTAAATTTGTTCTTTATTGGCATTTTAGTCTCAATTAGATCACACAGTATGATATCACAAAATGAGGTACAAAAGTTTCCAATATTCCAAGCACGATTCAGTCATTGAAACAGAACAACAGTAAAAGCATTTAAAATATTTGTGGTAGATATCAGCTGCAATGCCATAAAGTGTAAACACTTCTTTAAACTTAAACAATATCCCTCCCCCCGTAAGTCCGTTCAGTCTCTTGGAGCAGCATGATTTCTGGCGGTAGGTAACCCTTCCATGTGGTCTACCCCATCTATGAATGTACAGTACCCCCCAGTTCAGGGCTAGCGATGCGCACTGCCTCTTGAGGTGTGTCTCGCGGTTCAGCTGGTTGGGAGGGTTGATCATGGTCCCCCTGGAGGTCTTTTATCATGGCATTCCACGCCGTCCTATCCTCTTCTGCCCTATCATCTCGTCTCACAAATTTCATTCTGATGAGCTCCGCCATAGCCTACTCCTTCATATCTCGTATCCAGTCAGTGTGGGATGGTGGCTGGGGGTGCATCCACCATATAACCACTCGTAACTTGGCCAACACCAATCCCAGACTTATAAATTTCCTGCTTAGTGCCTTTTTCTTTGGTTTGGGTAGTAGGCCTAAAAGCACCTGTTTGATCTCTCGTGATATACTCCACCCCGCCGCCTCCCCCAGACTTGTCAAAGCATTGTTCCAGTATGGCTGGAGTCTAGGGCACTGCCAGATCATGTGTAAAAAGTCCGCTCCCCCGGCGGTACATCTGGGGCAAGCGTCCGCACGGTGTGGGTATATCGCATGAAGCGTGCGCGGGGTCAAATACACCTGATGTATGACATTGTAGTGGAGTAATTTAAATCTTACATTAGCATTTACCTTATGAACCCCTGCATGGACCTTTCCCCATTCCGCTGCCGACAGGGGGGAGGGCAACGTTAAGTCCCACTTTTGCTGTAGTCCCAATGGCTCCAGCTGGACATCCTCACGTAACGCTCGGTAGAGGTGAGATATAAGGCGTCGCCCTGTGCCACATATAACAATGTCACTAGTATGTTAGTGGGAGGGGCTCGGAAGGAAAGTGCGGCCATAGCTCCTGGCCACTGTTGAAATTTTGGCATATTGCAGGAACTGTCCCGTTCCCAGGTCAAACTCGGCTCGTGCGTCTGCTTGTGTTGTAAATTGTCTGTCCCTATAGAGGTCTCCCAGAAGTAGACAGCCCCCCTCTCTCCAACGTCTGATCGACATAGAGTCGGCAATTGCGGCGAAGGGTCGTATTTCCCACAGGGGCATGTCCGGCGCGTATGGGGCGTGGCGGACTACTCGGCAAACTGCTCTCTCCCAGAGATTAGCTACATGGCGTATTACATATGGGTAGCCTTCAGGAACCGCACCTCCCAACATTAACAGACCTGCGAGTGTATGCCGGTGATACGTCCCCTCTAAGAGGGATTTTTCCCAATTGTCTCCATCATCAAGCCAGTGTACCGCAAACTGGAGCTGGGATGCCATATAGTAGAGTTCTAGCTGTGGAACCTCAAGCCCCCCCGTCCACCAAGTCCTCTGCAATGTCCGTAAGCTCACTCGCCTATGTTTTTTGCCCCACATTAAATTGCCCAGCAGAACTTCCAACGTGTCGAAAAAGGATCGTGGAATCATGAAAAAGGAGTGCTGCAGCGTATAGAGGCAGCGCGGTAATACAATCATCTTAGTGTTCGCTATGCCCCCCATTAATGAGAGCGGTAAATCCGCCCAAAAGCGAATGGAGCCTCTCAGACCCTCCACCACCCGGTTGATATTTTCAGTCTGTGGAAGGAGTTGGCGGAGCCTGCTAGATAAATCCCTAAGTATCTTGACCCCTCTTCTGTCCACGGGATATTCAGGGGAGGTCTCGAATCCGGGGTAGCCATCGCCAACCTACCCATCGGTATCAGTTTAGATTTTGCGGGGTTGACCTGTAATCCCGAGACATTGCCGAATGCGGTCATTTCTGAGTGCCGTCATTCATGTGCGAGAGTTTGAGGGCTTTCAACCACAGTTCAGAAGTCTCTTTCCAGAGGGAAAGGTTTCACTTTCTAAAGCGGACACAACTGGTACAAGACTGTGTCAGTTTTGGCAATGTGCTCTTTGAGTGTGAGATCAGTGGTTAGATTGAATCAGAGTGACTCCTTTGTGTGAAAGTTTGGGTTTGAATTTATCCAGGTTCATATCATTAAACCAGGTTTGGACCAATGGTTGTTTGTTGTTCTTGGCAAGTAGCAGGAATTCAGTTTTGGTGGGGTTAAGCTTAAGAGGAGATACAGGAAGTGTTTGAGGCATTGGGGGTCTGGAGCTTAGGAACCTTTTAAATATGGTTGTGTGTAGTTGGTATATTGGTGGATTTTGATATTGAAAGCTGAATTCAACTCCAAAGAGCTCCAAAAAGAGGTTGACATTGACAAGATGGAACCGTGGAGAACTCCGCATGTGGTCCAAATCTTCTGTGACCTGGAAATGTTTAAATTAATGAACTGGTGCTGGTTGGATAAGCAGGAGGAAAACCAGTGAAGGACTTTTCGAATGACTCCCATTTGCAACTCCAGAGTGTGAATGAAGGTGAAGTGGTCAAATGTGTTGAAGGCAGTTGAGAGGAACGTAATGTCAGGAGGCAAGCCTCATCTTTACCTGTGGTCAGGAGAGCGTCATCTGATTTTTAAGGTAGGTGTCTTCTTGCTTCTGTGAGGTCTGAAGCCAGATGATAGTCATGCAGGAGATGGTTAGAGTTGATGTGATCTTGAAGTTGTGCAAATCTGCTTTTTCAATGTTCTTGATGAACGTTCACGAGTGATGAGCTGATAGTTGGCGATGTTGTCACTGTTATGTGTGTTTCTTCAGGAGTGGGAGGATCTAGTCTGTTTTGAGAGCTTTAGGGAAGATGCCTTGAGTGAAAGAAGTGTTGACTAGTGAGTAGGCGCAAGAGAGCCCCTCCAGAGAGGACTTTGATGAAGGATGATGGTAACACATCCTCTTCTTTGGCAGTGCCCTTGAGAGCGTTGAGAATTTCAGTGAGGTCTTTTAGAGACCGGGATTTGAAAGGTGACCAATGTGGGATACAGTGCATAGCAGTTGGTATCAAAGGAGAAGCAGGTTTGGTGTTGCCAATGTGCTCTTGCATCTTCTGTATTTTTTCATTGAAGACGTGGTTGATGGCATCACACTTGTCTGTGCAGCTTGGCTTAGGAGGGGCAGGCAGGGTGTTTATACAGTGCTTCATATTCAAAGATTACCTTTTGCTAGTCATGCTAAGGTAACCTGGCATGAATGAACTGTGCTGGTGTCACTTATATTACTCAGTAACTAGAGGCACACTCCTCACAATTCTTTATCCACCTGTCCACTTCAGCATGCGTTCCATGCTTCCAAATATAATCATTTAACAATTTCCCAACAGCATGCATCCCCTTGTGCACATTAATCACTAGCAACTTGACCCAAGGAACATTCTGCATCCATAAGACTCTTGGTACTAAGCCAGCCATTTATCACATGTTCATTCATTTTGTTCAGTAGTTCATCATCCAGTTCTTTCTTTTGACACCTCTTCTGCAACACCACACCCCTTATTTCTTTACACTTTCTGCTGTTATGGCTTTTCCAATCATGCTGTTTCTCTTCTGCACCATCCGACCTGGGAAAAGGGATACAAATGTGCAGAGGAATTATTTATATCTGGAACCTCTAATTTCTCCATTCTGTACTCCTGTTGCTTATAACTAAGATACCCTGTGTACTGTTGTTCCACTTATATACAGATTTAATTTTGCGGCACAATCTGAAATGACACCGGAGCGTTTTACATAAATTGGAAAGGTTGCTTTAAAGAAAAAAATTGTAATACAACTAGTAAGCATTATGCTACTATATTACACAAACATTTAATGCTTCATCTGCATAACTTCGAGATTATATAGCCAATATACGAAATGCTCAAGAATATCATTTGCTTTATACAGAAGAGTATTGAGAAACGGTGTTAAAAATATCAGTTTTAGCTTTCATTGCTGGGAGGTTACTCTCTAGAGGAAAGCTTCTAGTTAAATCATTATCAATTATTAACCTGAAGTATTCAGGCTTGCACAATTCTAGAAGAGTTTTCTGTTAAATGTATTGTAAGTGCAGTTCCATAGAAGGTAACTCTAAAGCAATATTATTAAAGGGGTACATTTCCAGAAACTTAAATCAGCAATTCATAAACTCCTGACATTTGTCGACCCCCACTAAATCATTGAAGTGGGGGTCCACAAAATTGAAAAATTGGAAGTTTAGGACCCCCGGCCTAAGCAATTTCTATGATCGGAACGTCAAAATAATATACACCAAAGAAATGCTCCAAGTATTGAAATAATTTGTTTAATTCACAATCAAATATAGAAAAAAATTCACTTGATCAATTGTGCTTCTATATTTGTATATATTTGATTAATTTTAATATTCATTTTGTAACACAGTTGTGGAACCCCTGGGTATGCTACGTGAAACCTCAGGGGTCCTCAGACTACAGGCTAAGAACCACTGGCTTAAAGGAATGTTAGAACTGGGAAACATAGTTGTCTATAAAGGATAACAGTTTAAGTCGTGCAAACTGATGCTGCTAACAGCCTAGCAGAGTAACTTGCTATAAAATACTTTGGTGCAAGTGGACTATATAATTGTTAGACCTGCAATCGTGGTCAGTGGAAGTCAAGGGAAACCAAGCTGAGTTTTAAAGATTTCAAGAGCACGGATGCACTAACACCAACTGTGGCAGTGTAGCAACTTCTCACTCTGATTGCTGGTGACATACTACAGTAGCAGCAATGCTACTGCAAAAGTTAGTGTGTCTTGCTTGTGTAGTTCTTACAATGGGTAATGGAATGCTACAGCATTGAGACCAACGTCGACAGGCTGGAGGACTCTTGTGGCTTGGACAGACTTATCATAGGGGAAAACAGTATAGTAGTGAGGTACTGGAATGGGAGGCTCAAAGAACCCCATGCATGGGATTGGTACTCTTGTATTGGGATTCCCCTTACTGTGTGTGTTCGCAGCCCGCAAGAGTAGTCAGAGGCTTCCAGGGTCACAGCAGGCACATTGTGTATACAGCACAGAGTTCAGGAGACAGAACGAGGAGAGAAAGGCCACTGACAAACCATGGTTCCTCAGCATTCTTCCCTAATGGCTTCCTCACTCTATCCCAACTAACTGCAGGTTGTTCTAGGTGCATCCTTTGATTGGGCTGGGCAGGAGTCGCAAGCCTTGGAGCACCCCAGTTTGTGATTGTTAGTGCTCTTCATGCCAGTGCAGGGTACAGCTGGATTTGAAATCTATGCTGACTTTAAGGCAATGTCTGTGCTTTCAAAGGCACTTTCCCGCCTTGTTTCGTGTTGTAGCATCAGCAAGTCTTTTCCTCATTCTTCAGAATATTCTCTGCTCTTTTAGTTGAGTCAGCCAGGGTAGCCAATCCTTGGTCAGTCCTTCTCAGCACAGTTGTACATAGCGTCTTCAAATTCAACTGGTGACATCTGATCTGACCTGCAGGTCCAGCTTTTATCATTAAAATGTGGCATTTGGACCCACACCAGTTAGCAATTCAGATTTAAAATTGTCCCTAAACCTTTGGAGGGCACCAACCTTTCAAAAGTGCAATCTCCTGCAGGTGTTGCACAGTTCCATGGCAACCAGTAATCAAAGGTACACTGTCGCCATAGTATCCACATGGGTTGTAGAATGAATCAACTCCGTCCTCCAGCCAGTTGGAGCTGATGCGGAGCTTTTGGTGCAGATTAGGACATGTGAGACAGGGATGAGCTTGGCTATGCCGTTGACCATGTTCTTTGTTAAGGTTTTGCACTTTTATGGCCACATGCTGGCCTGCTGGAACTGCCTTCATCCTAGAAAGCCTTCATGCATGGGGGGTGTAGCTGGCAAGATGGCCAACCGGCAGTGCAGAGCGGGAGCTCCCCGCCCGTATCAATAATCCTGTATCATCCTGCCACCCCAGGAGACCCGCTGAGACAGCAACTTGTGCAATGGAGTGTGAAGAGTGGTAGGAGCCCACTGCCCAGCCCCATGGTCGCTTGAGGGGCCGGGGGAGCCGATGATTTGCGGTGGGTCCTGCACCGACCAGACCCCTTGGCGGAGACCTAGACTGCTGATGTGCCTTCGAGCTGGCTGCGGGATTCGAGTGGCTAGAGAAGACAGCGGAGGGAGGTAGGCTGCTGTTCTACTGCTCTGCCTCCGCCAAAGCAAATTCACTGCAGCGGGCCGCACCGTGGCTGTGAACAGTAAGGAGCCCGCGGAGGCCCACATTGGGGCAGGTCCCTACCCGTTGAGCAATGACGCCATCAGAGCTCTGCGGCCATAGGGGCAACCTGGATGGTCCCCCGCTTCCGTGCCTATCTGGTCAGGGGTGCAGACCCCACAGTTGCTGTGTCCTCCCCTGCCTGGGGTCCCTCTTGCTGAGCCAAGAGGCGCTTGATGTAGCTTCGGCCGTCCGGTTGGGAGGAGCCCAGAAAATGAAACCTACCATCTGCTGCGGCAGCGGGGAGCCTGGGCCAATGACTTTGCTAAACTTGTGGCTGCACTGTGAATAAAGGAGCTGTGAGGCCGGAGGCCTGTGTGAGGACCCGGTGTAAAGATGGCCCGGACTGTAGTAGCTGCGCAAATTGGTTGCCACAAATTTTGTTCTATGGCACCTGTAGCAGCGGTGAGAGCTGCAGCTGTGATCCAGTGGCCGTGAGGTGATCGGTAAGACCTGTGTTGGTAGCCGGATGAGGCCCAGTGGCATCCCCCACAGCTGTCAGTGGGGGAACCATCGCAAGTTGGATGATGGAGGAAAGGGGACCCCGTATGTGAGAGGCGGTAGGGCCCATAGTGCGGTGTACTGCAGCCGGAGAGGAGCAGGTTGCCTGGAAGAATTGGGTCCACTGAACCTCCCCGCTTGTGAATGGACCTATGCTGGTGGAGCCCACAGGAGCAGGACCAGGCGAATACATAACCTGGACTAGGCCATAGATAGGTTAGCTGGAGGCACCCAATGGGCCTCTGATCCTCGCCGGGTATGGGGCCACCTGTGGATTGTAAGTGTACATGTTGCCCACAGAATTGTATATCCAAGCTGCAGGAGGTACTAAAGTGTGGCAGAGCCGACAAACAATGGGCAAGGACAGAGGGCCTGGGAGTACGCAGCAAACAAAAATCGGTCAATTTATAGTCTCCGGAATGGGCGGGGGCCCAACGGCACATGGTCATGGGGGACTGCAGGACCTGCAGCGCCCAACAGGGCCCAGATTCTAGTGGCAATCAAGGCTTCAGGTGCAACAGTGCAAGCAAATATTGAAGCCATTGCACTGGACATCAACGTGCTGCAGGCAGATGTCCGTAAGGTGGCTGAAAGGTTTGTCGTAACGGAAAAGCAGGTGTCCAAATTGCCAGAGGAGATGGCGATGCTGAGGGCCACAGTGGCTGCACTCGAGGTCCAGTCGCCGAAGGTGGAGATGCGAGCTGAGGACGCGGCTGGTCGGTGCTGTATATTTAATTTGAGATTTGTGGGGTCCCCCGAAAAGGCTGAAGGCAGTGCGCAGAGCTGTTCCTAGAGGGCTCACTTAGGGCGACAATCATAGATGCACACCTGTTGCAGATGTTTATGGTGGAGCAGGCCCACAGGTCATTGGCCCCACTGTCGCACCCCTGGGGGTCGGGGGGGTATGGGGTCCGGGGCACCCCGAGGACCATGATAACAAAAATCTTCAATTACAGAGATCAGGATGACATGTTACAGGAGGTGCGGAGAAGGGGTAACCCCTCTTTCGAGAACTGTTATTTGCATATTCCAGACTATACATGCACTGTCCAGCAGCAGAGACAGACATTTAGTGTTGTTAAGCAATGGGCCTTAAATATATGTTTCTCTACCCGGCTAAACTAAAAGTGATGCATAATGGCCGTTCACACTTTTTCACTAAGCCGCAGGATGTCTGGAACTGGCTAAAGATCCAGGGAAACTGCTGAGTCCCAGCTCAGGCCCCGGAGGACTCCCGTTAGTGGGCCAGATGGAGACAGCGGACAGGGTCAGTGGCGAGGAAGAGAAACAGACGCAGAAAGAGACAGTTCTTACTTTAGCCGTGACAACCCATGCATGGGGACAGTAACCCTTAACGGGGCGATGCGGGAGCCCAGTTCCGGGAACCAAAGGGTGGGTTCGGGCCACAGCTGAGGTCTTCACCCCCATCTTGCTGAGGTAGTGACTGTATTGTGTGGGGAGACTGTGGTAATCGTTGGGAGATCATGGGGGCCGGATTGTGACTCAGGTAGACATCTGTTTGACCCTGTCCACACCTCACCCCTTGGATATATTCAGCAAGTTGGGAAGAGGAGTATAGGTTCTGTCACACATCGATACAGTCACAAGTGTTAGTAGTTTCATATAAGGGTACGTGGGTACAAAGTATGGCTGGGGAGACACAAGTTAGGTTTGGATGTGTTTACCTAGGGATGGGGGTGGGACGAGATTGTTGGTTGGGGTTTATTTTATTGCAGCATGTGGTGTCTCCTGCTCCTGTAGATGGCGCGGTGATGGGTGGGTGAGAGGAGTGGATGACGGAGGGGTTGGTGGAAGGGGGCTAGGATGGGTCAACAGACCCATGATGTTTGACAACTCCTAATGTGAGGACCCACGTACTTTCTCATGTGGAATGTGAGGGGCCTGAGCTGTTTTATTAAACGGTGCAGGACACATACCTACTACCTGAGCCGGTGGGGGTCCACATTGCGATGCTGCAGCAGACACATCTGATGGATGGGGAGGCTCAAAAACTACAGAAACAAGCATTGGCATAGCCAATAGGTCTCGCTTTTGGGACCTTATAAGTGATTAGCCATGCAACACTTGATGTTTAATGAAGGATATTGTGCTGGATAACTAAACACTTATAATGTCCCAAAGGCGAGACCTATTGGCTATGCTTTGGGGGGCCTTATAAGTGTTTAGGTAGAGCTATTGACTTTGCTAATGTTTTTAAGCTGTTCTGTAGAGAAGTGTGGCTGCTGTGCAGCATGCTGAGAAGTTGTAATTAAAAAGTGTAAGAAGCACTGAGTGATGCTGTGGTGGTGCTGACTGATGCTCTGGTGATGCTGTTTGATGCTGTGGTGCTGCAGAGTGATGCTGTGGTAGCGCATAGTGATGCTGTGGTGCTCCTGAGTGATGCTGTGGTGTTCCTGAGTGATGCTGTGGTGTTCCTGAGTGATGCTGTGGTGTTCCTGAGTGATGCTGTGGTGTTCCTGAGTGATGCTGTGGTGTTCCTGAGTGATGCTGTGGTGTTCCTGAGTGATGCTGCGGTGTTCCTGAGTGATGCTGCGGTGTTCCTGAGTGATGCTGCGGTGTTCCTGAGTGATGCTGCGGTGTTCCTGAGTGATGCTGCGGTGTTCCTGAGTGATGCTGCGGTGTTCCTGAGTGATGCTGCGGTGTTCCTGAGTGATGCTGCGGTGTTCCGGAGTGATGCTGCGGTGTTCCTGAGTGATGCTGCGGTGTTCCTGAGTGATGCTGCGGTGTTCCTGAGTGATGCTGCGGTGTTCCTGAGTGATGCTGCGGTGGTCCTGAGTGATGCTGCGGTGGTCCTGAGTGATGCTGCGGTGGTCCTGAGTAAATGTAGTAGTATTTGTATAGCGCCCGAATCGACCCCCGAAGGGGTATCTCAGGCGCTTGTACGCATACCGCTGTGGAACCCTTCCTGGCCTTTCCCTGTGAGATGCCCACTTCTGGGCACCCCCAAGGTGAAGCCAGGCATCCTAGCGTTGTGGGGGCCGTTGTGGAGATTAAGCAAGCTATTGCCCAGAGTTGCAGAGTGGGACCCATGATCAGAATAGGCACCGAGGCGAGAATTATCAGGTCCGAGGAAATTGAGCCCAAGACCCGCCGAGGCGGGAATTGAACCCTGGTCCCGGGCTAGACCTCTGCATCAGGGTCTGCTGCTCTAACCATTGAGCCACACTTCTCCACGTGAGTGATCCTGTGTTGGCCCTGAGTGGTGCTGTGGTGGTGCTGAGTGACGCTGTGGTGGCGCTGATTGACGCTGTGATGGCGCTGAGTGATGCTGTGGTGGCCCTGAGTGATGCTGTGTTGGTCCTGAGTGATGCTGTGTTGGTCCTGAGTGATGCTGTGTTGGTCCTGAGTGATGCTGTGTTGGTCCTGAGTGATGCTGTGTAGGCCCTGAGTGATGCTGTGTTGGCCCTGAGTGATGCTGTGTTGGCCCTGAGTGATGCTGTGTTGGCCCTGAGTGATGCTGTGTTGGCCCTGAGTGATGCTGTGTTGGCCCCTGAGTGATGCTGTGTTGGCCCTGAGTGATGCTGTGTTGGCCCTGAGTGATGCTGTGTTGGCCCTGAGTGATGCTGTGTTGGCCCTGAGTGATGCTGTGTTGGCCCTGAGTGATGCTGTGTTGGCCCTGAGTGATGCTGTGTTGGCCCTGAGTGATGCTGTGTTGGCCCTGAGTGATGCTGTGTTGGCCCTGAGTGATGCTGTGTTGGCCCTGAGTGATGCTGTGTTGGCCCTGAGTGATGCTGTGTTGGCCCTGAGTGATGCTGTGTTGGCCCTGAGTGATGCTGTGTTGGCCCTGAGTGATGCTGTGTTGGCCCTGAGTGATGCTGTGTTGGCCCTGAGTGATGCTGTGTTGGCCCTGAGTGATGCTGTGTTGGCCCTGAGTGATGCTGTGTTGGCCCTGAGTGATGCTGTGTTGGCCCTGAGTGATGCTGTGTTGGCCCTGAGTGATGCTGTGTTGGCCCTGAGTGATGCTGTGTTGGCCCTGAGTGATGCTGTGTTGGCCCTGAGTGATGCTGTGTTGGCCCTGGAGTGATGCTGTGTTGGCCCTGAGTGATGCTGTGTTGGCCCTGAGTGATGCTGTGTTGGCCCTGAGTGATGCTATGGTGGCCCTGAGTGATGCTATGGTGGCGCTGAGTGATGCTATGGTGGCGCTGAGTGATGCTGTGGTGGCGCTGAGTGATGCTGTGGTGGCGCTGAGTGATGCTGTGGTGGCGCTGAGTGATGCTGTGGTGGTGATGAGTGATGCTGTGGTGGTGATGAGTGATGCTGTTGTGGTGATGAGTGATGCTGTGGTGAAGGAGAGTGATGCTGTTGTGGCCCTGAGTGATGCTGTGGTGGCGCTGAGTGATGCTGTGGTGGCGCTGAGTGATGCTGTGGTGGCGCTGAGTGATGCTGTGGTGGCGCTGAGTGATGCTGTGGTGGCGCTGAGTGATGCTGTGGTGGCGCTGAGTGATGCTGTGGTGGCGCTGAGTGATGCTGTGGTGGCGCTGAGTGATGCAGGGGTGGCGCTGAGTGATGCTGTGGTGGCGCTGAGTGATGCTGTGGTGGCGCTGAGTGATGCTGTGGTGGCGCTGAGTGATGCTGTGGTGGCGCTGAGTGATGCTGTGGTGGCGCTGAGTGATGCTGTGGTGGCGCTGAGTGATGCTGTGGTGGCGCTGAGTGATGCTGTGGTGGCGCTGAGTGATGCTGTGGTGGCGCTGAGTGATGCTGTGGTGGCGCTGAGTGATGCTGTGGTGGCGCTGAGTGATGCTGTGTTGGCCCTGAGTGATGCTGTGTTGGCCCTGAGTGATGCTGTGTTGGCCCTGAGTGATGCTGTGTTGGCCCTGAGTGATGCTGTGTTGGCCCTGAGTGATGCTGTGTTGGCCCTGAGTGATGCTGTGTTGGCCCTGAGTGATGCTGTGTTGGCCCTGAGTGATGCTGTGTTGGCCCTGAGTGATGCTGTGTTGGCCCTGAGTGATGCTATGGTGGCGCTGAGTGATGCTATGGTGGCGCTGAGTGATGCTATGGTGGTGCTGAGTGATGCTATGGTGGTGCTGAGTGATGCTATGGTGGTGCTGAGTGATGCTATGGTGGTGCTGAGTGATGCTGTGGTGGTGATGAGTGATGCTGTGGTGGTGATGAGTGATGCTGTGGTGGTGATGAGTGATGCTGTTGTGGTGATGAGTGATGCTGTGGTGAAGGAGAGTGATGCTGTTGTGGCCCTGAGTGATGCTGTGGTGGCGCTGAGTGATGCTGTGGTGGCGCTGAGTGATGCTGTGGTGGCGCTGAGTGATGCTGTGGTGGTGATGAGTGATGCTGTGGTGGTGATGAGTGATGCTGTTGTGGTGATGAGTGATGCTGTGGTGAAGGAGAGTGATGCTGTGGTGGTGCTGAGTGATGCTATGGTGGTGCTGAGTGATGCTGTGGTGGTGATGAGTGATGCTGTGGTGGTGATGAGTGATGCTGTGGTGGTGATGAGTGATGCTGTGGTGGTGATGAGTGATGCTGTTGTGGTGATGAGTGATGCTGTGGTGAAGGAGAGTGATGCTGTTGTGGCCCTGAGTGATGCTGTTGTGGCCCTGAGTGATGCTGTGGTGGCGCTGAGTGATGCTGTGGTGGCGCTGAGTGATGCTGTGGTGGCGCTGAGTGATGCTGTGGTGGCGCTGAGTGATGCTGTGGTGGCGCTGAGTGATGCTGTGGTGGCGCTGAGTGATGCTGTGGTGGCGCTGAGTGATGCTGTGGTGGCGCTGAGTGATGCTGTGGTGGCGCTGAGTGATGCTGTGGTGGCGCTGAGTGATGCTGTGGTGGCGCTGAGTGATGCTGTGGTGGCGCTGAGTGATGCTGTGGTGGCGCTGAGTGATGCTGTGGTGGCGCTGAGTGATGCTGTGGTGGCGCTGAGTGATGCTGTGGTGGCGCTGAGTGATGCTGTGGTGGCGCTGAGTGATGCTGTGGTGGCGCTGAGTGATGCTGTGGTGGCGCTGAGTGATGCTGTGGTGGCGCCGAGTGATGCTGTGGTGGCGCCGAGTGATGCTGTGGTGTCCCTGAGTGATGCTGTGGTGTCCCTGAGTGATGCTGTGGTGTCCCTGAGTGATGCTGTGGTGTCCCTGAGTGATGCTGTGGTGTCCCTGAGTGATGCTGTGGTGTCCCTGAGTGATGCTGTGGTGGCGCTGAGTGATGCTGTGGTGTCCCTGAGTGATGCTGTGGTGTCCCTGAGTGATGCTGTGGTGTCCCTGAGTGATGCTGTGGTGTCCCTGAGTGATGCTGTGGTGTCCCTGAGTGATGCTGTGGTGTCCCTGAGTGATGCTGTGGTGTCCCTGAGTGATGCTGTGGTGGCCCTGAGTGATGCTGTGGTGTTCCTGAGTGATGCTGTGGTGTTCCTGAGTGATGCTGTGGTGTTCCTGAGTGATGCTGTTGTGTTCCTGAGTGATGCTGTGGTGTTCCTGAGTGATGCTGTGGTGTTCCTGAGTGATGCTGTGGTATTCCTGAGTGATGCTGTGGTGTTCCTGAGTGATTCTGTTGTGTTCCTGAGTGATGCTGTGGTGCCCCTGAGTGACGCTGTGGTGGTGCTGAGTGACGCTGTGGTGTTCCTGAGTGACGCTGTGGTGTTCCTGAGTGACGCTGTGGTGTTCCTGAGTGACGCTGTGGTGTTCCTGAGTGACGCTGTGGTGTTCCTGAGTGACGCTGTGGTGTTCCTGAGTGACGCTGTGGTGTTCCTGAGTGATGTTGTGGTGTTCCTGAGTGATGTTGTGGTGTTCCTGAGTGATGCTGTGTTGCGCTGAGTGTTGCTGTGTTGCGCTGAGTGTTGCTGTGTTGCGCTGAGTGTTGCTGTGTTGCGCTGAGTGTTGCTGTGTTGCTATGAGTGTTGCTGTGTTGCGCTGAGTGTTGCTGTGTTGCGCTGAGTGTTGCTGTGTTGCGCTGAGTGTTGCTGTGTTGCGCTGAGTGTTGCTGTGTTGCGCTGAGTGTTGCTGTGTTGCGCTGAGTGTTGCTGTGTTGCGCTGAGTGTTGCTGTGTTGCGCTGAGTGTTGCTGTGTTGCGCTGAGTGTTGCTGTGTTGCGCTGAGTGTTGCTGTGTTGCGCTGAGTGTTGCTGTGTTGCGCTGAGTGTTGCTGTGTTGCGCTGAGTGTTGCTGTGTTGCGCTGAGTGTTGCTGTGTTGCGCTGAGTGTTGCTGTGTTGCGCTGAGTGTTGCTGTGTTGCGCTGAGTGTTGCTGTGTTGCGCTGAGTGTTGCTGTGTTGCGCTGAGTAATGCTGTGGTAGTGCTGAGTGATGCTGTGGTGAAGGAGAGTGATGCTGTGGTGGCGCTGAGTGATGCTGTGGTGGCGCTGAGTGATGCTGTGGTATCCCTGAGTGATGCTGTGGTATCCCTGAGTGATGCTGTGGTGTCCCTGAGTGATGCTGTGGTGTCCCTGAGTGATGCTGTGGTGGCGCTGAGTGATGCTGTGGTGCCCCTGAGTGATGCTGTTGTGTCCCTGAGTGATGCTGTGGTGTCCCTGAGTGATGCTGTGGTGTCCCTGAGTGATGCTGTGGTGTCCCTGAGTGATGCTGTGGTGTCCCTGAGTGATGCTGTGGTGTCCCTGAGTGATGCTGTGGTGGCGCTGAGTGATGCTGTGGTGTTCCTGAGTGATGCTGTTGTGTTCCTGAGTGATGCTGTTGTGTTCCTGAGTGATGCTGTGGTGTTCCTGAGTGATGCTGTGGTGTTCCTGAGTGATGCTGTGGTGTTCCTGAGTGATGCTGTGGTGTTCCTGAGTGATGCTGTGGTGTTCCTGAGTGATTCTGTTGTGTTCCTGAGTGATGCTGTGGTGCCCCTGAGTGACGCTGTGGTGGTGCTGAGTGACGCTGTGGTGTTCCTGAGTGACGCTGTGGTGTTCCTGAGTGACGCTGTGGTGTTCCTGAGTGACGCTGTGGTGTTCCTGAGTGACGCTGTGGTGTTCCTGAGTGACGCTGTGGTGTTCCTGAGTGACGCTGTGGTGTTCCTGAGTGACGCTGTGTTGCGCTGAGTGTTGCTGTGTTGCGCTGAGTGTTGCTGTGTTGCGCTGAGTGTTGCTGTGTTGCGCTGAGTGTTGCTGTGTTGCGCTGAGTGTTGCTGTGTTGCGCTGAGTGTTGCTGTGTTGCGCTGAGTGTTGCTGTGTTGCGCTGAGTGTTGCTGTGTTGCGCTGAGTGTTGCTGTGTTGCGCTGAGTGTTGCTGTGTTGCGCTGGAGTGTTGCTGTGTTGCGCTGGAGTGTTGCTGTGTTGCGCTGAGTGTTGCTGTGTTGCGCTGAGTGTTGCTGTGTTGCGCTGAGTGTTGCTGTAGTTGCGCTGAGTGTTGCTGTGTTGCGCTGAGTGTTGCTGTGTTGCGCTGAGTGTTGCTGTGTTGCGCTGAGTGTTGCTGTGTTGCGCTGAGTGTTGCTGTGTTGCGCTGAGTGTTGCTGTGTTGCGCTGAGTGTTGCTGTGTTGCGCTGAGTGTTGCTGTGTTGCGCTGAGTGTTGCTGTGTTGCGCTGAGTGTTGCTGTGTTGCGCTGAGTGTTGCTGTGTTGCGCTGAGTGTTGCTGTGTTGCGCTGAGTGTTGCTGTGTTGCGCTGAGTGTTGCTGTGTTGCGCTGAGTGTTGCTGTGTTGCGCTGAGTGTTGCTGTGTTGCGCTGAGTGTTGCTGTGTTGCGCTGAGTGTTGCTGTGTTGCGCTGAGTGTTGCTGTGTTGCGCTGAGTGTTGCTGTGTTGCGCTGAGTGTTGCTGTGTTGCGCTGAGTGTTGCTGTGTTGCGCTGAGTGTTGCTGTGTTGCGCTGAGTGTTGCTGTGTTGCGCTGAGTGTTGCTGTGTTGCGCTGAGTGTTGCTGTGTTGCGCTGAGTGTTGCTGTGTTGCGCTGAGTGTTGCTGTGTTGCGCTGAGTGTTGCTGTGTTGCGCTGAGTGTTGCTGTGTTGCGCTGAGTGTTGCTGTGTTGCGCTGAGTGTTGCTGTGTTGCGCTGAGTGTTGCTGTGTTGCGCTGAGTGTTGCTGTGTTGCGCTGAGTGTTGCTGTGTTGCGCTGAGTGTTGCTGTGGTTGTGCTGAGTGTTGCTGTGGTTGTGCTGAGTGATGCTGTGGTGGCGCTGAGTGATGCTGTGGTGGCGCTGAGTGATGCTGTGGTGGCGCTGAGTGATGCTGTGGTATCCCTGAGTGATGCTGTGGTGTCCCTGAGTGATGCTGTGGTGGCGCTGAGTGATGCTGTGGTGGCGCTGAGTGATGCTGTGGTGGCGCTGAGTGATGCTGTGGTGCCCCTGAGTGATGCTGTGGTGTCCCTGAGTGATGCTGTGGTGTCCCTGAGTGATGCTGTGGTGTCCCTGAGTGATGCTGTGGTGTCCCTGAGTGATGCTGTGGTATCCCTGAGTGATGCTGTGGTGTCCCTGAGTGATGCTGTGGTGGCGCTGAGTGATGCTGTGGTGTTCCTGAGTGATGCTGTGGTGTTCCTGAGTGATGCTGTGGTGTTCCTGAGTGATGCTGTGGTGTTCCTGAGTGATGCTGTGGTGTTCCTGAGTGATGCTGTGGTGTTCCTGAGTGATGCTGTGGTGTTCCTGAGTGATTCTGTTGTGTTCCTGAGTGACGCTGTGGTGCCCCTGAGTGACGCTGTGGTGGTGCTGAGTGACGCTGTGGTGTTCCTGAGTGACGCTGTGGTGTTCCTGAGTGACGCTGTGGTGTTCCTGAGTGACGCTGTGGTGTTCCTGAGTGACGCTGTGGTGTTCCTGAGTGACGCTGTGGTGTTCCTGAGTGACGCTGTGTTGCGCTGAGTGTTGCTGTGTTGCGCTGAGTGTTGCTGTGTTGCGCTGAGTGTTGCTGTGTTGCGCTGAGTGTTGCTGTGTTGCGCTGAGTGTTGCTGTGTTGCGCTGAGTGTTGCTGTGTTGCGCTGAGTGTTGCTGTGTTGCGCTGAGTGTTGCTGTGTTGCGCTGAGTGTTGCTGTGTTGCGCTGAGTGTTGCTGTGTTGCGCTGAGTGTTGCTGTGTTGCGCTGAGTGTTGCTGTGTTGCGCTGAGTGTTGCTGTGTTGCGCTGAGTGTTGCTGTGTTGCGCTGAGTGTTGCTGTGTTGCGCTGAGTGTTGCTGTGTTGCGCTGAGTGTTGCTGTGTTGCGCTGAGTGTTGCTGTGTTGCGCTGAGTGTTGCTGTGTTGCGCTGAGTGTTGCTGTGTTGCGCTGAGTGTTGCTGTGTTGCGCTGAGTGTTGCTGTGTTGCCCCTGAGTGTTGCTGTGTTGCCCCTGAGTGTTGCTGTGTTGCCCCTGAGTGTTGCTGTGTTGCCCCTGAGTGTTGCTGTGTTGCCCCTGAGTGTTGCTGTGTTGCCCCTGAGTGTTGCTGTGTGCCCTGGTGTTGCTGTTGCCCCTGAGTGTTGCTGTATTGCCCCTGAGTGTTGCTGTATTGCCCCTGAGTGTTGCTGTATTGCCCCTGAGTGTTGCTGTATTGCCCCTGAGTGTTGCTGTATTGCCCCTGAGTGTTGCTGTATTGCCCCTGAGTGTTGCTGTATTGCCCCTGAGTGTTGCTGTGTTGCCCCTGAGTGTTGCTGTGTTGCCCCTGAGTGTTGCTGTGTTGCCCCTGAGTGTTGCTGTGTTGCCCCTGAGTGTTGCTGTGTTGCCCCTGAGTGTTGCTGTGTTGCCCCTGAGTGTTGCTGTGTTGCCCCTGAGTGTTGCTGTGTTGCCCCTGAGTGTTGCTGTGTTGCCCCTGAGTGTTGCTGTGTTGCCCCTGAGTGTTGCTGTGTTGCCCCTGAGTGTTGCTGTGTTGCCCCTGAGTGTTGCTGTGTTGCCCCTGAGTGTTGCTGTGTTGCCCCTGAGTGTTGCTGTGTTGCCCCTGAGTGTTGCTGTGTTGCCCCTGAGTGTTGCTGTGTTGCCCCTGAGTGTTGCTGTGTTGCCCCTGAGTGTTGCTGTGTTGCCCCTGAGTGTTGCTGTGTTGCCCCTGAGTGTTGCTGTGTTGCCCCTGAGTGTTGCTGTGTTGCCCCTGAGTGTTGCTGTGTTGCCCCTGAGTGTTGCTGTGTTGCCCCTGAGTGTTGCTGTGTTGCCCCTGAGTGTTGCTGTGTTGCCCCTGAGTGTTGCTGTGTTGCCCCTGAGTGTTGCTGTGTTGCCCCTGAGTGTTGCTGTGTTGCCCCTGAGTGTTGCTGTGTTGCCCCTGAGTGTTGCTGTGTTGCCCCTGAGTGTTGCTGTGTTGCCCCTGAGTGTTGCTGTGTTGCCCCTGAGTGTTGCTGTGTTGCCCCTGAGTGTTGCTGTGTTGCCCCTGAGTGTTGCTGTGTTGCCCCTGAGTGTTGCTGTGTTGCCCCTGAGTGTTGCTGTGTTGCCCCTGAGTGTTGCTGTGTTGCCCCTGAGTGTTGCTGTGTTGCCCCTGAGTGTTGCTGTGTTGCCCCTGAGTGTTGCTGTGTTGCCCCTGAGTGTTGCTGTGTTGCCCCTGAGTGTTGCTGTGTTGCCCCTGAGTGTTGCTGTGTTGCCCCTGAGTGTTGCTGTGTTGCCCCTGAGTGTTGCTGTGTTGCCCCTGAGTGTTGCTGTGTTGCCCCTGAGTGTTGCTGTGTTGCCCCTGAGTGTTGCTGTGTTGCCCCTGAGTGTTGCTGTGTTGCCCCTGAGTGTTGCTGTGTTGCCCCTGAGTGTTGCTGTGTTGCCCCTGAGTGTTGCCTAGTGTTGCCCCCTGAGTGTTGCTGTGTTGCCCCTGAGTGTTGCTGTGTTGCCCCTGAGTGTTGCTGTGTTGCCCCTGAGTGTTGCTGTGTTGCCCCTGAGTGTTGCTGTGTTGCCCCTGAGTGTTGCTGTGTTGCCCCTGAGTGTTGCTGTGTTGCCCCTGAGTGTTGCTGTGTTGCCCCTGAGTGTTGCTGTGTTGCCCCTGAGTGTTGCTGTGTTGCCCCTGAGTGTTGCTGTGTTGCCCCTGAGTGTTGCTGTGTTGCCCCTGAGTGTTGCTGTGTTGCCCCTGAGTGTTGCTGTGTTGCCCCTGAGTGTTGCTGTGTTGCCCCTGAGTGTTGCTGTGTTGCCCCTGAGTGTTGCTGTGTTGCCCCCGAGTGTTGCCGTGGTGCCCCCGAGTGGTGATGTGATGCTGTGGCGTTCCCGAGTGTTGCTGTGGTTGCGTAGAGCGATATTGTTGTGTGCTTGAGTGACGCTGTGGTGGTGCTGAGTGTTGCTGTAGTTGCGCTGAGTGATGTTGTGGTGCCCCTGAGGGATGTTGTGGTGCCGCTGAGGGATGTTGTGGTGCCGCTGAGTGATGCTGTGGTAGCGCATAATGACGCTGTGGTGGCGCTGAGTGACGCAGTGGTGGCGCTGAGTGACGCAGTGGTGGCGCTGAGTGACGCAGTGGTGGCGCTGAGTGACGCAGTGGTGGCGCTGAGTGACGCAGTGGTGGCGCTGAGTGACGCAGTGGTGGCGCTGAGTGACGCAGTGGTGGCGCTGAGTGACGCAGTGGTGGCCCTGAGTGACGCAGTGGTGGCCCTGAGTGACGCAGTGGTGGCCCTGAGTGACGCAGTGGTGGCCCTGAGTGACGCAGTGGTGGACCTGAGTGACGCAGTGGTGATGCTGAGTGACGCTGTGGTGATGCTGAGTGATGCAGTATGTAGTTTAGTGTGGAACAAAAGCTAAGCAAAGGGAGTAAGTTAGACCAAAGATTCAGATTTCATCATCACTAAGAAAGCGGCGACGAGTCATGTAAGATTGCAGAAATCATCATGTGAAAGTAGCTGAACTGTGGTCGTTCAAGTATTTTGTTTAAACATCATGCACACAAGTCAGAACTATTTTTACAAATGCACAAAGGAAAAGAGTTTTGTCAAATATCACTCATGGCAGGCTGAAAAGGTACCAGAAAAATAATTCTTACTAGACACAATTTGGGAGAGAAAGCGAGAGGAAAGCCAGATGTCACCATGTAGTATAGTGTGGAACAAAAGCTAAGGAAAGGGAGTAAGTTAGACCAAAGATTCAGATTTCATCATCACTAAGAAAGCGGCGACGAGTCATGTAAAATTGCAGGAATCATCATGTGAAAGTAGCTGAACTGTGGTCGTTCAAGTATTTTGTTTAAACATCATGCACACAAGTCAGAATTATTTTTACAAATGCACAAAGGAAAGGAGTTTTGTAAAAGAGAGTAGAAAGGGGGAGAGAGAGGGCCGATAGGCAAGAGCGGGAGAAATGGGGCGAGAGATGGGCGGAGCGAGGCGCTTGGGAGAGCAAGCGAGAGGAAAGCCAGATGGCGGCTGTGCGCGTGCCCGCGCGTAACCGCAAGCTTGAGGCCAGCAAAAGCGTGTGGTCGGACTTTTAAAAGCCCACTTACTAAATGTCTCGGCCAGAGCAGCGCATGTGCTGGCTCTGGCGAGACCTAAAAATGGAGGGGGTAACTCTACTCCACGACATATTTGTCGTACGCCAGGAGAGTCTCTATCTGGGTAGAACGGGGTCCTGTTTCAGCAGCATAGTCACACGGCAGACGTAGAGGTGTGGAATAGTGCCTTCTTAATATATATGCACCTAATACGGAAGACGGTGAGTTTTTTTTGAAGCGCTTGAGACTGAGCTCTTGCCATACATGGGGATGCCAATAGTCTGGGCGGGGGACTTTAATTGTGTCATGGACAGACTCCTGGATAAGCACCCACCCAGGCTGGGAACAAAATCGAACATGGCGTCGAGACTACGGGAGACCATGACCAGACTATAATGCGTAGACATATGGAGGGAACTTAACCCGACAGCACTGATTGTTCATGGAGTGAGCTACCAGATGAAAGAAGAAAGATGACCCCCATGCCATGGGAGAAAACTGGTGTGGGGGTCATTATTATTTGAATCCCGCTTTGGAGCTTATTTTTGAAAAATAAATTGTGGAGGCGTCTGATGGCCGACCGGCTGTTTAAAGGAGCTGGCTGTTAGCATTTTCCTACAGTGACAGGAACTGCCATGATGGCTGTTTGTGCCAGGTATGGAGATATCCATTGGGCGGACAGACATCTCAAAATTGGGCGGACGGAGTGAAGGTAGTAAAGTCCTCTAGCACCCTGTTTGCCTTTACTCAGTCTGCTAAATCAGACCTTCTGTCTAGAGTGGCACATTGGGCGAAAAACAGTGGTTTGGACTACTACTCTGAGGGATTGCCAGTGGTTATACTATTTTACATTTTGGGTGTTTGCCAGTAAAATGCTTGGAAACCTGAGACTGGTATAGCTTTCCAGGTCTACTACTGCCAATGTTTGTGAATGCTAAAAAATAGTAAATTTGTGTTCATTCTAAAGGAGAGGATGTGGCACAGCTGCCAGAGCTGCTGACTTGGTTGCTGGGGATCTGGGTTCGAGACTCTGCATCTGCTCCGGCTCAACATCCTGTGATTCTGGGCAAAATCACTTAATCTCCCCGTGCCCATGGACAGCACCTGAATAACCTCACAGGTGATAAGCTGCGCTAAATAAAATCTACCAATAAAAAAATAATAAAACAAATGTTCCAGGAGTACCTCTGTGGGTGCACATGTAAATCGGTCACTAAGGGTCATTTTTACAACGAAGTGGCACAGCACTGAGCAACAAGCAAAGTTGCTGCTCTATGTTGCTATCTCTTCAAAGGGGTGGAGCGGTTTTGCACTCTCCATGTACTGGCGCACTTTGTGCTGCCTAGTGTCAATGCAGGCACTCTTAAGCCATAGTTTAGGCGTGTCTGCATTATTGTCAGGTTGGTTTTTGTGCAGGGGGGTACCTTCATGCACAGGACTATCCTGCAAGGCTTTTTCCTATTTGTATGAGTGCTGCAGAATGCAGCTCGCATGGAAGGAAGAAATAAAGATATTTGTCCTTGTTAACCAAGCCTCAGGCAGGCGCACCATTTTGGTGCAGACCCATGCCTACAACTCTGTGGATGTTTGCATCAAAACACATGGATGGATGCATGGTAACAACCATAAAACCCATCCCTGGCGCAGAGTAACACAGGGCAGAGCAATACTCTGTGTTGCATTACTTTTTCTTACAAAGCCACATGGATCAGCATTTGTGTGGCTTTGTGAATACACAAAGGATTTTGTGTCTGGCTGCATCAAAAAAGTGATGCAGCCCAGTCACAGACACTTTGGAAATCTGGGCCCATGTAGATTTGGGTTTGTATCAAAATCCATGGTTGAATGCACACGAATGCCCATGCACCACCTATGGAATGCATGCATGACGCAAAGTAATTCAGGGCAGCGCAATGTACTGCCTTGTTTGACTTTTTTTTGTTTTCTTTTACACAAAGCCGCGCAGATCGACACCTGTGTGGCTTTGTAGATACTATAAAGGATTTTACATCTGGGCTTCGTCAAAAAAAGTGACACTACCACAATGTTTGTAAATCTGGGCCTAAATATATTTACGTTCCTCATCCAAAAAATGAACAAGTTAAAACTTCTTAGTGTAATCAGAATAACAATAAAATCGACACAAATCAGGGCTCCCAGCCCCAACTACAAAGTCAAGAGAGTAGTTCGTTTGGGGGGGGGTCACACCCCAAGCCCCTCCCTCTGAAGCTACGCCACTTGAAACAACATCAGTGACAACTGCTGTTCATGAACATCCTCTGAGTCCCCCACCAGAGATATGGAGGTGGCTGCTTGTGAGATGGATGGGGAATTTGCCTGGCAAGCCCATTCTTTGCTGCATCCACTTATTTTTATTGCTCCCTGACCCTGATGTTTGCATTCTTCCAGCACCCAGTTGGCTACCCAGGTATCGGTGTCCAGAAGCCCTCTTAGTCTGCAGTGAACCCTGTGTGCTTGTGGGCCTAAACCTTGCATTGTGGGCGAGACTGCACTTGCCTCTTTGTTTATAGAGACGCACATTCAGAGACACTTCCTTTTTCTTTCACAAGTGCTGGTATATTGTGACTTCAATACTTGTTGTTTATTCCTGTTTAGACATTTGCAAACCGTCTGTCTTGCTGAATTGCTACAAAGTAAAAAAAAATTTTAATTAACATTTTAACAACATACATTGCAGTAACAGCATGTCAAAAAACAGCAGGCAAGGGGGAAGGGAAAAGAGATGGGGAGAAGAGATCCGGTATAGAATTCACAGCTAATATGAGAAACGGATCACCAAAATTAAAATATGATTAGTACATATTAGCATGACACCTTGAATCACAATCATAGTACACCACTTGAGGATGCAAGGCAAGCGATACAGGTATCTCGAACATGTCGGGTTATCGGGTTATCAGGCAAAGATGTAGGATGGGACTGCATAATTGTTCAATTTCCCTTGAGCTGGCTACTCCTAAATTTCCATTCTGGGAAACGCATCACAGCGCTACCCACACTTTAGGGAGGGTTGTGGCCCTTGAGTGTAAATATGTTAGAAACGGTTCCCAAATGTCGTTAGGTCAACTTTGTGAAGGCATCAACTCCCAGTATTGAGCCATCTGCTCCTGGCAGTGCGACCCATCTTGCAGTCACAAGGTGACCCGTGGGACCCCCTTCCTCCCCCAGTGTTTAGCAAGCTGATGTTTGGCTAACAGTAGCAGTATGGCTGTGATACCACGTGAGGATGACGGCAAGTCTTTAACATAGCCCAGGAGGCTGACTAGCGGGGTAAAAGGGATCTGGTATTCAATGGTTTGCTGGATCGTAGAAAGTATCTCCCGCCAGTAATCCAGGATCTTAGGGCATTCCCAGGCCAGGTGTAGAAACGCGGCTTGAGGTGTCGAACACCTCGCACACTTTGCCTCCTCGCTGAGCCCCATATGTTTCAACTGTGTGGGTGTGTGATATCTGTGCAAAAACTTAAAATGTATAAGGCGCAGTCTGTAATTGGGTGATAAAGCCACAGTCTACGCACAGCAATAAGACCATTGGTCTGCAGTTATGAGGGGTCTGTATCTAGTTGCCACTGAGTGAGCTCTGTGGGCGCACATACTGGCGCCTTATCCTGCATCACTGTGTAGAGTCTAGTGTCTAGTTTACTATGAGAGGTGTTGGTGAGCATATGTTCAAGAGCATGTAATGTTGGTGGGGGTGCTGGGAAGGTAGTATAGCTTGCGCAATACGTGGCGCGGATTTGGGTCTAGAAGAGCATGTCCATCAGTGTGGGCTTTGGAGTGTCAGTTGGCACAGGTGCGGGCATAAAGTGGCCATTCGGGTACAGATCAGCGTATGTGAAAAGATATTTATTCTGGGCTCGATTGCGCATTCCATCGTCCATCAGTACCGGCAACATGGGTTTACGCGCAGTAGGGATAGAAGGAGCATATAAGCAGTCAAGGGATGCTCGTTGCTGCATTTCGTCCCACGCCCATCTTACACACTCCACGGTGTCCACAGGTGCCATGGTGGGTCCGTCCGTAAGGTTGGTATAGCGCTCTGGATAGCTGGACTGGAGATGTCAAGTCTGCCTCCACCGCAGTGTGTTGTTGGAATTTTACCGAGTACAGCCAGAAATGTAGGTATTGGGCCTGTGCACATAACGCCTACAGCTTCACGTCTGGAGCGTTAAGGCAGCCCTGATGAAATGGCAGCGTAAGGGTTTCCCAGGCTATCCTGGGATGTTTGCCTGCCCAAGCTAGGGATATCATATTGGATCTCAGACGTTTAAAAAACTGCTGTGTGAGCGGAATGGGGAGATTGAGGAAGAGGTATAAACATTTAGGTAGCACCACCATCTTTGCGATAGCCAAGCACCCAGTTAACGAGAGGGGGAGGCGATTCCAAATCAGTATTCTCTCTTCAAGCCAGGAGATGGCCTTACCATAGTTGGCCTGCCATAGTTCATCCTTGTCCCGGCTCAGCCACACGCCTAAGTATCTGACTGGTTCCGACGCCCATTGTAGCGCAAATTCAGTTTCAAACTGCCTGGTGCTTTCGGTGAGAGGGAATATAACCAACTTAGCCCAGTTTATTGTTATGCCTGAGATTCCCCCAAACTTAATGACCTCCCTAATGACACAGTCTAAATTATCCCGGGGGTTCCTAATGTACAGTGCGTTATCATCTGCATTACCTCCTCATATGTCCTCCTCGTCCCAGTCCTTGCAATGTGAGGCAGTCCTGCCTCACGACAGGCCAATTCAAAACGTTAGTGTTTCTTTTATCTCTACCATATAAGCCCCTCCCACCCACCACCATGCCTATTTTTTTCCTGTCTGACACGGCAGTCGGAGGGTTGGTGTTTGCTGTGCCGTGTATGTTCCTGTTGCTGCCGGTTCGTGCAGGGGGGCTACTGTGCGATAAGTTTTTTTTTTTTTTTTTCCCTCTCTTATGTTTATTCTGTGTGCATGCCAACCTCACCAGTGTTCCGGTCGGTTGCGTTTCTGCTCCGTTGACTGAACGTGCTCCCCGCTCATGTGCATGGCGGGGGCAGGGGCTTTTCTCTGCGTTCTGTCTTTGGGTCATTCCGATGCTGAGGTGTCTAGCAGTGTCTGGCTCCCGCAGCCATGGTCTTTGTTTCTATGGCTGTGGGGGAGGCAGCAGGCCTGTCCTTTTTGGCAATTCTAAGTCTCATGTTGCTTGAGACTTCGTTGCCTGGTGACAGTATTTAATGGGAGTTGCTGGGCACTTCCTGGTTTATTCTGTGGATTCCTGTGTGGTGTTTGTTCTTCCCGCTTCTGCCATGGGGGATGAGGATTCCTCTCCGGTGCCTGCAAAGTCTTTGTCCAAGAGGAATAATGTACAGGAACTGCAGGAGGATGACCTCTTGCATATTTCCAGGTCTGATTTGCAGGAATTAATTAATTCTTCTGTGCAGGTTGCGCTGCTTGAACCTTCTGCCAAAAAGTCTAAGGTTGAGGAAGATGAGGACATGGACAATTCCCCTAAGGGGAAGTATATCCAGGGGAAGGTTTTATCAGACATGTTGGTCCATATTCGTGAGGTGCTGGGGTTTGATCCTAAGTCGATGACTGATAATGGGTTTTACTCCCAGTATAGTACCTCAGTGGTGGATGACCTGCCCTTTCATGTTGTCATTAAGGACATTCTGGCTAAGGAATGGCTTGAGGTCGACAAGCAGGGTATTCCTTGCTTTTTGGGAAAAAGGTATTGCCTGGCGAAGTTTGATGCTCAGTTTCATCAAGTTCCTAAGTCAATTCTATTTTGTCCTCCATGGCTTCTTCTTTGTCTTCGGAGGAGGCTTCACTTGCTGACCCGGTTGAACGGAAGGCGGAGTTCGCTCTGAAGCGTTCTTATGCTGCTTCTCATTTTGGGGTTTGGGCTAGCACTTACTCTGCCTATGCATCGCATGTCCTTATCAAGGATTTCGAAAAGTTTTTTGACTGTCTTCAGGATCAGCCGAACCCACTCCTATCTTGGCGCAGATGGGGGTCTTGGCTCAGTTTCTGTCCGATGTGACTTTTGATACACTGTTGGCCTTCTCCTCGGCTGCCGGGCCAGCGGTAGCTGGTCGGAGGTCTCTCTGGACCAAGTCTTGACGCTGCTCAGAAGGCCTTGATTCATACACTGCCTTTTGATGGTCCGTGGCTTTTTGGGGACGATTTGAACACTGGTGCAGCGGTCTGCGGAACAGAAGAAGTTGTTGAAACCTTATCAGAGTGTGCAGAAGAAGAAGTCCTTTTTCCATAAGCAAGGGTTTCAGGGTGCTCTGTCTTCTTCTCAGCCCTTTCATGGTCGGGTCCGTGGCCGGGGGGCTGCGTTCCATTATAAATCTCGGCCTCAGCAGGAGCAGCAACAGCAGCTCCAGGGTGCTGGACAAAAGTGACTATGCCAGGGTGGGGGCTCGGCTCCATTTGTTCCTGGATCGTTGGTCAAGTCTGATTTCCGACCAGTGGGTCCTTTCTGTCATCGAACTGGGTTACCAGATTCCTTGCCAGGGCCCTCCCACTTTAGACTGTTTTTGGGTTACTCCATTGTCAAGAGACCTTGTGAAAAGGTCTGCCATGTTGTCGGGTGTGGACCTATTGCTGTCAAAGGGCGCTGTTGTCCTGGTTCCGGTGGCGGAGTGGGGCCTGGTGTTCTATTTAACTCTGTTCCTGGTCGCAAAACCCGATGGTTCCTTCCGCCCAGTTCTGAATCTCAAGTCTGTGAACAAATTGGTGCGTCTGGATCATTTTCAGATGGTCACTTTGCAATCCGTCATTCATCTCATCCAAAAGGGCGATTTTTTTGGATTTTTTTTTTGGGTTCTCTGGACTTGGAAGACGCCTATTTTTACGTTCCTGTCCATCCGCGAAGTCAGCGGTTCTTGAGGTTTGCAGTGAACTGGGTCCATTACCAGTTTCGGGTGTTGCCTTTCAGCCTCTCTACTGCTCCCCGGACTTTAACCAAGGTTTTGGCTCCAGCTGTGGGGGTTTTGCAGCTTCAGGGTTCCTCTGTGTTTCCTATATATTGATGATTGTTTGGTCTCTGCTTCCTCCCTTCCTCAGGCTCTTCTGGCAGTGGAGGCAACGATGTCCATGTTCCATGGTCTGGGGTTCAAGCTGAATCTGGAGAAGTCTTATCTGGTCCCTGTGGAGAGACTACAGTTTATCGGGGGACTTTTTGACACCTTTTTGGGGGCAGTGTTTCTCCCTCCTGCTCGGATCGCTACCCTACAGACTCTTCTGCGGGACCTGCTGTGTCGCCCTTCTGCCCCGGCTCGGGTTTGGTTCTGGGTCCAGGGGTTGATGGCTGCCACCACGGCTGTGGTTCCTTGGCCTCGACTGTACCTCAAGCCCTTGTGAATCATCTGTTGACTTAGTGGGACACCTCCCGTGCAGATAACAAAGCTCTGGTTCCTCTCTCCTCTGTTCTGGCTCAGGATTTGGACTGGTGGATTTGCACTCCCAATCTGGAGAAGGGGGTGCGTTTTCAGCTTCCTCCTCCCCTCTTGTTGATAACGGACGCCAGTCTTTGGGGATGGGGGACTACGTTGGTGTCCTTGGAGGCCAAGGGTCAGTGGTCTTGGACGGACGGCACCCGTTCCTCAAATTGGCAGTAGTTGGCAGCCATTTGGCAGGCGATGCTGTTCTTTCAGGTTTCTATCCGAGG
Organism: Calotriton arnoldi; assembly: GCA_963921515.1. Classification (NCBI taxonomy): domain Eukaryota; kingdom Metazoa; phylum Chordata; class Amphibia; order Caudata; family Salamandridae; genus Calotriton; species Calotriton arnoldi. The sequence goes on along the minus strand of CAWUFW010000014.1, from coordinate 3,206,950 downwards.
GGCGAATCTGTTGGGTTCGTACTGACAATCAGGTGGTTCGTTGTTACTTGAACTGCCAGGGGCGGACCCGGTGCTCATCTCTGAATCTGCTGGCTTCCATGATTTGTGCCAGGGCAGAATCTCACCTGTTGGCTTTGAGGGCCGTTTACATTCAGGGGCACCTGAACTTTCATGCGGACAGCTTGAGCCGCAACCTTCCGTCCTCAGTTCTGTTCCGGGACCTTTGTCTTCGGTTCGGGACTTCCTGGATCGATCTTTTGCTTCCCCTCACAACTCTCTTCTCCCTCGGTTCTGTTCAGAGATGATTTGTCCTCCGGCTTAGGCGGTGGATGCACTCTCGATTCCTTGGCCCTCGGGCCTTCTGTATGCCTTCCCTCCGATTCCCCTCCTCCCCAGGGTGCTACAGAAGATTCGGGGGGGGGGAGAGGGTGTCTGTACTCTTGATATGCTCCTTTTTGGACTCGCCGCCTTTGATTTCCTCTGCTGATGCAGCTGACGGGGGACAGGTTTGTCCGGCTTCCCGTGGTTCCATCTCCCCTTCAGTTTCCTCTTCTGTCATTGCCTCGTCTTTGTCCCTTAAATCCGATGGCCTGGCTCTTGAAAGGCTAACATTGGAATCTTTGGGTTGTTCTTCTTTGGTGGCCTGTGACATTCAGCAGTCGTGTAGGCCTTCAACCCTTAAGAGCTATGGTAAGCATTGGGGCTCTTTTGTCTCTTGGTGCTCCTCTCATGGTGTGATTCCTGTGGTTGGGGATCCGGCCTCTAGTCTTGATTTTCTTCGAGATGGGTTTTTGAAAGACCTTTCCCCTTCTACTTTGTCTGCTCAAGTGGGCTGCGGTTTGGGCATGTAGGGGTCCGGGGGCTTCCTTGGGTGTTACTCCTTTGGTGAGTCGGCTTCTGCAGAGTTTTCGGCTTCTTCGTCCGGTCGCTCCTGTGATTGTGCCTTCTTGGTAATTGCCAACTGGTTTGAAGGGTCTGCAGTTGCTCCCTTTTGAGCCCTTGTTGGAGGCGGATTTATTATGGTTATCTGCTAAGGTGGCATTTCAGTTGGCCATCGCCTCCACTAGGCGGTTAGGTGAGTTAGGTGCTTTGCTTGTATCCTTTCCTTATTTGCAGTTTCTGCAGGACAGGGTGGTTTTGCGACTTGACCCGGCTTTTCTCTCTAAAGTCTCCTCCAAATTCCATTTACAGCAGGAGGTGGTTATTCCTGATTTGCCTGGGGATGGGGATACGCTTATTCCTTCGGCCTTGGATGTTCGCAGGGCCCTTCAGATTTACCTTCAACGTACCCTGGAGTTTTGTCTTTCTCCTGCCCTGTTTGTCTCCTGTGGGGGTGTGGCCAAGGGGAAGAAGGTATCTACTTCCACCATCAGTTGGTGGGTGCGTTTGGCAGTCTGCCAGTCCTATAAGTCTGTGGGTCTGCCTCCTCCGTCTCCGGTGTAGGGGTGTTCAACGCGTTCTGTGTCCGCTTCCTGGGCTGAGGCGGCGGGGGTTTCCATCGAGGAGATTTGTAGGGCAGCTACTTGGCAGTCCCATCATACGTTTGTCCGGCATTATCGCCTTGATGTTTTGCATGCCTCTGTGGACAATTTTGCTGTTGGCGCCTTGAACGCTGCTGTACCTTAATCATTTGTTTGAGTAAATGTTTTGTACTTTTGCATGGATTCCTGGTGTCCTGCGTTTTTCTTCATGGTTTTTCTGCTTGTGAGATCCTCACATTGTAAGGACTGGGACGAGGAGGATATATGAGGGGGTAATGTTACGTTACTTACCGATAATCTTCATTACCCCGATTAAGGTCCTCCTCGTCCCAGTCCTCTTCCCTCCCCCTGCCCCCCTCCCGCTGTGTTTGTGTCTGGACTTGTTGATAACAGGCATGGTGATGGGTGGGAGGGGCTTATATGGTAGAGATAAAAGAAACACTAACGTCCCAGGACTGCCTCACATTGTAAGGACTGGGACGAGGAGGACCTTAATCCGAGTAATGAAGATTACCGGTAAGTACTGAAACATACATAGGTACCAGAATTCCAAGCTCTCTGAATCGGATCCCCCTGTGAGCATGGTGTTGGCGTAATCGAGCTGCCAGGGGTACCATGGCTATGGCAAAAAGGAGAGGGGACAAAGGGCATCCCTGCCGTGTGCCGCGTGTGACTGGGAACAGATCGGAGAGTAGACCATTTACACGCAGTCTAGCTGTGGGGACAATATATAATAGTTTAATGAGGTTCAGAAAACACAGGCTTAACTCTAAATGCTGTAGGAGCTGGAATAAAAAAGGGCCATTCCAAGGAATCGAACGCCTTGGTGGCGTCTAGTAGGGCAGCATCTGCAGCCACCCTGGGGTCAACGCCATGCATGACCGCAAACAAAGTGCGGAGGTTGTGTGTGGTTGATCAATCAGGCACAAAGCCTGACTGATCCGGACTGATCATGCCAGGAAGAAGTGGGGCCAAGCGATTGGCAATAAGTTTGGCCAAAATTTTATTGTCCACGTTAATCATAGATAGCGGCCTATAAGCGTCGCAGGACGGGGCAGATTTGCTAGGTTTAATATAGTAACAATGACTGCCTCACGAAAGGATGGGGGAAGTTCCCCAGACTCCACAGACGATTGATACATAGCTAGAAGATGAGGGGTCAGTATAGTGGAAAATGCTTTATAAAAAGATGTCGTGAGTCCGGGGGCCTTGTCGTTAGGCAGACTGCTAATTACGTGCAGGACTTCTTCCTCTGTAAACGGGGAGTCCAGATATTGCCAATGTGCATCATCTAGCCATAATAGTTGTATAGATTCCAAATATTCTTTAGTTTGGTCTGCGGTAACGTGGGATTTGGTTTGGTATAGTCTGGAATAATAGGCGGTCATCATATTTAGTACGGCAGAGGGCCCGGTATGGTGTTCCATATTCTTTGATGCAAGGTCTGCAATATAGTTATTCGCTATAGGGGGTCTGAGCATTTGGGCCAGCGTTCTAGGGCACTCTCCCACTCCATATCTGCAGGCAATTGCCTCCCGTCCCAGATAATGTACTTCTCGTTCCGCTTCTTCGTTATATTCTGATAGTTACGCGCATGCGCGCCATTATGCTTTGGTCATTGGATTGATTAAATTCTTGTTCTAATGCAATGCTCTCAGGTCAGCCTCGAGTCGTGCAAGTCTCGTGCGAATAGCCCTCAAGACCCCCGCTTGTTTCGCAATACAGGCACCTCTTATGACTACTCTAAAGGCCTCCCAGAGCTCCGAAGGAGACGAGACTGAACCCTCGTTTTTGAGAAATAGTCAATGATGGTGGCTCGTATTTCGGATCGAAATACTTGGTCTCTTGGAACTCCGGTAGGCAATCGCCAGGAGAAGGCGCGCGGGACTGCAAGGTGCATCGCCGTTCTAGTAGTACTGGGGCAATGTCAGATAATGTACGGGGCAGTAGCGAGGCGCTGGTCATCCATGTTAGGACCTCTTTCGTGATGAGCCAATAATCTATACGGGACCAGGCCCCCGTCGCAGATGTGGTGCATGTACCTTCTCTACTAGTATTGTGTAAAAAAAATGCCATGCGTCCGTCAAGCTGTGGTCCTGAATCAGGGTGTGTATCCGTGCCGCAGCTCTAGGGTGTGGGCGTCGTGAGGTGCTAGACCTGTCAGGATTTAAAATAACATTAAAGCTGCCCCCATATTATCGCCCCCGGTCCTAGGTTAACAGTGTGTCACCATACTTAGCTAAAGAATTCAGGGCAATCAGTGTTAGGCCCGTAAATGCACGCAAGTATTATTGAATGCTGGTGTAGGGTGCCGGCCAGGAGAACAAATCGACCTTTGGGGTCCGATTTCGCTTGCGTAAGTTTCCATGGTATGTTTTTGCGAATGAGTATAGCCGTACCACGCGCATAGTTAGAGTAGCATGATGCATGTGTTTCTACACACCAGCGAGCGCACATGCGAGGCTCTGTTGCGGGTAAAGATGATGTTCCTGTAGGAACAAGTGTCTTGTGAGGTAGGTGTGCACAAGGCGGGCTTTTTGCACATCATTTAGCCCCCGAACATTCCAGGTCAAACATTTAATACCCTTTGTCATGGGGCCATGCAGTGGTGCTGTGCTAGCTGCGGGAGCCTGATAATGGGGATGTGAATACAAAATGTCACTACTCTGCGATGTTGAGCGGGTGTTCTAGCAGTCGATGAGACAGGGGTGGTGCTCGATGCTCTCAGCAACCTAGTGGCAGGAAAAGGGGGAGGGGGGACTTGGAAGAAAACCTACCTTGCAACGTAAATGCGCTCCAACAGGCAGAACAATAGCCTTTAGCAAAACATAAGCCCACCCTCACCTACTCCAAACCCTAAACTTGTTTGAGAATCTCCCATCCACTCCCCAAAACTCCTCATTGTACTTCGCAGGTGGCATCAGTATGAACGGTGTTCCAAGCGATGATTCCCAAGTCATTTTCATCTAGTTGCGGGCCATCAGTCAGACTCGAAGGGCTTTTCCGGGAGGCTGATGCAATGCTTTTAGCAAGTTTAAGTGCCGCCTTAGCATTAGTAAATTGGTGGGTTTTCCCCTTGGGATGACCCGCAGCTTGGCGGGGTAGAGGAGGGCTTATTTGACCTCCGCCTGCTGTAGGAGTTTCTTCACAGGTTGAAAGTCTATTCGGACAGCTTGAACGTCGATAGTAAAGTCGTGGTAGAAAGAGATGATGTTACCCCCACATTGTATCTCGCCGCACTCTCTTGCCTGGTGCAACACAACAGCTTTATCTTTAAAATTCAACAGACGAGCAATTATTGTGCGGGCTGGGGCACCCGGAGGCGGCCGCAGTGCCAGGGACCTGTGCGCCCTCTCGACAATAAACACTGGAGAGAGAGACTCGCTGAAGAGGTCTTTCAACATGGCAGTAACATAGTGTTCCATATTGTTGATTGCGGTGGAATCTGGTACGCCCAAAATACGAAGGTTGTTCCGCCTCGAGCAGGCTTCCAAGTCCTCGTTCTTGGCCTTGATGACAGCGAGGACTTTGTCCATCTTCAGCAACTGTTCCTTTGTAGCTGCCTGGGTGTCGTCAATGTTGGAGACTCTGGTTTCTAGATGATCTATGCGATCCCCAGGCTTATTGACACGCTCGTTAATTTTGTCTAGACGCTGCGCCATCAGGTCCATCTTAGTATCAATTGTCTTGAGGCTGGACTTAACATCTGCAAGGTTTGAATTGAGATCCTAGTCCTAGTGTGGCTCATCAATGGATGGATCCGGGGGCGGCATCTGAGACTGGTCCGCTCCAGCCTGGCGTGTGTTCTTGCTTTCAAATGATATTTTAGCTTGGCGTGTATCATGCTTGCCCATTATTAGCTGGTAGGTGTCCTGCTATGCTGACGTTACTGTGAGGTGGCGGCACTCTGGTTCGTCGGGCATCAGACAATTCCAACCAAACTTGGGTACAGCTAACAGTAGTCTATCATCCCACCTCGCCTCTCCTTCAGTGTGTGGGCGCTGGCATCTATATCTTGATCGCAGTTAAAAGGGGAGATGAGGGGCGCTCGACATCTGCGCTGATCTGCCCCGTCGCCAGACCTCGGGAGTGGGGGGGGAGCACACACTCCGATAGCTGGTATGGTGAATGTCTCGCACCCTTCTTTGCAGTGCATACATAACAGGAAGAAGTGAATATTGGCAGGCTACAATTCCAGGCCAGCCCCCTAACAGTGAGATTCCAGGTTTTCCACTGGATATAGGGACGGAGCAACAGTCCAGGCTCACCATTCCCAAAGGCCGCCCACTTGTCTCACAGCGTGTTGAGGCGTGGCTTCAGATGGAGCGCCATAAGGGAGCCAGGCGCCAGGCCCCAGCCAGAGAGAGTGCAGGAGCAACCCAGGCTGAGCTAGCTGTGTGTCCCCCAGACGGGCCAGCCCCCCGTGACACGAGCAGGTCGTGCAACGCCAGAAGCGCCTGCTCTCACCTTGCTGGAGGAATCGGCACACCCCACACAGCCACTCCAGCGCTTGTCTCCTCCGTCAGGCTGTCGCGGCTCCTCCAGCCGACACGAGCAAGGTCCGCTGCGGCCCCGTGCCCCTCTGTTGTAGAGATAAAGGCCTGCCAAAGCCCGCAGCCCGGACAACGCAGCGTCTCACACTGCAGTCCCACTCAGGTGGTCCGGGTCCCGCATGGGCAGGAGCCCGCTCTGCGCGCCTCAGGTCAGCAGCGCCTCCAATCCGCTGCCTGGGCCACCACGACCGCAGCTCGCCTCCTAGTCTCAGTCTCTCCCCTGCCACACAACGGTCCCCGGCGGCCCTCCGGAGGCACAGGGGCAGCAGGGGTCGGGATCCGAATTGTGCACCTGCCGCGTATCCTCCGGGCTCAGCAGGCAGCGGAGGCTGCCGTGGTATGGAGCAGTGGCAATATGGCGCCTCTCAGTCCGAGGAGGCCTGGTACTCGCACCTCACGATCGCCGCAATTCAATGCAGGTATGCTCCACCGGAGCAGAGTGAGTGCACCATCTGTTTGCTCACTCGGACCCCTCAGCAGGGTCAGTGTTGGAGGCCTGCTGGCCAAGAATGCTGAAGGATACTACGTCCAAGCCGGCGGAGCCTCTCTAGAGAGCTGCCATTTTGCAGCACGGCCAAGCTCTGCCCCCCTTGCTACACAGTAATTACTTTGGTGGGAGACTGTGATCTCTCATTCTTACCATATCCTTGGCACTCAGGCTTCCGAAATTGTAGCCATCTGCAAAACCTGTGGTTCACTATTATCAGTTCCGTACTACATTTTTGTCTGTTTGTGTTTATCCTGTTCTAGGTGTGGTTCACACACATCATAGACTCTGAAACATTACAGGAGCTATTACAAGTCGCACCTGCAATTACCATTTCCTTGCAACATCATCTTGTCATTACTGTGCAATTTTGCGTTTATGGTCCTTAGTAGGTATTACGTGCAGAATGCATAATTACACCTGCTTCTGCTTGATTTTTCCATTCCTGTTCCCAGTCACATTTTCTACCTGCTTTTGAAATCTAGTAATTCCGGGTGCAGTACAATCTACAAATTTGTAATTCTGTTCTGCTCGAAAACAGGAGTATTATTCCGGAACTGAAGTACCACCCTAGTGAGGCCTGAGGCTTGTGGTCTCCTTGCTGTATATTGCTATTACCGCCTGCTTTTACTAGTTGCTTGTTTCTATATCACTCAACTGTTCTGATTGTGAGAATACAATTTTAGTGTGTGGTTACCTTGCTATAACTGTCTATATGTTTTATGTACATTATACTTTCCAATAACTACAAATATATTTACTATAAGATATTATTAAAAATATTGTGAAAAAGAGAAAGCCTTCCTCCTCCATTGAAAGTTAGGTGACTCCAGACAAGACTTATTCGCTTAGCTTTACATTGGCTGCAGTACAGGGAGAGCAAATAGGCAGTCTCACCAGTGGGTTGCAGAGAAAGAAGACTGCAAGTCATTACTGTAGATAGACCTAGACCAGCCACCACCAACTGCTGGTTATCTTATGAGCACGGTAGATACCCATGATAAAAAGAATACCATTTTGGGTGTACTGCTATAATTCTGGAGAGTCTAGCACTCTGTTGTTTAAAATCATGTAAACACCTTTCTGGGGACTCGTGACGCGAGTCAACTGAAGGACATAATAAGGCATTCAGATTGCGAAAATGAGGAGCAGACTGGACCACAGGTATTGCACCAGGGTCTTTATCCTAGAACCTGCTTCAGAATACACACTTGGTGTATCATGCCGGATCTTAAATGCATAAAGCTGTAGCGTTCATACTGCACGAAGAAACCAGATAGCTACCAGTGGTTTACAATCATACCTTAACTGAAACTTGGCACCCGATATATAAAGACTAAAATGGTTATCAGCCCAACACCATTAATTCCTTTTCAGTCACAATTTACCTGCGCCATGCTTCATTCCAAGGAGGCAAGCAAATACTACCTTCCACTTTTTCTTCCCAGCAGTATAAGGGGAGTAGTGCACCTAATCTTTACATGCTAGCATCAACAGTTACCATAAATAATTTTCTTACAAAAATTCTTTTTTTTCCAGTTTTGTTCCACAAACGTCCCATCATCAGCACATAACCCAAAAAATGATAATTTATCCGTGGGATTCATAAGAGGAGTATGTCTAAAGACTGCTTAGACTTAGTACCATTTTCAGAAGCTTTGTCAATCAAGCAATCCTCTTAATGCTTAAATACCATATGCTCCTCAGTTTTCAGCCTCCGTCTTTTTGTTGTTATAGCTCACATATCAAATTCAAAGTTTCCTGTACTTGATGTATACTTAAATGTTATCTTCTAAATATTAGATTATTTCCATCCATATCTTTGAATAAATGGCACATTGCTCATTGGAAAACAGCATGCTAAAGCTAAACCGAATGACATAATCTTAACCTGGCATAAACCAAGTTAAGATGAGCAGGACCACAAATCCCTGAATGAGAAGAATACAAAAATTGGAACTAGATGAGCTATTCGCACATGGACCTGGGAAACTTAAGAGCTCTGTAATTGTCTCTTCACTTTTGTTTTATTTGTGCTTTTCCCCTTAAATAATTCTAAGTTTATGTGGCACTTGTAATTACTGTCACTCAATGTAGTGGTGCATTAAATTGATGCACAGATGTTAAGTGTTAGCAAAGCCAATATGTCTGACTTTGGTTCCCAGCCTTTTGGCTTTGCCAGTGCTTGTTTTGCTTTGTATACTTTGTATTTTTTTTGCAAACGTTATTGTTCAGCGAGCTGCTGGACCCTCACCAGTTTAAAACAAGCATTGGCATAGCCAATAGGTCTCGCTTTTTGTACCTTATAACTGTGTAGCCATGCACCACATTATCTTGAGTGTTGTGTGTGTTTGTGGAAGGACTTCTGACAAAGCTAGCAAGCACTGTCTAGGTTCGACCTAAAAAGGACTATATAAGAAAGAGAGAGAGGGAACGGTCATTTATGTCATATTGTTTTTTCTATAGCGCTTTACCTCTTCTTTAAAGCACTGAGTTGGAACACAAGACATAAGACAGAGAAGGACATGAGATGGCAGCTGGCACTAGACATAGGGAGAGTGTAAAACAGATGGGAGGTGGGTACATGATATTATATAAAAGTGTCTTAATTGTGCAGCGCTTAAATGCCCCAAAGTTGTGTTAAAACACAACAGAGGGGCAGAAGGGAAATGAGGGCTGAGAGTGAGGATGGGGGAGAGCCACTGGTGACAAATGAAAGGAGAGCGGGGTAAACCTGGCCCCCTCCCAGTGGAATTCTCTCCCCAGCCATCTCAGGAATTGTACCCACTATCTTCGATTCCGTAAGGTCTTGAAAACCACACTTCTAATCACAGTCACTTTTAGCACTCCCGCAGCGGGAGATACCCTTTAGGGGGTGATTCGGGCACTATACAAACTCTAAAAATAAATAAATAAAATAAAGAGATGCTTTGGGAATATAAACATGAAATGACACAATGCAGCAACATTTTAATTTAAAATGAGGGTGGCTCCTTTAAATGCGGAGAACTGCTCAGTATGGCTGGGGTCACGGTGACAATGTGCCTCACTCACCCACACAAAGGATTCTTAAAACTCTCCTCTCGACTGTGAGAACAAAGGGTGAGCTGGAGCCTACGCTCACCTCTGGTGTACACGAAGAAGGGTGGTGTTCAGACCGATAGGTCTCACTAGGCGTGTTTGCACACTAGCCCCAGATGCAAAACTTCAGTGTGAAATTATTGATTCAGAACACCTTGCTCCACTGGTCAGGCAGACGCCAACACATTGGTACCAAGTCCTCATAAAGTGCCCAACACAGTATGCCAGGAACATTACTTCCTAAGATGGAAACTCACAGCTTTGTACTGAATGTTAAATAAATACTCATGTCCTATAAATGGCAACATTTTGGGTGAGTGAGTACATTAATAATTTGAGTGGAGTTCTTTGAGTGTCCAAGCAGGCGATAATTCTGCTTATGCATAGATCTCACTCAGTCCCATGTCATGTCAATTGGGACAAAATTCATCTTACATTGTACTCTGGTACATAAAGTGTTTTTAAAAGTGTGAATTGGGCCACCAGGAAACTGAGGCAAAATACCACTGGGATGTGGCAGCTCCAGGCCTCAGTGCCAAGGGCACAGACTGTAATCACATTCCCCTATTCTGCAGGACACCTCTGGGTACTCGCAAGCCTCACCTTCCATGTGTGCAGTAAGCTCTGTACACACCCAGCAGTTTGGCCAGCCAAAACTATTTCTGCAAACTCCCCCAACTTTTCAGTCACAGAGGAGCCTTTTCCACTGCACATTCATAAAAATAACCATCCAATCAGCTATAGCCTGAAAACAAACATACCTTATCGGCCACAGCGCTCGGAAGCGACAAGTCATTGTATACAGTGCTATCTACATAGCACGTTACAAAAAACTCTGAAATGTTTTCTAATGATGGCTCTTGTCCCGCGAGGGTAAGATAGTTCCTCAGGTTGAGTGACTACTTTAGAGCTTACAGTATTATCAGTCAACACATGTTTGAGTGAATCCCTCTTACTTTCATCTATGTGGGCAGACAAAATGAGTACCATTAACGTATATATTAACTACAGCTCTTATTTAACCACCAAGATGTAGTTTCGTTTGTAGCACAGCACGTTTTTTTTTTATCATATTGATAAAATTATTATTATAAAATTCATAGTACTGCTTTTCACAAACTTTGAAACATAAAACATTTTTTGATGCATCTTTAAATAGTGGTATTTGACAACATGCACTTTTGGCAATAATAACGCATACACAGCAACTGCTATTTCGGGGCTCCAGTGACAGTCTCGAGCCACTTACTGCCACCTTGGGGAGAGTTTCAGTGCGCCTGCGACCCGTCCCAGCTGTGTTTTGTGAAGCTTTGTGAACATTAGATGCTTATGAACCTTGAGTAATCATAACTGCAAGGAATTGCTTTGGGTCTGTGTTTTTCGATTCCAGGTGTGTTTTGGGATTGACGGTCATTAGAGGTCTGGGAACAATACATGGGTTAGTCACAATTCTGATTTCACTGCTGTATTAAGTTTAGTGATAGTTTTTCGCATGAGATTACCGTGCTGTAAGTGAGATTACCAGTTCCTGGAATCCTTTTTGTGTTACATTCGTGAAATGTGTTTTGAACGCTTTTTTCTGGGTACCATGTACTCTAAAAGTATTTACGATGCATGAAATATTATTAAAAGAGTTGTGTAATAAACCATTTTGACTGAATATTCATACTTTATTGCAGCCGTGATAGTTGTCATGAACTGCACTTGTACCGATTGCACAAAACCTCTGTTGAGCTAAGTCTGGGCTGCTTCTCACATCAGTCCAAACAGTTAAGAGAGTTTAGGTAGGTCCATTTACATTTGCAACATTTATATTTTGAGTACCGATTGCGAAGGGCCCTTAGCTTTCTACCGCAGGGAGAGTTCAGTGGCTCCTGTGAGCGGGTGGTGCTCAGATGAACTCCCCCTGACAACCCCAGCTGCCCAGCCACTGAGAGTTCCTCGCTCGTCACTCCCTGCCATCGTCCCACTGCCTCTCAGAGAGCCTCCGGGAGAAGTCGACCCTTGGTGCACTTCACATACACAAATGGACCTTAGTCGGTCATTTCAGTCTCCAGATGGTGTGAGGGATTCACCTGACAACAAAGCTGTTAGTCTTGCGTTTGATATATAACTGGCCCTCACCATCTTTGTGTTCTGAGACCTAAGAAGTCTATCAAACAAAAAAGGTTCACCAATTTCTCTAGTGAGTTAGAAGCACCATATGCATGATAGTGCAGTGAAAAGTAAACAATCCCGTTCACGTGGAAGCTGTAGGGAGGGGCGCCCCATAAGACACACGTCTGCAACAGTCCTAGCGCAATGAACGAGTAAGAACTCAAATGTGTCACATTTACAAGCGGAGACAGCGGCATTGCAGTTGTCATGGTTTCACAAAGGTGCGTAACTTTATTAATGTGGGCGCGTTCTCGTGATGTGAACCAGTGGGCCAACAGGAAATACAAATTGGATTCTCTTTAACGACCAGAACATTTGATGTGTTTGCTCAAGTAATTTCTCCCATGGTGTGTTCCGGGGTGTCGGAGCCTAGAGACACTTACTGTTGGTGGTCTGCCCACCATATCTCCCGTAGCAGCGGCAGAAAAGTGAGGCTGCCGTCAACACACAAATGTCACAAAGGGAAGGCACCACTGAATGACAAGCAGAGCCTCGCCCGTGCGTCGTGGAAGAAGCATTCGTGTAACAGGAGTACGCATATTTGACAGTTTTTGTTGTTCACCATCTCCGTGAAAGTAAAGGAAGGGTCTGCTGAAAGATTTACGAACACAACGTAGAGACGTACCTTTGAAGAGGTAGGTCCAAAAAGCACAAGTATGTGTTTTCTGAAGACGCATAAACATTCCAGACGTCACAACTTCCAACGCAATGAGAAGTTGTGCGGCGCCCTAGATGTTTCTAATTCACGATCACAACACTTGTATCAAATAATTAAAATGCGCAAATGTTTTTAAAGAGAGTTTAGAAGCACACTGTCCAAAAAGAGAATTACTCTACGAACGTTATCAAAATGTATCAAACGTGTGTTTATGCAAACATGCAAATGTATGCAAAGAGCGTCTTAGGATCGTCTATCTGAACTACATCCGAAATATGAACACGTTTAGCATTTTGTGGGGATATAAAATATGATATTTAAACTTTATGATGAATTGTGTTTGAACCGAGCAGGGATGTCCACTGCATGTTGGGCGAGGCATGCTAAGGCGCCCATGCTCGTGACAGATCATACATTGGGGCCCAAATGAAAGGATAGCAAAAATCGCAGCATTCCTAATAATTCCACAGGGTGGCGATAGCAGCACGCTTAAAATGGAAACATCCCCTCTTCTGACGGGAAAACAATGAAATGAACAAGCGCGCGCGCCGCGCTCAAAGTAAAACAAAGTTTGACGAGAGGCAGCAGGGGGAGGGGAGAGATGGGGCCTGCGCCTGTTTCCCTTGCGGGAGCGAGCAGGAACCATCTGTTAATTACAAACAGATGGTTTTAAAGCTCGCTCCCGCAAGGGAATCGCCAAACGTGCACGCGTTGCCATTGAAAGCAATGCAACGCGTGCACGTTTTTGGCCCAAAAGGCGAATCGATATCAAGAGGTCTCCTCCTATGCAGCGCATGCGCGCTGCGTAGGCGAGACCTAAAAAAAAAAAGGGGAAAAGAAATTGGCTTGAAACAGAAATATTTTTTGAGCTCAAAAAGCACATATTGTTTTAATTGTTCCTGGTGCTGAAGTGAACTATTTGTGTGTAAATGTTCTCCTTGTGGAAGAGCAGAATGCCGTCACTCAGAGTGATGTAAGCCAGTGGCTGAAGTGGGTTGAACCGTTGCCTCATGCTTATCTGCTGTAATGGGTGGAAGAAAAATGTGAATGACACAGCAGCAGACCAGTAGATGAAGAGAGCTGGCTCAAAGCCTTCATAAGTGTGTATGTATTTATGGCGTGTTGTAAATCTGCCCTTGGATTACTAATGCATTCAGCAGATTGGAATTTAGTTAATCTCAAGAATAGTAGTTCTGTAGCAAAAAGTACTTGCAGAGCAGCACTTATCTTTTTTGGCACAGGTGCGTGTTAAAGGTTTTTGGCTCCATGGATCCACATCACATTGGAAAATGTATCATGTATTATTGTTGACAATGTGAGCTTGTTGTGTAAAGAGTACGTTTAAACGGGGCTAATCCACAGGCGAGCGAATCACTGCAGTCAGTAAATGAGAGGCCTTGGTGTCTTGTGTGAAGGAGGCAGTACTGAATGCTTGCAGCAAATGTCAGATGCAGAGTAGATCCAGCAAGAACACCTTTGACTTTTTTTCCCTTTGCCATTTTTGTGACATTCCGCTTTCATGATGGCCCTCCTTTCTTTTTTTTTTCTTCTAGGTTCTTGAATGTGGAGTTTGTGAGGATGTATTTTCCTTGCAAGGTGAGAAAGTTCCACGCCTTCTTTTATGTGGGCATACTGTCTGCCATGACTGTCTTACCCGCCTCCCTCTTCATGGTAGGGCAATCCGATGCCCCTTTGATCGGCAAGTTACAGAGCTAGGTAAGGAAAAAAAATCACTGCCTATTTATTTTTGGGATTATTTCACCGATTGAAACTAAATTGTGATTTTGAGTGTTAACACCTTCTTTAAGACATTTCCTGTATTTTTTGTGTTTGTTAAACCTTTACTAGACCATTTTGTCCACAAATTTGAGTTTGCTTTAAAGCAGAGGTTTTATAATGTGCAAAGTGTACACATTATCCTAATAATCTGTAGGCAGTAAAAAATGTATTTTGCTTGTATAGTTGCTGACTAAAACGTGTAAGTGAGCCGATTATAATGGTCTTTGGAAATAATACAGTCAAGTGAGAAAGAAAGTACACCCACTCAGTATTCCATCGTTTAACATATTAATATAGCTGACGTTCATCTAGTTCTCATCAAGTCCTAACAGTAGAAAATCTAACCTCGTGTGACAAATATACAAATTTCAGTTTGCCATCATTTGTTGGAAATAACAGAAATAATACCGGGAAAGGTTGACATATAGTAAGTAATATGATGTTTTAAGAAAGTCAGCAAGTTTTATGTTCCAATGTCAGTGAGAGTCTGTTGTTCTTTTAATTGAATGTGCTTATCTTTAGTTCTTTTACTTGAAGGATTTCTGAAAGATCTAGAAGAAAAAAGTTTAGAAGGATGAACTACAGGATGTATTCTCTATTATTCATTTGATGCCTTATGTACATTTCTGATTATCTTGCTGATATGGATGTAGAGTAAAAGAAAAGTAGAGGAAGAAGAAAGAAAAGTAGAGGATGAGGCGGACATTAGGGCATCAGGAATATGTCAGATTTTGTGCAGTATTCAAGCAGATTTGTAGATAGTGTGAGTGGATAGCGAATCTTTCGATTAGTTTGGAGACACATGAAAGTGAGTGTATTTTGTGTCTGTCATACGATCATGGTGGTAAAACTGATTAGATATATTTGTCAAGACTACCCCAAAGTTTTCTGGTAGATAAAATGTGATCCGCACTGCCCAATACATTATTATCAAATTTACATGATTGACCGTTGCCCACAATGCATGAGACGATAGTTTCTGAGTTACTTTCCAGTTGCAGAGTATGTGTGCTATGGTGAAGAGGAGAGCAAGAAGCTGTTTGTCATCATTTATTAAAAGGTTATCCAACATTTAGTAGTTTTATTAAAAAAGTGTATGTCTACCTTGATTCAGTAACTTGATTAAAACACAAATAACTTGAAGTAAGCATTTCCTCTAGGAGTTGTTGAGTATATTGGAGGTTGATCTTCTCGATTTTTCCCCCCCCCCCCCATTTTTTGGAGTGCTTTCGCCTTGCTTTTCCCTAGTTTTCACTGCTTTCTCCTTGCTTTTTCCTTCTATTCTTCGACTGACCTTAGCTAGAACCCAGTGCCTGGATACCCTCATGAGTGATTAGCCACGCTCTGCAAATCCGAATTGATTGATAGATTGATATTACATCGACTTGTAGCAATGCTGTCCTGCTCCCCTTCACTAAATTGCTTAAGCTCAGTGATATTTGAGAAAATTTGTTGATGCACAGCTCTCTTTAAGTCCTGCCAGACCATCTAAATGGAGTTGAAGTCTGGAATTGATCATTTGAAAATTCTGATACTTTCATTTTTCTGCCATTCACTTGTAGCTTTTTTTGTGGGATTTGCATGTTTGTCCTGTATCCGGACCCACTTTCGGCTTAGCTTTAGCTTTTGTGACAGATAGTCACACATTTTCTTCTAGAATGCCATAGTATAGCTAAAAGTACATTCTGGGCTCGTTAATTGTGAGTAATCCAGGCCGTGTCGCTGCAGAGCAAGGCACAAGTCATCACCCCTCCACTACCATGCCTTATGTCTGTGAGCCTTAGCGGGACTAGGGAGTGTATTATTGGGAAAATGGAGTAAAATTAATGAGTAGAGGACTGCATGCTGATTGCAGTCATTGAGTGAGTGTTCCTTTCTAAAGATGGCTGGTGCTGTTCGCCTTCTCCAGGTAATGGAGGTCATGTAAAATCTGCAAAACTTGTTAATTAATTCTTTCATTATTTTAATCCTCATCCATGGCATAATATTAACAGTATGGCCTCCCTTAAGTCTAAGCATGTTCTTAGGTGTAATAAGCTGGTATTAAGTCGCTGCCCAATAAAGTACTTTTTCGCAAGGGCCCAGCTCTTGCTTCCAAGTACGGCAAAACTGTATACTATCTCACATGATAAGATAATATAGCTGTACTTTGTGTTTAGAGGGCACCAATGTATTTTTTGGGTAAACCAGTGATAACGATAGGGACTGGCTGAGCTTAAATAGTTCAGCATATTCACTAGAAATCCTTGATTCGAATTGTGAGAAGTTTGATTTGGAGGGTCCTATGGCAATCAGAAGTTGTGGGCCTCAATTGTGACAACAGTCACCTTTTGCTTCTGCTGTCCTGCTGCCTTGGTACTGTAGACGTTCACATTGGGAACCAAATACCCCTTTTAGTGCCCAAGGTACTGCTGCAGAGCAGTCCAGGGTTTATTCAAGAAGGTGCTGTGGGACTATAAACTCCGAACACTGCCACACAGCAAATAACACTAGGTAAATCAATGATCAATCAGTAAGTGCCTTTTCTTATAAGAAGGAAATGTACTTTACACTCGGAACTAAACACAAATGCCACAGATATCAGATAAGTGATAAGATCCCTAAATGCATCCCTTCTCCCTTAGATCTGAGGCGCCTTTAACAGTTTGCATGCTAGTTGCTCTTAGCGCCTAAAACTCCAATACCGCATATATATGCCTATCGCAACTCAAGGAGTACACAGTTATAAAAATCACCGTGTTTTGGACCTGGGTGTTTACCATATGTTTAATAATGCAATGTGAGCCATTAAATATCATTAAAAAATTTCAGATGTTACAACAACGAATGTATTTTGCCCATCGCTATTAAAAAGCTTGGACTTTCAATAACCAGCATTATGAAAAAGTAACAAATTCAATGAAAGTCCTGTTTCTATTATTTACCAATTTCAATGAAAATTGTACTTCTGCTGTTGAACCAGGTCATCTGGCTTCTACTCCGAACTCAGAACCTCAAGGGTCAGCACAATTCCATGCAACACCAAAAGATCAACCTTTACGGGGTTTACCTTGGGCCATATCTTCTCCCGGTGTCACTAATGTTTTACCCCAGGAGAATTAGGGTGACATAATTTTCTTTATTCTGAACCATAGGTTGGGGGTCCTGGCTGGTCCTGGCAGCCCATATGTACAAACAGACGTTTGGATGGTGCCCTCTCCTCCTGGAGGGGTTAACAGTAAAATATGCACCTTTTTGAGTCTCTGCAGGCGCTGATGGGGCTCCTTTCTTTGAGTGAAACCTTTCATGTGCTTGTTGAGCTTGTGAATTTTTTATTTTCCATTTGTTCGTGTTTTTTGTTTTTTTAGCACTGTTATTTTTTTCAGTATGTACCCCGGCCGCTTTCTGAGGAATCCGTAGGCTCCTTATTTGATCACACTGCAAGCTTCTTGAGCTACGGGTTTTTTGCAGGTGTCTAAGCACTACCTTCCAAGCTGCAGGTTGGGAGAGTCTGCAGTCCCGACTGATTCTGCCTGCCTGCTTGAGATCCTGTTCACAGGCATAAGGGGTAAAAACTTTCTTGGCAGCCTGGGTTCTTGGGGATGCTTACTCTAAGAAATTAGATTATTATTTGGGGTTGGCGACCACCCACCTCACTGATTTATCACAGGATGGCCCCTCGCAGACACTCATTTAACCTGAGCTCAACCCCTGGTAGCTATGACTCAGAGCAGACAGGCATAATTTAGGGCAGTGTGTGAAGTATTTATGTAGCACTAAAACAGTAATAAAGTCAAAATGCAAAACAATAAAAATCCCAAATGGAATCAGAAAAATAGAGTGAAATTTAATAAACAAACTTACCCCAAAAATCACACTGGAGATCTGATTTTCTGCAGTTTTAATTAGCAAATGTGTCAAAAAAGACCAAAGCGCCATTGATAGTCAATGGTCACAGTAGACTGGGACTGTGTAGCAATTTGAGCCTGACTGCGAAGGGCCGCTTGTTAGATAAACCAACCAGGTTTCACCTCGTCAAAGATTTTACCTTCTGACTTAGTCCTTTAAGTCCCAATCCACCACAGGAGTACATTTCTAAAGCCCCCTGGACCTCAGGGAAGACACTTAAAGACTCACAGGGTGTCAGGCAGAGGCCGACAGCAGGGTACAGTCCAGGTCCAGTTGCCACTGGCCAGCTGGGTTCTTCCAGGAAAAGGCTTCTTTAAGCTTGTTGTAGCCCTGTAACTTGAAGAGGAGGTCAGCCTTATGACCCTTGGAGTCCACTTCTTTGTTGTGAGTACAATAGGGAGCAGGTCCAGTCCTCTTCTGATATTCCGCAGGCTCAGAAACTGTTCTGTTATTTATTCCTGACACAAACAAGTGGGTGGGAGTAACTCCTTGGCATGCCCCAACCAATGGGGTGAAGGTTCCTGGGGCAAACCCTACCCATTTTGGGCATTTTCAAAATGGGGAAAGTATTTGGTCAAAGTAAACTTGGGCTCTGAGGGTTGAGGTTGTGTTGGAGGAGTGTCCTATAGTAATCCTGGTGTCCCCCACATCTAACACTAAAATCCAGTTTGAGGATGCCACTGTACCCCCAATAAACCCAGAGATCGAAGTCTGATAGGACAAAAGCAGAGTCAATCAGCAACCAGACAGTGGATCCACACAAATTGTCTTGGCATCCTGTTCTCCCCCGTTTCAAGTGTACCCCCAAGTGATGTATGTGAACCCAGCAGACATGTCAAGCATGATTTGACGCTCAAGCAGAACTTGACACTAGTATCAAAAATGATGCCCACCACCCTGCATATTCTGTTGGATTCACAGAAGTAATTTCTACCTATTCAATTCAACCTATTTGCTCCTAGGAGACATTTCACACCTATTCAAGGCTAATTACTCACTGGGGGGAGCTGGAGAGCAAATACAGATGATCCTCCAGAAATGGCAGGCAGGGAAAAGGTAACTTGCTAAAAATCTGTACTCTGGTTTTCTACATAGGACAGCTAGGCCTGCCACAGTGAAAATAGCTTTTGGGTTTTAATTACTGTAAGGACATTTTAACATTAAATTTCTACATGACTTACTTTTAAATACCATGCACCTTGGCTTTACAATGCCTACATAGCGGAGACTTATTCATATTTAAAAGTAAGGTTTTGACCCGTCAGAAGTGTTTATTGTGACAGAATGAATTGCAGTTGTTACAGTGCTACAGTCTGGGTACAGTGGTAGGCCTGAAACCATGTTTGCACTGCCACTGTAGTGGCTGGCACAATAGGTATTGCAGTCCACTAGTGGCATTTAACATCCAGAACCTGGGTACAATTTGTACCATTTAGTAGGGACTTACAGGAAAGTAAAATATGCCAATTAGGAGTATACCAATTCGACCATGTTTAAAGGGTGAGCACAAGCACTTTACTACTAGTTAGCAGGGGTAAAGTGCACAGAGTTCAAAATCCAACAAAAATTAAGGATCTAGCAAAAGGCAAACAGGGGTGACCACGCAGAAAAGGTGGATTCCCTACACCCACCAACCCTAACTGGATCTTAAACGTACCAACCATGAAGGAATTTTGGTTCTGTGCTCCAAGTCTGATTCTGAAACCTCTAATTTAGGGGCCATGGGCTTCCTAGGCAATCTCTCCAGAACCACTGATCATGGTTACAACTTCCTTGACCCAGCAGACCTCAGGGGACTCATTGGTATTAGGATATTGCTGACCTGATGGAACATTATGAACAAGGTCTGGTTAATTTTCCTCCTGGTGGCATGCTCCAGTCAAGTGCTCTCGTGGAGTCTCCAGGTCTTTATAGTTTACTTGTCTTTCTTGATGGGTCTCCAAAACACTCTGGCACTGCTGTCTCCTCCTTCTTAGCAGTAGTGGGTTATAAGGATGAAAACTGTGACCACATTAAGTCAATATAGTCTTGGCGCAAGGTCCCTGATATGGTTTGTTCCTATCTCGGGCGATAGGCCCAATCACACAAGTAGTGTACTGTTTATAGTGGGAGAACTTTGGGAATGGTGGGTGGTATGAATTGTGTTGATCCCTTCAGATTCCTGAACTTCCCCTCATCATAATGCGAGGTAAATGCATGAATTTAGCCAAAGGCTGATGTTTGCAGGGTTTTCTAGGATGCATGCAAGCCACACCACCCTGGATTCGTCTGGACCCCTAGGTTTTCGAAAAGCCCAGAGTTTGTAGGATTTCCTGGTTGCCAGCTGACCAGAGCCCGATTAGTGTGGTCAATCACCATGGCAAGTGAGTGGAAATTGGGATTTACCTTCTCTCCACCATATGTCAAAAACACACCCAAATAATCCAAATTCCTTAAAAAATAAAAATCCCTGTTGCCTACTAAGCTGTTTGCCCCCTAAAAACAGATGAAGGTAAGCTCCCAGAGGGCAAGAATACCTTTAAGAGTGGGGGGTTGGGCCTGACACCTGGGAGTGCCACCCCACCCCAATTTTTCTCTGAAAATAATAATAATCCCTGGTCGACTTGTGGCCTTTCTGTGCCCTACACCCTTTGGGGACTGATTGGTCTTGGGTCTCTTGGTGAGAGTGGAAGCATCTGCCCGTGTCCAGGGACTGCTCCCCGCCAAACGACTTTCTCTGGTGTCTAGTATGTGGGTCCCAGCTCTGCAATCTCTAAGCTGGGGCAGTCTCCAAGCAGGGATCCACTGGGGAGAGGTAGCTCTGGAAAAGGTCACATTGTCTTCTTTACAGTGCTACCTCTCCCAATGTGATCTTCTTTACAGTGCTTCCTCTCCCAATGTGATCTGTACTCTGGTACCCCCTGAGCACTATTCAAAGTAAAATGAATTGTGCAGCTGGTTACTCCTTTGTCAATATGCCCTCATTCTGCACGTCTCCCTGACCAAAAAAAAATATTTTAGGATAGGTGGGAACCTCTTCCCTTACATTCTAAAATGATTTTTTATTTTTAAAGAGAAAAACTTTGTTATGCATTCATCATAAGTATTTTCTGTGGGAATGCAGAGTATGAGACATTCACGTTCTCAGCATTCCAGAGGATGTGAGCATCATGTCTTCCGCATAAGAAAGGTTAAATGTCAAAGCTCACTTATCAAAAATATCAGGGACTGCTGTTGAAGTCACAATGTTTTTATTATGTAAGACTCTCATAGAGAACCTCTGTTTATTTCAGTTCCTGAAAGTCATAACTCCTTGCTATGACATCACAACAGTTGATAAGAAAACTGATTATGATCTGGTGGGACATCCTGAAGTCCTTCCAGGCCAGGTGACAGGGCTGTCTGAGAACCTGTCAGCTCAGCTGTGCTTGTCTGCTTTAACAGAAAACACGCAACAGAGCTGCAGGAGGGGGAAGGAAGGCAGGGAAGGTAGTGGGTTTTGGTTAAGGATAGCAGGTAAGATATTTTTCACATTTGCGTCATGGAGGAGAGGGCCCATTGTCCTCTGCCACTGCACAGTAGTTGAAGGCAGGGGCAGATGATTTTGGGAGCCATACATAACATAAAATTATAGATGGGTAAAAGGTGAATTACGGGGGACGTTTTTCACCTTGGGGTCTGAGTGATATCATAGACAACTCAAGCTTCACTCTCATTGTCTATTTGATGCCACTCAGAACCACTCAGTGAAAAACATCCCCGTAATTAACTGTTACCCATCTATATTTCTATATATTTACCTGACTATTGTGGGTGTGAAAAGCTTCAATGGTATCATACCATGACCTAGCCTCTCTTATTCTCATAATTTGGAATGCCCTGAAGTACATATTTAGATCAGTGAGGATTCCATTCCTTTTTTTTATTTTTGTTTTATTACTCCCAAAAAGCTTCAAAAGCAACACACACATGACTATAGCTGTACAGACACCTTAGTTTGTGATATGACAGCCATTAATCTTATATCTGGTACCAAAATTATACAGGATTTCTGCTGTTAGTATATTGTAACATTAGGTTGTACATTACTAATAGCATCATCAGTTCACATTCAAACTTGGGTCACACACCCTAGTCCCTAATGTCGTCTGAGGAATGCTCTAAATGAGTTAACGCCAAGTCACATATAGTTATCCCTGTCACTGACCCCTTTTGGGTCTCTTATTATCTCCTGACCCCCACGTTTAGCTCTGATCTACTTCATCAAGCAAAGCGTCTGGATGTTTAGAATTGCCACTGTAGATTTCTTCAGTGCTGGGCAGTTTTATCCTTTGCTACTGTCAGCCCCAGCTCTACTCTTGTAGACGGTTACATCTCACTTTTCCTATGCAGTATCAAAGCAAGCAAACATGGACATGGGCTCAGAATGAGTGTTAACCCTAACAGATCTGATAGTGTCTACATCACAGCATGTCAAAATCTTTGAATTCCCCTGCAAATCGGCCACATGTGTAGGTATGTGCCTCTGACTAGCTTACATTTGTGGCAATAAGTGTACTTAATTATGTAAATTCTGTGCATTATTTGTTGGGGGGGGCATGCACTTTCTATGTGTACCTTTTATAATGTATCAACTTGGGTCCAGCATTTCTGTTTACTGTTTTACAATTCATTTAGTTTCTGTGACATACATCATCCTTTAATTCTTCACCTCAGTCCTTATTTCAGTTCCCCTCTAATTTAGTTTTAAATCTTTTTATTGATTTAAATGACAGAGAGGACAAGAATCATTGCGTCAAGCAATGATACCCATTACATGGGCCAAGGCAGTTAAAACGCTACAGGATGTAATCAAAACACTAGAAAGGGAACAACCCGACCGCCCCCACCCCTGAACCCCTTCCATCACCCCTCCCCTACTCTCCCTCCCCCCACCCTCCACCTCTCCCCGCCCCTGATATTGCCAAGAAGGTGTCTGGGACCAACCGCCACCAGACTAGTGGCCTTGAGATTGAGTGGAATCTTGCGATAGTGCGGTGTCGCAAGAGGCGCATGTACCTAGGGTAGGTGAGTTCGCGGAATTCGGAGCATAGAAGGCCGATGAAAGGGCGCCACAGATCCGGGAAAGAGGCCCCATCGCCTTGGAGGGAAAAGGAAATGCGCTCCATGCCTAAAACGTACCAAAGCCTATGCAGCCACCCTTGTATCGAAGGTGCCCTATCAGAACCCCACGCTGAAAGTATATCCTGCAGGGCCGCCCCCAAAGCGATACCCATCTGCTTCCCTTTGCGTGATTTAAGGGGAAAGGTGAGTCTATCAGAGACGCCCAGGATGATGAATTCTGGAAATCGTAAGATAGTAGTGTTGAAGTGGAGGTCTATGTCGTCCAAGACTTGAGTCCAGGAGGGCTTGAGGATGGGGCATTCCCACAGTATATGCAGCAGGGTGCTGTCAGCTCGGCACCCCCTCCAGCAGCTCGGGGAGCGACCAGAGTCCCTTTTGTGCAGCCTATGGGGGGTAAGGTACCAATATGTCGCTATCTTAGTAGCAGACTCTACACTAGAGATTTGCGTGCGGAATGTCTGATCCTGTAATGAATGTCGCTCCAATCCTTCTGAGTCAATGTCCGCCCCAGCTCTACTTTCCAGCTTTTCTGACCTGCAGATCTTATCTCTTGTTCCGGGGGGCGTAAGATGTGAAAGAGTTCTATGATGATACCTTTGGGAAACTTTTTGGATGATAACCATCGTTCATAGGGGGTAAGCCTTCTCTCAGCTCTTTGACGCACCTGAGGCTGCATCACCCAGTGCCTTTTTTGTTGGTAGTGATATCGTTCCGATTCGCGCATGGCAAAATCCGCTCTAAAATCTTCAAAGTACAGGGGTCCCTTCTCGTTAAAAAAGTGTCCTATGGATCTGCAGCCGTCCTTCTCCCAATTGGAAAAGGCTGCCTGGTCGAGGCCCGGGGTGAAGTTGGTGTTACTCGTGATAGGAGTGAGGGGCGATGGGAATGTGGCGAGGCCGTTGCGGGTAGCCGTGGAGTCCCAAGCGGAGAACGTAGCTCGCCCTATCGGGGAGCCGTGGAGTTCTGAGGGCCTAGAGGCCTTGCGGAGAAAATGTATCCTACCTGGCCAGCGCTTGCTCCATAAAGAACCAAAGCGCCCACTTCAGCAAAACGCGTATCTGAGATGCCTTGTAATAATACTCCAGGTTGGGCATTCCCAAACCCCCCTCCCCAGGTGATCTGAAGCATATGTCTCTGCTTATCCGAGGTTTCTTGTCTGCCCAGACAAAGGAGGAGAACTCTGCTTGAAACTGCCTCAGCATGCCACGTGGCGGCTCAATAGGCAGTGTTTGAAAGAGGTAGAGAATTTTGGGGAGTATATTCATTTTAAGAGCTGCTACCCGGCCCAGCCACGAGAGGCCGAACGGGCGCCAGCGCTGCAAGTCACGCCGTATCTGTGTTAGGATACGCCTGTAATTTAACGAGATTGTCTCCGCGGTCTAAGTTGCCAGCGTTATGCCCAGGTAGGGGATGGTTTTTTGGTCCCACCAAATGGGACACGCCCGAGCGAGGTAGTCTACAGTTGGGGGCTGCAAGGAGAAACCCAAAGCCTGCGATTTAGAGACATTTGCATGAAATCCAGAGGCTTTGGAGAACTCCTCCAGCTCCGCGAGGAAAGCCGGGACAGACAACCCGGGAGATTCAAGCGTGGCAATGATGTCATCTGCGTAAAGGCTGATGGTGTGCCTCTCCCTACCCCCCCCCCCCCCCAAAAAAGAACCCCGCTGATTCGCTGGTTTTCCCTAATCCTCTGGGCCAACGGCTCCATATAGAGGGCGAACAGAAGTGGGGAAAGCGGGAAGCCCTGTCGCGTGCCCCTGGCTATCGGGAAGGGTTCAGACGTGCAGCCATTCACTCGGACGGTGGCTGAGGGGTGGCAATACATGCTAAGCACCCACCTGCGGAATAGGTGCCCTATTCCACACCGCTCCATCGTGGTCTCCAGGAAGGGCCAGTGCACCCTGTCGAACGCCTGTTCAGCGTCAACCGAAAGCACCACTCTCTCCACTGTTTGGCGGTGTGCTTTGTCTATGAGGTGAAGCAACCTCCTGGTGTTATCGCTGCACTGCCTCGTTGCCACAAATCCAGCTTTGTCTGGTTCTATTAGTCCAGGCATCAGCGGGCCCAGCCTATTTGCCAGTATCCCAGTAAAAAGCTTGAGGTCAAGGTTCAGCAGGGAGATAGGCCTGTACGAGGCGCAGTACCTGCTGTCTTTGCCGGGCTTGGGCAAGACAACCACTGACGCCATAAGCATTGTGGGAGGCATCACTGAAGCGTCGCCTATTGCGTTAAATAGTCGTGTCAAAATTGGAGCTAGGACTGAGCAAAAAGTTTTATAAAAAATGGCTGTAAGCCCGTCCGGGCCGGGTGATTTGAGGAGCTTAAGCCGTGCAATAGCTGAGATCACCTCCTCTATTCGGATCGGGCTGTCTAGTGTGGCGGCCTGGTCGGGAGATAATCGGGAGTGCGTTATGTTCCTGAAATATGCTGAAGGGTTTTGCTCCGGGATTTGTTGTGCCAAGTAGAGATTGGCATAAAAGTCCCTAAAGGTGCGGGAAATGTCCGCCTCCTGAGTGAGCTCGGAGCCCCCCATCTATGATCATGGAAACTACTGCCGCCTGACGTTGTGCGTGAAGTTTGTTCGCTAATAAGCGGCCGCACCTGTCTCCCCCAGTGTAGAACATGTGTTTGAGTCGGAGGCCTGCGTATTCCGCTCGGTCAAGGTCCAAGCTAGCTAATTGGGCTCGTGCAGCTTTTAGTTGCTTCCATACCCTCGGGGCGCCTGTTCTTTTGTGAATCCCCTCTAGTTCGGAGACCTCCCGGGAAAGCTCCTCCCTTTTCTCTCTACATGTTTTATTGTCTGCAGATGATGTAGCTATTAGGTCTCCCCTGACCACCAGTTTAAGTGTTTCCCATAGGGATACTATAAATGTGTCGAGAGTATCATTCACGGTCAGATAGTCTTTTAATGTCTTAGTGAGGCGGGTAATAACTTCGGGGGTGATGGAGTAGTGTGTCTCTAAGCCTCCACGAGAAGGATGGGTGAGAGGCAGGTGGAGACAGCAGAGTCATGGTCAGGGCTGCGTGGTCCGACAACGACTGCGGTTCAATAACCGAGTCCTGCAGTATGGGGAAGAGCGATCGGGGCACCAAGAAATAATCTAGGCGAGCGTAAGTTCAGCGAGAGAGGGAATAGAAGGTGTAGTCGTTTGTGTGGGGGTGAAGGTGGCGCCACACATCAAATAACCCCAGGTCATCAATCCACTGCCTCGTGCTATCTGATAGGGCGCCCGTCTGTCCCTGCCTCTGCGCTGAGCAGTCTCGCTGGCCATCAAAGACAATATTCAAATCACCCCCTATAAGTATTTGTCTGTCAGAGGAGGATGTCAGGTCGGCCACCGCTTCGCATAGGAACGCCTCCTGGCCCTCATTTGGATCGTAAATGGTAGCCAATGTGAACGTGTGTGACCCCACATTGAGGGAGAGCGCCAAGAGTCTTCCCCGAATTTCCAACACCTTCGCCCCAACCACTCCCGGGAAAGAGCGTGAAATGAGAATGTCAACCCCAGCCCTTTTGTTGGGGAGAGAGGAAAAGTACTGCTGGGGGAAGGTCCTAGAGCGAAGCCTATGCGTATCGCTGCGCAGTAAGTGGGTCTCTTGTAGCAGGCAAACGTGGGCTTTGGAGTTTTCCAGATAAGACAGGATGGCTTTGCGTTTGGTAGGGTTGTTAAGCCCTTTCACGTTAAGGGTCAAGATTTTAATACTCATCCAAGCGAGTAAAGGTGGCGCCTTGCGATATGGTTGCTATGGAATGTGTCGCGCATGCCCTGTTCGGGCCAGTGTAGGGCAACATCCGTGGGGGCTCTAGCTGAACAAGCATCGCGAGCGTGCAAGGAGGCCAAGCAATGCGCGTGGGGAAGGGGAGGGAACCCATTACAAACAAATAAGCACCCCAACAAGATGAGAACATTAAGGACGAAAAATTACAAACAGTCAATGTCCAGAGCGTACTGCTCCCAGGAAATGGAGGTTAGAGTAAGCGTGGTCGACAGCTCCCCGCTCCCCCAAGCAGCTCTCATCGTAGAGTAGACTATGTCCAGCGGCCAGCAAATGTGATAACAGCACATTACAGAGCATCTGTATTGGTGTGACGATTCACTCCGAGTGCACCCCTGATATGGACGCCAGGGCTGCCTGACGTTCTCTGGCCACAGTGTCCGGGTCAGGGCGTGCTGACGGGCTGGGAGGCTTGATAGTTGTTCACCCATGTCCACTGCGGCGGCTGCGCGGGGGATTGCCCCGAGGTGGTGACCCAGCTGTAGGATCCTCAATGCCCAATAGGTTTCACGCCACTGTCGGGGAGCGGATTTGTCTCAATTCTCTTTTAAATGGAAAGATCAGTCTAAAGGGGTGCCCCCAAGAGTATTTGATACCAGCGTCTCTGAGAAAGGATGTGACCGGGCGGAAGGCTTTGCGTTTGAGTAGGGTGGAGGCCGCCAGGTCCTAGTACAGTGTAGACTTTGGACCCTCATAAGTGAAGTCCGAACAACGCCTGGCCTCCCCTGAGGATCCGCTCCTTTAGTTGAAAGTCGTGCACGCATGTTAGGATATCCGCCGGCGGGCCGGTGCCTTCCTCCTGGGGCCCACTCTGAGTACGATCCAACCTAGTGGGGAACTCTGGGGTCTCCCCCAGAATGGAGCGAAAGAGGCCCGCCACCAATGCTTCAATGTCGCCGTCCCCCTCACCTTGAGCCATGCCACGGATGCAGATGTTATTCCGGCAAAACCTATTCTCCAAAACCTCCGTGTGGGCCTGGAGATCCAGGTTCTGTTTCTGTAATTTGAGGACTTCTTGCTGGAGGTGCTTGATTTCTTCATCCAGACCTGCTTCGTGTTCCTCCAGCGTATTTATTCGTTCCCCCAGAGAATCCACGTCTCGCCGGACCTCCCTCAGGTCTGCTGAAAGCTCGCGCTTCATGGTGGACAGGTCCTCGCGAAGAGAATAGCGATTCCATGAAGGAACGGCTGATCGGATCCTCCGGCACCCCGTCGCCTTCCGCCCCATCTGAGTGCTTTGCCGGTAGTGTGCCTTCCGTCTGCTGAGCCACTGACTTAAGGAGCAAGTCTTTAACCGACCTGTCTTTTTTGCCTTTTGGAGCCGCCATCACGTTGATTCCGTAGGGCCGTGCAGTGTGGGCGCTGACCCGGGGCAAGAGGCCCACTGGGCGATGTAAGTGGACTCAGATGCGCTGAGATGTCTGTGTGCTGGGCTCTCCATGCCCGCTCCTCTACAAATGCCGGGGGAGGTATACTTTCCACTCCACCAGGGGCTCAGCCTCACGGCCCCTCCACGTCAGGTCCGATGGGGGGAGCTGCAAGGGTGTCCGGCTAGTGGTGGGCTTTGGGGCTCATCGGATCGAGCGAGATCAGGCCCCTAAGCCCGTCATGTTTGCTTGTGCTCTGGAGGGGAGGCCGCTCCGGCAAACCAATGTCCACAGGCCTCCTGCCCCTCTGTTAAGTGCTGGCGCAGGGGAGGCCCTCTCAAGCCGACTAGCCCGCAGTCCCCAGTGAAGCGTGCAGGCCGGGCTCACCTCCAAGGCCTCTGGGACGTAGTCGCGCTATTGCCGCTGAGGGCGCTGATTGGTGCGGTTAGGTGTAGTGGTGATAACCCCCGCACACACATCCATGGAGGGGGGCCGCAGGAAGGCCCTCGGTGGCCAGCGAGAGAGTGTCTGATAGCAGCGGGGCCCCTGTCTCCCAGGCGCTGTTGACCACCCCCTCAGGCTGGGACTGCCGCAGTGAAGACCTGGGGAGGCCAACCAGTCTACCGGCCTCAGGAAAAGGCGCTGCTCAGGTTTTCCTCCTCTGCCTCTGGTGTGTGCTTATATCCGCGCCGCCTTGGACGTCTCTGGAGGGCGGCCTTCTTGCGCTGGTGGCGGCCCCCTTGGCCACTCCGGGGTCCGCCAGAGAGTCAGCCGTGGCTTCGTGTGGGGCCTGCTCTAGGCAGTTAACAGCGCAGGCTCCCCCTCCTGCGGCCCGTGTGCGCCCGTTGTCCCAGGGAGGCCCGACCAGACCAGCCGAGCCGGGGGCTCGCGTAAGCCGCTTCTTCCGGGTCCTCGCCAGCCGCCTCTGGCGTGTGCCTTCTGGTTGCCGCCCTGAGCTCTACACGGTGACCGCGCTTTATGGCATCAGCGGCCCCCCACTCCTGCTTCGAGCGGTCTCTCCGCACCCGCACAGAGGATCGAGGGTGTGGCCTCCCCGCCGCGGCCCTTCTCGAAACTCCGGCGTGCTCCCGGCCGCTCCGGGCTCCCCGCGACCGTTCTTCCGAAGAAACGGGGCACCGCTGCGTCCCCAGGTGTGCAGCGGCTCTCCCAGCTCCACCCGGACAGGCTCTGGCTCGCTTACGGACGCTGGAAGTGCGGTACAGGGCCCGGTGGGAGCGGAGAGCTGAGAAACAGCGTCCTAACGAGACGCCAACTTGGCCACGCCCCTTCCTTCCCCTCTAATTTAGTGAGCTTTGTTGTTTTAGTGGACACACATGCTGTAGAGTGTTAAATTCTCTTGCTATATAAATACCCCCTTCTCCCAGTGATGATATCTGATTTTAATTTTTATAATTCTGGTTCTTTCAGGAAATGCAAACACATTCTGCATTGTCGTCCTTAGTCATTTATAAGTAAAGAAACTGTTGCTTAGAAGCTTAAGATACTATTAACATATTCCACATAACTAGACTGATTGATTGGTTTTTCCATGACAGAGCTTAAGAGGAATCATAAATCCCACATTTCTCCTCTAGAAATTATGATGATGATAGCCTATACCTCAATTAGTAACCACGTTTAATAGTAAAAATGAATTGATGGGGGTGTGGCCAAGCCTGGCATGGAGCAGGAGGCAGACTCCTGCAGCTCTTTGCCAAACTGGGCCTTAAAGCTACGAAAGCACCCCTAAACGGAGTATTGCAACCTAACTGCTGCTGTCCCCGTACCCCAGGGGGAACCTCTCCCTCTTTCAAGCGAATCTGTACCCTAAGATGGATGGCAGATCTCCGTAGTTGACCACGTTTCTCAGCAGCTGTGTTAGGCTCAGAAGAGTATGCCCACCATTTTGGAGGATGTGCAACGCCCCGCTTCATCTGCACTGGGCAGAATATAACACCACCTGCATGGGTCAGACTAGTGACACTGGCCTTACTGCTCACGGAGATCGGAGAACTGGGAAAGCATTGTCTGCACGCTGAGGAAACCATTGGGGCTTAGCGGAGAAACTACCACCGCATTGACTTGGTGAGCTGCATCGGAGCTACTAGCGGGCCATGCATCGAGATGCCCTGCAGTGGCTACAAGGCAAGAGCAGCGCTCCCCCGGCCGGGTACAAAAGAGACCAAAAGAGATTCCCAGGGTCCCTCTGAAACTGCAGAGTATTGACTCTGGAAAGAGGTGGGTCTCTGGGCATGGGGGACAATGTAGCTTCCTTCTTCTCCCCGGGCTGTAAGCTTGGCTGGGTCCTGGTGATTGCCATGGGGTGGGGAATGCTGTTGTGGCTGAGGGCCCTACCCGGGGTCAGTTTGGACCCAATCTACCCTGATGCTATAAACTCTGCAAAGCGGCCAGCCCTAAATTAATGCTTCATGTGCACTATTGGGATGCCATGCCAGGGGCTAGGGGCCTTTCTATCTACCCAGATCAGCTCTGAGTTGGAGACCTGGTAGCATTGGCAACCACCGGCCTATCAGCCCTCTGCCACCTATGGCCCTAACAATACCACTTTCACTAGTTCAGGGTAAAGCGCTCCCAATCCTAGGAGGCCTGTGTGGCTACCCCTACTGCTTGTGCCGCATACCTGGGCCTTAAGGGTTGTACCAGATCTCCCCAGAGGCGGGGGAGGGGGAAATTCACATAGCTACATGTTCGCCACTGGACAATGATGACCCCATGTAGGAGGCCCAGGCTTAGAGAAAATTGCCCTTGACCCTTTGAAAGTGAAACTTTGAGACCGCAACCAGGCAGTGACCTTGCATGCCTCCATCAAGTGGAAAACCATGCCCACCTATAAGTTCTTCTGGGGGCACTTACTTACCGTAAAATCCAACACAAAGCAGGCGGAAACTCTTAGATCACATACAAGCTGAAGCCTTTCTAACATAGACAGGCACCTCCAATGACTGATCCCACTTGCAGTAAATGAGTAGTACCTCTCATGAGGGGCCAAGAAAGGGTGCTCCACATCAAAGTAGCATTTAGTCTCTTAGAGCAATATCTTGAACTTTCCTGCAGTGCGCAACCCTTGCTCTCTGCCAGCTCCCTCTTACCGTCACCGTACTGTAAGATAACTTCATAACCACTCTATATAATGGTGAAGGGCAGGCCACAGCTTGAAAACTCTGTGGCAGAGATGTGGGGATGGGGCGATCTACAATGGAGACGAGCAAAAAGAGAAGATGACCCTTCACAGGGAGATGGCGGGCTGACCTCAACCCCCGAAACTCAAGGCTACATGTAATGATTTCGGAGTGAAATGAGCACCAAAATTCTCTGTCAAAACTGACTTTAAGACTTGCATGCAGGAACTTTTAAAGATATCACTAAGCTGGGTAAAAGGGTAAATGACCTTGAACGAACTACTGACGCACGGATTGAAAACGCAGACTACAGGCTTTGGAGGATCCACATATTTAACTACAGATGATACAGGTGGACTTGGTGAACTGAATCCGGCGAAACATATTATGTCCAGTGTATACCCAGGGGCATGGAAGGCGCTAACATTATAACCTTCATCAGAGATCTCTCCCAAGCAATCAGAGATGATTCCAAAGCACCTTCTCTGAGACTTGACCGTGCCCACAGAATAGCGTCCAACATAACCCAAGCTAATGAGCTAAACACTCTCACCCATGTATATTTTTTTGAGGACATAGAAGCAATTCATGCGAGTGCCCAGAAGCAATTCTTTTTTTAAATTTTAAACAAAACTTTATTGCATAATAATGAAGAGTTTTCAGTACAAGTTCAACAGCTCAAATAGGCAACCCATACAGAATATCGAACATGTCAGTGCGGAGAGGTAGCCCAAGCATCTCCCCCCGACCCAGGAATCACAGAACATTGCAACTCAGGGCAGTAGATTTGCAATTCCCCCCCCATCCGTCCCTCCTTCTCAGGCGCCTCCCAGCCACATGCATTGTTACTCAGCCTGCTCTGGCCCATCTGTTGTGTAGGCAGTTCTGTCTCTGAGGTATGCAGCAAAGGGTTCCCAGATATCTAATGGCCTGGATCTCACTGGCATAAGTTTCCAATATGTGTTGAGTTGCTCCTGGCAATGAGTAGCGTCCGATAACCATGCAGCGTGTGTTGGCGCAGGCCTTTGGCCCCAATGTTTTGCAACCTTGCACATTGCCAGCAAGAGCAGCACCGCCACCAGCCGGCGGTGTGCAACAGGTGTCTCCCCGACATAGCCCAGCAGGCACGTCACAGGGTGCGGTGGAAAGTGGGCCTGCGTAATGCAGCTAATTGTGTCACACATCATCCCCCAGAATTGTGCCACCACTGAGCATCCCCAGGCCAAGTGGAGAAATGTCTCTCCAGTCGCGGAGCAGCGTCTGCAATTCAAGGTTTCCCGCAGCCCCATTTTGTGCAACTGCAGAGGTGTAACTTGTGAAGATGTTTGAAGTGAATCAGTCGTAGCCTGTAATTGGGGGATAGGCGCTCAGTTTGTCCGCAACATTATGACCACCGGTCCTCTGGGACCTCATATCCCAACTCCCGCTCCTCCCTCGCCCGAGATGCGTCCAATTGGGGGGGACTTTATTGTGAGCGAATATAACCTAGTGACAAGTTTTCGCGGGGACGTAGTGACATACAGGTGCTCCAGAGCCGTGAGGCCCGGGGGGGGGGGGTTTTGGGGGCTCAGGGAAGGTTTCATAGGTCGGCCGGCAGGTCGCTCGCAATTGGTAGTATAGCAGTGTGTCCAGCGCTGTGGCCTCCCGCACAGAGGGGTTAGACAGTGATGCAAGAAACTTGCCCCCGGGGAACAGATCCGCAATAGTTTTGACACCCAGCTCGGCGACTCTACCAGCCGACCCTTTGTCTTGCAGTGGGGGAAATAATAGGTTTTCTACCAGCTGAGCTGATGGGGCGTGTAAGGCCGGGAGTCTGGCCCGGCGCCAGAGTCCATCCCACGCCCACCTCATACATTCTACAGGGTCTATTTCGCCTTGAGGTGCTTTGTATTTGCAGAACAAGGCCGTCGTCAGCGGCCACGACGACGCCTGATCTCGCTCCACCGCCACGTGGGGTTGAAATGGAGTGGGATATAGCCAATGATGCAGGAAGCTTGCCTACGCATAGGGCATATAGCTGCAGGTCCGGCGCCCCCTGCCCGCCGCTCCCCAATGGCAGCTTCTGCACCTCGTATCTCACTCTAGGCTGTCGCCCTGCCCAAGTAAGTTTTCTTAGATTAGATCTTAGCCTCTTAAAGAAGCGCATTGTGAGGGGCATCGGAATGTTGGCAAAAAGATATAAGAACTTCGCTATTGCGGTGCGTCTGGTGAGGGACAGCGGCAGCCTGGTCCAGATTGGAATGCGCGACTCAGACCATTCCACAGCGCACCCATAGTTTGCCCTCCAAAGTTCATCTACATCTTGGCTTAGCCATATTCCAAGGTATTTGACTGGCTCAGTGGCCCATCTAAATGGATACTCAGTGGGGCAAGGGACGGCTGCCTCAGTAAGTGGGAAAAGTACAGACTTTCCCCAGTTGATCTGAGTTCCGGAGTGTCCCCCAAAGCGTATTACCTCACGCGTCAGGGGTGCGAGGTTGGTGCTTGGTTCACAGACGTAGAGAGTGATATCGTCCGCATACTTCGATACCACCAATCTTGGGGTGGTGAACCCAATTCCACGCTCCGCATGGTGCTGGCGCAGCCTCACGGCCAATGGCTCCATGGCGATAGCAAAAAGAAGGGGAGACAGGGGGCAGCCCTGTCCGGTACTACGGGTTATTTCAAACCGTTCGGATGTTTTCCCATTTAAGCGCACACGGGCCATAGGCTGGGAGTACAAGAGCTGGATTTTCTGGATGAAACCTGTGGTAAACACCAATCTTGCCATCAACGCGAAGAGAAACTGCCATTCCAGCGTATCAAACGCCTTTGTGGCGTCAAGTAGAGCCGCCACTGCTGGCACCGAGGGGTGGATGTGGTTCATGACAGCAAAGATGGTGCGCAGGTTGTGCGACATCCCAAGTCCGGGTACAAAGCCAGACTGATCCGGACGTACGATTAGGCATGAATGGCAGCAGGCGGTTAGCCAAGATCTTTGCGTAGAGTGGGCGGTAGGAGTTGCACATCTCAGGCGGTTTGTCCGGCTTAAGAATCGTTAAGACTATTATAGCTTCGCGCAGGGACAGAGGGAGCTGCCCCACCGACTCATGATACATCCCGATGAGATGTGGGATTAACAGATCTGCACACTCCTTGTAGAACGCGGGCGTAAGCCCGTCTGAATCGGGAGCCTTGCCGGCCGGCAGGTCAGCAATGACCCGAGCTATTTACTCCAGGGCAATCGGAGCGTCCAGATGTTCCCTGTGGCCTGTTCCCAGCCAGAGCAACTCTATAGTGTCTAGGTATTCTCGCAATGCCAACTGGTCCGTAGTCGCGCTCGCCATGTATAGCTTGGCATAGAAGGAAGACATTACCTCTGGTAGTGCAGCCGGTGAGGTGATCAATTGGTCGTTGCAATCATTCAGTTCTGCCACACAGGCGAAGCGTGTGGCCTGTGCCATAGTCCCGCCAGGGTCTTACTTGGTCGATCTCCCTCCCCATAGCGCCTCGCCGCCGCCTCTTTCCCTTAGTATTTCACCTCCCGTTCTGCTTCCTCGCTTTCCTTTAATGTCTGCCAATATGGTCTGGCTGGGGCCAGCGGCGTGCACAAGCTCCATTCTGCCAATATCTGCCTCCAATCTGCTCAGTGTGCCCCTTATCGCCTTCAACACTCTTGCCTGCTTCACGATGCATTCCCTGCGCAGCAGCACCTTAAAAGTCTCCCATAGTGTGGACGGCGATTCCACCGAACCCACGTTGTTTGTGGAGTAGTCTGCAATGGTAGAGCGTATTTTCTCCTGGAATGCGGCGTCCCGCAGGGTATGCGGGGGGAGCCGCCAGGTTGAACGCCAGCGGGGTAGTCTGCGGTATTGTCAGCACCAGGCGCACAGGTGCGTGCTCCGAGAGCATTCGGGGAGGGTGGTCCACCGCCGCAGTCCAAGTGACCACATCCCTGGTCACCGGCCAAAAATCAATGCGTCACCAAGATCCATGGTATGTGGAGTGGCAGGTGTAGCTTCTCTGTTCTCCGTGTGTGTGTGTGTCACCAGATATCAGTCAGTGCATTATCTTCAACTATTGTCCTAAGAGTTCCCGCTGCCTGTGGGTGATGCTGTCTAGCCTCGGAGTGGTCCAAATGGCAGTTTAATGCAATATTGAAGTCTCTGCCCCACACCACTGCCCTAGGGCCGAAACCTGACTCCTGTCTTTAGACCTGCAGAAAGAAACCCGGGTCATCCTGATTAGGCCCATACACTGCCACCAGTGCCATGGGCTGCTGGAATAATTTCCCGGCGAGGATTTTATTTGAAAGGTTTTATATAGCGCTGGCTGGACCCGTAGGTATCAGAGCGCTTTACATGAGCATTGATTGTTACAGTGAAGACAGTTGTTCAATAGGATAAAAACATAGACGTCAGGATAAAAAAACATTACAATAGGCAAAAAAGCGTTGATTGTTACAGTAAAACAGTTGGTTCAATAGGATACAGACATAGGCGGCCCAGTCAGCCCATATTTTGTAATGTTTCTGTGGACATCCCCTGGCTGTGTAGATGGGGATTTCTAAGCTCGTACATCTGTCTAGACCGGATGTCCACCCCTCTAGGCCATGGGGTATCTCGTTTTTCTAGGCTCTGGCTATGTCTCTTTTGACTCTACAAAGTCTCTCAAGGCTGTCTGGTCGGTCTCCCCTGTACATGCGTTTAGCGTTGCGTTATAAGAGGAGGAGCAGTGGGCAGTGCCACTGTCACCAGACACCTTCCATCTCAAGGACGTAAGCAATGGGTTTGCAGTGCATCGTATTAGTGCATTGCCAGTGTAGGGTTGTACCTACCTTCTCTCTCCACTGATAAATATGGCTTTGTGTGTGAGCCACGCTGAACTCGCTTTATTTAAAAGCATTTGTTGGAGGATCGTTGGTCTATGTAGTGAGTCTTTAAGAAGGGTTGATGAGGAGGACACTGCAAATTCTTTCTCCAGCATCAGAATGCGGGCTTGGAGGTCAGACACCTCTTGCTGCTGCTATCGCTTTCTAATCGACGTGTAATTAATGATGTCCCTTCTCAGGATTCTTTTCTGCACGTTCCACAGAATCATAGGAGAGGTCAGCTGAGCCCACGTTGACTTCCAGATATTGTGAAATGGCGGTGGAAATGTGGGATCTATGTCCTGTGCCCACCACGCATTGAAACGCCAGTTTGGTCGCTTTCGACCCTCACGGACTCATCCTCATCCTCAGTTCCACGGGAGAGTGGTCTGACCCGCTTCACTGGGTCAGGAGGCCATTAACGTTGTATGTGAGAAAATGTGTGTGGGCCTTGGGTCAAGTAACGTCGGGCACTATCATGTGGGGGGTGCGCGTGAGTGGGTCAGAGGCACGAGGAATGGGCTTGCGATGGTCCATGTGAGATATAGGTGTATACCATTCATGTCTGAAAGTAGTTAAAACATAACTGAGAGGAAACTTAAGAAATTTATTTTCCCCCGCCCTACACTTTGAGAACTTGAAGCATCTGCTGCGGAATAAATTGGGAACTGTTGCCAACCAGGCATACAATCCCTAACTTTGTTCCCTTGCACCAACAACCTTCCTGTAATTCCCAGAACATAACCCTAAAAACCTCTAAAGTAAGAAGTGAAAGGGAAAAAAGTCCTTTGGTCTGCGCTGCTTCTCTTGATCAGATCTGTCAAGTAGCAGAGAGCTCAAGTTAGTGTCATGGATAGGCCAGTTGGGGCTGCCAAGCAGGAACCCACCTACGTCTGCGAAGAAGGTGATCTTAAGTCCACCATGGTGGGCAGAGTTGGCGATTTCTGGTAGGAGTTCAGGCTATCAGGTAGGCTGTCTACTGAACGGTGGCGTCTCCATGATCTCTGGGTTTTTCTTAAGAATTGCCTCCATTTCCGGCCCCCCGCTTCCCCCCCCCCTCCAGTCTCAGAGGGCCGGGGCACGAGACGGCGAATGTTTGGTCTCTCCACCCAGGACCATGCGGCCTCCGGTATATCAAAGAAAAGGGTTGTGTTGATCACCTTCAGGTGGGCGGGGAAAATCGCTATATATTTATCTGCATGGTCCTCCTCTTTTGTTTCATCTCCAAGAACATGCACCGCTGCTGTGGACCTTCCAGATGTAGTCTGAGATTATCATAACTCATGCAGAGTTGCACAGCAGTCTATCTTGTTACCAGGAGGACCTACATATAGCATCTATATCTGTGAGGTTAAATATATGAGCAATGATATGGCACAGGGGTTTTGGAGCCAGCGATCTGTGGGCCCTTTCAACCGCAAAGCAGGTGGAGATTTCATCTTTAGGGGAACATGTCTACAGTCGATTTGCTATGAAATTTGTGGCGGAGACGCCCTCCGACCTCTCCAGAATCCCTGCAATTCTGACATTTTTAGGGCAGGAGAAGTCCTCCGCTTGCATCTCCAGCTGGTGCACCAGTTTTTTTTGATCTAACACCGCAGTTTGCAAAGTCCTCAAGGAGTCCTCGGTCTCCGATATCCGCCCCTGTGCATCTGTGACTCTTAACACTGTGTTACGGAGGTCTTGGCGTAGGAGTGAGACGTCCGTTTGGAGCTCTCCAATTATTCCTTCCAAGTCAGAGTAGGAGTCGTGTATGGCCAGCAGGATGGTGGCTGACTGATCAGAAGGAGGTAGGGGGACTCCCTGTCATGGCTGAAGGTCGGTCAGCTGCACGCTGCACTTTACATTTTTTCTTTTTTAAACGGTCTTTTTATTGAAACAAAAACAAGCTTCATCACGGTTACTTGAGCTAGGTACAGAATCGGAGAGGCAGGCAGTGCAAAAGTTACATAGCGCGGCGTATATGTCCACAAAAACGATTCAGATCACAATTACCCTCCCAGGAAACCCTACATAACAATCCTATCCCACTCCCAGAATACGTCCCCTCCCCCTAGCCTCTAGCTGAGCCCTCTGTACTTAACCCATGCGTCCCAAATCTTCGCTCCTTTCCGTGGGCAAACCCGACTCTGGTAGATCACACGCTCTGCCCCATAGCACCAGTCTAGGTCCTTCTTCCAAGCTGCGACTGTAGGAGGTGCGCACGCCCCCCATGCGCGGGCGACATTGCGCTTCGCCACTCCCCCAGCCAGGGACAACCATGTCCTAGCCCATTGTGGCCACCTGTCCTCCCCTGACACCCCCAGGATAAGCCACCTTGGATCAGGCGGGACATCCTCCCCCACTACATGCGTCATTACTCGGGTGACACCCTCCCAGTACGTTTGGATCACTGGACAGGACCATAAGATATGAAAAAATGATCCCACCTCGCCACAGCCACGAACACATGTGTCATTGGCGCACCTCCCCATACGGACATGGAGTGCGCGAGGCATAGGAGCGATGCAGGATGCGAAACTGGATGAGCCGAAACCGCGCTCTTATGGCTATTTCTCGAGGGGTCTGTAACGCCTCAGCCCAATCGTCGTCCTCAAGGAGGCCAACGTCAGACTCCCAAGCCGCCCGCAAGGGGCCCAAACTGTCCGGGGTGTTGTTAATTAATTTACGATAGGTCAGGGAGATGGCCTTATCGATCATGGGGTCCAGGAGCAAACGGTCCTGAAGGGGTGAATATTCAGGAAGCCGAGTAACATGCACTTTACATTTTTAATCGCTGTACTTGTTTTTTTTTGTTCTGTTTATCAAATTTTCCCCAAAAAATATCATTTGCATTACATACTTGCATGTTTCCAATAACAGCATACATTGCATGTAAGAGGAAAACAGATTAATCAAGATGGTACATGTAACTGCTTACCAGACAGAAAAAACAAGTGAAACCTTCATGTACATACAGCATTAAGTCAGACACATAAAGGAACCCACACATAACATATAATCTGTATTGATAACATAACTGTACTCATACATGCCTGGGCTGTCTACCTGTATGTGCATATACTTGAAGCAAACTATACTATTACCTCCAACAATCTGTGATATCTTGCCAAGGTGAAAGATCAAAAGGCAAATATTTAAATCCCAAACTTAGAACAACAACCTGTGACGGAAGGAAGGGGAGTGGGATGGGCCAAAGTAGAGAGGTGTGACATCATAACTGGCATTGCACTTTAATAGATTAAACGGTATGTCTAGTGGCATGTTCTTGAAGTGTAATCTAAGACACATAGTTTGCGATATACACTCCCACCCTCGCTATATGCTGGCTATAGTGTGGGCCCATTGGTAGGTCAGATCAATCAACATTAGAGTCCTCGGTAGAGACTTCTGGTGTCCTCTGCAGTTGGAGTGTAGTTACAATGGCATTCCAAGCAGTGGCATTGGGATATTTGCGTAGTCCTAGAGTATTTTCCTTCTGCAGGGAAGCACCCTCCGCTTTAGCCCAGTTTAGCATGGATTGAAACCAGGCTTTCAGTGTCGGCGGGTCTTCCGCTTTCCAGCGGCGTGTGATGAGCCTCTTGGCCACCACCAGCCCCAGATCTAAAAATCTAGAGGTGACCCTGTACTTCTTACTCCTAGCAAATATCCCTGTAATACATGCTTCCCACATATTTGGGAGCGTCCTCTCAGTACTTGCAGACAAGAGCTGTATCACCCCTGCCCAGTAATTGTGTAGATTGGGGCATTACCATAGCATATGTAAAAGTATGGCATCTAACAGTTTACAACGTGGACAACAAGCATCCGTTCTGTTAAAATACCTATTGATTTTATCTGGGGACAGATATGCCCTATGGACTATGTAAAACTGGATCAAGCGAAACCTAGCATTCCTAGGGACCTGTTTGGGGCTTTCTAGCATCATAGACCATTCTTTAGGCGTACACTGGTGGGTCAAGTCCTCTACCCATCGATTCTGCAGGGGCCCTAGATCTGCCATGGTGTGTTCACGAATTGAGTCCGCAAACCATTTTATAAGGTGCCGCTCCGTGCCCATCACATGTATGTATTGCATCAGTAAGTGCGTCTGTGGTTCCTGTAAGATGCTACCCCAGTGATGTCCCAGTGTGCTCGTCCAGGAAGCATAATTTAAGGACAGGCCAGGAGGAACCCCTTCTTCGTCTGCCAAATCCACGAACGTCCGTAACACGCCATCCGTATACAGGTCCCCCAACGTGTATATCCTTGCCTCATGCCAATGCGCTAACTCCAACAACCCAACCCTGCTTCCCCCCCCTCTCGGCATGCCCAGCAGTGGTATTGCCGGTGCGTATGGAGTGATGTGTCTAGTGAGATAAAGCGCCCAACGGAAACACCTCTGGGCCACCTGTACCAGTAAGGGGAGCGCTCTGTGCGGGCCAGTGCACGGGTGAAAAATATATGAGTCTGTCCACCGAGTATGGAGAGCCGCGCCCCGCCGTACCCATCAGATGTAGTTCCGCCCTCCATCCCGCCACCCACTGTAATTGGGAGGCTAGATAGTAATGTTCAAGGTTCGGTAGGGCGAGCCCCCCGCGTCTGAGGTAGATACAACTTTGCGAGCGCCACCCTGCACCGTGTGTTACACCATATAAGGTCTCTAAGTGTGCCTTCCAAAGATCGAAAGAAAGCCGCCGGTAGGTACAGCGGGAGGTTGGCAAAATAATACAGCAGACGAGGGAGCATCACCATCTTTACAAGCGCTATTCTGCCTGCGACTGATAAATTAAGAGTTTTCCAGAACTCTATTTGGGACCTCAGAGCTGTCACTGCTCTGGTTAAATTACCATCTAGAATGTCCTGGTCTGCATGATATATTCTTATTCCTAGATAGCGGAACATTACTGGTTGCCAATTCACAGGCACACCCGCAATATCCAGATGAGGGACAGCTGCATCTGAGGCAAAGGGAAACAGGCAAGATTTCCCCCTGTTGACTCCCAAACCTGACAATTTTGCAAACAATTATAGCGTGTCTGGTATGATCTGCGGTATTGCCTGCAGGTTTCTAATATATAACAAAATGTCATCCGCATATAGTGAAGTAGCATGTAGTTCCTCACCTAATGGTATACTCCAGTGTTCTGCCGATTGGCGTGGGATGATAGTCACTAAGCGTCCTGCCAGAACGCCAGCTAGTATTTTATAATCCCCATTCCGCAACGCCAGGGGTAGATAAGCCCCCATTCGTGTAGGATCCCTATCGGGCTTTGGAAGGGTAACCAGCGTGGCCTCCGTAAGGGAAGCTGGAAGACAAGCACTTTCCAAAGCTTCAGTGTACACCTTAAGTAACTGTGGCCCCAGAAGGTCGGCATATGTTTTATAGAATTCATGCGGGAAGCCATCCGGACCCGGTACTTTGCCGGACAGCAAGGCTCTCATCTTGCTCCTCACCTCCTCCAATGTAAGCGGATCATCAAGTTCCCTGCATTGTTCTGGAATGAGAATAGGCACATTGAGGCCAGCAAGAAAGGTATGTATGTCAGCCTCAGACGCATCCAGTGCCGGCCGGTATAATTGCGCAAAGTGCGTGGTTAACTCACTATGGGTTTCGTGTTGCGTGTATTTGAGCCTGCGATCTCGTGCTCTGAGAGTCGTGATGGGTCCTGATGTCTGATCCTGCTTAATCAACCAGGCCAATAGGGGCCCAGATCGATCCGCCGTGGCATGAGTTCTCGGCGAGTGCACGGCAAAGTTCAAACAGCGCAGGCGCTCTAGGAGTGTCGCGTGATTTGTGCGTGCCGTTAACAGGGGGGCGGAATCAGACTCTTCCGCTGCCACTCGTGATTCCAGCGCCAGTAGTTTCGTTTCCACCTACCTTAAGTTTAATTCTTTTTGTTTCCTCATACCGCAGCCCAACCCCAGGCACGTACCTCGAATCGTAACTTTCAAGGCATCCCATTCCGTCATGATGGACGAAGCAGTGCCTGCTTTGTGTGTGAAGTAATCGCTAATGGCCTCCCCCAGCGAAGCACGGAAGGCGGAATCCTCTAACATCGCCGGTTGTAGCCTCCAAGTAGGGACATTGGAGATTCCCTGTTCCCAAGCAAGTGTGACATAATGTGGATTGTGATCAGAGTGTGTACGACCACGATAGTCCGAGTCCGTCACATAGGGGATTAGGGA
This sequence comes from Calotriton arnoldi, assembly GCA_963921515.1. Classification (NCBI taxonomy): domain Eukaryota; kingdom Metazoa; phylum Chordata; class Amphibia; order Caudata; family Salamandridae; genus Calotriton; species Calotriton arnoldi. The sequence continues at coordinate 3,164,462 of CAWUFW010000014.1, read as the reverse complement.
GGGCGAGCTCAAAAATCTGTCCAGTCGCACATGCAGGTCGTGAGGTGTGGAATAAAATGAATATACGCTCTGTTAATGTTAATGTTACTTGCATTTGTAGAGCGCAGCTGCTACCCGAAGGTGTCCTGGCGCTAAGGTAAAGATCTCCAGGGGGATCAGAACGCTTGATGTATTGCGCTACCTAATATGTGAAAAGCCAGGTTTTTAAAGCCTTCCTGAAGGCCATCAGATTGGTCATACGTCTCAGATGAATTGGGAGGGTATTCCAGGCCTTTGCAGCATTGGCAATGAAACTTCTACCGCCCCAACTAGCTTTTTTCATCCGGGGCATCATCACCAATTTAGCATCCGAGGACCTGAGTGCTCTTTTCGGTGAGTACCAGCGGAAGTGTTGGTTTAAAAAGTCTGGCCCCGTTCCCTGAAGGGCCTTGAAGACCAGGCATAGAGCCTTGAACTGGGTGCGCTTCCTAACTGGCAGCCAGTGAAGTTTTTTGATCTCTGCTTTGACCGATACATACTTAGGAGTGCCTGTGAGGAGTCTGGCTGCTCCATTCTGCAGCATTTGTAGTTTATTCATTGATCCTTCTTGTAGCTTGAGGTAGAGACTGTTGCAGTAGTCTAGTCTGGACATTACTAATGCAGAGACCACCGTTTGTTGTGCGTCTTTAGGTAGTAGAGGCATTATTTTTCTGCACGATCTGAGAATGTACGAAGTAGTGGATACCACGGTGTTCACCTGGTCCTTAAAACTAAGTGTATCATCTATCCATACTCTCAGGTTCTTCACCTTCCTAGTCGGGGAGGGCAGGGGTCCTAAGGCGTTCGGCCAGCAGTCTGGGGTCCAGAAAATAGGATTGTTGCCGAAAAGCACAACCTCCGTTTTACTGGAGTTCAGCTTTAAACAATTCTGAGCCGTCCAAGTTCCCACTGCTTTCATGCAGTCCTGTAGTTTGGATGTGGTATCCTGTAGCAGCTCAGGTCGTATTGCCACCACAATTTGGGAGTCATCTGCGTAGGATGTCAAACTAAAACCAAAGGATTCAATAAGTGGGGCCAGAGAGGACACATAAATGTTAAAAAGCGTCGGACTTAATGAGGACCCCTGTGGGACTCCACAGGGTAAGGAGAACGTTTCTGCCTCAAATTTGTCCAAATTGACCGTTTGGGTTCTTTCTGAGAGAAAGGATTTAAGAAGTTTTTTGGCCGTGCCCTTAACTCCTATCTCCTCTAATCGGTCCACCAAAAGGGCATGATGGACCGTATCAAATGCCGCCGAAAGGTCCAGCATGATCAGGGCGGCCCTACCTCCTTGATCGAGAATTATCCTAATCTCTTCCGTGGACTTGATGAGAGCCGTTTCCGTGCTGTGGCCCTCTCTGAAACCATATTGGGTCGGATTCAGAGCCTGAGATAGTTTTAGAAACTGGTTGAGTTGGGCGTTCATGTTACTTCCTATCATTTTAATCCGTCAGGGATTACGGTGCCTCCAGACATCAACCAGGTTCCAACTACCCACCCATTCACTTAAAACTGTTGAGTTGGTCGAGGCAGTAGTACCTCGCAAGGGGGGGGAAAGATCTATCAAGCCGTGTGTCCATGACACTATTAAAGTCCCCTCCTATCAACCATGGAATGTCACACCATTTCGCCCGTATTTGCGACAGTGATCGCAGGAATTGCCCCTGTTCTGTGTTTGGTGTATAAACAGTCCCCAACAATATATATTGCCCATCCAGCCTTCCCTTTATGAAGACATATCTACCTTTCTTGCCTGTGAGGACCTCCTCCATCAGGAAGGGTGTGCCCGGGCAAACCCAGATAAGAGCCCCTCGAGCATACAAGGAAAAATCAGTAGCAAAATCTTGCCTCTCCATTTTCTCTGCAGTCTAATTGCCTCAGTCCGATTCAAATGTGTCTCTTGTAGGAGGGCGATACGGGCATTGTGCCTCTTAAGATACGAGTACACCGCATATCTAGGAGAAGGTGTATGGAGGCCTCGCACATTCCAAGTGAGGATGTTGTGATCTGTCATGATACCACCATCAATCAATCAATCAGGGAATTGTAAGCGCGCTTCTCACCCGTGAGGGTCTCAAGGCACTGAGGGTGGGGGGGGGTCCGCAGATCTGTTTAACCGAAGAGCCAGGTCTTGAGGGTCTTCCTGAAGGTGTTCAGGGAGGGGGCGCGTCTGATGTCTGCCGGTAGCTCGTTCCAGGTCTTGGCTGCAATGTGAGAGAAGGATCTTCCACCTGCTCTGGCTCTGTGGATGCGCGGGGTTTCGGCCAGTGCGAGGTTGGAAGATCGGAGGTTTCTTTTGGGTACGTGGAAGTTGATTCTGTCGTTGAGGTATTTGGGTCCGTTGTTGTGTAGGCATTTGTAGGCGTGAGTGAGGATTTTGAAAGTGACTCTTTTCTCCACGGGGAGCCAGTGGAGACTTCGTAGGTGTTGGCTGATGTGTTCGTGTCGGGGGATGCCGAGGACGAGTCTGGCGGCGGTGTTCTGTATTGTCTGGAGTTTGCGGAGTAGGGACTTGTTGATGCCGGCGTAGAGTGCGTTTCCATAGTCCAGTCTGCTGGTGATGAGTGCGTGGGTGACTGTCTTCCTTGACTCAGGGTGGGGATCCACTTGAAGGTCTTGCGGAGGATGCGGAGGGTGTTGAAGCAGCTGGAGGTGACGGCGTTGACCTGTCGGTTCATGGTGAGTGATAGGTCGAGTAGGATGAGGGCTGCGGAGTGGCCTTGGTCCAGGAGGGTGCGGATGTCATCTGTGGCGGCGAGTAGGACGGTCTCTGTGCTGTGGTTGCTTCGGAATCCGGATTGGGACGGGTCGAGGATGGCGTTCTCTTCAATGAATCGTGTCAGTTTCCTGTTGACTGTTTTCTGTGCAACTTTGGCTGCGAAGGGAAGGAGCGAGATGGGCCGATAGTTCTTGAGGTCGGTGGGGTCAGCTGTGGGCTTCTTGAGCAGGGGTCTGACTTCTGCGCACTTCCAGTCGTCTGGGAAGGTGCGTGTTTTGAAGGTGGTGTTGATGGTGCATTGTAGTTCGGGTGCGATGGCGGCCGCGGCTCTGTGGTAGATGTGAGGGGGCAGGGGTCGGTGGGGGCCCCCGAGTGGATGCTTTTCATGGTTGCGGCGGTGTCTTCGGCCGTGATCGGTGTCCAGTTGGAGATGGTGGGCTGGCTGGTGTTTCTGGGGGGCGGGTGGCCGTCTGTGGCGCCTGGTGGATGGTCGATGAAGTTGTCCTAGAGGTTTTTGATCTTGAGGTGGAAATAGGTTCCAAGCTTGTCGCAGAGGTCTTGGGATGGGGTGATGTCTGTGGCTTCTCTGCGTGGGTTGGTGAATTCTTGAATGACACTGAAAAGTTCCTTGGAGTTGGTGGAGTTGGCCAGGATTTTTGTTGTGGATGAAGTTCCTCTTGGTGGCTCTGATCTGGTTGTGGGAGTCCGTCATGGCGTCCTTGTAGGTGGTGTGGTTTTTGGTTGTCTTGGTGTTTCTCCAGTTCTTCTCCAGGCGTCTGCAGGTGCGTCTGGCTTCTTGGAGAGCGGTGGTGAACCAGGCGGCTTTCCTGGGGCGCTGTCTGTCGGGGTTGCGTAGCGAGGCGAGCTCGTCTGCGCAGTTGGAGATCCAGGTGTGGAGTTCTCTGGCTGCGTCGTTTGCGTCGGGTGCCCAGGTGTGGTTGTCTCGGGTGAGGGTGAAGTTAAGTTGCTCATCGGTAACCTTGCTCCAGTTCCTTCGAGGTTGGCGTGGGGCTGGTTTGGGTGCCTTGAGTTTGTTGATGGCGAAGTGTACGCAGTGGTGGTCGGTCCATGGCGGCTGCGTTGTGTGGCTGAATTGGACGCCGTTTCCTGCCGCGAAGATGGGGTCGAGGGTGTGTCCTGCTCTGTGGGTCAGTGTGTTGACGAGTTGTTTAAGTCCGATGCTGGCGAGGTTGTCACGAAGGATAGTGGAGTTGGGGTCGCTGGGGTTGTCGAGGTGGAAGTTGAGGTCTCCAAGGAGTATGTAGTTAGTTGAGGCGATGGCGTGGGGTGCGATGAAGTCGGTGATGGTGGTGGCGAAGGGTGTTCGGGGGCCGGGGGTCTGTAGATGAGGGTTCCTCGGAGTGTGGCTTTGGGGGTGGTCTGGATCTGGAAGTGCAGGTGTTCGGCGGAGGGAAGGTTTCGCTGGAGGTGGTGAGGCGGAGGGTGCTCTTGTGGGCGATGGCGAGGCCCCCTCCTGGGTGGTTGGGGCGGTCTTTCCTCTGGATCTTGTATCCGTCTGGGATGGCGGTGCTGATGTCGGGGCGGAGGATGCGTTGGTCCAGGTCTCTGTGAAGAAGCCGATGTCGGGCGAGAGAGAGTCGAGTAGGTTCCAGATTTCCATGGCGTGTTTGTGTACGGAGCGTTTGTTGAGGAGAATGCATTTTAGGGTGTCGGCGGTGTTGGAGGCCGGGGTGGCGTTGAGGGTCTGGCGGCAGTGGAGGCAGGAGAACTGGCCCTAGGTTGTGTTCGGCGAGGCCTGTTGGCATTCTCTAAGTCTTCCAGGGTTGAGTGCGAGGAGGGTGGTGGTGTCGTAGCGATGGGTAGTGGGAGGTCCAGGGTTCCTGGCGCTGGCCGCGGTCGGGTCGCAGACGGGCTTGCCTTTGGCGTGCCGGTGGCGTGCCCGCTGCGCGCGACCGCACAGCGGCCGCCATTAAGTTGTGGAGGTAGGAGGGAGGAGAGGCTGGGAGGCGGGAGCGGGGAATTCCGGGGGGGAGGGGCCACAGGGGCAGCAGCGGTGAAAGGCGAAAGGAACAGGCAGGCACGAGAAAATAAAAACAGTGGTGGAATTAGAGCAAGACGCAGATGGGCACAAAAACAGTGGCACAACAGGGAAAAATTAAGAAAAAAAAACGGCTGAGAAAGGTTACAGTGGTTGCAGGCAGTTGGAGCGGGCAGCAGGCGCAGGAGCGGGCAGCAGCCTCGAACCTCCCAAGGAGGAGGTCGGGGTCTGGAGGCAAGAGACGGCAGAGCGGAGCTGCGCGAGAGAGTGGACCTAGACCGAGGGTCGGAGGGTCATTGGGGAGCGACCAAGCCCAACCAGAACCATGCATGCGATTACGTGCCTTGAACTGCCACCTTAAGTGCCATCTCCCATACCTCCCACAGAAGCCCAGTGAATAGGGATAAAACAACACAGCCAACTTGGCAACATATGAATACGAATAGAGCAGCTACCATAAACTAAAGGTACTGCCCAAACTTTAGCGGGACAAGAACTGCCCGCATTACCACCTATACCCTATATTGGGGGGAAATAATAAGGGGGTGCAGGCCTTCAGAGGTCAAGCCACTGTGTAATCCCCCCCTGTGTATCTAGTGTTGTGTCCTTAAGCATGTGTAAAATGAGAATAACATCCCGGGTATCCTGCATTGCCCACATCATACTAGCAGGTAAATAACACCCCATGTAAATCAAACAATAGATAAAGAGTACAATACCGACTTATGCCAGAGTATGGTCCAATACAACAATCAAGATGCAGAGCTGGCGTTTTAACATCATATAATGCCGTCAGCAGTCTGTGGCGTTACGTCTGGCAGCCGCAGTGATGCGATGTCCGATGGGCCAGCCAGTGACGAGCCTCCATCTTCCGAAGTGTGATTTGGTGTCCCTTCTTTACTGTCTACTTCTGAAGCCACCGCTATGCGTTCTGCTACTCGTACCGTCGCCTGCATTTCCTTTCTGATCTGGTCCAGATCCGGTGCAGCCAAGAGAGTGGGAGAAGGTCTCCGTCCTCGCCGACCGCGATTCCTAGGCCCTGTGGCCGCACCATTCCTGCCATTCGGTATGCCTGATGGACGAGGACTTGAGAACCGGCCCATGGTTTCCAGCCAATCCCACGTGTCCTGTGGAGTATGAAAGAATCTCGCTTTACCATTGGAAATTACACAGAGCTGCGCAGGATACAACAGCGAATAGGAAATATCCAATTGGCGAAGCTTTTATTTGACTGGTAAGAAGGATCCCCGCTGTCGCTGCACTCTTATGGTATAATCCGGAAAGAAAAGGACTTTCGTTTTCTCGAACTAAACCTCAGAGAGTTTCCTTATTTCCCTCAGTATCATGTCTCTATCCCTAAAGTGCAGCCTTTTAAATATGAGCGGACATGCCCCGGCTCCAGGCGCTGGCTTTCTAGCAGGGATACGGTGCACCCAATCTATAGTAAATAATGAGGACAGTGAGGAGGAGGGCAGAATATCCTTAAGCCATTGTTCCATAAAAGCAACTGCGTCTTGGCCCTCTGCTCCTTCTGGCAGGCCAATCAAGCGAACATTGTTCCTTCTAGAGCGGCCCTCCGTGTCTTCCACTCGATCCTCATGGTAACTTATCCTAGCCTCGTGTGCAGTGGCGACTCGGTCCTTCATCTTCCGATGGTCCGCATGTAATAACGTGAGGTCCACTGCCACCTTATCAATATTTTAGATTCTAGCGATTCTCTAGACCTCTCTATGGCGTTCAGAATGGCATCCAATCTGTCTTCAGGTAATTCCTGCTGCGGCGCGTAATGCGCACCAGTCGAATCCACCTGTCCCCCAACTTGTGAAGAGGCCCTCGAGCCAGTGCCCTTAGTCCGTCCCATCCCTGCAGGCGAGTGTTCTAATACTTTCCAACTGTTGCTCTGCACCCCTCCGGGCTAGTCACTGTGGCCGAATGCGGTGGTATAAGTCAATGTCCCAAAAATCAGATGTGCATTTGCGCCACTAATATCTCAAGAGTCAAGCCTCCCGTTTACAGGTTCAGCACAGGTGGCCATCCATGCCTTTTAGTACACTGGGCGGCCAGTGGGGGTTTCTGCACAGATGCACCACTCATCAACTGCCTCCTGTAATCTCTTGGTACATCCAGTGATATCTATGATGCCTCAGTACAACCGCCATTGCTAAGCTGGGGGGTGCTGCCATAACGAGGGTCAACTCGCCACTCTCGGCCGCATCTGTTGGCCGGCAGTATCGACTGTATTGTGCAACTGGAAGCCGAGCTGCAGTGTTCAATGTTCAGTCCCACCCAGAGAAAACTTATCCAGAAGACACCAGAGCCCACTGCCCACCAGGCGAGGTCAGCACACCTCCAATCCTGCAGGACTGCATACAACGTGTCAGGCCCGGTGCGGTCCACCTCTCACCGCAGGGGCTTAACTTCCAACTGCATCCGATTGGGAGCAGTGCTCACCGCAGGCCGCACCCCTCCAGCGGCGCACCACAGAGCTTTACTGCCCCCGCTCTACAGCGGTCTTGTCTCTTCCTCTCCCCAGGACGCCACCGCTGCCACTTCCCTCAGCTCACCTCTCAAGTGGCAGCCGCCTGCTGCGTGCAGCTCCGCTCGCTCCCTGTCACCCGCACTCCGAGCTCCAATCCTCCCAAGCCTTCACAGGCGCCACCGCACGCGCGGCGGCCGTCGTGCCTCACTTCAGACGTGCGGTCTCTCAGGGGCAGGGAGGGCTCCTCTCCACCATTCGCTCATGATTCTCCTTCAGCCCAGGCCCGAGCCTCGCCCTCCGCTCACGGCGTTGCTCGTCACGGCCACTAGGACGACACACTGGCCTCCCCACTCCGATCACAGCGGCCGTGGCACCGATGCTCTGGGAGTCCACCTTTCTGACTCCTGCCAGCAACACCCCGAGCGGCAGTCCTCTTCATCCGCTCGCCACTCGATCAGCACCTCTTCCGTCCCCACTCCGGAGCCGACAGCTCGGAGGCTCACACTCGCAGGCGGCCAGGCTCTGGGCCGCGTCGCCACCCACTCCGGGGGTGCACGGAGTCTTCTGCAGCAGGATCCCGCTCCAAGAGACACAGGTGAGCCTATAATTTTAGTAGATTATGGGGATATGTGGCGGAGCGAGTCTAACACGCGTCCGCCATGTTGCCCCTGCTAACCACGCCCCATCTCTGTGCTTGTTTTAGCCTGTTGCACTTTGTACCTTTTCATTAACTGCTGTCCTCTTGAACTTGATCCATGTTGCGGCCTTTGATTAGGGAAGTGGGCTCATACTCACTAGAGGGAGGAAAGAGTCTTCCTGGTTGGACGACTAGTGACGCCATTTTCAATTGGTGCGTGCTCTAGTCGTCAGTGGGGCTCATGATTAAAAAGAGAGATGCAGCGCGTACGCGATCGCTGAAGTTCGGTCAGCTTCACTTTACATTTTGTAAGCTCATTTTATGTGTTCAGACATAAAACGATTGTTTTAATCGCTGTACTTGTTTTAGCCTGTTATACCTTGTACCTTTTCATTAACTGTTGTCCTCTTGAATTATATCAGTTTTGTGGCCATTTATTAGGAAAGTGGGCTCATACTCACTAGAGGGAGGAAAGAGTCTTCCGGGTTGGACAGCTAGAGATGCCATTTTCAGTTGGTGCATGCTCTAGTCAGTGAGGCTCATGCTTAAAAAGAGGCACGCTGCGCAGACGCGATCGCTGAAGGTCAGTCAGCTGCACTTTACATTTTTTTTTTTTTTTTAATTCTTTTTATTAACATTGCTCATGTTCAAGTGGGTTACACAGCGGTAGTTCGTAATATATTCACAGGGATCACAGTTCGTCACATTTTTACATGCATGGAAATGCCGAGAAGTGATTGCAACAGTCTTCTATCCCATCCCCTCTTGTACAGCTCGAAACCGTTGCCAGGGACCCCACACCTTCCTCCATTTATTCACAGATCCCCGGGACCTGTAGACCGTTTCCTCCGCCCTCTGGCACCAATCCAGGTCACAGAGCCACTGATCCCACGAGGGGGCGCCTGCGCACCCCAGTACCTGGCAATATTGCGTTTAGCCACCCCTGCTGCCAGCCCCAACCAAATCTCATTATGACGTGTCCAGTCCGTGGCACCTTTGATCATGAGCAAGAGCCACTTGGGCTCCAGTGGGACCGGGGCCCGCACTACCCCGTCCATCGTTTGCGTCACCCTGGTCCAAAACGGAATTATGAGTGGGCAATCCCATAGAATGTGATAAAAGGAGCCCTCCCCTGACAGCCCCTCACACACAAGGGTGACAGAGTCCTACCCCAGGAGAACAGGTGGGTGCGGGGATAGTAGACCCTGTGGAGTATTTTTAGCTGCACAAGGCGGAATCGTGGCCGGATCGCTACCTCGCGGGGACTCTGCAGGGCGTCTTGCCAGTCGTCGTCATCTAGTGCTCCAATGTCTCCCTCCCATCTCGCCCGCAGGGGACCCAAGGGGTCCGGCATGTTATTAATAAGTTTCCGGTAAATCGTTGACGTGGGCTTCGTTAGAATGGGGTCGAGAAGGAGCCTGTCCTCCATAGGGGAGTATTCCGGGATGGAAGTGCCAGCACGGATGTGGGCCCGCAAGGCATGCATGAGGCGCAGGTAATGGTAGTGCTGGGAGTCATGGAGTTGATACTCTTTTTTCAGAGCCGCAAAGGGAACCGGGGCCCCCCCCTTCCACACATCCCCGAGATGCTCAATGCCGATCAGTTTCCACCCCCTGTAGCCGGATAGTCCCGTCACCTCCTTTAGCCGATCGCCCGTCCAAAGCGGGGTCTGTCCCGTTAGGGTGTTCGTCCAGCCAAAGAACTTGTTGGCCTCCCTCCAACAGTGGAATACCACCCCAGTATGCGCGGGTAGATCACGACCCCGCCCGCGGGAGTAGAGATACGGCTCACAGGTTCCTCCAACCATCGCGTGCCTATCCATTCTGTAAGCTGGCTCCGAGGCCGGCGTATAGATCCAGTCATTGACCACCTGCAACTGAGCTGCCCAATAATAGAGTTGCACGTCCGGGAGGGCCAGCCCCCGTCGTACACCCCCGCGTAAGCTTCTGCAACGCAATTCTCGGGTTGCCGCCGTCCCAAAGTAACGTCCGCAGCTCCCGGGAGATACGCTTAAATGTCGCCGTCGGGACCAGGTACGGTGTGTTTTGGAGGATATATAAGAGTCGTGGCAGCGCCAGCATTTTGAAGAGCGCCGCGCGCCCCATCAAGGACAAGGGCAAGGACCTCCAGTGTCCAATGTCCACCCCCAGCCTCATCAGTTGAGGCTCCAAATTTCGGGCGAAGAACTCCCCGCGTCTCTGGTGACGTACACTCCCAAATACCTGAATCCAGCAGTCTCCAGCGATGCCGGGCAATCCCGCGGTATGCGAGGAGGTGGACCCGACAGAGGATAAACCACCGATTTGGTCCAATTAATCGAGTAGCCAGAGTAACTACCGAAAAGGGCGAAAAGGTGGAGGGCCCGCGCCATGGACTGGTAGGGTCTGGCCATGTACAGGACAATATCGTCAGCGTATAGAGAAATACGCTCCTCCCATTCATCCGTGAGTGCCAGGCCCCAAAAGGCCCTATCTCTTCTGATCCAATGCGCGAGCGGCTCCAGGGCGAGGGCAAACAGGAGCAGTGACAGGGGCAGCCCTGCCTAGTGCCCCTGTACAGGGCAAAAGCTCGGGACGTAACCCCATTGACCCTCACCCTTGCCATCGGCTGCGTGTACAGGAGTCTCACCCAGCTACTGAACACGGGGCCCAATCCCAGTCTATTCAGTACCATAAATAGGTATGGCCATTCGATGCTATCAAAGGCCATTGAGGCGTCCAGCGCCATCAATGACGTCTGCGTATGTCCCACGTCTTTAGTCATGTGCAGAATACCATAGAGCCTCCGCAGGTTGTGCCTAGTGCTCCTGTGGGGTATAAAACCCGACTGGTCTACATGCACGAGGTCGGGAAGTACAGATAGCAGTCTTGTCGCCAAGACCTTGGCCAAGACCTTCGCCTCCACGTTCAGGAGGGAGATAGGCCGATAGGATGAGCAGCAGTCCGCCGGTTTCCCGGCTTTATGAATAACCACAATTGTGGCCTCTCTCTGGTCAGGCGGAAGCACGCCTACCTCCCGTGCCTCAAGGAACATACGTCGCATGGGCTCCAGTACCACACTCGCCTGTTTCTTATAGATTTCGACCGGGAGTCCGTTGGGTCCCTGCGCCTTGCCGGACTGAAGGGCATTAAGGGCTTCTCCCAGCTCTGCTCTTGTGAGGTCTGCATCCAGACACTCCGTTTGTTCCTGGGATAGCATAGGCAACGCAAAGTCTTGCAGGAATTCCTCACAGTCTCTCTCGGTTCTGGTACACACTGGGGTATACACTCCTTCATAGTAGGACGCAAAAGCCTCCGCTATGGCCGCACTCGTGGAGGCCAGGGCCCCGGAACCATCCCGCACCTCCGTAACCCAGGAACGCTCCCTGTCCCGGCGCTCCAGCCACGCGAGAAGCTTCATACTCTTGTCACCTGCATCATATATCCGATGCTGCGTGGCAAGGGAGTAGGCACGTGCCTCACCCTCCGCTAGCGAGCGAAGTTCCCTGTGCTTCAGGGCCAAAGCATGATTGCGCTCCGGCGAGGGCGATGCACTTGCCTCTCGCTCCAGAGACTCGATTTCGCGCTCCAGCTGTTGAATCTGCAGCGATTCCTCTTTTTTCTGGGCACCGATCAAGGCCTGGGCCTGTCCCCTCAGGACCGCCTTGTATGCCTCCCACAACGTTAGCTGGGAGGTAACCGACCCCTGATTGTCGGAGAAATAGTTCTCAGAGCCCTCCCGAAGCTTATCAGTGATCGAAGCGTCAGTTAACAGCCACGGATCTATTCGCGGGAATGCGGCCCTGTCCACCACCGTCCCCCGAAGGGTAACACCCACCGGAGAGTGGTCCGATATGCCGCGCGCCATAATACTCGGGTCTACAAAATCTCCCAACTGATCCCCCGCGTGAAAATCTAGTCCAACCTCGAAAAGGAGCCATGTCTGGCCGAATAAAAGGTGTAGAGTCTGCGGGCTGGGAACCGAGTTCGCCATATGTCGCATAGGCCCATTGCAGCCGTGAAGCCCCGCAGGCCCGCCTCCCCTCCACTGGCTCGTCTGTCACCTGACCGGTCTAGTTCGACGTCCATTACCGCGTTGGTGTCGCCCCCAGGATCAGAGTGCCGTTGGGGAGGTTCGCCAAATGTGTCCCCAGTTTCTTGTAGAGTGTAGCATGCAGGCCGGGCGGGATGTAACAGGAGCACAGGAGCACCGTACGCCCTTCCCATCTCACCGCCACCGCCACGAAGCACCCAGCGTCTTCCATCCAGGAATTTAAGACAGTTATTGGCAAACTCCTACGGACCAGTATCCCCACCCCCTCGAGCCGGACGTGAATCCGGAGTGGGCTACCATCTTATACCCGAATCTATCTAAGGCCCTGCAATTATTACCCCGGAGGTGGGTTTCCTGCAGGAGCTCCACATCTGGAGAGTGGCGTTTCAGGTGCTGCAGTACTAGAGTTCTCTTGATCTTGTTGCCCATCCCATTGACATTCCATGTCCATATTTTAATCTTAGCCTGATCCCCCATCTCCACTGTGAATCCACATCCTCAACGGATTTCCACCCTGCCACTGCGCAGTGCCCCCACAGTACCACAGCATTAACATAGATATATTGACATGAGCTAAACTTAAACTTCCCATCAACCCCATCCCACCCCCCAGTCTGTCCCCCTCCCTGCCTCCCTGCTAAGTGGGCCCCCAACCCCCACCTTAAAAACTTGCAGAGTGCCTGTCGCCCAAATAATCCCATTTCAACTAACTGAGGGAACGTAAGCCCACAACTCGCAGAAACTGGCACAACTGACTGTCGGATTTCCACCCCTTTAAACAAGAAATTAGCCCCCACCCTCCCCCCTCTCCCAAACCCCAGCGGGCCAACGCCTAGAGCCCTATGGGCGAGCAATCCACGTCAGCCAGCGCGGTCACTCACAGTCACGGAGATGTTCAAAATCTTTATGCAGCCTGACTAGTGGCCCCCAGCCCATCAGGGCCCAAGAGACGTGCGCCATTGCCCGCCTCCCCCATGTAGAGCCCTCAATGCGGCTTGTGTCCCCATCAGTCCTCCGGTGGCGGACGTTCACGCTCCTGACTCCCTCGGGCTGGTGCTGTAGCCCTCTCAGCCTCACGAGAGTTGTCGTTGGAGGTCCGGCGCCGTGCCGCACCCTGGCGGCCCACGGTCCGCCATCCCTCCATCCAGTCGCTCGCCTCCGCCGGAGAATCGAAAAAGTACACCTTTTCCCCGTCCAGGATCTTGAGCCGTGCTGGAAAGAGCATCATGTACCGCACACCCTGGTCCCTAAGGGCTCGCTTGACGCCTTCAAAGGACCTGCGCTGGCGCTGGACCTGCAGAGTGAAGTCCGGGAAAAACCGGATCGTTGCGTTCTCCAGTCGTAGGTCCCCGGTGGTACGTGAGGCCTGCAGGATGGCATCCCGGTCCCGGTAGTTCAGGAACCGGGCAATGATGGTGCGCGGAGGGGCCCCAGGCTTAGGCCTCCCCCCCCCCCCATTGCGCGATGGGCCCTTTCGACAGAGAAGAATTTTGAGAGACGCTTGGGCTTAAGGTGTTGCAGTATCAGATCCTCAACAAAACAATCCATGGACGGCCCTTCCAGTCCCTCCGGCACCCCTACGATGCGGACGTTGTTGCGTCGCGCCCGGCCTTCCTGATCCTCCAGGCGGGCTACGACGTCACCCTGGGCCTTCACCAGCGTGGCGACCTGCTCCTCAAGCTTCTTCGTTCTGCCCTGTAAATTTCCAATGCCACTCTCCGTCTCGGCCACCCTGCCCGACATAGTCCGAAAGTCAGCCCGGAGGAGGTTAACCTCTTCTGTGACCGAGTCCAGTTTGGGCTCCATTGTGCCACGCATGTCTTTGATGGCCTGCATTATGTCTCTGAGTGACGGGTCCGATCCTCCGTCCGCGTCGTCACCCTGTTGTCCCCCATCGCGGAGGCCCTCTCCCTTCCCCATAGCCACTGTGTATTTGTCGATCTGGTTGGCTTGGTTCGGAAGGGGCGGCTTATGCCGACCCATTGCCGTAGATGAAGCCGTGGCGGGAGGGCTCACACGTCTGGCCCCTTGTCCCTGTCGCAGTCGTCCAACCGCAGGCCGGAGGGACCGTCCAGTCCACCCCCGGTCCTCCGCCACTTCAGCCGTGAGGGACACCAACGCTCACCCCCGCTCAGGTCGCACGCCGACCGGTTTAGCAGGCCGCCCGCCAACGGTCACTCAGCAGGCTTCCAGGGGCAGGCAGACGAGTTTTCACCCCCAGCGCCTCTCAGGCCACTCAGTACTGGTCCAGGCCTCCCACTACCATGGATGAGCCTCAGAGCGCTCGGGCCCCAGACCCCGGAGTTATTCAGACGCGGCGCTCCGGTGGGAGACAGCAACGCTCAGCAGGCCCAGCTCGCTTCCGCGGGCCCCACCAGTGCGGCCAAGTCCCCCGATCTCGGGCTCACTGCGCCGCCTCCCTGGGCTCCGGGGCTCCGCGCTGTCAGTAGCGCACACCCAACGCAGCTATCCGCCGCGACAGCGGTTCCGCTCGTGGCTTCTGCGTGCCTGCGCTGCAAGCTCACCTCCGGGCCCCCAGCTGGCCGAGCGACGCTCCCAGGGCACCTCCGCACCCACCTCTGTGTCGGCCGTCGGTCTCCTCAGGCCGCCTCGCAGCCGCTGTGTGCGCACCACTCCCGGGCTCCGCTGCAGTCCGAGCACCTCTCGCTCTCAGGTCCGGCTCCTGGACGTGTCTCGGGACTGTCCGCTCTAGGCCGAGCGCTCGCCCTCCATCGGCGCCATTTTCGCCCGCACGGGCGCTGAGTTCCGCGTTTCGCCCCACCGGGCTGGAAGCCTCCCTCGTCCCTGCTGCCGCCGCGATTGCACCCGCGAGCGGCTCGCCGCCGGTCAGCTCCGCTGTTCGCGTTCCCCAATGGCCGGATTGTGACGGATTTAGGGGTGGTTTTACCCTATCTGCTGTCGCAGCTCACCTAGTATGCGGCCATTTTCCTCGGCTGCAGGCCACGCCCCCGCACTTTACATTTTTTAAGCTCATTTTACGTGTTCAGACATAAAACGCACATGAACATGGCAGCTGCTTATTGCTGAGCTCTGCCACCGCTCTGCCATTTACCTGTTTCTTTTCCCTGCGGACAAGCTGCAGAGATCGGGTAAAGGTATGGCCCCCCCATGGACCCTGGGGGGGGGGGGGGTTCTTGGCCGGTGGAGGGAGCAAGGAGGAGCTTAGAGCTGGGTGCCCGACAGCTCGAGGAGACTGCCAGCAGCTCACAGAGGATGACACTGCGGCTAGAGAAGGGGCGCTACGGCCCTTCCACCCTGCTTTTGCTGTGCTGCCCCACTGCTCTGCGGCCTGAACGGAGGCCTAGGGAGGAGCGGTATCAATGCACATTTACACTCCTGGCCTATGAGATTTAGTGTGAGTACCCTGCTGCGGCCCAGGGGCGAGGACCATGCCCTGGGCCTCGACCGACTGTCTGTGCCTTCTGCCATGGCGGCCAGAGGGAGCCACCAGCAGAACAGCTGCCTTGTGAGGTAAGAGGGGCCCCTTATAGCACTCACAGGTGACTCCAGATGCTCACAAGGACGAGACCACGGGCCAGACATGCGGACCACCAGGGATGGGCTGGAGGCATGCAGCTAGGCCCTGGACACTAGCGGAACCTACAACACAGTCTATGCAGAAGTGGGAGAGAGGGTGCACCAGGAAACCTGGGAAGCCCAGTAATCGAGGTGAGGGCTAAAGAGGGGCCAAGATTACATTAACTTTGACCTCACCATTGATGCCCGGTAGAGGGGTGCCCCCCCTATTTGGACCGTTTCTTTCTGTTGGCGGCTCACCTCCATGAAGCAGTTCGGCTTGCCAGGTGGGTGTCTGAACAGAGAGACTCTTGGGGGGCCGGGAAGCGGGGGCAGTGTCGGCCACTCCCGTAGAGGAGAGTCCCCTGGAGTGCCTGCGTACCACGCCCGCCATTGGGAAGGACAAACATTTGGGGACGCATTGATAAATTCGCAAAACCTATGACGACCCATATGAATAGGAACTTATATTGCACGCAGCTACTTCAAGGAGTGTCCCATGGAGTACCAGCTGAAGGTCAGAAAGAAAGCATGCTTAGTTTAACGAGAAAAAACAGGTTTTCAGCTTCTTTTTAAACAACTTTGGATCGCTTGAGGCGTGTAATTCCAGTGGGAGCTGATTCCACGGCGCCGCCCCCAAAAAAGTAAGTGATCTGCCTCAGGCTCTCCGTCTACGAATCCTGGGGGTGCGTACCAGAAATTTATTGGAAGTTCGAAGTTGTCTTGGCGGGTTGTAAGCGCTAAATCTGGCACTCCAGTAGGTAGGTCCTTTGCCATAGAGGGCTGCATAAGCCAACACCAAAGACTTAAATTTCACTCTCTCCTTAATGGGCAGCCAGTGGAGATCCCAAAGATGCAGCCTGATGCGCGCCCTCCTTGGGAGATTGAGCAGGAGTCCAACTGCCGCATTCTGGATCACTTGAAGTTTGTCCAGGAGATATTCTGGAAGGCCTGTATACAGAGCATTGCCATAGTCAATAAGGGATGAATCCTTGAATGATTGTTTTCTTAGCATGGAACGATAAAAGAGGCAGATATTTCTTCAGAGATCTCATGACCCCAAAGAAAGTTCCCACCATTCTTTTGATTTGGGACCAAATGACAGCATGTTATCAAACCAAGTCCCCAAATTTTTTACCGGATCTCCGTGGGGATCCGGCGGGGGAGCATCATCTGGCCAAAAGGTTAGCCAGAACTGAGGAAGAAACTCCCCAAAAAGGAGAATTTCAGTTTTATCCTCATTACATTTCAATTGCGCTTTTGCTAGCCAGTGAAAGACTGCGGTAAGACAGGTTTTTACATGATTACTTTCCAGCTCTGTTCCCTTATTTGCTCCTAATTTTTCTGCTAACTGGTACATATTAAATAGAGTAGGGCTCAACGCCAAACCCTGAGGTACCCCTGTATCCACCTTTAGAGGGCTTGCTGAACTGGGCGGAATCCAGGTTTGTTGGCTTCTGTTTTCCAAGAAGGATTTTAACCAGCTCCAGGCTAGCCCTGTCACTCCTGTCTCCTGCAGATGTTATAAGAGAAGGGCATGCAGGACCGTGTTGAACGCTGCCGACAGATCCAATAATACTAGTGCCACTATACCCCCTGTGTCCAGGGTACCCCTAATAGATTCTGCTACCTCTATTAGAGCTGTTTCATTGCTGTGCAGGGCCCTAAAGCCTGATTGACTCGAGTGGAGAAGCCCATTGATCTCCACATACTTTGACAGTTGACCATTTACCTGCTTCTCAAGTACCTTAGAAAAAGCTGGCAATAGGGAAATGGGCCTGTAGTTAGATGAGGCGGCTGGATCTGCTGTAGGTTTTTTTTTAGCAGGGGTAGAATCATTGCCTGTTTCCAAACTCTCTGAACCTTGGCTGTTTCTAGGGATAAATTAAGAATCTTATTTACCTGTGGGTTGATAACCTCCGCCCCAGCAGCTAGCAGTCAAGGGGGGCACGAGTCGATCAGGGAACCTGATTTTAACGTTTTGAGAGCCGTAAGAGAACCCTCTAAAGAGATGGCTTCGAAGGAGCTCACTTTAGGATTACTTGCAGGTAGCTTCATATTTGGGGTTTCTACTTCAATAGCCGGTATTCTACCAACTCTTAGGCTTGCCTGAATACATTAGACCTTGGATGCAAAAAAACAGCCAGTTCTTTACACCATTCGTCTGAGGCCTCCTTGGAGTGAGTACCGGCCGATGGGGTCATAAAACTCTTAACTATCGTAAAAATGTCTTCTGAATAATTTCCTGATTTCCCAATGCGCTCCTTGTAAAACACACGTTTAGCTTTTAGTATGGCTGCATAATATTTCTTTTGTGCTTTTTTAAAGGAATCTTTATCCACTGAATTATATTCCCTCCTCCACTTACGTTCTAATGTCTTACAGCGTTTTCTTTCCAATTTAAGAGTGGACGAGAACCAGGGTTTAAAGGGAGTGTCTCTCGATCCTATACACTGGAGGGTGGGGGCCAACTCCTCAGTAACATTTTTGATCCAGTTATAGCATTGTAGTACTTCGTCCTCAATTATGTCAGATAGCTCAGGAGTGTTCTGAGTTAGACCCTCCATAAATTCAAGAGGATCGATCTTATTAAAGGCTTTCACCCTCTGGATTCGTCCGTTGGGAAGCTGATCCTGTTTTATAGGGAGCTGCCATGAAAACCTAATCAAATAGTGATCAGACCAGATCAACGGTAGTGGGTCTTCCATTAGCAGAGCCACGTTAGAGCAGACTTGGTAGGTTATGTGACCCCCTTGATGTGTTAGTTTCAACACAAATTGTTTCAGGTTTCACTGATTCATGGATTCATTAAATTGGATGGCCTTGCCATCCTTGAGTTTGTCTAAGTGTGAATTAAGATCCCTTAAGAGCATAAAATGAGAGTATCTTAGGGCAAGGTGTGTTATGTGGCATTGCCCAATGATTTTAAAAACTATCCCGCTGGACCTGGTGGCCTATACACCAAAACTCCTGCAACTTCGTGCTGTTGAGAGAGATTGATACAGAAACCCATTGCTTCTGCTCCCATTAGCTCAGTAATCTCATTACACTGACAGCCCCATTGTTCCTTCATCACGATTGCTAGCCCGCCTCCCCTCCTTCTGGTCTACCATCTTAAATCCCTTGGGAATGACAATGGCAATGACCGGGTTCGAGGCTTCAGACAACCAAGTTTCTGTAATATAGACCACGTCGAGATTCCCCTCATCTAGCAAGTCAAAAATGTTCTGCGCGAGCGAGCATTGACTACGGCTGCCCTAACTGTGAACTTGCCCAGTGCCCGTGTCCTGTGTTGAGCCTGTATTTGAACGGCCCCAGAGAACTTAAATCACATTCAGAGCACATGTGGATAGCTCCTCCGAGGGGTCCCACCACTCCTTTACACATTTACAAGCAGGTGCAAGCAGCAGGAGCTTCGCTCTGCTGTATTTAGTGCCAATCATCTCACCTTCTGTGGACAGACAGGCAACATGGCTGGTGCTGGCTGCTTCCGGGGCTCAGACGGGCTTGCCTTAGGCGAGCCAGCGGCGCATCCGCGCAGCCTGTCTCTTTTTAAGCATAAGCCCCACGGACGACTAGAGCATGCACCAACTGAAAATGGCGTCTCTAGTCATCCAACCCGGAAGACTCTGTCCTCCCTCTAGTGCGTATAAGCCCACATCCCTAATCAATGGCCACAACACTGATCAAATTCAAGAGGACAATAGTTAATGAAAAGTTACAAAGTGTAACAGGCTAAAAAAGTACAGCGATTAAAACAATCGCAGCCACGCCCCAGGAAGGAAAGTTTAAATTCTATTAGGAATATGGAGGGAAGATTATGCTTTAACTTTGTTCTATTTATTGGTCAGCATCCTATCGGCTTCAAACAACTATAACACGAGAGATTACAACTACAATGAGTTCAAGCAAGTTCAGAAGTCCACTAACCGAGCAGCTCGGACACCCCATAAAACCATCGTCGGGGTAAAGCACTTCTCTTTCTTCGTGCAGAAGTCTCCAGAACCAAAGACTGTTTATTCGAAATCCTATTTCTGATCGCCACCTGCAAGAGAAACTCCAGGTTACCAGAGTTCTCAAGACTAGAGGTCAGACATCAAGCATTGTAAAAAGTGCAACTAAATCAACGCAACATAGTAAATGACAGTCTATATCACTTGCATAAGATGTAGACTCAAAGCCAATAATTATACCTACCCCAATGTGCTTCCAAATGTCACCTGCATGAGGGTGGGTAGAAATAATCAATTTTCCGTCGGGTGGGATAATCTTCACCTCCGTGTCCTGAACAACATTGAAACCTTCCTTCACAATAGTAAGGACATTTTTTCATTCTATGTCAGGAACGAAGACTTCAGATTATGCTTGTTAAAAGCTTACTCACCCCCATAGTTGCCATATCCATAACAGGTTTAAAGTAAAACATTTTAAAAGTGGAGTCTGATGACCAGTCTGCCGCTCTAAGGATATCCTCTAACCAGTTTCCTACTGCGAAGGCTTTTGAAGCCTTTGCTCCTCTGGAAAAATTTGCCTCCTAAAGCAGTGGTGTCTGTGCCAGCCTCTGACATTGCAATAGCTGACCCACCTGGCAATTACGGGGGAAAATACTGAATTACAGTTTTTTGCAATTAAATCAATAACTGCCGGGCACCTTTCTGGCTGACCTCCTCTGTGGGGGGCGGGAGGTTTGTAAGTCTGAAGCCTGACTACATCTCACTACACAGAGCTTGGGATGATCCATAAAAGACTGTTATTGAACCGTTCTGATGCTGGTCTTGTTGCTTCGAGACACAGTAAAGGTAACTCCTTCAGGAGTAAAACCTTAGAGGACAGTACTAAAGGTAACATCTGAGAATCGCTTGCAAGAGATCAAACATAAAAGCATCACCAACTTACTTGTGAGTTCCTTCCGAGACAGATGCACACTATCTGACCATTATTCAAAGAGTTGCAACACTAAGTTGACATCCCATAACTGAGAGTATTGACTCTGCAGGGGGGTTGGAGAGGTGTATCCTTCTCAATAACGTACACATCCAGGGCTGTTCTCCCACCAGGACCCTATTCCATGGTTTATGGCCAGCCAATATTGTGGACCTAAACATATTGATTGTATGGTAGGCCAATACCTTCTGAA
This sequence comes from Calotriton arnoldi, assembly GCA_963921515.1. NCBI lineage: Eukaryota > Metazoa > Chordata > Amphibia > Caudata > Salamandridae > Calotriton > Calotriton arnoldi. The sequence goes on along the minus strand of CAWUFW010000014.1, from coordinate 3,143,904 downwards.
TGAGTGATCTGACAATAAATGTAAAATATGCACTAAATCTGCCCTCACAGGATCCAGATTCCTTCCTAGGCGCCAACTGGTCCATCTGCGCCAAAAAGAGCCATACTGTTTAGAAGTGCAACCTGCCCATGCTCTCTTAATGAGCTCTGACGTCTGCCCCGAAAGGCCTTGGAGGCCCCAGCATCCCTGGCAATTCTGCAAGCCATGAGATGGAGAGAACCGTCCAGAACGAGTTGATGCCAGATACCCTCTGGGTATGTCAACATTGACTGACTCTGGGGAAGTCAGATTAAAGAACCCTTGGAAAGTTCCAGAAGAAATGGAAACCATACCTGAGAACTCCAATCAGAGTCACCAGTAACAAGGACGCCTTCTGACGCGAGACCTGTGCTGAGACTTTTGTTATCATTGAAAAGGGCGGTAACAAGTGCCCCCACATCCGACTCCAGCCCTGCATGTAAGTTTCTGGCGCCACTGCCACTCTAACTGAAGAATCTGGGAAGCTGATAATCCAGGTGGGACGCAAAAAAAGATCCACATCTCAAGGTCCCACTTTTCCATTATCTGGAAGAGTGTGGGGTCTAGCTTCCAAGCGCTGAAATCCCTTAAATGTCTGTAATTCCAGTCTGATATGCAGTTTCATTTTCTGGAAAGATACTCTGCTTTGACATCTATCCTCCTGGCTGGGCTAAAGTGGCAGAAATGTTTTGCCAGCTCTGCAAGAGCCTTGGACCTAGTTCCGCCGAAATGAATTGACATAACGGACTGCTGACACCTTGTCCATCTTCAGGATATGCAACTCTCGCTCCTCTCCACATCGAGCTCCCCAGCCTAGAAAGCTGGCATCGGACTCAATAACCAGATACGGAACCGAGCCAAAGATAGCCTTACTGTTCCAGTCCGTCATGTGGTCCAACTGCCATTGCAACTCTGACTTGGCCTCCCTGCATAGTCTTTCCAGGGAATAGGATAGTCCATTTCGTAGATGGGCTGATTTTAACCTCTGGAGGGCCCTGTAGTGCAACAGGCCCGGAAAGATAGTCTGGATGCATGACGCGAGGAGGCCAACTATCCGGGCCATGTAGCAAAGGGAGATAAACTCCTTCGCTATAGTGCTTTTCAACTCATTCCTTATCAGCGACAACTTCCTTTGATGAAGTTGAGGACCTGTTGAATTGAATCTATGACAAAATCCAGGAAACACTTTGACTGAACTCTGATTTGTGTTCATTGATAATTAAGCCCAGGGACTAAAGGAGAGATCGAGAAAAATCCAGAAGCTGGAAAAGGATCGACAGATGCTGATGAAGAATCAGAATGTTGCCCGGATAAATGATCAATCTGATGCACCTTGAACGCAGATGCTCCACCACAGATCTCATGACTTTGGTGAAGCACCAAGGGGCGAATGAGAGTCCGAATGGAAGAGCTACAAACTCGTAAATCTGACCATCCCAGGCAAATTGCAGGAAGATGCGGTGAGGGGGAAAAATCGGGATATGAAACGCATGTCCTTGAGATCCAACCTTACCATCCAATTGTTTGGCAGAAGAGTATCCCGCAAAAGATCGGGAAACTCCATTTTGAGATGGTGGTACATCAGCCATTGGTTGAACTCCTAGATTGAACGCTGACCACTTGCAACTTTTCAACCAGGAACAAATTGCTGAGGAACCTGGGGGTGGGTGGGTGGGAGGTGAGGGAGATGTGGAAGGTGAGGGGGCGGGAGGGTGAAGCATCATAGGAATGATGGCCCCTTTATCTGAAAGAGACACGTTAGTGATAGATTCCTTACCTTAGAATATCCCCAGGCGTCAGGCTGGATCCGGAAAGTTTTGCGTAGCAGTACCCTTGCGCGTCGGTAGGTGGCGTCGTGCGGCTCCGCGTCCGTCGTCGGCGTCGTGATCGCCGGGATGACGTCGCGGGCAGTACTTAGACGCCGCCCCTGCGCGCTGGCGTCAGTTCTTCTTTTTCCGCGCCAGTAAGCGCAGATCCGGGAAGAGCAGTGCCCTGGTCAATTTTTGACCATACTTTTTGGTGATTTTTTCACTGTCTTTTTCCACCATTCAGGTGTCGTAGGGATGCCCGGCTTCAAGCGATGCGGCGCCTGTGCGCGGATGATGTCCGTCACCGACCCGCATTGGGAGTGTCTCTTCTGCCTCGGCCGAGGCCACGACACCGAGTCTTGTCCCGAATGCCAGGCCCTCAACCCGAAGGCTTTGCGAGAGCGGTCTCGAAAGCTCCTCGAGGCCCGGCATTCGGCTCCGCGGAAGCCCCGGTCGCGTGAGAGGTCCAGGGGTCGCTCGCGGAGTGCACACCGGTCGTCGGCGTCGAAGTCTTCTTCGTCCGGTAAGTCTCGACACAAGAAGTCCAAGAAGCATCGTCGCTCTCGGACTTCGCCTCGCCGGTCTCGCGACTCGGCTGAGGCCCCTCCCGGCACCGTCCCCGCCCCGCGGCCCCGGACTTGCCTGTGGAGTCGCCCCCGCCATACCCGCCCTTCCCGGGTTCGGGGGCGGATCCGGCCAAGGTACAGGAGTTCCTGTCGGCCATGGCCCGCCTCTTCGGGCCTTCAGGCCCCTCCGGTGCGCCTTCGGGCCTCGCGGGCCCTGATGGGGTTGATCCGGCGTCACCGGCGGCTCCGGCCCCGGCGTCGCCCGAGCCTCCAGCCTCGATCCCGGCTCCGGCTCCGGCCCCGGCCTCGATCCCGGCTCCACAACTCCCATCGACGCCGGTCGACCTCACGACACCTCCGCCGGCGCCGATGTCTCCGGTGCCGTTCTCGACGCCGCCCTGGGCTCCGGGCGGCGTCGTCCCCCAGTTCCTTCCGGCTCCGGACTTGGTCCCGGAGCGACGTCGCTCGACGCCGGCTCCGGCGCCGATGGGACCTTGGGTCCCAAATGTCCCCTCCTCCTCCTTATTTTGAACCAGAGGAGGACCAGGAGGACTGGGAGGGGTCTGATGACCCTCTAACACGCAACTGTCAGTATGATGAGGACTGGACAGAGAGTCTAGGGGAGGCCAGTGGTCTGGATACTTCTCCTGACACTGGCATGCTGTCTCCTCCCGTGGCTACGGAGGAGGGGGCCAATTTTGGTACGGTGTTGCGTAGGGCTGCTGGGGCCTTACGTCTCCAGCTCCCTACTTTGACGGTCAAGACTAACATCTTGACAGAGGTGCTTCAGCCGGCAGCCTCCTCTGCGGAGACTGTGCTGCCGTTTAACGACGCCCTCACGGACGTTCTTTTGGGCGCCTGGTCCAAGCCCAACACAGGGGCTCCTGTGGATCGGAACGTGTCACGACGCCATCGCCCCGCTCCGGGCGACCCCCTGTTTCTTTCTGTCCACCCCACTCCTGAGAGCTTGGTTGTCCAAGCCTCCGCTTCCCAAACCGCCTTCCCTACCGCTCCTCCGGATAGGGAATCCAAACGCCTGGATCAGTTTGGGAAGAAAGGTTTTTCTTCCTCCAGTGCTGGCTTGCGGTCCGTTAACACCGCTTGTCTTTTGGGCCGATATACCCACTCCCTGTGGGATTCGGTGGCGGATGTTTTGCCCCAGTGCCCTGAGGAGGTCCAGGCACTGCTTTCCCGCGCCATTGCGGAAGGAAGGGATGCGGCCAAATACACTATCCGTTGTGGCCTTGACACCGCCGACTCGCTGGGCAGGTCGATTGCAACGACGGTGGCGCTCCGGCGCCACGCCTGGCTGAGAACCACTGGTTTTTCAGGGGATGTCCAGAATACTCTCATGGACATGCCCTTTGATGGAGTCGGTCTTTTTGGGTCCAAAGCAGACCATGCGTTGGAGCGCTTTAAGGACTCACGGGCTACTGCAAAGTCCCTGGGCCTTTCTGCTACACGCCCTCCGCTGCCTTCTGCTTTTCGCCCCTATCGTGGCCACGGTAGGGGCGCCCTTCACGTCAGCAGCCCAGCCACCGGCCCGCGCAGCAGGCGTCTTCGCGTGGCCGAGGACGTGGATTCCGCCGTGGCGGATCGGGCAACCAGCGTGCGGGTCAGGCCACCACCTCCAACCCGTCCGCGGCCTCCAAGCCCTCCTAGTCCCTCCTTTCAGGTGCACGGCACGCCAGTAGAGGGCAGGGTCCGCCATCACCTTCCCCACTGGCGCACCATCACCTCGGACAGGTGGGTCTTGGACATTGTCCGAAGGGGCTACTCCCTCCCCTTCGAGACCACCCCCCAGCCATGCCACCTCAATTCCACCGCATGTCAGGGGATCACTTGGTGCTTCTACGGAAGGAAGTCACGGCCCTCTTGGCCAAGAGGGCCATCGAGCATGTTCCGACCCCAGAAGTAGGGCGTGGTTGCTACTCCCACTACTTTCTGGTGCCCAAAAAGGACAAGGAGGACATGCGTCCTATCTTGGACCTCCGGAACGTCAATCGCTTCCTCCGGAAGGAGAAGTTCAAGATGCTCACCCTAGCTCAGGTCTTGACTGCCCTCGACCCAGGAGACTGGTTGGTAGCGTTGGACTTGCAGGACGCGTATTTCCATATCCCCGTCCTGCCGGCCCACCGGCGTTACCTTCGGTTCACGGTAGGCCCCGAGCATTTTCAGTTCACCGTGCTCCCCTTTGGCCTTACAAGTGCCCCTCGGGTGTTCCACGAAAGTGATGGCGGTGGTCGCAGCTCATCTGCGCCGGGCAGGGGTCTCAGTCTTCCCCTACCTCGACGACTGGCTGCTGAAGGCGGGCTCGTCCCAGGCAGTCGTCTCCCACCTCCAGACTACGGCCGAACTCCTGCACTCGCTGGGGTTCTCCATCAATGTGCCGAAGTCGCATCTGATTCCTTCTCCACAGCTCCTTTTCATCGGAGCAGTTCTGGACACGACGCAGTTTCGGGCCTATCCTCCCGAACGGCGAGTCCGGGATATTCAGGCTATGATTCCGATCTTTCGGCCTTTATCCTGGGTTTCGGTACGGATGACCCTGAGGCTGCTGGGCCTCATGGCCTCCTGCATCCTGCTGGTCAATCATGCCAGATGGCATATGCGGGCTCTGCAGTGGGACCTGAAGTTCCAGTGGGCGCAGCACCAGGGCAACCTGTCCGATCACGTCCAGATCTCGGAGGGGACTGCAAAACAGTTGCAGTGGTGGCTCTCGAACCGGCAATGGGTCATGGGCAGATCCCTCTCCCTTCCCCAGCCAGAGCATACAGTTGTGACGGACGCGTCCCTTCTGGGATGGGGCGGTCACATGGGAGAGGCGGAGATCAGAGGCCTCTGGTCTCCGGCGGAGTCCCGGCTCCATATCAACTTTCTGGAGCTCCGGGCGATCCGGCTTGCACTCAAGGCATTCCTTCCCTCTGTCAAAGGGAAGGTAGTGCAGGTGTTCACAGACAACACCACCGCCATGTGGTACTGCAACAAACAGGGCGGGGTGGGGTCTTGGACACTTTGTCCAGGAGGCTCTGCGCCTCTGGACATGGCTGGAACATCAGGGCATGTTCCTGATGGTTCAACACCTGGCAGGTTCTCTGAACGCCAGGGCGGACGAACTCAGCCGCAGGTGCATGATGGATCACGAATGGCGTCTTCACTCGGAAGTGGCGCAAGGACTCTTTCTACAGTGGGGAGAGCCTTGGTTAGATCTATTCGCCACCGAAGAGAACGCGCAATGTCATCAGTTCTGCGCGTTGGAATTTCCAAGGCGGCACTCGCTCGGCGACGCTTTCGTCGCGAGTGGAGTTCGCGGTCTGTTGTACGCCTTTCCGCCTATACCACTTCTACCCAGAGTGTTGAAGAAGATTCGGCACGACCGGGCCCAAGTCATTCTTGTGGCTCCGGACTGGGCTCGAAGAGTTTGGTATCCCGAGCTACTCAATATGAGCATAGATCCCCGATCCGTCTGCCTCTTCGGGAGGATCTTCTGTCGCAGCAGCAGGGGACGGTCCTCCACCACGTACCTGTCCAGTCTACACCTGCTTGCGTGGAGATTGAGCGGCGGCAGTTGATTCCTTTCGACTTGCCTCCCGAAGTTTGTGATGTGATTCTGGCAGCCAGGCGTCCCTCCACTAAGGTGGTATACGCCTGCAGGTGGAACAAATTTGTGGCATGGTGCACAGCAAAGGCTGTGGATCCCCTTTCTGCCCCTCTTTCTGAGGTCCTTCTGTTCCTTCTCTCTCTGGCCCAACAGGGTTCTGCCCTGGGTACCATCAAGGGTTATCTTTGTGCTATCTCGGCCTTCCTCAGGCTCCCTGATCAGCCCTCCCTGTTCAAGTCCCCTGTTGTTAACAGGTTCTTAAAAGGCATTACTCACCTCTTCCCTCCTGTTCCGTTTGTAATGCCTCAGTGGGACTTGAACTTGGTTCTACCTTTTAATGTGCGCTCCCTTTGAGCCTCTGCATAACTGTCCTCTTCGTCTTCTGACTCTGAAGACAGCCTTTCTGGTGGCCATCACCTCCGCTCGGCGGAGTGAGTGAGCTCCAGGCTCTATCTTGCAAGCCTCCCTTTCTGTCTGTTCATCCAGACAAGGTTGTTCTTCGGACGCGTCCGTCCTTCTTGCCAAAGGTGGTTACTGCTTTCCACATTGGGCAGACCATCACTTTGCCCACCTTCTTTCCGCCTCCGCATCCTTCCAGAGAGGAAGAGAGGCTCCACCGTCTGGACCCAAAACGTGCGCTCTCCTTCTATATCGACCGCACAAAACACTTCCGGGTGGGTGACCAGCTCTTTGTTGGCTACGTGGGCGCCAAAAGGTCGGGCGGTGCACAAGAGGACCATCTCCCGCTGGGTTACCTTGTGCATCAAGACCTGCTATTCTTTGGCCAAGAAGGAGCCTCCTGTTGGGCTGCGTGCCCATTCCACCAGGGCAACGGCTGCTACCACGGCCTTGGGCCGCGGTGTTCCGCTGCCGGTTATCTGTCAGGCAGCTACGTGGGCCTCGCTGCACACGTTTACTAAGCATTACTGCCTTGACAGTCAGGTCCGGAGGGACGGCTTCTTTGGCCGTTCTGTCCTCCAGGACTTCCTTGTCTGATCTTTGTTCGCAGACCCACCACCGGGGTTGGTATTGCTGGGGTATCTATTCTAAGGTAAGGAATCTATCACTAACGTGTCTCTTTCAGATGCACAAGTTACTAACTTGTGTAACGATATATCTGTAAGAGACAGTAGTTAGTGATAGATTCCTTACCGCCCCGCCCATCCTCCCCGTTCTGCGAACTGATTTCTAGGGTTAAGGACATCCCTTTCAGGGCCCTAGTATTTTTCAGACACCTGTGTCAGCTTCTTGCATGGCTCTGCGTTCCTGGCGCGGAAAGTCGTGTACAGAACTGACGTCAGCGCGCAGGGGCGGCGTCTCAAGTACTGCCCGCGACGTCATCCCGGCGATCACGACGCCGACGACGGACGCGGAGCCGCACGACGCCACCTACCGACGCGCAAGGAGTACTGCTACGCAAAACTTTCCGGATCCAGCCTGACGCCTGGGGATATTCTAAGGTAAGGAATCTATCACTAACTACTGTCTCTTACAGATATATCGTTACACAAGTTAGTAACTTGTGCGTCTAGGAAAGAGCTTACCTTGTGGGAGATCAAAGTACTGTCCACCACTGAATAGAATAAAGAACAAATTCTGCTGGCCTGAACCGGGGTCCCATAGAACTCTGTGGAAACCTGACATTGTTTGCAACACCCACACTTCCCCCGTAACCTCCCTCCAAATGCGTTGGAATAGACCCAGTTGATTGTCCACCTTTGGTGGGGAAGAAGAGATGCTCCTTTTCTGGTGTATCACATGGGATGTTTGCTTCACAGAAGCTTCTCTGTCCCGGGTCGGGGGGAAACCAAACCTCTTCTGGTCTTGATACTAGTACTGCTGTTGGAGGCCACCTGGACATCGCTGGGAGGCTGGGGAGAAGGAACAGCTGGAATAATGAAATCTGACAGCCCCTCCAAAAACACTTTGCTGAGCATTCGTTTCATGGACTGTTGGTTCTTGTCCGAAAATGAGAAGATAGTGACAATCTTTCTCGGCTTCTTCATAAGCAGGTCCCCATGAAGGTCTTCACCAGCCACTCATCCCATCTCTAAGTTAGCTTGGGGTTGATTCTAATGAGGAGGGAGCGTCTTCTCTCCGAGGAGAGCGCACAATTCGCATACCCCTGGAAATATTTGGCCCTCTGCGTCCAGACCAACAAAAACTCGGGGGGGATCAAATTGCCCATGTCTTTGACCTCTTCAACCTTATCCAATATTTTAGTAAAGGACATAGATTGTCCAATAATTTATCCTGGAAGGCCTTCCAGGAGTGATTTGCCCCTTTCTTGGGGTCCTTCACAAATTTGGTTATAAAAGTGGCCATTTTGCTATCCGTTTTGGGCATCTGGGCAACCTTTCTGTCGAGACCTCGGCGAGAACATTCCACCGCAATGCGGCCTCTACCCTGTTTATCCAAGGGCTTCCTAATTCTATTGGCCATATACTGTAAGGCCCAACACCCAGTCCTCTGAACATCGGTGAAAAATATCATCTAGGTTCAACATACCTTCAACGTAATGAACCCCCAAAGCTCTGTCATTATTGGGGTTATCCAACGTGGGACGTTTCGGACCCCCTTTCAATCTCCAGGGTCTGCTAAGCTGAGTCGTCACCTTGGGCCAGGTCTCCTAAGTCTTCCCCATTAACTCTTTCATCTCTTTCCCCACCAAGGGGTGGCCCCATGTCGTCTACAAGGGTAAGCCCAGGTGAACTAATATTGTTGGAATCTAGCGGGGTGGAAGCTTGGCGTTTTAGGGTCACTTGCCAACCGTTCAAAGGCTTCGGAGGGAGGACACCCAGCAGCCTTGGCCTCCACTTTGCTTTTAGCTCTGCCTGGATTGTCAGGCATGAGAGTCTCCTGAGGCTATAGTTGTCTCCTTGGGGCCACTACTTCCCAAAGCAGAGGGAAGGTTGATGCTGCGTTGTGCAGCCAGTAATAAAATCTGCCTACTCAGATGTTCAAGGTCAAGAGACATAGTCCTCTGGAATGTGGCATCCACAGCTTCCAGGAAGCTATCATCTAATGGAAAGAACACTGATGCTTCCCAAGATTAGCTGGGTTTCTCTCCCTGGCACCTACCATATTTGATCAGGGCCTAAAGAATCTTAGCCTGGCTATGGGAAAAGGCCCGAGATAGAAGGCCTGTTACGTTGGTCAGGGGCCTTTTAAGGTAGCACTGCACTGTGATCATCAGGGGAAACCAACAGTAAGGTTCTCAATAATAGGCATCACCTGCGGAGACCCAGCTTACTAGCTTGTAGTCCCGCTATAAAACGTGCACCAAACTATCAACCCCCGCTCGCTCCACTACTCCGACTGTATCACTGGCGGCCATAGAGACATGAGCATCGATGGGTTGACCGTTCCCTCTTGTGGCAGACTCTGCGCATCGTGGGAGGAGCCCCTGTAGAGATGCAGCCGCACAACAGTCCAAAGAGCTGGGGACCGAAACTGGCTCGACCCCACGGAAAGGAGCGATCTCCCAAAACAAAACTCTGAACGTCTCAGATTGCCCGCGAAATAGACGCAAAGTGGGAATGTGGGATGCCGGTTATTGTTTAGGCTGCTTCCGAGAGAGAGAGTACACTACCCTCTTTGTAGCAAAATACACGCAAGGCAGCATAAAGCGAGAGTGCAGTGCATGCACACTCAAAAGTGAGAACACATCACACCATTATGTCCCAAGACATGCAATAAGGCACTCTAATAAAACCAAATCAAGGAAAAGCACTTGTCTGACTGCTGAGCAGCGAAGAAAGAGGAAGTGCTTTATCTTGAAGATTGTTTTATGGGGTGCCTGAGCTGCCTGATGGGTGGACTTCTGAACTTGCTGAGACTCCTGGAAGTTGTTGTTCTTGCATTGTTAGAGTTGTTTGAAGTTGATGGGCTGCTGAGCAATAAATGGAAAAAAGTAAAAGCATAATCTGAAGCCTCCGATCCTGGTATGGAATTTGTAAAAAGCCTTGTTTCTGTCAGAGAATCAGCCAGCCTGAGGCAATAGGAGGCAGTGGGAATGTGTCTGGGGACATAGTAAATCGGTCGTGTGGCAATATTCAGAACCTTATCTTAAGGAACTAAGGAATGTTTTGAGAGACCTGCTTGCAGTGTGTTGCAGTAATCCAATTTAATGACTATTAGTAAGTTCGTGAACATTTTGGTAGTATGGAATGGTATGAATGGGCATATCTTCCATACATATAAAACCTGATACTGAGTGTCAGTAGCAGGGGTAGTGATAAAGAATTCCATTTATGTGGCTGGATTAAAGGTGACACCGATATTTCATGTGTAGAGTCCAAGGTCATAGTGTTAGGAGGGAAGTAGATTGGATAAGGTAAAGAGATGGGCGTAATAGCTTTTGAAGAAGGAAAGTATAAAATGCCAGTCTATGTCAAATGCGGTGGAAGGTCATGTATATGGATGGGTGTTAGAGTGGAGTGCTCAGAAACCCAATCGGAGGGGGTTAAGCAGGTTTTAAGGGGGGAGATACATAGTTTGATATTTTAAAGGAGGAATGGTGTACTGTATGTTTTTGTAGAAGTGGAATAATCACAGCATATTTGAATTGTAAGCAGGAGTAGGGTATGTGGGGGTGACTGAAAAGTAAACTAATGCTGAGAAAGCTGCTTGAAGAGAGAGCTATTGTGTTAATGGTTTTTTAACTGAATGGATCAGAAGGGGCATATTAAGAGTTACAAAATTTGATTAGTGGGGTAGGTTCAGATGGTGAAGTGATGCAGAAGTGCAAGAGCATGACCAGAATTGCTCTAAGGAGTGAAGTGTGAGTAGGTAGAGGATAAAAGAGTGATAAGTAAGATTGCTAGGGTGTTCTGGATAGTGGTGGTTTTGAGCGAGAAATATGAAGCAAAGACATTTACCTACAGCGATGTTTGTGTAATTAACTTGTACTCTAGCTCTACAGGTGAAGGCTCTAGAAGACATTGCTCCTCTAACTCGGACTATCCCACCTCCTTCAGCTGTATAACTGAACTATGACCACAAGACGTGTATCCTCTTTATCCTGCCATCCATCATAAACTCCCCTACAATGTACTCTACTGCCTCTAAGCTTGGCATGAACCTGACATTCCAATGTCTAATCCACCTTTATCTGATCTAAAACAGCATATATTATCTCTCCCAATATTCTGCTAAAGGTTACTGGCAACCTTCTTTGCACCTTTTATGATTTATGTCCTTCCAGTTAACCTATATCACCATACCATATATGTTGCTGTCACCTAAGGCTACTTCCTGTTCCCATCACAGATATCCAACATTTGCTTCACTTCTCTATGCATCCTCAGGGCATATATTTAAAGATCTTCGGTATCAATGCTGTTTCAGCATTAAAACACTCTACAAATATAGAAACTTTTGGAAAATGAGAATTTCAATTTTCTTGGTATTACTGAAACATGGTTATCAACACCATATTATAGTATCTAATAACAGAACCAAAAGCAGCGGGAGAAGTGGCTTCTATGTACCAGGAATCCCCAATCTGTATGAAGATAACTGTATTAGCAATGTTTCCTTTGATTCTATATCCATATTCTGCGCTATCAGTGCAGACAAATTTATCATAATGGCAACAGTCTACAGACTGCCTGAACATGAGGCTTTATTCTTAAAAGAATTATTTGTATCTACAATCTATAACAAATAGATTCCACTTTTTAAGTGATTGTAACCGCTGGGTTGATCCAACAACTTCACCAAGCATTTTGTTTCATTGAAAACGTGACCATGCTGATTTTTTTTATTTTGTCAACTAGTTCATTCAACAACACACAAGACTGGACATGCACTTGATCTTTTCCTGGCTTGGAATCTCAGCATTTCTAACATCGCTATTACTCCAGTTTTTGGTCAGACTACTCTTTGATCCACGCAACCCCGCTGTCACACACTCCTACCAACATACATGTAACTCAACTCCAAAGTTGCAGTTCATCTTCTGAATAAAATCAGTCAGTCCTTCTTCCATCCAACTGATACTTCAATTTAGGTAAATGCTACTTCTAACCGCACACCTCCTCTTTCACCGTCAGTGCTCTGAAGTAGCTAGTTGGGTGACATGTAAGCATTTAATAAAATTCCTTAAATATTTAACTAAATAAACAAAAGACTCAAAGCTGAATTTGAAAATGTTAATGCTAGCTAATCGCAGCTCCCATTTAGACAAGGTAGGTGCATATTTAGCAGAGGTAGGTTTTCGAATTGTCTTTGGGAGTTGTGATGCAAATGGATTTCTCATAAGCATTGAAACCTGTTCATGAGTTTTGATACACGTAGAAAAACTGAATAAAAATAGGCACAGAACCACGCTTGCTATTTCTTGAAGATAGGAATGTACTCTTTTAGGTGGAAAAACAGCCGCAATAAGCAGGCAAAGCTCCCACATCTAAAACCTCGTGGATAGAAATCGGAATCAACAAAATGGTGTATTTAGCTGCTATCGCCCAGACTCATAGTTTGTTTTTTAATTAAAAGCCCATGTTAGCAACAGTTGCAAGACTGTATATACTCAATAGTATTGCGGCTGAGATGGAGTCCCCAAACGAATACCCAAAATTGACCTTTCAATAATGGGGTGATTTCATACCTCCCACTTTCCCAATTGTGCCATACCAGCAGAAAGCCTGCAAATATAGGTAATTTACTAACAATATTATAAGATTTACAGTTGGAAGCCAGAAAAGATAGAAACCGAAAGGCAGCCAATTTCAGTTAGGGAGTGCCACATCCTTATTAGATTTTCAAAGTAACCACTGACAATGTAGCTAACCCATTTAGATTAAGTACGTGCAAATGTACATCATGAGGATAGTCTGAAAATCTTGCTTTGATCCAGCCTTCCTGGTCCGACATTTGGCAACCCTTGAATCAAGGGTTTAGAATACCTTTCAATTCACTAGCTATTCCATTGAGACCAGGCTGCTCTGTTTCTTGAAAGTTCTCAGGCTTATGCAATGAGGCAATTAACTGCCTGCGTCTACTAATAATGGAAAGCCTGCAAACTGTTGGTTTAAACCAGTGTTCTGATTAGAATTACCGTTTTGATCCCCTAGGGCACCTGCTAGTGAAGGAAGCTAAATGGGAAAGTCAGTGAAAGTATCAGTAGAACTGCAAAACAGAATACAGTTGACTAAAAAGTTGTGATTTAGTCTGAGCCATCTTCAATAAAATCTCAAAAGAGCAAGCTGTCATCAAATAGGTGTTCAAGCGCACACACTGTTTTTGAATCAATTCTGTAGAAAAGCTACTGAACCACAGGGTTTGACCTGCTACTGCAGAACTGAGGAAGTTGTGTCTTGGGTTTGGAAATTAAAATCTATTCAGAAAAAAAGGTTGGCTTCTTCTTAGGAGCCATGGTAAAACATGAAAGAATATGTCTATCTCTGACGTTCTTTAAGTGATGGGAGTTCCATTTGATTATATAGCTCAACTGTTAGATTTATTTGGCTTGCACAGAAATCTGATTGTCTCTCTGAGCAGAAGTGCCAAAAATCTCATGCCAAAAACTAATTTCAGGCACCTGAGCAATATTAACAATCAGGAAAGATGTCTTGAAATTTTCCTCTTCATTGACCTGAGTTTGTGCATGGGAAAGCTTAGAGTGAATCTGAATGAATGAATGAATGAATGAATGAATTAACGAGCAACTTATACAGTGCACAACTACTTAGAGAGTGCCCCTGCACTGAACAGACAAGTAAGGATCCCAGATTTCTTAATCAGTGTGGCGTAAACAGGTGTGTTTTTAGCATTTTCTTTAAAACGCAATTAATTCTCTTTCTCACTGGCAACCAGTTTAACTCCACCAAATAAGAGGAGATATGGGCATGCCAAGTTTAAATAGAAAGCGAGCCGCCATATTGTGCCCAACTTACAAGCACTTGGGGAGATAATTAGGAAGGCAAAGATATGGCACATTGGCTTAATCCCGTCGAGAAGTGATAAGGGCATGACCTACTGATCTCTGAGCCTCCATTGGAAGTAGATATAAAAGTTTTTTTAGGGCTCTCATAATCCCAAAGCAAGATCTGACCACCAAAAATATCTAAGCATTGTAAGAAAGTAGACAATCCACTTGCATGCTGAGGTTCCTATCCACTGCTGCTGGAGAAGGGGGCTGGGATATCTCGCTTGGCAAACTACCCTCCCAAACAGGGGTCAAATAATTGCACTTCTGGATTACACTGCAGATTATTGGTTCTCATCCAGTCTATAACTGCTCCCATACAGTCAGAGAAAGCTTCCTTTGGTGTTAAAGAGCTGTTATCATATGATAAAACGTGTTGAGTATCATGCAAGTAGGATATGATCTTAATGCCAAAAGATTCCACTAAAGTAGTGAGAGAGGACATGTAGATATTAAACAATGTTGGACTCGGTGAGTATCCAAAATGTAAGGGGCCATCCATACTGACTACTCTCTTTGGTCCAAAAAGGAATGGACCTATTTCCACGCCATATCCCCACCCCCCAATTCAGACGGGCATTGTGGAAGGATGGTATGGGAGATTGTGTCCATTGCTGCAGGGAGCTCCAATAAAATCAAAGTCGCATTACGGCCCTGATCTAGGATCAATTTAATGGAATCCACAATTTCCAGCAGTGCAATTTCTGCACTGTGTGAGGGATGTAACAACTTATGTGTTTCTTGCTGCAGCAGCAGCAAGCAAATCGGTCTGTAATTGGTTAACACTGTTCTGTTTGCTGTTTTTTTTTTTTTTTAGATTAACAACTTTTGACTACTTAAGAGTCTTTATTGTCTTCACCTGATAGACTATGTGAGGTAACACCAAGAAACTTAGACAGGTCCAAGATCTTAACTTTATTCCGGGCCGTAAATGTCCCAGAGGTAACCTAATTTTCCTGTACCTCTGTTATGTCAGGAAGCTGGGATCAAACTGGGATCTGACCATAAAATCTTAGAGGGTTCCCGACTGGTATTTTAGTATTGTTGAAGATCAGATTTATACTATGTCCGGTTAAATGAGTAGGTCCTGGATGGCCCAAAGACAGGTTAAAAGAGGCTAAAATCTCAATAAGTAATACTATTAATAAATAATAATCTCCAATATCATTACAAGACTGGAGGCTACCATTATGCATAATCTTTAAATTGCCGCTCCTGAGCAGCCCCTTTAAAGAACTTCAAACCAAAACAATCCAGAATTAGAACTTAAGAGTCTATAAATGTCTCCTGCACAGAACAGTCAGCCTTTTAAATGCTGCTCCTGTTCAGATGAGTACATTTATTTACTTCTTTATTACATTTCATTGTCATATTTGAGTAATATGTTTAAATTTGAATGCTTAAGGAGAACGTGTGGATAAGTTTCTAATTTACAGAAACAGTGTGCTTGTTTTGTGTTTTTCACTAGTTGTGGAATTGATAGATTTTATTTATTAAAACAGGTTAAAAAAACAGTAGGTATCTAAATTGTAATTTTTTAGGTAAATATATAATTAAGGGATCAGTTTAAATGCTTACCGTGTCTTTTTTGAGGATTTTTATTGGGGGTCGCGTGAGAGCTGTTTTTTTTAAGGCAGCGCGTGTTGGAAGACTGTACGCGTGCAGATTTATGTGGCTCGCGGTCTATTTCTGGAGGTTGGTTCGCGTATGGCGGCACGAGCGTCTGTTTGTTGAAACTGACCAACGCGCTTGCAATAAACACATAGGGATGATGGCGTGACTATTGATGAGGTCACAGAGTCAGTTTGACTGTGTATTGGCTGATGAACTCTCATGAGAGTGGCGGCCATATTGGATTGGGCTCAATAAGTTGTAGAACATAGGAAACAAGAGATCGCGCGAGAGGAATTTAAAAAAAAAAAAAAACCAAACAGCTGTTTTTCATTCTTTTTCAAATCGGAACGATTGTTGAGGAGAGGTCTCGGTTAACAGTGAGTTTTAGTGGAGTATTTTAGGATTTTAAGGAGTGTTTGATATTAGGTAAGGATGTCTTCTGAGGAAGCAAGTATAAATCAGCAAGTTGTAGAGGGTAGAGTAAGTGAGGAGAGTCTGAGGAGACTTATTCAATGTGAAATGAAGAGTTCTATAAGGGAAGTAGTGGAAATTGTGATGGATAAAAAAAGGAAGGAAAATAAATCCGAGGAGGATTTTTGGTCTTTTTCTGAAGAAGAGGATGAGAGAAGTGAGTAAAGGCCAACTAAAAGGGCAAGAAAGACTAAATATTTGGAAAAAAGAGGGAAAGAAGGATTAAACTCCATAAAGAAGAGAGATGTCCTTAGCGGCACACAGGATTACTCCGACGAGGAGTATGGTATGGAGGTGGATGATTGTAATGAAGATAGGAATGAGGGAGTTTATGATGAATTTGTATTGGATGTGGATCATGACGATAATCTTAATGATGATCTAAAAAATGATCAACCCTCTACTTCAAAGACAGTATTAAGAGATCCTCTTGGGGAGGAAATGTTTAATCCATATGACATAAGGCACCCTAGAAGTGCAGACTGGTGGCCACTGGATCACGTGGCAAAGTTTATTAAACATTGGGTGAGAAAACCGATGGAAAGAGAGGTGAGAAGTGTTTTGCGAGCAGAGTGCTCTAGACCTCAAATAGATGGAAAGATTTGTTATACCCCTAATCTGGATCCAGATTTAATATCTTACCTATTTAAACTAGGGAAGAATCCAAGAAAAGGATTGGAGAGGTCTTTGAAGCAGTGCCAGGACCGTTTCTTAGATATTCTAGGTCCATTAGCAAAGATAATGCATATGGCGGAAGAGGCTTACATTAATGGAGAGCAGGTAGATGTGCAGTTATTACGTGGATGGAGCCAGAGGGCGATGGTGTTTTTGGGAAACGCCAATGCAGGATTATTAAGTGAAAGGCGGAAAATGGTTTTAATGAAAATCAGCCCTAAGTTGGGGGATGTAACGAATAAAGAGCCAAGTGACGACCCGAAGGGTTTACTTTTTGGAGAGGGGTTCGTTAAGAGCCTGGGAAAACATGTATCAACATTTACAGCGCTAGATAAAGCACAAAACAACACGAGGAGAGTGTTGGCAGTGTTTTTGCAAGGGCCGGCAGACTGGGACAGTATGCTGGCCGAGGATTTCCAGATGTCCCAGTACAATTTTAACAGTAGAGGATCAGGAAGGGGTTTCCAAGGTTCCTCAAATTTTTTCCCTCGAAGAGGAAGATTCTAAAGGACAAGAGGTGGAAGAGGAAGAAGTCCGACCGGACAAGGAACTTGAGGTGAGTATGCAGATTATTTCTGGTTCTACCCAAGAAAGAGTAGGAGGACGATTAAGGTTTTTTATAGAGGCATGGCGGAAGATAATCAGGGATCCTTGGGTTTTAAATGTAGTACAGGGTTTCGAATTAGATTTTGTACAAGAACCAGTTCAGACTGTGGAGCCAAAAGAATTGGTTTTGAGACAGGAACAAGTAGAGATTGTAGACTTGGAGGTAAAAGAGATGTTAAGAAAAGGAGCAATATGTATGGTGGAAGATCATTTGCAAGTGTTTGTAAGCACGTTGTTTTTGGTGGAAAAGAAAGAAAAAGGATGGAGACCGGTGATAAATTTGAGAAATCTGAACCGGTTCTTAGTGTACAGCGTTTCAAAATGGAAGGAATTCTTCTTCTAAGGGACATGTTGCAGTCAAAAGATTGGTTGGTGAAGCTAGATTTAAAGGATGCCTACTTCACTGTTCCAATAGGGGAATACAGTCAGAAATTTCTACAGTTCAGGTGGAGAGGCCAATTATATCAATTTCTTTGCATGCCTTTTGGCCTCTCATCAGCTCCCTGGTGTTTTACAAAGTTGATGCGTGTGGTAGTGGCTTATTTCAGGGAGAGATTATATAGTTTGATAGTGTATTTAGACAATATATTAATGATGTCACAGAATGCAGAGGATTTGAAGATTCAACTCAAGGATGTATTGGGTATGTTAAAGAATTTGGGTTTTGTGATAAATCATGGAAAGTCGTTTGATACCTTCACAGAATTTGGATTTTCTGGGTTTCACGATAGATTCGGTAGGAGAGGTTTTGAGACTACCGGAGAAGAAGGTAAAGATGCTAAAGAAGGAAGTTTTGAGGGTGCAGACGAGGATGTTTTTGACATTGAGAGATTTGGCAAAGAGTCTAGGTCTTTTTTCTTCATCGATACAAGCAATCTTTCCTGGCCCTCTGCATTATCGAGCTTTGCAAAGAGTGAAAGAGGCGTTGAGTGCAGGTTTATGATATGGGGACCAAATAGTTTTGGATTTGGAAGCAAAGGAGGAGCTAGATTGGTGGTTTCACAATTTGTAGGTTTGGAATGGGAGAGCAATTTTTGGTTGCCTTCCGGATGTGGTTTTGGAAACGGATGCCAGTCTTTTAGGATGGGAGGCTCGGTTGGGACTTCAGGACACGGGCGGTGCATGGTCAAGGAAGGAGAAGGATCAGCATATAAACTGTCTAGAGTTGACAGCAGGTTTGTATGCATTGAAGAGTTTCAAGGAGAAGTTGCAGGGTCAGACAGTTCTTATGAAAATGGACAACATTTCAGCAGTGGCTTACATAAACCGGCAGGAAGGTTGCAGATCAAAGATGCTGTCGGATGTAGCGAAAGAGTTATGGTTGTTTTGTCTGAAAAACAAAATTTCTTTAAGAGCAGAATACCTTCCAGGGGTACGGAATGTAATGGCGGATTGGAATTCCAGGGATGTGAAGGATTACAGTGATTGGATGCTGGGTTCCGAGTATTTCAGGAGAATACAGTCGGTTTTAGGTCCTCTGGATGTGGATCTGTTCGCAACGAGGTTGACTTGCCAGTTGGAGAGGTTTTACAGTTGGTTTCCAGATCCGGAAGCAGCGGTGATAGATGCATTTCAGCAGAATTGGATGAATGTGAAAGGTTACGCTTTTCCTCCCAGAGGGTATTACTGAAGGTGAGGAGAGAAGGTTGCCAATTGGTGTTGGTAACTCCGTTTTGGGTGTCGCAAGCTTGGTTTCCGGCTGTGCTGGAGTTTGCTTGCGACGTTCCTTTTCTGATGAAAGCAGAAGAGGGTATGCTGGCGAACGAGTTAGGAGAGGTTCATCCTTTAATTCAGAACAGTACGTTGGACCTTCTTGTTTGGAAGGTATCCGGGGATCCAGTACTTTCGAGGGACTTTCGCAGGATGCTGCAGAGTTACTCGAGGAGTCCTGGGCTCCAGGAACAAGAAGGAGATATAAAGGAGTTTGGAAGATTTGGGAGCGTTGGTGCATGGAACGGAGTTTGGATCACGTGGAGGCTCCTGTTGTAGAGTTAGGGAATTTTCTGGTGGAACATTTTAATAGGGGTTTAAGTAATCGTACTATTAATTGTTATAGATCTGCAGTTTCAGCAGGTCATGCTTTTGTAGGAGGTAGGTCTGCGGGTAGTAATGTGTTCGAGGCATGTGAGCTGCAGAGCTCACACTGTGCATTAGATCGCCATCTGGTGTTGGGCTCGGATGCTTGCACTTTGTTGTTGTCTTCGAAGAAGTCTTTGTAGTCATGTGATAGGTGACTCCTCCTTTGGACAATAGTGCGCATGGGCATCGACTCCATCCTCAGATTGTTTTTTCCGCCATCGGGTTCGGATGCAACTTCGACACTCCGGTTCGAAACTTGTTTTTTTTAAATGTTTTTCACTTTTCAGCACCTGATACCGACATCGACATCTCGGCGTCCCTTCCTCGATCTCCTTTCCAGCCGTCGGCGCGGGCCGTTGGGCCCATCGGCGCCGTAAGGCCTACTGCCCATGGAAAGGACGCCATTCGAAAATGCCCCCAGTGTGGAGCAAAGTTTCCTCACAGTGACCACCACCAGGTCTGTAATCGGTGCCTCTCACCAGACCATAACGAGGCCACTTGTCCGGCCTGCGCCTCCTTCCGCTCCAAAAAGACCATCCGCGATCGTCGAGCCCGAAGGCACATCATGGCGCAAGGTCCGCTCCGGAACCCGTCAACATCTTCGATGAGGGTCCCGATGTTCCGGAAGAAGACTCCGAAGACCTCGCTATCATCTCCGAGGCAGAGGACTCCTACGGTTCCATCCCTCCAGGGCAGCGTGTGAGTACTACTGCCCCTGCCCCAACCCTCCCTGCAAAATCGAAGGCACCGGTCAGCACTTCACCTACGGGCCCCAGTCGAGACCGTAAACGTGCTTTGGACGCCCCGCCTCCGGGCTCGGCACCGAAGAAGAAAACAAAGCCTTCTAGTTCCTCGGCACCCGACCAAACCACATGTGCCCATTACATCGGCACCTTCGGGCGCCGAAACAAAAGACCACCCGGCGCCAAAATCCAGTTCGGTCCCCAAATCCGCCTCCAAGCACGCGGATCCCTCGGCACCCGAAACCGAAGCTACTCGACACACCCCTAAACTAAAGCCGGTCGAGCCTGTAGCTAAGCCGAAGGATGCCTCGACGCCTTCTAAAGCAAAGGAACATTTAAAGAAGCCATCACCGCGTTCGGAACCGAAAAAGTCGGCGCCGAAAACTAATATTCAAGGGAGGAACTGTTTACACCGGATCCCATCGATCCTAATCAACACAAGCTTTATATCAATCCTAAAACAGGACACATTTCCTCTGTGCCACGTCACAAGCCTGTCCCTCCAAAGAAGAAGGACTCTTCCACTTCCCCTATGCCTCCTTCTTCCCCTATACCTCTCTCTAACACCCCTCCTCTCCACATCCCTGTCACACCTCCTCAACCTGCGGCTTCTCCCCCACATGAGTATGAGGACAACATGGGGTGCGGGGATGACCCTCACAATTTATTTCTGGACCCAGATAATCCACCACAGGATGACTGGGGTTATAATGACCCCACAGACCCTAAAGACCTCCCAGCCCTCCACCTTATCCCACAAAACCATCTCCACCAGATGATCACATAGGTTTTGGGCAACTCATACATAGGGCGGCCGTTTTTCATGGGGTGCATATTCACACCGACCAACCAGAAGAAGACTTTCTTCTAGACACCTTTGAACGGTCTCAAAAAACTGTTCAAACTTTGCCCATGATCAAAGGTGTCATTAAACACGCACCTGAAATTTTTAACGACCCAGTCAGAGCCAGGATCCTTAATCCTAGAGTGGATAAAAAGTATAGACCTGCCCCCGATGACCCCACCTACATCAAAGGTCAGCTCCCCTTGACTCACTGGTCGTTTCTAATGCCAGAAAACGCGCCAATTCCCAAACTTCAGGGGATGCTCCGCCCCTGATAAAGAATCCAAATTGTTGGATTCCTCTGCGCAACGCAGTAGCTGCGCAAGCCACCAACATCTGGCACATCGCTAACACCCAAGCTCTACTAGCTAGGTACGACAGGGCACACTACGATCAGCTAGAAACCCTCCTCCAACATCTACCTGATCAATACAAAACACAAGCCACTGACCTCATTCAGGAAGGCAAACTTATTTCAAATGCCTCCATTAAGTGCGCCTTAGATGCAGCCGACACCGCCGCTAGGTCAGTTAACACTAGCGTGCTTATCAGACGACACGCCTGGCTTCGCATTTCAGGTTTTAAGCCAGAAGTCCAGACTACCATACTGAACCAGCCATTTAACCAAAACCAACTATTTGGTCCCGCTGTCGACACAGCACTAGAAAAGATGAAGAAGGATACTGATACTGCCAAATCAATGGGAGCATTGCAGTCCCCGCAGCAACGTGGCTCCTTTCGCCGCTCCTTTTACAAAGGGGGCTCCAGGAACACCACCGCAGACAGTTCCTCTTCCTATCGAACAAACACCCAAACCTCTCCCAATAGAGGATACTTTAGGGGTGGTTACAGAGGCAACAACTCTAAGGGCAGAGGTCGAGGTAATAATAACACCCGTACCTCCACCACTCCCAAACAGTGACTTTCCTCCACTTCCCCCGACCACAACACCCCTGTCGGGGAAGGCTATCACAGTTCCTGCCTGTCTGGAACTCCATTACAACAGACAGGTGGGTGAGACAGATTATCCAACATGGCTACTGCCTGGAATTAACAGCTACCCCCCCACCATACCACCCAGGCAGCGTCCAATATCCACAGACCATCTTACACTTTTACAACAAGAGGTACTTTCCCTGCTTCAAAAGCACGCCATAGAGCCAGTGCCTCTGCTACAGCAGGGCACAGGGGTTTACTCCCTGTACTTCCTCATTCCCAAAAAGGACGGCACTCTCAGGCCTATTTTAGACCTCAGACCTCTCAATCAATACATACACTCAGTTCATTTTCACATGATCACTCTCCAACAAGTGCTTCCCTTACTACAACAACAAGACTTCCTTGCCACATTAGACCTCAAGGACGCCTACTTCCACATTCCCATACATCCTGCTCACAGGAAGTATCTAAGGTTCGTTCTCAATGGGCAGCACTACCAGTTCAAAGTACTCCCATTCGGAGTCACCACTGCTCCAAGAGTGTTTACCAAATGCCTTGCAGTAGTAGCAGCGCGTCTACGAAGACAACAAATACATGTCTTCCCATACCTGGACGACTGGCTTATCAAAGCCAGATCATTCAACCAGTGTGTCCAACACACCCACCAAACAATACAAACATTACACAACTTGGGGTTCACAATAAACTATACCAAGTCCCACCTTCAGCCCTCCCATGTCCTTCAATATCTGGGAGCCACAATAAACACTTCCACTGCTCTAGCTTACCCCAGCCCAGCCAGGATAGCCAGTATACAAACCTTTGTCCCCAGGTTTCAAATGCAACACTCTCTTCCAGCCACAGTGTTTATGCAGCTAATCGGCATGATGGCATCCTGCATTTTTATCGTCCCTCATGCAAAACTTCAAATGCGTCCTCTACAAGAGTGCCTAGCGCGCCAATGGAACCAGGCTCATGGACATCTTACAGATCTGGTGTTGGTGGACAGCCGCACACATCGCTCTCTGCAGTGGTGGAACACCAACAATTTGTCCAAGGGGCGGCTGTTCCTAGAGCCGGTTCCACAAGTAGTACTAACCACGGACGCATCCCTTACAGGATGGGGAGCACACCTGTTACATCATACAACACAAGGCAAGTGGACCACCCAGCAGAAGCTGCTCCACATCAACCACCTAGAGTTACTAGCTATATTCCTAGCTCTCAAGTCCTTTCAACTCCACGTACAAAACAAAGCTGTCCTGATCCGAACAGACAACATCACAGCTATGTACTATATACAATAACAGGGGGGACACACTCTCCACAACTGTCCCAACTAGCACAGGACATTTGGAGGTGGGCCATTCCACAAAACATATACCTTCTAGCAGAACACCTACCAGGGGTTCACAATCAGATGCAGATCTGTTAAGTCGACAGACACAACAGATTCACGAGTGGGAACTACATCCACAAGTTCTTCTACCTTTTTTCCGGATATGGGGCCAGCCAGACTTAGATCTGTTCGCCACACACCAAAACGCCAAATGCCCAACCTTTGCCGCCAGGTTTCCACACCCGCAGTCCAAGGGCAATGCGATATGGATGAACTGGTCCGGCATATTTGTGTACGCTTTTCCACCGCTCCCACTCATCCCACTTGTAGTACACAAGCTTCGACAACAGTCTCTAAAAATGATACTAGTAGCCCCCACATGGGCACGCCAACCGTGGTTCACCACACTACTGGAGCTATCAGTGGTCCCATACCAAAGACTACACCTCTCCCCAACAATGCTAACGCAGAGCCATGGAGAGATAATGCACCCAGATCCATCTCAGCTGAACCTTGCAATTTGGCTCCTGAAGTCCTAGAATTCGGTTACCTTAATCTACCCCCAGACTGCATGGACGTTATAAAAGAAGCTAGACGCCCAACTACCAGAGCCTGCTATGCAGCTAAATGGAAAAGATTAGCTATTTACTGCACTAATAATAACATCCAACCATTACAAGCCTCTACGCAAAACATCATTTGCTACTTGCTACATTTGCAAAGATGTAATCTTGCATACTCATCCATACGTCTGCACCTCGCAGCCCTTGCTGCTTACTTACAAAACAGACAACACTTATCACTCTTCAAAGTCCCCGCCATTAAAGCCTTTATGGAAGGCCTTAGCGGATCATACCTCCCAGATTACCACCTTCCCCAGTGTGGAATCTTAATATAGTACTTACCAGGCTCATGGGTCCACCTTTTGAACCCCTACATAAATGTGAACTTCAATTCCTTACATGGAAAGTTGCGTTTCTAATTGCAATCACTTCTCTCAGGAGAGTCAGTGAGCTACAAGCTCTAACTATACAAGAGCCTTTCTTACAAATACATCATAATAAGGTAGTTCTCAGAACAAACCCAAAATTCCTTCCCAAAGTCATTTACGCCTTTCCACCTTAACCAATCAGTAGAACTACCTGTGTTCTTCCAAAACCCAGATTCCGTGGCAGAAAGAGCTCTCCACACCCTAGATGTCAAAAGAGCCCTTATGTATTACATTGACAGAACCAAATCCTTTCGCAAAACCAAACAATTGTTTGTAGCTTTCTCTCCACCACACAAGGTAATCCCATCTCAAAAGCCGGGGTTGCAAGGTGGATTGTTAAATGTATCCAAATCTGCTACCAAAAAGCCAAACGCACATTATCAGTTCCCCTAGAGCGCACTCAACACGCAAACTAGGGGCCTCCATGGCATTCTTAGGGAATATTCCCCTAGAAGACATATGTAAGGCAGCCACATGGTCTACAACACACACCTTCACTAAACACTATTGTGTTGATGTGCAAGCCAAGCAACAAGCTTCCGTGGGCCAAGCTGTCCTTAAAACCCTTTTTCAAACTACTGCAACACATACAGGTGACCACCGCTAGGGGAGATACTGCTGTACAGTCTATGCACAGTGTGAGCTCTGCAGCTCACATGCCTCGAACAGGAAAATGCTACTTACCAGTATGCATCTGTTCTTGGCATGTAGAGCTGCAGATCCTCCACGCCCACCCACCTCCCGGGACCTGTATGTGCTCCAGTCCTATCTTAATTAGATACACACACATGGACATCTCTTTCCTTTTCTACTAACTCCATCACTCCCCAATATGGCGAAAAACAATCTGAGGATGGAGTCGATGCCCATGCGCACTATTGTCCAAAGGAGGAGTCACCTATCACATGACTACAAAGACTTCTTCGAAGACAACAACAAAGTGCAAGCATCCGAGGCCCAACACCAGATGGCGATCTAATGCACAGTGTGAGGATCTGCAGCTCTACATGCCAAGAACAGATGCATACTGGTAAGTAGCATTTTCATTTAGTGTGTAGGGTTTTAAGAGTATGAGGTTAAAAGGCCTCCTAAGGCTCGTTATGAAGTAATGTGGGATGTAAATTTGGTTTTGAAGTTTTTTCTTGACTGGCCTATAAATAGGTTTCTAAGTAATAAGAATATTTTTATTAAATTTGCGACCTTATTGTGTTTGATTTCATGTAGAAGGGTATCTGATAAGTGTTTAGAGATGAATAAGAAATATTTCAGTCCTGACGGTGTATTTTTTGAGATACATAAAAGAACTAAGACAATGTCGACCTCTGTATTTTACCCTAGGTATGAGGAATCCAAGAAGTTGTGTGTAGTAGAATGTTTGAGAGAGTATGAGTGCAGGATGGCGGAGAATAGGAGTGATGGAGAACATCAGTTGATGATTTCGTTTTTTAAACCATATAGAGCGGTATGTACAGCAACAGTTTCAAGATGGGGGAAATGTGTGATGGAACAAGCAGGGGTGACTATAGATAATTTCAAATCTCATTCCATCAGGGGAGCAATGGCAAGTAAGAGTTGTCTGTTTGGTAGTAGTTTGGAGAATATTTTGAAAGCGGCAGATTGGTCAAATGCGAATACGTTTGTGAAGCATTACTTTAGACCAATTGAGCATATGTCTGATGTGGTGTTAAATGGCTCTCAACATGCATAATGGTAGCCTCCGGTCTTGTAATGAAATGACAATTCTCAGATTAACATGACTAGAGAATCAAGATTTCATTAAAGACGCGGAGGCTAACATTATCCCTCCCACCACTCCCCTTTAAGTGGTTATTAGCATGTTTTTTTTTTAAACACAGTTTTATTGATTTTATTATATTGCAGACATTATACAAATGTTACTTTTGTTCGATAGTATATACACAGTTGGAATTACTCCTTCGGTACAATATCAGATTATCAACCATTATCCAAGAGATAAATTCCATTCCACATGTGACGACCATTATTATAGACAATCGAGCATAAAATATATGAATCGTTTCTATTCATAAAACTACATACTAGCATTTCTTAATCTAAAGTTTCCTCCCATTGCCCTGGCCTCCCACCCACGTGTGCATACATTGAAGAATTATGTGATCTCGTAGATAACTATAGAAATAGGGAACAGTATACATTTGATGGTTCCTAAGCATTGTGTCATCGTTCAGTATACAGCGTCAAACAGGCTCAATCCTATTGGCAGACATACACGGGGAAGATGGCGCTTCGCCTTGGGAGACTGGAGTTTCAAATGGATCTATAGCTTTTAGTGATTCTAACATCTGATCCCATTCCAAAGATATGGGTATTTTACGTAGCCCACGGAATTCCTCTTTATGTAGTATAGCACTTTCTGCCCTTCCCCAGCGAGTCATTTCTGTGTGCCAGGTGAGTGGTGTGGGGGGGAAGGGCAGATTTCCATCTCAGTGTAATGGCGCGCTTCGCTATAAGGATGGCCATGTCTGCAAACCTATAACATACTTTCTGCCTTTCGTACAACGGTGTAGCCCCAATAGACAGCTCTCTGGTGTTGTCCAGACTTCAGTGCCCGTGAGTTCTTGTACTAAATATCCTATTGTGTGCCAATATCTACGCAGACGCGGGCAGTTCCACAGCATATGAAGTATATCAGCATCGGCCTCCTGACATCGGGGACAGGGGAGTTGAGCGTCCGGGTACATATTATTAATACGATTGGGTGTAAGATATGCCCTATGCAAAATTATATACTGTATATATTTAAATTTAGCATTTCTAGACACCTTTTTAGGAAATTCCAATATAGTGGCCCATTTAATATGGTCTGTGAAATCTCTTCCCAGGTCCCCAGACCACTTTGCACGCAGCGGAGCTAGTGATATTCCGGAGTGTGCCCTAATGCCTTTATGCATCCAGCGTGTAAGGTGTCGCCCCTCTCCCATTAAATGTACTGCGTATACTAGTTCATGAGTGGAAGGCTCCACCCCATCTGGGGACCAGTGGCGTTTAATATAATAAGAGATAGCGGCGTGTAGGATAAACAATGTCTGGGGGACTCCGTGTGCATGGGTAAAGTTTTCGTGATCGGCCAGTATCTTATCTATAAATAATGCCCCAATTGTCGGCACCCCTTCCTGTGTCCATTGTGTAACTTTACGGACAGTGATTAGCCGGGTTGCAGTAGGTATCCCAAGCAAAGGGATATTAGGGGAATATGGGGGAACTCGTTTAGTGTATTGTAGCATCCGTTTCCAGAATAATATAGCCGTTTTAAGCAGAGCGGAAGCAGTGGGAGGTAGCTTAGTATTCGGCAAGAGCAATGTATGGAGTGTGCCTCGGTTAAGGAATTGTGGTGTGTAGCCATTCTCGTGCATGTTACGTCCTGCCAACCAATAAGAAAGCCATTGTAATTGACTGGCCATACAGTACGCACGAAAGTCCGGGGCCCCCAGTCCTCCCTCCTCGGGCCGCAATTGTAATTTAGCCAGACTCACTCTTCTGCGCCCATTCCCCCAAATGAGTTCTAACAAAAGGGTATCTAGTGTGCAAAATATGTTCGCTGGAGTCAATATCGGCAAATTAGTGAAAAAATATAGGAGTCTTGGGAGCATCACCATTTTAGAAATGGCCACTCTGCCCATCACTGACAAAGGCAACGATGTCCAGAAAGAGACCTGCGCCCACAAGGATCGAATCGTCTTTACCAAGTTGCCATCTAGTAGATCCTGTGGAGATCTATAGATTTGTATGCCCAAATATTTGGAAGTTTGCAGCGCCGTTGATATAGTAAGATCGCCAAAGTTGATATGGTCCGGGTGTTCCCTAAATTGCATGAAAAATGCATAGGATTTGGGAGCATTAATTGCCAAGCCTGAGACCCGCTCAAACTGTTGAAATATATGTGGAATGGGTGCTATATTTGCGGTTAAGTGGTTAAAAAAAAAATGGAATAGGTGGTTCATGTGTTTATTTAATTAAAAGTGAGTTGATTTGAGAAAATGGAATAAGAAAGTTTATTATTCTTGTGCATATTTTGTTATTTTGTTCAATACTGATTTTTTAAGTTTGTATTATTTAATAAGGTATACATTTTCTATGTTGCAGAATAACAGTCGTTTGGATGGTCACTGAAGCAGGAGAAGACGGAAGTTTTATTTCACAAGATTGCATTTAAAGAGGCTGACTGTTCTGTGCAGGAGACATTTATAGACTCTTAAGTTCTAATTCTGGATTGTTTTGGTTTGAAGTTCTTTAAAGGGGCTGCTCAGGACTGGCAATTAAAAGATTATGCATAATGTTAGCCTCCACATCTTTAATGAAATCCGGATTCTCTAGTCATGTTAATCTGAGAATCGTCATTCTCTAATAGATTTATTGAGAAACCCACAAATTCTGCAGGCAGAATTTCAATCAGTTATTATTTTTCCCAATTGTTGACAAAACCTAGATATGTGAAAAAGAAATGGTTGCTTTCTGTCTGTCATGCAATATAAGCAGTATGTTGCCTAGATAAATAAGCTGCATTGCACTGACACAACTGAATCCTTAAGTCCTTTGTGAAACACCATGAAGTCAAAGAAATGATGAAGTGAAGTGCCACGTTTGACTTTTGCAATTGAATTAAATTCAGCATACCTCAAATGCACCACTCATAAAATTTTTAAAGGGTCAGTGTTTAAATAATGGGCCATGACTCCCCCAATTGATTCATACGTTTAGACTTTTCAACAGGGAGAATAAGAAAACTGTATGTATCCTTATCAGAGGATATAGCGGTGTATTGAGAATATTTTGAGCATCCATTAACACTCAAGGCAATTCATTCGTAGTGTTCTTATTTCTTGTTACTTCATAACTTACTTCTACCCGGGAATGTCTGTTATGTGGGCAGATACTGTTGGCCTGGTGTTTTGTCTTTTTTCCATCTGAATTGTTTAGCACTGCCTTCCTCTTTGGGATTCCAGTCCATCTCGAGAGAGCACTCCTTCATTATAATATACTAGTATTCTTCCGTAGTAGGGGAATGAGATGATCAGGAATTTGCATTTGAAATGGAAGGCCATTTTCTTTCAAAATGCCTGTTTCCAAATGGCAGGCATGGTCAAACTGACATAGTGTAGCAGTTAGCTGCCTGATTGGCCCATTTTGAAGCCTGATTGCACTTGGGCCAGATGCGCTGCTGGAATGTTTTGTATCGATCCAACTCTCAAGCAAGGCATGTGGAGTAGATCAAATGTCCAATCCTATCTTTGGACAAGGTGGGATATGTGACAAATACCCACAGCAGTTTGATGTGGCATAGTGCAGTGATCAACTGCCCTGTG
This sequence comes from Calotriton arnoldi, assembly GCA_963921515.1. Lineage (NCBI taxonomy): Eukaryota > Metazoa > Chordata > Amphibia > Caudata > Salamandridae > Calotriton > Calotriton arnoldi. Next base: position 3,114,335 of record CAWUFW010000014.1, on the reverse strand, counting down.
CATTTAGCACGACTGGTCTTTGAGCAAGGTGATATTGCAAGTTTTCGCCCCTGGCCATTGTTGATGTTTTTAAACATCTTTTAAGGTATTCTAACCAAAGCTCTACCCATAACTTCATTTTGTCAGTGAATTTATCTTTTTTTTAATGATAAACTACATTCAACTTCCAGGCCCCTAAGCGCAGCCATTGCTGCTCTGCACAGCTTTTAGCTAGGCTCTGTTCCTAAACCTGTGTGTACAGCCCACGTCTGCTGCACAGTGCCAAAGACTTTACACAGCAGGGTCTACTGGCAACCCCTTGTGAGCAGCTCAACCTCCTTAGGCTGTGTGTACTTGGAGTTGGTGCCAGACACTTGCCTTTGGCCAGGCCCTATGTGCAGACTTGCACAGATGGCCTACCTCTACCCAAACTTTCTTTTCTACAGTGTTTGGGTTATTTTTACATTTATGTTCATTCATTTGTTTACCCTAAACTTGGGTTCCTGACTCCTGTGCAACTTGGGAGGTCCAGCAAATATTCACAGCTCATTTTAGGGTCTGCGTGCTGGTCTGGAAGGTCTGGGGGAGGTGGCTAAACAGGGACCAACAGGGTCCAAGAGTTCTTGGTCTTTGTGAATTTTGTGGATTAATTGACCCAGCTTCAGAGTTTAGGGACAAACAGTACGCGGGCCCTGCCACGTAGCCCATGAATACCGTGATAAAATCAGGTTTTTCTTAGCTAAGGTTGAACAACGTGACTTCTCAAAATATTACTATGAAAGAACTCTTCTGTGCCCCCGTCCTGAGTACCCCACACAGTTCCTCTCCCTCTGTCGTCAATTTAAGTTTCCATCATGATTCCATCTAGGATTGAACACACATCTGTCTAAATTAGCGAGTGCCCGCTTCTTTCTGTTAAAAATGTTGTACACCATTTTTGAACATCTTTGCATCCCATTGTTTCAGTCGCAATTAAGGAAGTGGAGTCTGTAAGGAAATGCTTCTTTTTGTATGGTCACCTCCTGTTTTTCGCGACCGATGCTGCTGGTTTCTTCGACTCTCTCTGAGAGTGCACTGAGGCCTGCTAATTAGTCCTCCGTGCACTGACCCCAAAACCAGCCTTTAGCTCATTAAATACGAAGTGACATACATTGTGAGAAAGCACAAGTATTATTCATTTACTTTAGAGACCAGGTGATTTTCTGCATACAAGTACAATTATTCTAAATCCATGCCCATTTATACATATTTGGTTTAGTGGGCATTATTGCATTGGTGTCACAAGAAAATGGGTGGGAGGGTAGGAAGGTAGAATAAGCTTTGACTACTCTTGCTCCGTCAAAGAGTGTGCCAGTTGCTGTGCTTGCATGATGTAGTGCACATTGATGAATACTTGGTTGGTGACCTATTATGCAAATATTTGCATTCCCTTCCTGGGACACGAGCCTCTTGTTGCCAGTGGCTAAAGAGGTTGTACCAGTATGTTCCTTCTATGTCAAGGTCTATCGAGCATATAGGCAAAAGTGAGGGTCTCTAACAGAAGCATTCTTGCATTGAATAGTTATTCATAATCAGTTGCTGTCTTCTCACCCCTATCCAGCCCATGCTACTCACCTTTTTGCTTCTCATGTGCTTTTCTCCATTGCTCTTGAATCTCTAGGTGTTCCTGCAGCTAAATATTATGACTAGTGCTGGAGCTGCTGCCTTTTCCCTTTGCTCGTTATCTTGTCTCTCCCTGCATCCAGTCCATTACATTGCTGCTGCTTCGCTGCCCAGAAGCTGTTGCCTCTCTGATTCACGCTGCTGCCTGCCCTCTCTCTCTGTCTCCTATGCTGCTGCCTGTGCTCTCCTTTCTATTTCTGAAACTGTTGCCTACATACATACTGCATACACCTATCCAGCTAAATGTGCATCTGTCCACTTTGACGCAAAACTTTGGTAACACTCTTGTTTTTCCACACACACACACCCATCCACCTTTCCTCTCTTACACATACTCAGGCAGTGCTACTCACTTGCACTTCCACATAATCTCCCACACTCATCGACAGTCACTCTCATCCACAGTTACCCACTAATCTACTCATCCTTCATTCACTCATCCCCCACATACTGTGCCATTCATTCCCTTCCACACACACTCATCCATGCACACATGCACCAACACTTGTCTACCCACATGCGTTCACATAGTCACTTAAACCTGCACTCACACATTTAATCATTTTCACACCCACTTGCCCAGACACTCAGCCACACGATTTCATAGAAACTCTTATCTACACTCGTCCATACACATACTCATATATAAGGACACTAACTTATTCACACGCTCATACTTCTACGTCTAAAACACCCCCAATCATCTACACACGTTCACTCCTCCATATGCGTACAAAACTCAAACACACACACTCTGTTCTTAATATATGTACCAATCCACCTCTCTTCCCTCACCCCCACTCACCCACACACATATTCACTCATTCAGATACAACACACGTGTCCTAAATGCACACACATTCCCATCATGTTCAAACCCTCATCCACATGCACACCATCATTCTTTTAACTTGTCCACACAGTCGCTTGCCAACCCACACATGCATACTTATTGGAATACTCATCCACAAGTACACTCCCTCATCTGTAGTTGCACATTCATACATGCACACTCATTAACACTCCCTCTTCCACATTCATTCACTCATTCATCAACTCACTCACTTATCCACACGCACTCTCATCCATGCATACATCCACACATTCCCTCATCCATGTGCATGTTCTCTCTCATCCATGTGCATGCACTCTCTCATCCAAACACACACACCTACATGTACCCATTCTCCATCTACGTACATGCTCACCCACATGCACACTCATCCTTGCACTCACTAATCCACAGCACACTCAGTCATCCGCATCTCCACTTACACATACTCATACACTCACACACACACACCCAGACATGCTGGTCCACACACCTGCACAAGCACTTATCCATGCAAACTCATCCACAGTCACTCATCCTTCCGCACATACTCCTACACACACCTTCCCCCAACTAACCACACACTTGCCCACACAGACATCCACACATAAATTTCCTCTATCACACACTTTCACTCTGACACACATACATTCACTGACAGAAACGTGCACAACCCTCTTATTTAAGTTCTTCATAGACATCACTCCTGCACGCACAAACATACACTGCCCTTACAGTAAGTAAGCACTTTCACACAAAATTACAACTTTGACATTTTGATCTGTATAAGATATGCTAGATGATGCAAGCTGAGGCCTTGTCTTTGATGTGTACAGTGCTAACTTAACTTCCCTTTCCTGCTGGTGATATCTGCTCCTTAGCCCCCAACATTCCTATTGCTGTCCAGACTGCCTTGTCATATTGTTCCTCCTATTTGAGAACATCATACATGAGAATTCAAACATGCTCTGGGACACCAAAACATTGCACGGTATCAGGTGCTCAGAGTCTCTGGTGCAGGACTGTTGCCTCCCAAGGACAATGCCTCCTTCCATCTCTCTTAAGTATAAGGAATCTTGGTGTAGGTTTCAGTACAGGTGCAACTCTTCTTCCCCCGGTCTGGTAAGCGCTAGGAAGCCTCAGTCTCTGTACGTCTCACCTGCAATCTAGGCCTGCGGTAGGCCTCACTTTGGTCTCCTGGTCCTCAATCCTAGTCCTCCTGCAGCAGGGGAAGACTTGTCATCAGACAATTTTTCATGCAGCTGATCTACTCCCTTCAATCAGATATGGGTCCGTTCATCAGTGTCCAGAAGCAGACAGGCATATAGCTTTCTCAGGCGGTAGCTCCCTAAACGGTGGTGTGTGTCACGGAGGATGAGGTTGCGGCAGGTCCTCCTACTGCCTGGATGAGGCAAGTCATCACACGAGTTAAACGCTTTAGTCCGCCTTGGTTCAGAAGGTGATGTGGTCCTTTTCTGGTCGCAGGTTCGGGGACGGCAGCTGAGTCGCTTCAAGATGCTTTAGTGCATGTCAATTTAGGCACACTTAGGGCGAGTACGTTACTACAACAGCTTAGGTTGGCCAGGCAATATCTGCCCGGGGACACTTCAGCAGTGCTGTGAATCTTCCACTACGGCGAAGGTGACCAGTTCCAAGCATTGAGAATGCCAGTCATGCTTCCACGAGTCTGTCGGATGTACCCACAGTTGGCGCCGCGGTCAGTTGCTCTCACCTATGCCAGTAGTCCGCTCCTCCTGCAGATTTGGCTTGCTCCTTCTCTCTTCTTTCAGGCATAATACAACAGGTGTTCCATGACAAGGCACAACTCTTTCCTTAGGTCAGACTCCAGGTGATGTCCCTTCACCTTTGGGAAGCTGACTGTCAGGCAGTTAATAATCTTGGTTGCATAGTACTCTTCTGGGTATTCAGTGGAGTACCCCATCCTTGTTCGAAGATAACTTGGAATTGGAACCACACGTGGGGCAACAGCTCCCGCTCTTCTAATGGTACAGTAGACAGGGAATGTGTATTCTCTATCTGCACATCCAGAAACAATTTGGGTGGGTCCTTCCTTCATGTGTTCTTCTCAGGCTGTTTTCCAGACTCAGTCTTTGTCTAAAGTGATGCTCCTCACAGCAGGGTCGTCTTGCGCACCCAAAACCGAGGCAAAAAGAAGTGTGAGACTTCTAAACTGGCTATGGTAGCCACATCTAACAGTGACTAGGAATAGAGACAAAAGAAAGACTGACCCTTTATTAATGATCATTCACACTATGACAACAGGAAGTGCAGACCCACCCTTTTGCCCCTACCATCCACCAAATAGTAGTATTCGGTGAGAATAATCACTAGCTCTTCATCCAAAGGACCTCATTGAATTTCTAGGGGGAGCTCTTTCCCCACTTCAGTGTCTAGGGCTCCACTCTCCAGTTCAGTGCTTAATTTGTAAAAGAATAAGTGCTGGGGCCAAGAGTTTCACTCAGAAGCCTGTGGCCAGCACTATTGTTTGTTGCCGTGCTGAATACCAGTGCTGCCTAGTCTTGATTTCCCTTCATGCCTTTTTAATCTACCACCAGACACTCCATGCCCCTTTTTCTCACTCTTGCAGGGGTTACTGTTTTTTAGGTTGAGCCTAGCGTTGCAGCGCATGCGCTGCTCGCTTTGCGAGGCATGCTGTATTAGGGTATGTTTTAGAAGTGGTGTGGAAGCCCCGCCCATATTTTTCATTGGCTGGCGTCATCGTCCATGGTAAATGCTGGCTTCCGATTGATAATGAGGCTTCTTAGTCCCTCCTTGTTACCGTCCTGTCTCCTTTTGGGACCGCCCATCAGGACTGGATCTTTTACTTGCGGCATTATACTGTCTCCTTCAATTAGTCGGTAAGCACTTTTTTTTCCATTCGCGCAATGGCGACAGCTTGTTTCTTTCTTCTGTTGTCCAAACAAATCTCCCCGTTTCCCCAAAAGGATGTGCCTGGCAGAGGGGCCATTGCCCTAGCCACAGAGACCGTCACAGGATACCAGAGGCACTCGCGAATAGTTCTCATAGCTGAGAGCACTGAAGTCGCGCTTGGCGCTATATGAAACAACCCCCACAAACGAATATAGCCCAGTGTGCTTTTCCTGCTCTGGATCGCCCGGGTCTCGGGGAGCCATCCCGGCACGGTTGTGTCACTGTGTGACGCGCCTCGGGAGCCGTCGTGTGTCACAGATTGGTGAGTCGCAGTGAGTAAGAGTGCCCCACAGTGAGCGAAGGGTGCACGCGGGGACCTGAGAGCTGAGTCAGGGAGTGGTGGGAGCCACGTGTGCGTCTGTCAGGGGGTAGCCGGGGGTATTCATAGCGCACCCGCAGCATGAATGGCAGACTCCGGTACACTGTGCTGCGAGGGCAGGGAGTTGGGGCTGGCTCCGGTAGTGCTGCTGCTGCTGCTGACCGGCAGGGAGCTGGGGCAGGCTCCGGTACTGCTGCTGCTGGGGCAGGCTCCGGTACTGCTGCTGCTGGGGCAGGCTCCGTTACTGCTGCTGCCTGGACTTGGAGCATATTCTCTCTTACACCTGCTGTAGGGATTGGGGGGCTAGTGCTTCTCTTGCGCTGCCCCTGGCTGGAGCTTGGACAGCGCTGCACCCCTTTATTTGATCGCCTCTCACACTGCCGGTACTCGGAGAGCCCTTGCACCTCTTTGGATAGCTCCTCTCACTGACAGTACCTGGGCAGTAATTCACGTCGCGTTTGAATCACCTCTCTCTCTTCTAGTACTGCTGGAGTCTAAGTGTCTCGTCTTTGAATCATCTGTATCACTTCTAGTACTGGTGGAGTAGAAGTGCCTCCTCCTCTCTCTCTTCTAGTACTGGTGGAGTACATGCGCCTTGCCTTTGAATCACCTCTCTCTCTTCTAGTACTGGTGGAGTACATGCGCCTCGCCTTTGAATCACCTCTCTCTTCTAGAACTGGTGGAGTACATGCGCCTCGTCTTTGAATCACCTCTCTCTCTTCTAGTACTGGTGGAGTACATGTGCCTTGCCTTTGAATCACCTCTCTCTCTTCTAGTGCTGGTCGAGTACATGCGCCTCGCCTTTGAATCACCTCTCTCTCTCTTCTAGTACTGGTGGAGTGCATGCGCCTCGCCTTTGAATCACCTCTCATCTAGTACTGGTGGAGTAATGTACATGACCCTCGCCTTTAAATCAACTCTCTTCTAGTATTGGGGCATTGCATGGCCTCTTCTCTGGACTGCTCTCACTTATGGTACTGGTGCGGTACTTGTGCCTCGTTTGTGGATCATCTCTCTAACTTCTGGTGCTGGGCAGTGCTAGCCCCTCTTCCTCGGATCACCTCTCACACCTGGTGCTGGGGCAGTGCTAGCCCCTTTTCTTTGGATCCCCTCTCACACCTGGTGCTGGGGCAGTGCTAGCCCCTCTTCTTCGGATCCCCTCTCACACCTGGTGCTGGGGCAGTGCTAGACCCTCTTCCTTGGATCCCCTGTCATTACCATTACCACCAGTACCACTACCACCACTACCAGTACCACTACCAGTACCACCACCACCACCACCACCACCACCAATACCACCACCAATACCACCACCACCAATACCAATACCACCACCAATACCGCCACCACCACCTCTGCGCCTCTTGCTCACTAGTAATAGCAGGGGCACTGTACGAGGCCGGAGCTGCAGCCGAGACCATCCCTCCCTGCCTCCATGTGTGCCATAGAGCACAGCCCGCCCTGCACCAGGAGGTGAAGCCAGGGCCCTACTACAGCTGGAGTGTTTATTAGGCCAAAGATCGCAATGACATTACGCAATGCCACACTGCACACTAAAATCACGGAGAGGGCAGGAAATAGCCCCCCCCCGCTCTTCCTTCTGTGCCGCGACAGTGTAATCACAGTACGAAAGGTGTTGGAGCGCTTTGTTAGTGTTTATTGCTCGGATCATATGTAACTCTCGCTTCACACTTTGTGTCTGTGTAATTTACAACACTTACACATCTTCACTGCACTATTTCTCACTACTTTGAAGACGTCTCAGGCCGGTCTCTTCCACTGATATTTACAATCTAACATGCAGTTGAGAAGGCCCTTTATTGCAGTTCAATAGGTCTCGCATTTGCAAGTGTTTAAGCTATTAGTATTGTAAATGACAATGCCTTTTATTTATATTTTAAAACACAAAACATAAATGTTGGACTTGGCCCTTTTTGCAGGGTCATCCCTAAACTTTTTGCCTTCCTCCTATATTTTTTCTGACCTGTTGTTGGCTGTTTTATGACTCTGGGCACTTTACCACTGCTGATCAGTGCTAAAGTGCATATGCTCTCCCCATTGTAAATTGTGTGATGGATTAGTGACTCCATGATTGGATGATTGGTTTACTTGTCAGTCCCTAGTACAGTGCACTGAGTGTGCCCAGGGCTTGTAAATCTAATGCCGCTGGTGGGCTTGCAGCACTGGTTGTGCCACCCACAGAAGCGGCTTGTAAATGTGCCTCAGGCCTGCCATTGCAGAGCCTGTGTGCAGCCTAGGGCTGCCATGTCGACTTGGTGAGTACACCCACTTACCAGTCCCTAAACCTTCCCTTTACTGCATGTTGGTCACCCCTAAAGTAGGCCCTAGGGCAGGGTGCATTGTAAGTACAAGGTAGGACATGCCCTGGTGTGTGTGGCATGTCCTAATAGTGAATTACAGCCATTTTCGTTTTTCACTATTGCAAGGCTACCTGCTCCCCATAGGCCAGAATGGGCAGACTGACTATTACCCCTTATAGTCCTAACTGACCCAGGGAACATGGTAGAAAAACGAATTTAGTATGCCTGAACCCAGAATGATAAAATACATCTTTTAGTGAAGTGGGTTTTAACATTCTGTGTTTGAAAATACCACTTTTAGAAAGTGGGTATTTTCTTGCCTAAACTTCCAAGCCTGCCTCTGCTAGGTTGTGTATTCCTTGTCTGGAGATTGAGTGACAGGGGCCGGGGGTGGCTACAGGAGACAGGGTGAGTCAGCACAGGGCTGAATAGAAAGATCTGCATCCAGAGTGGAGGGAGGAGTTGCACCTGGTTCTGAATAGGGCTGTGCCTGCCTTCCACAATGCTGGCTCCACCTCCTGCCGGGCGGCTGAGCACCCAGCCCCACACTCTGAAAGGAAAGAAGGAGTCAGAAAAACAAAGTGCTCCAGGACTGACCAGAACTGGTTTTGGACTAGGCAGAGGCCTCTCTGCCTTCAGAGAACAAAGAAAAAAGGTGTATAAAAAGGGGACCCAGACCCCTAGGAAATTAGATCACTTTGGGAAACAAGAAGAAACCTTTGCTGAGGAGCGAAACCAAGAAGAAACTGAGGAGAAGACTATCCCTAAGCTAGAGGGATCTGCCTGCAGTGGTTGCCTGACTGCCAAAGGAAGGAGAAAGGACTTTGTGTGCACTTTTATTCAACTTGTGAAGGATATCCAAGGGCTTGAGAAAAGAGCTTGCCTCCTGCTGAAGTCTCAGGGACAACAGACTTCAACCACCAGCTCCCCAAGAATCCTTTGGAAGTGCCTGCTGCTGTTTTGGGCCTTCTGAAGGGACTGAGTGTCGCAAGGAGCTGGAAGCGCGACTCAAGAGGGAGAAGCGTGTCGCCGTCGCAGCCGCTGCCGTCGCATCCCGGAGATGACGCCGCTGTAGCTGACGCATTGCACCGCATCTCGAGAAACGTCCCGCAACCCCGAAGAAGCGTGTCGCCGTCGCAGCCGCTGCCGTCGCATCGTAGATGTCGCCGCTGTAGCTGACGCATTGCACCGCATCAGGAGAAGAGTCTCGCAACGAGGAAGAAGCGCGTCGCCGTCGCAGCCGTCGCATCGTAGATGTCGCCGCTGTAGCTGTCGCATTGCACCGCATCGAGAGAAGCGCCTCGCATCCACGGAGAAGCGTGCCGCCGTCGGAGCTGCTGCCGTCGCATCACGAAACAAGGGTGTCGCCGCTGCAGTCGTCGCATCGAGCGGAAGCGTCTCGCAACGTCGGAGAAGAGTGTCGCCGCCAAAGCCGCTGTCGTCGCATCACGGAACAAGGGTGTCGCCGCTGCAGCTGACGCATCGAGTCGAGACTTCTCGCAACATCGGACAAGCATGCCGCATCAGGAAGAACTTGACGTCTTTATTTCTTTGCACCAGAACTTTGTCGCATTTCCATCGCTGCAACATTGCTTGTTGTGGAAGCGTCCCGCATCGTAAGGTACATTGACTTAAAGGGTCGCATCTTAAGAACTGAACTGAACTAAGCTAAAACTACCATTTTAAGTACAGTATTGTGGATTTTTGTCGTTTATGGTCTTGTGTTAAAACTATATAAAGAATACTTATTTTTGATATAAACCTTGTGTGGTGTCCATCTGTAGTGTTGTCACTAGATTACTGTATGTGTTCACAAATGCTTTACACACTGCCTCTGAGATAAGCCTGTCTGCTCGTGCCAAGCTACCAAGGGGGTGAGCAGGGGTTATTTTAGGAGTGTACCCCTTTACCCTGACTAGAGGCGAGGGTCCCTATTTGTCACAAGTACCTACCTGTGCCAACTAGAGACCCCCAATTCTAACAATAAATAAAAGGCATTCTCATTTACAATGGCAATAGCTCAAACTCGCGTGAATGCGAGACCTATTGCATTGCAAATGCTTGTTCCTTTTGTCACACATTTTCTTTCTCTTCCTCCTTCTCACCCTTTCTGTCCCCTTGTCCATTTTCCCTCTCTTGCTCTGGTCAAAGTCAGATGAGTTAAAATAAGTGTCAGTCCCCAAAAATAAGTGCGGTGGGCCCCACCTGCAACCACCAGTTCAAATTAAGAACCACTGCAGTCTAAGAAAAGTCAGCAATACTCTTGCACTGTCAGGGGCAGCAACCTCACTTCCATCTTATGCACATGAGCAGGCCAGGGGCTTACAAAATGGAAATCCCAGGCCTCCTTCACTCTGGTTCGCTCAGACATACACAGTGTGTGTAACAGGCAAACCACACATACATACACTCATGCACTGGGGATTTCATTGCAATTTTATAGGACCAGGCTAGTAGACCACCACTCTTGTAACACAAATAACCAGGTGTGGTCACACTAGGGTCACTACAAAACAGGATATGCTGCCACCACTGCACTACACGATTGAACCCATGACGGGGACAGTCGTCCTCTGTCATTATGAAGAGTGCTTGTTGCGCCACTCTAGGTCCAGGACCGGACCCACATCAAGGGACTAGCCTTGGTTTTCGCAGCACGCTAGCTTTGCGCCAGGGTAGGGACAAAAATGTAAAAAAAAAAAAACAGGATAGTTGGACACTCAATCCAGGAGACACTATTGGACACCATGCCTGGGACATTCCCTTCCCAGCACTAAAACACCAGATCTAAAAACGAAGCAACGCATAGTCCCAGTTAGTTTCAATGCTATTTTCCCTTTCTGTTCCCTTGACGGTTGTGGCTACTACTGCCGCTGTTCATCCTGCCTTACTATTGATGCTCGAGTTTGACAGACTGCTACTGCAGCAACTGTATGCTGATTTTTATCGAATTTCTGAGACTAGGCTGAGTTTCATGAAATACTCTTTATGGGGAATTCTGTTGCTTTGATCTGCACTTTGGGCATTATGCTCTCATATCTCACTCTTTTATTTTGAATACGAACCATTCATGGTTCTATTGACTTAAAATTCTGATCCTTAGCTTTAGAATAGGGAATCTTTCTTATATGAAACACGCTTGATTCATTATTTAATTATTTGTTCTAACCATTCTTTTTTGATGAGATGCCCGTAAACTTACTTGATTTTATGGACTAATTTGAATATAAGGAATAGAAATAATTTTACTATTCTCTTAATGAGAAATATAATTTTAAAACTAATTCAAACTCTCATCATTGACTGAACTTAAAACTGTTAATGTGGGCGGAGTGGCCAGGGAGGAGGCCAGGCATGACGCGTCTCCCCTGAGCCCCACATGACGATCCTCCTTTCTCCCCCTCAAGCCCTGTGAATCTGCCCAAAGATGCCGCGGGGGACACCCTTGGGAGCTGGCAACGTGGAGACAGCTGCGACAAGCTTCCCGGGGCCCCACGGGACCTTTAATATTAAAATTGTCCCCCCATGGCGATCGCGGCAGCCATCTTGCGGTCACACTGCTGTAGGGCTTGCCAATGCCTGTGGCATCCTAAACAGAGAAAAACCACTGAGGCCCTGGCGGAGTTAAGAGTAGGCGCCTTCGGGGCCACCCAACGGAGGACAACTTCAAGCAGCGGTGCGAGTCACTGGAGCATTGCGGCCCCCCTCCCGTGCACTGAGCTTCTCCGATGCAGCGGGGAAGGGCGCGCCCACTAGGTGAGGCCTATCCAAGGGGCGGCCTAAAGGAGGCCTCTGGCCTACGTCTGACTGAGGGGGCCGGGGGCCTCTGCGTATATATCGCTCAGTTCTCCCCCTTTGACCCTGAACTTTGCAGCGCCTATGGCCTTATCCCCCAAATAGAACCCAGAGGACACCACGATGACGCCCGGGGGATGGACGGTCCAGAGCCGCTCTCCCCTCAGAGCTGGTTGGAGATCTTAATGGCTTGAAGCGGCGGGCCCCGAAGGCAGCAGTTGCGTCATTTGGGGGCCCCCTTTTCCATGCTAGCACCTAGAATATCTGAGTGCTTGAAATTACAGGCCGCGGATATATGTTTTCCTTCAGCTTGTTTTGGGAAAAAGACAGTCCCTCTTGGCGCGATACGGCTCGGCTGAGTCAGCGCCTTATCAGCCTAGAGTTGGGGGGGCCCCATACTGGCGAATTGAACCTGTGGGGGGACTGCCTTCTACTAAAAACTCAGAGTTGCAAGCGGAGTGGTGACCCACAAATACAGTGGTACATTGAGTGTTACCAGGCTGAACCGATCTGCTTACTGACTGGGGCCAAACCCGGTATCCTTGATGGTGTTGCTCTTGCTCAACCCCACAATGGCAGCCAACCGAACCAAAACCTCGCAGCCCTCCTTCATCACAGACAATCTTCAGAAAACCGATCCCCGTTGATCACAGGGAGATGATCCCTCAACACCGGCTCAGTATTTGGGAGAGTGCCCTGATGCACTGGCTCCAACTACTAAAGAAGATATCCAACTGCTGCTGGTAGAGTACGGCAAGTACATCTCGTCGCTTCGCCAAGATTTCACAAGAGCCATCTGACTTTGACCAATCCACACGTCAAATGGACTCTTGCCTGACTGTAGTAGAAACCACGCTCACAGAGCACACAATGGAAAATGTAGATCGAACAACTCGCATTTAGAAGCTGGAAAGGAGCCATGAAATCCTTCAAGATAAGCACGATTACTTAGAAAATCGCTCAAGGTGAAACAACTTTCTCATCAGGGGTGTAGCCGCGTCTGTCTCGCAGGCGGACCTTGAAACACATGTTCACCCCCTCTTTGCCTATCTACCACGCCTTCCGGATGATCAACATGTGCTCCTCAATCGCACTCGGAGCGTTCTCGTCGTTTAAGCAGCTGAAGAATTTGCCACCGGACACCCTCACCAGAGTTCACTACTTTCACATGAAAGACTGTTTGATGCAGGTGGTTAGACAGCAGAGAGAAGTAAGGTTGAAACATATTTATTTAAATTTTCCCCCGATCCGCGCTATCATCTACTTTGAAGAATACAAACTTCGCAGAGTAGGTTTGATGCGAGCCTGGCGGGAGAGACCTAAATTCGAGCATGCTGTAGCGTGGTAAACCAAATAAAGGCTTTATAGAGATTTTTCTGGAGCTGCTAGATAAATCGCTTTACTATAGTCCAGCTGCATTTAGATCAGGGAGTGACTGTGTGCTCTAGCTATTATTTTTATTATGTGTAGGACACTGACCTTTCAGAATCGGTTCAAAGTCCTGCATTGAAATGTATTTATCGAACCATTTTCTCTGATCACTGTAATCGGCGTTTATTTCTTCGAGGTGTGATCTTGGAGGCTTAAATAGAAGGGGGATAAAAACTATGTGTATGTCTGTGCGCCCCTGTTTTGATAAATTATATTGTCATGTTTTCATATAGAGTGCTACATCACAGCAAACAAGCATGAATGTAAATATTAAATGTACAGTCACTTTTCGTACTGCACCATAGACAATATACTCTTGAAGCGTTATGTCATGTGTGCAGTACTGAATATCATGCCAACTTGCTTCTTTTAATGCATGAATGCTGGGTTTGTTGTCTGTCCTTTGGTTCGCAGCACCTCAGAACGCACTCCCAAACATGGTTCTGCTCATGTTGAACATGCAGTGTGAGCATTTTCGTTAATTTTTTTTTTTACTCACCGCCTACAAACTTTTAGCTGGCTGTTTGTGAATGACCTCTTCTGGACCGTACCAAAAATATATAGTGGGCAAGAAGCCCGCCTATTGCTTATGATTGGTTGGCTTCATTGCCACTCTCATTTGCTTGCTTCTTATTCAAAGGCTTGACTTCCTCTTCTTGTGATTGTCCCTCCTTGGAACATAGCCTTTTCTTTCCATCTTTTTGTTTATCTGACTTGTATCCTTCCACTGTTCACATTTAGGGAATTAATTTTTCCTTTTTCATTAATCTGTTTCTGAGAGTGCATGTGTTTTCTTGCACTTTCTTTTCTGCTGCAGCCCCCATGTACCGCCCCCATGTTCTTCCTGTTTCCTCCCACCCCAACCCTCCCCCCACTTACTTCCTAGGTGTGCTCTTTTGGTTCCATATCCACCCGTGTGCTCAATGTTGGTCTTTCCATCCCTTCCTTTTCCACTGCTTCTCTTTCCTTGACTTTTAATTTTTAAATTACTCTCCCCCCACAGCCTCAAGGTTGATAGTTGCTTCCTGCTCCAGCTTCTTCATTGCTTCCCCCCACTGCTCCTTTGTTACTACCCGCCCCCCACCTGTTGCCATCCATAACAAAATATTACAATTATTTTGGTGAGGCTGGCATCTGCCGTTTGCATCTGGATCCCACCTCTTTTCAAATTAAAAAAAGCTATTTTGTGCAGGTGAAAATGTTTTTGTTTTATTTACAACTTCAAGTGCCGTTCATCGTCGTGGATCACTAAATAAAATAAAATTGCACCTGTGTGGTTCAGTAGGCGCGCACATGCCTGATGATGCATACACGCGCATGTCATCATGCATGCGTGTATATTGTAAATGACGTTGCTGGAGGCAGTAGTATTTTTTTTTTTTTTGACGATCCTACACAGCACAGTAATAAGCTTTGGCAAAGCCAATGGATCACAAAGGTGAGACCTATTGGCGCCACCATTGCTTGTTCTGTGATTGTGTGCTGTTACTTTAACTGTCTTTGCCTAGTGTCGTAGACAAACAGAAGCAGTTCTTGGTCAGGGAGTATGGTTCATTTAGAAATTTGAAACCATGGCTGCCAGATATTTGGAACTTTTAGCAAAATTTTCTGATCCTTTGCCTTGCGTAAGATTTGTCTTTTTTCAACGCATGTCATATTAACCTTTATTGGAGGGTTAAACATGTGTAGTTCTTCCCTGTGAAACAATCCCAGTTCCTCATAGTTAACTGTAGATGCTTTAAGGAATCACAAAGTGCTGCTTCAGGGTTTTGAGAGCAATACAGCTATAGTGTGGTTCTCCGATTAAAATTTCTGTATTTCCTAGATTTTCTTTATACCCATTGAAATAAAGATTTTCGATAACCACTGAACATTCTGCCAAGGGTCTCCCTCTGGTGGTATGTGAAGGAATCTTGTATTGCAGCTGCTTATGTGTGTGGGTATATAAAACTATGGCTTGCACTGCTACTGCTCATGCTGTACCCGCTCATATAATGTATGAGGGAAGCATGTACTACCATGTAGTATGTATTTATGATGCTTGGTAAAAGCTTTTCCCTTTGCAAAAGTCCATGTTTTTGTATTGTTTGTGTGTTTAGTTGAGTGGTGATGGAAATATCTTTTACAACTAAGCAGCAGTCACTCTTTTGTGTTATTACAGCAATTCTTCCTCAACACTTGAAATTTCCACCCATTATAGACTGCAGTTTTCAAACTTATACATTTTTCCAATTGAAATCTCTACTAGGGGCAAATGACAACCTTAATTTAAATAACAAAGCCCATGGAATTTCCCAATGAGAGAGGGTTGATTGTAAATATGCGTATGTTGATAGGCATTTCCTTTAACATTGTGCATAGAGTAGCCCATTTTGGTGAAAAAATACAGTCCACACTGATGTGCTTATAACAGAAGTTCCACTCTGGCAGTAGTTGAACTATTAAACAGTTGTCAGGTGAATCCCAGGTGAAAAAGCACAAAAAATTAAATCAAATGTTGCATACTCATCCAACGAAAAACCAAATTTTTGGAAGATTTGTAGAAAGCAGAATTTTTCTCTCTTTACTTCTACTTCCTTTCATTTTTCCAAACAACCCAATTTCTGGTAGATTACCCCATATCCAATACAACTGAGAATCTGCTAAGAAAGGGAAGGCTGCATCTACTCTCAGCAATGAGGATAGCATTGCTCACTCTTATCCCAAAGTTTAACAAGGACCCAACAGTTGTTAGATCATACTGTCTTTTATCAATGATTTAGTACGGACGCAATATATGAAATACAGTCTTGGCAATGGGACTGATGAGGGTGATGAGAATGCAGATCCATAGCAACCAGTGTGGCCCTATGCCTCACAGGAACACTGTTCTTCATCTGAGACATCTTACACGTGATGTGTAGTCTAAAGAGAGATAGGGTCACTAGCAAGACTTGATATTGAGAAAGCGTTCACATATATGTGCCAGAATATTTAGGCATTGGGCTAAATTTTCATAAGTGACTCTCTGTTCTGTTGTTATATACTGGAACTTCATTCAGAGTAATCATTGGCTGAGTGATGTTGAACAGCTGGACACTTGAGCAGAATATGAGGCAGGTTTACCCTCTTTCCCCTGCTATTTCTGATAGTGATAGACCGATTCAGATCTGTACTGAGGTTGTGTTTACATGATAGCAAAATAAGAATTGGAGAAGCAATGTACATAGTATCAGTGCACGCAGTCAATACCTACAATTTCTGTTATGATCCTCCTTAAGGAATTGACAGTGTGGAAGGATATTAGGGTTCTATTCGAACTGTGATAAGTCTAAATAATTTCCTCTGGGAGCAATGCATACCTGGGAATTAGATGTACATCCATACCGATATGAAAAAAAAAACACTTTTAGATACTTGGGCATTCAGGGGACCTACCACATTGACGCCCACTACATGTTAAACATGGGCAGAGTGGGGCGTTTGACTCAGACAACACCCCTGTGGCATGGTACTTATTTACGCCAGGTGGCAACATTGAAGGGGTTCCCCCAGTGGGACCAGATTGGCATCTCCACACTAGGGGACGTCATGCGGGGCACTACCCTAAAATCCTTCCAGCAAATACAGGAGGAGTTCCATCTTCATAAAACCCAGTTCTACAAGTACCTCCAATTACGCCATGCTCTTACCCCACTGCTTCCGAACTTAGATGACCTCCTTGAGTTTCACCCATTAGAGGGCCGCCTCCTTATGGGCGATTTGGGCGCCCACAAAATTCGGCAGTTATATCAAACATTGACCACACATTCCACCATGACTCTTCATAAGGCTAGGAAGGCGTGGCAAGACGATGTCCCAGAATTGACTGATGATGATTGGGCGGAGGCAATAGCTAGCCCTCGGGGCACTGCGGTATCGCCTAAATACAGTCTTATTCAAATCAAGTATATCCATCGTGTGTATTACACGCGTCTCCGTCTCTGGAGGATGGGAGTCATTGCATCCCCTCAGTGCTTACGCTGTGACAGGGAGGAGGGGACATGTTTCCACACAGTATGGAGCTGCACTGCAATACAGCCCTTCTGGCGCAGAGTCTCGACCTGCCTAAAAGAGGTGCTATCCTGGGATCTCCCACACGACCCTAGACTGTTCCTTCTTCATAGCACAGACGACATAGGGGGGAATCGATACAAACAACACTTACTCTTCCTTGCTCTTACAATTGCCAAACGTGATCTCGCCCAGTTATGGAAGGGAACTTTCCCACCAACAATAGGGAAATGGCGAAAGGAACTAGACAATTGCATGGGTGCAGAGATGGCAGTTTTTCAGGCGCGGGGTTGCCCTCAGATACACAGGAAAATCTGGTCTCGATGGGCTACATATCGGGGCATAGATCTTCTTCCTCTTCCTTCAGAATCCCCTTGAAAAGCAGTTCTCATCGGATGTTATGGGCCATAATGTATGATTTATTGTTTTCTTTCTTCGGGCACACATTTGTATCTGAACATGCTCGCCAATGTGGGTGGGGTGGGAAAGTCTGCGCAAAGTTTTGGTTTTCAATTTGGTTATATATGCAAACTGTACCCAATGATATTTCCATGCTTGGTAGCTTGTCATTTTCTTGTCTCAAAATGGTTTATGTTGGGCAATTGCCCAAGTGGTACTATAAAAATTCAATAAAATATGTTTTAAAAAAAAAAAACATGGGCAGAGTGCTGGAAAGCCAAAAAAAATCAGTGGAGTTCTGGACTATCCTGCTTTTGTCGGTGATGGGCAGAGTATAGATAACATAAAATGGTCCTGATGCCACGATGCCTAGATATGCTTCAATGCTCCCTGTGCCATAGCACCTATTTAACAAGCTCGATCAATTACTTGTCTCATTGGTATGGGCGCTTAAACTTGCAACGCTGAAGCTGCTATATTAAAATGGTACACTTTGTGTAGGAAACTGGGCTTTCGTTGCAGTTGTCCCCCCACTTTTTGCCTGCCTTTTTAGCTACTAGATGCTGATTTTCGAGACTGACAGTGCACTGAGGCCTGCTAACTAGACCTCAGTGCAAATGTTCCTTCCCTAAAACAAGGTGAAGTCTAATTGTTCTACAATTGGCTAAGGACATTAGCACCCCTGTAAGTCTCTAGTGAATGGTACCCCGGGTACCTAGGGCATGGGTGTTAAAGAGGGTCCCCGAGGGCTGCAGCATATCTTATGGCACCCTAAGGAACCCACAAACAAGTTCCACACAGACTGCAATTGCAGGCTGCGCGACATGGTGCAAACCAGGAGTGAAAACATGACATGCTTCGGTGTGTCATGCCAAAGTCACTGCTTCTAGTATATGTAGGTCACCCCTACATTAGGTCTTTGAACCCTAAGGCAGGGTGCACTTTATTTTATGCATCAACATATCCTCCTGAGCAGATATGCTCCTGTGATGTCTAGTTCCATTACTAGGTATTGTAAGTGAGCAGGGAAGCCATCTTAGGTATATACTGGGCACTGGTCAAAATGAGTTACCAAGCTACATAATGGCTTCACTGCAACCTATGGTGTTTGGTATCAAACACCTCATATTAATAAACACACACTGATGCCATTGATGGATTTATTAATAAGTGCACCCAGAGGAAACCTTAGAGGTACCTCCTCAGCCCTCTAAGTCCTCTAGTGTGCTGGCTGACTGGTGCTGTCCTGCCTGCCACCACAGACTAGTTTCTGACCTCTGGGTGAGAGCCCATGCTCTCAGGAGGTCAGGAACAATGCCTGCTCTGGCAGGAGGTGTTTTCCCCTCCTCCAAACAGGAGGGCTCGTAAATTAGCATTTCAAGGCAGGGAGCTTCAAAGAGCACACCGCCTTTGATATGCGACCCAGGCTTCCTTAGATAAGGAAAATGCCACCCCTTGCCCTGGGCCTATCTGGCACCAGGACAGATGAGGCGTGTTGCACTGCCAGGCTGAACATCACCTCTAGGGTAACAGCTTGAAGTGAACACGTAGTTACGAATTCCACCATCTTGTGCGTGGTGGAATTAGGAATTCTGGGACAGGGTGATGCCCACTCCCCCAAAGGAAGTGGTCATCTAAGGGGTGTAGTGACCTCAGGCGTAAGTAGCCCATTGGCTATTACCCCCTACTCTCCTTAATGCCCCTAAATTAAGTATTTAGGGGACCACCTGATACCAAGACTTCAGATTTCGACAGACACAAAAGGAGTGGGCAAAGAAGACTGCTGACCTGAGAACCGAGGAGCACCACTGACTTGGCTCCAACCCTGCCAGCCTGCCTGCTGCACCCAACCCTCGCTCGCTGTGCAGACCCCAGAAAACCCAGAGGGCTGCCATTGCTTCCCTAATTGCTAAAGAAACTCCCTTGGAGTAGAGGAGGTACTCTCCTGCAGCAAGCCCCAGTTCACCGACCTGCCGCTCACCAGGACTACCGACACAGCAGCCGCCCAGGAAGAGGTAGCAGTACTCCTACAGGTCGGATCCGTCCTCACTCCAAGTGTGGGGACGTCAGGACCAACCGGAACTGCACAACACCAATATCTTGGGTACTAGACCCCTTGCAGCTACCAAGGCTTGTTGTGTCCAGACTGGATGCCAATGCTGAGGAAAACAGACCTGCACGTCGAGGGACTTCAGGGACAGTGAGACCCACAATGAGAGTGGCCCATCTGTCCTGTTTAATCCCCTTCTGCAGAAACCAAAGACAAAAAGTGTGTCTTCGACCGTCGCCACCCGACGCGTCAAAGTACCTATACACCCGCGCTTTACTGCCCAAGTCCAAGGGAGCTGACGGTGCCAATGGGTTCCTCGCACCCACAGGAGCTAAGCCCACCCTTGGATTTGCCCAGACTGGACTTCCAGTCGCCGCCAGCAGCCTCTTTCTGCAGGCCCCCTCAACCGAAAGCGAATCCAGCACTGAACCGGATGCCAAAAGACACCACTGCTCCCAAAGCCCCACAGCCCAAGGAGAAGTGGACCAACGGTGCCCCTACATGCCCGGGGATCTCAAGGGTTGAACCCCCTTGTGGGCTTTCCCGGACTGGTCCTCAAGTTCCAGCTTGCAGCCTCTTTCTGACTGGATCGTTCCCCATTGAAGTGAATGGGACACCTGACGCTGTATCACACCTCTGCACCCGGACGCCCCGGAGCCTTCCGAGGTGACCTGTTGGTGTGGCCTTGGACCTTGCCCCATACTCACCTTCCAGAAGAACAGTCCTGTAAGTCGCTGTTAAGTGCCCGAATGCAGTACATGTTTTTCCCCCTAGGATAACATTACCACACCCAAAAATTGCACTGTCAACCTTTGAAAACTGTAAAAATTCATACCTCGAAAGGCACTTACCTGATTCCGATTATCTTGGTATCTAAATTTATATTAAAGTACCTGTTATTTTAATAAATTGGTGGTGGATTTCTTTATTGAGTGTCTCTCACTGGCTTTGTGTGTCCCTCTGATATGCCTAACTGCTCGCCCACAATACCACAAAAAAGAGCATTTGGGGTGTAATTTATGCCTCTGTAATTCCTTTGGGTTTGCCTAGACTCTTTACACAGTGTACCTCTGTTTGGTCCACCATGTGAAGAGTCCGCTTCCTACACTTCGACTGCCGGTTATAGAGATTTATTACGTAACTATCCAGATGCAACATGCAATACAGTGGCTAGATGACAACCACAACTAGGAAAATATTCTGGTGAACTACCATTCTGATGAACAACCACTTGTCTGCCAAGTCGATTGTGTGAGAGTCAGTGCAATTTTATGGTGTATTTCACCCTTTTGTAAATCTGTGTAAAATCCTTGTACAGCAAGATGGAGTAAGATGATTTGAACTCTTTACCTGAACAGTAGATTAATTTCTTTCATTTATGTACAAGTGAGCTTTGGGTTAGGGACTGGTCTGTTTTTATAGAATGCAAAGATAGCACAAACTGCAAGATGGGTATTTCGAACGTCCTCCTATCAATGCCGCAGATCCACACAGACCGTGACAATTTTACTGATCTTAGTGCCAATCTGTATCTTGGGTCTCAAAAAGGATAAGGGATTGATGTTACAACAGCTAGCGTTGGAGGAGTCTAACATATTCTACAGCTTGTAACAAATAAGGAATGGAATAGAGCATGTGTACAAGTTAAGAAAAATGTATTAACACTAGAGTTAAAATAATCCACTTCGAATATTTACATAGCACCTATTTTACACCGAAGTTTCTCAAATATAAATGCCCTAACAATTCTGCTAACTGTCCAAGATAAGAAAGTCCAAAAGCAAATTTCTCACGTATTTTGTGGGATCATACAAAGTTTCTGGTCAGAAGTTGTGGTTTTAAAGAGATCCATAACTGGAGAATTGCCAACACTAACAGTGAACGGTACTTGCTGGGGGGTAATCCCAAAGAAGACAAGCATTGGCATAGCCAATAGGTCTCGCCTATGGGACCTTATAAGTGTTTAGTTAACCAGCACAATATCCTTGGTGCAACAACATCAACAGTTGCATAGCTAAACACTTATAAGGTCCCAAAGGCGAGACCTATTGGCTATGCCAATGCTTGTTTAATGTGGAGGACAAGGATGAATACTATGAACTGAAATTTCTTTTTGGATGTTTTACCTTGTTAACTAATCAACTGTTCATATTTTTATCGAGTGCATTTTAATGAGAATGTTGGTGCATCAAGTAGTTTTGTACTTTTATGGCTAAAAGATATTAACCAATAAAGAATTAATACATTCAAATACCAGTAGCTAAGGGCCAGGGGTAGGCATCTCCTCAATTAAAGTCAGTCGCTACTTTTTGTGGAGTCCCACTGAAGGACCTTTCAGTTGAGAAGAGAGGCAGGCTAAAGAGAGCCCCTGGGATTGAAGTTAATGAGAGAGTCAGTCAGTGAGAGTGAATGAGAGTGAGTCAGTCTTTTAGCGAGAGTCAGTCTTTTAGCGAGAGTCAGTCTTTTAGCGAGAGTCAGTCTTTTAGCGAGAGTCAGTCTTTTAGCGAGAGTCAGTCTTTTAGCGCGAGTCAGTCTTTTAGCGCGAGTCAGTCTTTTAGCGCGAGTCAGTCTTTTAGCGCGAGTCAGTCTTTTAGCGAGAGTCAGTCTTTTAGCGAGAGTCAGTCTTTTAGCGAGAGTCAGTCTTTTAGCGAGAGTCAGTCTTTTAGCGAGAGTCAGTCTTTTAGCGAGAGTCAGTCTTTTAGAGAGAGTCAGTCTTTTAGAGAGAGTCAGTCTTTTAGAGAGAGTCAGGAGAGTCAGTCTTTTAGCGAGAGTCAGTCTTTTAGCGAGAGTCAGTCTTTTAGCGAGAGTCAGTCTTTTAGCGAGAGTCAGTCTTTTAGCGAGAGTCAGTCTTTTAGCGAGAGTCAGTCTTTTAGCGAGAGTCAGTCTTTTAGAGAGAGTCAGTCTTTTAGAGAGAGTCAGTCTTTTAGAGAGAGTCAGTCTTTTAGAGAGAGTCAGTCTGTGAGAGAGAGTCAGTCTGTGAGAGAGAGTCAGTCTGTGAGAGAGAGTCAGTCAGTCAGTGAGAGAGAGTCAGTCAGTCAGTGAGAGAGAGTCAGTCAGTCAGTGAGAGAGAGTCAGTCAGCCAGTGAGAGTGAGTCAGTCAGTGAGAGTGAGTAAGTCAGTGAGAGTGAGTAAGTCAGTGAGAGAGAGTGAGTCAGTGAGAGTGAGTCAATCAGTGAGAGAGAGTGGGAGAGGGAGTCTGTGAGAGGGAGTCTGTGAGAGCGTGTGAGAGAGTCTGTGAGAGAGTGTGAGAGAGAGTCTTGAGAGACTGTGTCTGTGAGAGAGTGTCTGAGAGAGTGTCTGAGAGAGTGTCTGAGAGAGTGTCTGTGAGAGAGTGTCTGTGAGAGAGTGTCTGTGAGAGAGTGTCTGTGAGAGAGTGTCTGTGAGAGAGTGTCTGTGAGAGAGTGTCTGTGAGAGTGTCTGTGAGAGAGTGTCTGTGAGAGAGTGTCTGTGAGAGAGTGTCTGTGAGAGAGTGTCTGTGAGAGAGTGTCTGTGAGAGAGTGTCTGTGTGTCTGTGAGAGAGTGTCTGTGTGTCTGTGAGAGAGTGTCTGTGAGAGAGTGTCTGTGAGTCTGTGAGAGTGTCTGTGTGTCTGTGAGAGTGTGTCTGTGAGAGTGTGTCTGTGAGAGTGTGTGAGTGTGTCTGTGAGAGTGTGTGAGAGTGTGTCTGTGAGTGTCTCTGTGAGAGAGTGTCTGTGAGTGTCTCTGTGAGAGAGTGTCTGTGAGTGTCTCTGTGAGAGAGTGTCTGTGAGTGTCTCTGTGAGAGAGTGTCTGTGAGTGTCTGTGAGAGAGTGTCTGTGAGTGTCTGTGAGAGAGAGTCTGTGAGAGAGTGTCTGTGAGAGAGTGTGAGAGAGCTTTATCGATAACATCAGCATTGCAATGTTGGTGCAAGCAACAGATCTGGCAAGCCCTGAAATGAATCACAAATTGGCTCTTTAACAACTTGTGCAACACTTGCCCTCAAATAGGATCTCTGTCGCCACATGTTAAAAGATCGCTATTGCAAAAGAAGAGTGCTCCACTACCAGTCAACAAACAGAGGCACAGTGATTAGGTTTATTTCACCATAACAAGAAAACCCGTTGATCTTACATTGGCTCTCCTTCAAGTCCTTCAGAGATGCTTTGAGTGTGCAACATTTAAAGGAAACATTCGGTGCCCAGTAAAAACGAAGGGGAGAGGGGCTAGGTTAGAACCATTATCGCCCTCCTTTCCCGGTAGTATTACAAGGAACGCTAGCACCATTGAGATGAAGGAAAGCCACACCATGGTCGACTTTCAAGTTCTCTTGAAACTAAAAGGATATTGTTCTTCTTTTGAGCAGGACCGAAAACTAAGCAAATAGCCCCAGCGAGGTCCTGAGTTAAAAGGCATTGCTTTAAAGTACAGAGAAAGAAATGCTTGTCTTTAGCATTGTGAATAACTTTTGTATGATGAACGTATGTATTGTTTAGATCTTGTTTTAGAATACTGTTTATGTGAAAAGTAGCGTGCTTTCCAGGATCAGGAAATTTTTATGACATTTATATGGTAATAAAGGATAGTGCACCCGGTAGGAGTGTGATACTTGCTTGGTGTGAGTGTGATATGGAAAAAACCTCAGTGGGTTATTGTAGCTGCAGTACAGATTAAAGTGTAACATGAAGAGCATAAGTGAATTTCACTTTTGGCCAGTGACAATTGAGAGTTGTATTTGCGTAATATTAAAAATTGCAACATGAGCCCTGGTAAAGCAGTATATCGATGATACACGTATTGGCTGTATATGTATTCAGTGAGTGGAAAATCTGGAGCGTGGGCTTTGACCTATGGAGTATACAAAAACAATGACAATATTTTAAGGAATGGAGGTTTTGGAGGACAACAGAAAAAGGAAAAACTAACTATATTCTTTATCTTAAGCGACATTGTGTGTAGAAACCAAGAAACCATGTTTAAGAAGTGCCTTGAAAATGGCTCTGGATGCGTCTATCCATCATATGTTGTGCACTTATATCTGCATGCATTATACAAAAGCCAAACCCAGTAACTTAAATGCTCGCTGAGTGGTTTTTGGGACCGACCTGCCAAGTTGTCTGTAGAACACACTTGTGGTCGTTCGGGGAGGAAGGGGGTGGGGGAAGGGGGGGGTATCCAGGCTTCCCTTTCCCTCGAAAGTGGAGAGACTGGGAGGTGGTTTGTACAGTCTTGGAAAACGTGATTTTCCAGTTTAAAATAAATGCAGATGAAAAAATGTGAAAATACGTCTGGAGGTGCAGTGGAGCCTCACAGAACTGTCCCCTAAAGAGGCTATAGGGTTGTGAATTTAGTTTCTTGCTAAATATTAATCCGAGTCTGTTGTGGTGTAAGAACACTAATAATCTAGTTTAGTTGTTAAGTCACGGGTGCCCAACATTTAACATTAAGGTGTGCCCTGCTTCCTTACATCTAGCCGCCCCACGGAGAACCCTGCAAATGCAACGTTTAACTAATGCTGCTTGCTGGGAAGGATTATGCTCATTTTTGCAAATAATCATTCTCTAGCGTGTTCTTAGCTTTTTTTTAAAGAATGAATCACCCTTGGTTCGCTAATCTTGGTTATAAAAAAAATAATTATAAATCATGATTCTTCACTCCACTGCTTGACCCTGGGCAAATCATTTTCTTTTACTCGGTTTATTTTAATGTTCTTAAATATAAAATTAGGAGGCCTCCAGTTCGAAGTATGCCATTCAAAGAAATTCATTCATATGGTTTCTTAATTATAATATTGGGGATATATATATATATATATATATATATATATATATATATATATATATATATATATATATATATATATATATATATATATATATGTAATGCGATGCATGATTTGCAGGATAATTCATTCAATGTCGCGATTTAACAGCAAGCAAGTCCTCTGTCGCAGCTCTCGCTCAGCTCTAGAGTGTAGGTTCATGCCTTATAGAGTTCTGCAGAAACACCACAGATTATACGGTTCTGTATACCGGGGCCAGATAAAAGAAAAATAAACGCCGAACTGGAACGCAAAAGGCCATGCCAAATCAACAGACACTTAAGCAACAGATGTCCTGGTCAATAAGGGGACATCCATGTGGGGAAGAGAAACGGAGTGCGCAGAACAAACGGAACCTCCTCCTTGAGCCCCATGAACCGTGTAGGGTGGATGCCTCACGTGCAGGGATGGCAAAAATATGCTTCAGCAACGTTTTGTAACAAGGAATACGTGCAGGCGTCATGTTTTTGTTGGAAATAACTTTTTTGTTCCTTTAGTGCAGTTTGTTTCCTTTTGGAAAAAAACACAGTGCAACTCAGAAAGCTACATCGGTGGCGGGTCACCTAGTCTGGAAGAGAAAACAAAAGCAAGGCTGAACAAGCCTTGCATCGCTATAAGGCCTCGCCTTGGAGGGCGGGGGTGATAAGGGAGGGGGAAGTGCAAGCAGAGGAGCCTCAATAAAGCTGACGAGAAGGGAGGGGGAGAAGGGAGGGGAGTGCGAGCAAAGGCCTGGAAGCCAGCCGTGTGATCCCTGGTCTTGGAATTATTTTCCTTACTACTAAAGCAAATAAAATAGTTCAGGGTAATAATGAATGCACTGCGGAGACCTCTGTTTACCCTGCGGGTCGCACACTAAAGTTCAAAGCAATGGCGTTTTTGTAAATAAAAAGCATTTTTTTATAGGCAGTAGTAACACAGAGGACACCAGAGGGAGCTGACGATAAGGGCAGGGGGACAAAGGAGAAGGTAATGCAAGCAGAGGTGACGAGAAGGGCGGGGGGGGATAAGGGAGGGGGAAGTGCAAGCAGAGGAGCCTCAATAAAGCTGACGAGAAGGGAGGGGGTAATGCAAACAAAGGACATATGGCGCCTGGAGCATGCGAGGAATGCGCGTTACTGTGCACGTACTCGCATGCTCTAGGCCAGCCAAAAGTTGTGGTCGCATTTCTGCAAGCCCACTACAAAATGTCTCGCCCAGAGCCAGCGCTGACGCGCTGGCTTTCAGGGCGAGACCTAAAAAAAGGAAGATAAAAGCGAAATTTGCAATGCCGGAATCAGTGCTGGGACTGGCTGAACACCAGAGATTAGACAGTTAAAGAAGGGACCTCTATAGCAGAGGAAAATACATATGAAAAACACAAGAACAAATGAAAAACTAATGGAGTATCTCGAAGAATGGTAATAATAATAATAATCCTTAAAGTGATGGAGTCTCTCCATAGTTGACCTCCATGAACTGGAGGATTGACATAACGATTGGAAAGGCACACAGATATTTGCCACTTAGGGGTATGAAAAAGTATTATGACCAAAGTACATGATGTGGGTATTTAAACTGGTGGATCTAGGTTGATGTTGGCATACTTTAGATGGACACAGTGGGTACTGGTGTATATAATGTGGATGACTCTGAATCCCTCCTAGGAAACTTAACTATTTAATGAAAATGATATACACAGCATGAATTGTGCTGTTGTGGCCGACACTGATGATATCTACTCGGCATGCATTAACCATTGTTGTATTGTAGTTGTGGCAGCTTAAATTAATAATGAAATGTAACAAAAAGGATTCGAAAATGAACAAAACACTCACAGCCTCAGGTATTAACAGAGATATTCCTCCAGTCAGATTAACAGATTTTTTTGATTCGCAATATGACCATTTCAGCAGTGCTAGGTTACAGTACACTTGCAGGCTTAGTGTTCAGATAAAAGGTGAATACATTGATAATCAGACAGTAAACATGCATTCATGTAGAACACGAAATGCATTCATGTGACTTGACATGTATGTATGTGGTACTACTTTAGTTCGAGCCTAGCCAAAAGGCAGAGGAGGGCTGTATCTGGTCAAAGACTGGCATAAAGTCAACGAGCAAGAGGAGAGGAAAATAGGTTGTGGATAGTTAATGCATTGTGATGTAGTGTTCTTTAAAGAGATGAGCCTTCAACTATTTCCTAAATTGGAGCAGGGTTGGTGCAGGTGTGCTGTATATGGGGATGTTGTTCCAGATTGTGGGTTGTTAGATGGAAAAGGCCTGCTATCTTGTTTACTGTTCTTTTGGGTGCCCTGGCTGCGGGTGAGCCGAGATCCATCAGAGGTATTGAGCTTTTCTGCAAGAAAAGCGAGGGTGCTGGTCGTGATGGCCATAACTAGATCAGCTATCATCTTGCCTCAGTAAATAAGAACATGATGCACAATCTAAGCAATAAGTATTCTAAAATCAGATTGAATTCACACACAGATCACCCTGAAATAATTTGTAACTATGCTTATTTGTGTTCAGCTCATCTTTTTATGAACATACATTTTTTGTTCCAAAATAATGTTTCATTAGTAATAATTTAGCTAATTTGTTCCCCAAATACCAGCTTGTCATTTTTTTTCAAGATAGCATAATTTTGAACCAGATTTTTTTTTAATAGCTTCCCAAATGTTATTTGGCCACTTTTATTATCCCAGTGATGCTAGGGACCTCATATTTTGAGGTACCTCATAATAGATCAGTCTTTTTCTGTAATTTGCTCATGTGTACTTGCGTACGGCAATCATTACCATGATGTGCAGCTGTGTCCTACTTACCCATCCCATATGCCAATCAATACCTTAATGTGGCACAGGTATTGCCTTATGTCATGCAGTCTTCATGATAAGTTCTAGGAACCTCCAAATGTCAGCCAGTGCCTAATATCTATGTTTACCTTAGTTCAGCCCACCATTAGTGCTGTGAGGAAGTCTTATTGTGTCGTGCAGTACTTCACAAAAATCCATTAATAAATATAGCTGAGGCATCCACCTGGATTCTCCAGAACTGGACATGATACTCCAGAGGTGTTGGATAAAGTATTCCAGAGGTGATCTCCAAAACCTGATTCAGTATACTACAGATGGTCCTTAAAACTGGGCATGAGAAGCTAGATGGTCCGTAGAATCAGAGGTGACTTCCAGAACCTAACTTTGTCATGGATAGCAAACAGAACCCGACTAAAATACTAGAGGTGACCTTTAGAGCTTTACATAATGTAGCAGCGTCACCTTCATAATTGATAGCAACTCAACTACCATTCTATGTAAGGTGCATAACGCTTTTTCTTTTTTTTCCCCTTCTCTCCTAATTTACACATGTAGTCTGGCATATTAAGCATTAA
Organism: Calotriton arnoldi; assembly: GCA_963921515.1. Taxonomy (NCBI): domain Eukaryota; kingdom Metazoa; phylum Chordata; class Amphibia; order Caudata; family Salamandridae; genus Calotriton; species Calotriton arnoldi. Next base: position 3,085,420 of record CAWUFW010000014.1, on the reverse strand, counting down.
GTATATGTGGGGAAATTGGGTCTGTAAATGATTGTGACTGTGTTTAAATAGGGCCGGCCCTAAGCTACGGCCAGTAAAAGCAGGTCTCTTGCATTGCCACTACAAGCAAGTGCCACCATAATGCAACAAATGTCTTTAAGAATAATCTTTTTTCTTGGGGAAGTAGAGTGCCAAAAAAAGTAAAGTATTTTACCTGGGGCTCACAATATAGTTGCAGCTGAGCTTTTGTAAATTGCCCTCAAGAAACAACTTTGTGGGTTTTAACTACCTTCCCATTCTCAAAGGCGTCTCTTCCTCTGGAACCCCCATGTTCCCACCCTGAGACCTATATTATAATGGGGGAAAAATCCGTTGTACCCTAGATTTTGCAGTCTTTAGTGCAATTTTTCTTGCATAATTTTAATTTACACAGGCAAAAATGTTTGCGAATCATAGTTAATATTAATTAATATTTAGTGAATTTATTTGGAGCAGGGACAATTTATCTAACCTTTTTGTTTTGGCCAGCTCACTCATTTAAATTTTGAAAATACTTTGGAGAGATGGTGATGGTTTATGAGATGTATTTATAAATTAAACACAAACCGCATAGCACATGTTTAATAATGTACCGGCAAGTGAACCTAAAGTTACGGAGTAGAGTATGGATACAGTAGTCGAATGCTGTGAATTTTACTTAACACTTTCCAGAGCAGTTGCAGTTCCAGGTTAGTGATTGAGCTTTGTACACAATTATTTAATCTTACTACTAGTCAAAGGGGTTAGTGGGAAGTTTAATTCAGTGAGTCCTTTTGGGACGAATGGACGAAAAATAGTCTCATGTAGGAGACAAATATTCCCCCGAGAGTTTTAATAGCAATTCTGAATACTGTATGTTTTGTGGGTAAATTATTTTCAGTTAAACCGCAGATTAAAAATGTGTAAATGTATGCATGTAGGGAAATCTATACTAATGTGTCTTTTTCAAATAAGCATTTGAATATCTAGACCAGTATAAATAAATCTTTCATAATAGTTTTGCATTCTTTTTTAAACTTGTTCTTAATTCAATTTTCACCAGACCTCTGTAACTCTCTAAACCAGTTTTTAACAAAGCTCTGCCTGCTCAACAGGTGATTCTGGTGTCTGGGGATTAAAGAAAAACTTTGCTTTGTTGGAACTGCTGGAGCGGCTTCAGAATGGGGCATCTGGCCCATACGGAGCCCCCGATGAAGCCATTGGAATATCTGGAGAGGTATTTAATGTTTTCTTGTAACATGTGTTTATTGAGCTTTGGATGTGTAGTTGGTGTTTTATATTTCCAGACAGAGGGTACTTGTGCCTTAGTGCCTATTTACTGAATTCTTAATGGTATCAAATGATCAGTGATGGCTCTTGTTACTTCCACGGTGCTGAACATTAACAGATGCAAATTATTTTTCACGTTTGTAAGCCCTCAAAATGTACCCTTTCCCCTGTTTAAGTCTTGCCTGCCATACAGCACAAACTGCCTGGTTGCAAAATACCTATTGTGAGCATACAGCTGGGGGCACCCTGCCCATTAGTTACCATTGGCTGGCTTTATTGTCACTCATCTGCTTGCTTGTTACTCAACGGCTTGACATCCTCTTTTGTGTTTGTCCCTCGCCTGGAGCATAGCCTCTTTATGATCCCTTTCACTGGCTGATTTGTATCCTTCCACTGTTCACATGTGTGGAACAATTTGTTCTTTTTTTTGTTCACCATTCAGTGCGAGTTTTCAAGCTTTCTCCTTTGTATGCTTACCTGCCCCCTGCAGTGTGCTTCCCACCTCTTCTAACGTGTCTGTAAAAGCATAGCAATATGGATATGTTTGCTGGTGTATGGTTGAAGGGTACACATAAAGGGTTGTTGTCGCCTGCATTTCACATATTGCATGAAAGCACATGCTTTGGCGCACAAAAGCTCTTTAGACCCGGGAAGATGGCCATCGGCTGTACTCAATAAGCGGGTGTCTGGGGCAGAGGGTGTACTTAGCATGACAGTTCTCCAGGAGTCCCATGAACCTGCTCCCTGGGCTCCTTCAGAGGACCAGCTTGCTGAATCCTGTGAAAGTAAATTTAGGCCTTGACAAGCTTTTCCTTTAAAATTCTGATACCTACCCTATTCTTTTTAAATTCTGTTCAGAGTCTCTTGAGTGAAAAGTATTTGAAAAATAAACTATGTCATTTATAAAGATTGAAAACACTGAATTGAATTTGCATTTCGAAAATACCATAAAAATATGTTTGCTTTTCCTCCGGTATTTAGAAATGTTTTTTTCTTTTACTCTTTTAAACAATACTTTACAAGCAAACATTGACAAAGCCAACAGCTTGGCACTTGTTTTATAAAGTTGAGGTCTATTGGCTTTGCCAATGCATTTAAGATTAGGATGCACTTGCATCTTTGAGTCTGATTTTAGGCTCCCATGTGTTGCCACTGCCGCTGACTGCAAATTTTGCCAGATACATCGGGAAGAAATATTAGTACACTATGCATAGATTCACTCATGCAATGGGCAGAAATACATTGGTAACAATGGCCTTCCAATACCATCTAAGCTTTCCTCCATCCAGATAATCACATTTAGATCTATATAATATGAATTTGCATGACTCGGGGAACCTTCGGAAAGGGTGAAATATATGCTTGTCTGCCATCAACGTAGAACGTAAGGCAGATGGGTGTAGTTTTTTTCAGTACAATTTTGTTGAGAAATGTCACAAATCAGTTAACAGGAACGTTTATGTCTAGAATATAACCAAACACATTAATGTCTGTCTGAAAGAGGCCTTCTAAAACATATTTTAATTTGTAATAATATAATTCTAAATGATATTTACATTTCAGGAATTCAAAGTCATGTGCTAAATTTTCTGACCAGAATTGGTCATCTGTAAAAAATCACAGCCACCTTATTGTTTTTGATAAACAGTTTTTGTAGAATTTTTGGCCATTAAAAATGGCAGCAAAGAACGTAAGGCACACATACAGCACTGTATAGGATAAAGCATCAGGACCAGACAAAGCAGTAACCCTCAAGCAGTACATCACGTAGAGCGAAAGCAGTGACCAGGAATACACATCAGTAGCAGTCTCCGTTAAACTGACCCAACCATTTCCCCCATTCCTGCCCATGTTTCCGGGGACAAATCCTGGCTTCAAAGACCTCACGCTCTTGTTGTGCACACCGTTCCACACCTCGTCTCCATCTTGTGAAAGTCGGAGGGGAAGGAACCATCGAGTAGCAATATCACGTTCGCAACTAAAAGGGCCATGCCCAAGAATGATCTTTCGGTACTCGTACGTCGGGAGCGATCAAACACGCCAAGGAGAATCAGCAGGAGGGCAAGGGGGACTTCCCTCCCAAAGGCATCTGACAAATCTCTGGATACATTGACCCAATAATGATGTATCACTGGACAGGACCAGACCATATGATAGAAGTCCGGCAAGCCAGTTCCACAACTAGGGCAGACAGGGGTAGGGCAGAGGCCTGCGCGTAAAAGGCGGGCTGGGGAGAGATGAGCAAAATAAAGATAGTATGTACAAATCGAAGTCAGGAGGAGATAGTGAGTTCACAAGGGGCCATCAGGGGATCCCACCAATCCTCATCCTCCATGGGTCCCACCCATCTCTCCCAGCGTGTTCTATGGTGGTCTAGCAAACTAGGAGAGTTGATCACAAGGATGCGGTAAATCTGAAAGATTCCCCTGCGGCCCAAATTACCCATGAGAAGCTTAGCTTCCAAATTCCGGGAGGGCATCAGTCGACTGAAAGTGCGCATGGAGAGCTTGCCTGAGTTGGAGATATTTGTAGAATTGGTTGTGTGAAAGGGCATTCATCTGTTGAAGGTCCTGGTAGGATCTTGTATGTGAACCCGACCACACATCTCCCAGGTGTGTGATGCCAATAAGGTCCCAAGATCAAAAGTCCTGAAGTACCGCTACTTCCCCCAGCCAGGTGCCGTGTCAGAGACGGGTTTTTAGGCGTAAGTTTAGCCTCCCATTGTACATGCCGGAGTGCAGCTGTCCATGCAAGAAACACCACTCTCGTTACCAATGGTATAGAGTTCGAAATTGGTTAGCTATAGAGCATGGCCTGCAGGTGGTGGAAACCCAGCAACAAGAGCTCTAGTCGGTAGGCGGGATCCAATCGTGGATAACAAGTAGGTGGGTAGCCACCTTATTTCAAATATTTTTTTAATTAATTTATATTCTTTTACTTAATTTATATTACATTATTTCAAATATTTTTTTTTATTAATTTATATTACCGAGTTTTGCCCAAAAAGTTCTTCTATTCATTAGGTAGTTTATTCGTATTTTTGTCACCACAATTCATCTACAATTTCTTTGTGGTTTTTTTTTTAAACAAACTTTATTGATTTTATAGATGTACAGTATTTCTTGTATCCACTGTTTCTTAAGGTATACGATTGTTCCCTTTGAGGTTATAACACAACAGTGCTTCATTGTGGATTCATTTTCAAGTAGGATAAAGTCCATGAACAATTGTGTAGTTGCAAAGACCAGTACATACTTAATGCAAATTGGCTTACGGACATATTCAGAAGTAACAAACCCTGAGAAACCCGCCCTTCCCTCCCACCCTCCTGGTTCACCCCTACCTATCTACATGCAGGTGTAGGAACCAGCTCTGACGGGTTGCTCTAGTCGAGCTGGGCTATCCTGATTTGTGTACTGTCATTTGGCCGACTGCATGTGTTGGGCTTAGGTCGCAACCTACTGTACTGGTTATAGGGTGTGCTAGTGTCCTATTTTGTGTTATATTGTTGTGGGTTCCGTAGTTTTGAATGTTTCCAACATTATGTCCCATTCCATCGAAATCAGTATTTTCCGTAGGCCTCTGTGTTCCTCCCTACGTATAACTACACTTTCCGACCTTCCCCATCTAATCACTTCCTCTTGCCAGCTTTGTGCCGTTGGAGGAAAAGCTGATTTCCATCTCATGGTGATGGATCGTTTTGCAATAAGTAAGGCCAAATCAGCAAATCTGAGCTGCACTTTCTGTTTCTTAGTGTGACTTTGTATTCCTGCTAAACAGCGTTCTATTGTGTCCCAGTTGGAGATCCCCATTACAGCATCTAATATTTTTGTGACATTGACCCAAAAGGCAGAGAGGCGTGGGCATGCCCACAGCATAAGTATAAAATCAGCGTCATGTGTGTGACATTGCGGACAATGTACTTGCGCCTCTGGGTAAATTCTTTTCAGCCGGTGTGGTGTGAGGTAGGCCCTATGTATCACCATGTATTGTATGAATTTGAATTTGGTGTTACGGGACACCTTTCTGGAGTATTCTAGAAGAGAGTCCCATTCTTTATCCGAAAAGGTCCCTGCCAAATCTCTGTTCCATTTTTCTCTGAGTGCTGTGAGTGGTATTGCTGCATGTGAGCGAATGCTTCTATAGAACCATCTGATCAGATGGCGACCATTGCCCATCAAGTATATGGTGTGAAATAGGTAGTGTGTAGGAGGCTAGATGTTATCTGGTGGCCAATGTTTCTTTATATGCTTAGTTATATTTGCATGTAACATGAAGAGGGATCGTGGAACTCCTTGTTCATGAGTGAAGTCCTCGTGATTCAGCAACATACCATCGGCAAATAGCATCCCTGCCGTGTTCACTCCTTCCCTTTCCCATTTGTGTATGCTCCGCTTATTACTAACCCCGTAGGAGTGGGAATCCCTAGCAGTGGGGTATTGGGGGCGTACGGGATCCACTGGTTTGTGTATTGGAGTGCTCTTTTCCAATAGGTTAGGACTGTTTTTAGTAATAGGGGGGCTGCTGGTGGGTTTTTACTTTGGGGCCATAGTAAGGCGTGCAGAGTGCCTCTGGCTAGGGTTTGAGGTGTATAACCTAGTTTGTGTAAGTTGCGTCCGGCAAGCCAATACGCAAGCCATTGCATCTGGCTCGTGAAGCAGTAAGCACGGAAATCTGGTGCACCCATTCCTCCTTTGTCCGTTCCTAGCTGCAGCTTTGGTAAACTTACCCTCTTGCGGCCCTTCCCCCAGATCAAGTCCTACAAAAGTGTATTCAAGACTGTAAGAAAGGTGGTCGGGATGATTATGGGAAGGTTGGTGAAATAATAGAGTAATCGTGGGAGCATGACTATTTTGAAAATAGATATTCGGCCTGCCACCGAAATAGGTAGTGATGTCCAAACAGCTATTTGGGTACGAAGTGGGGTGACCACCCTCGGAAGATTACCATCCAGTAGGTCTTGTGTAGCCCTGTATATTTGAATGCCTTAGTATCTAAAGGTGATTGGCGCTACCTGAAGACTAGAAGGCCCAAAACATATGGCTGAAATATAAAAGCCTAGGACTTGGTCTCGTTTATGGCGAGTCCTGAGATTTGTTCAAATTGCTTGAATATGCGGGGTATGGGCTCTAAACTGACTTGTAGGTTGTTAATATAAAGAAATATATCGTCAGCATATAATGACAGTGTATGCGTGGTGTTACCAATGCAGATGCCTTTTTTCCCTGCCTGTTGGAGTTTTAACGCTAGTGGCTCAAGCGCTAGTACAAATAGAAAGGGAGATAGTCGGCCTCTGCCCACCGGCTAGGCTTGCAATATGTGTGCACCTGTGCGGGCCCTGGCTGTTGGTACTGTATAAATCAATTTAACCCATCGCAAATACTCCGGAGGAATACCAAACTTGTTGAGTGTTATATAATCCCAGCTGAGGGTATTGAAGGCTTGACGCAGGTATAGGGAAATGCAGCCGGCTCCCGCTTGGTCCTTGGGGGTCGCATCTAGGACGTGATATAGTGATGTTTAGGGAAGTGCTACGGCCGGGCACAAAGTCGCATTGATCTGTGTTAATAAGTTGTGGCAGGAAGGGGAGTAGTCGGCAAGCTAATATCTTACTTAAAATCTTATATTCACTATTTAATAGTGATAGCGGGCCGTATCCTGAGATGTCTTTGGGGTCTCTGCCGGGCATAGGGAGAGAGGTAACTAGTGCTTGCATTGTGGTAGGGGGGAGGCTTCCGGATTCTAAAGCAGACAGGCACAGGTGCTTTAAATGGGGACTCATTTGTCATAAAAGGCGTCATAAAATTTGGCCGGGAGGCCATCCAGCCGCGGTGTTTTGTTGCGTGGAAGTTCCCGGATTGCTTCTTTGATCTCGTTTTTGGACATTGGGTCTGCTAGCTCTCTTTGGTCGTCCTGGGACAGTGGCGGGCAGATGAGATCACCAAGAAAGCTTTCTATTGCTTCCTCACCTACCGCTGCAGGGGCCTCATACAGTATCTTATAGTATTTGCAGAAGGCAGAGTTTATTTCCTTTTGCGTGTTTACTGTTGTGCCATTGGGTGTGGTGACTTCGTGTAGGGGGATGGGGGGGGTGGCGCATCACGTAAGAGTTGCGCTAGAAGAGTGCCTGATTTATCAGCTTGCGCTTGTCATAGTTGTGTGTAGTCTATGGTACGTAGACATTCTAGTAGATCTGCATGCGATATGCGTGCTTCCTGTAACTCTACCGCTTTTGTGGTGTCACTAACGGTTTCCTGCTCTAGTTTGTTCAGCTTATATTCTACCTCTTGTAGATCTTTATGAACAGCTTGTCGGGCCCCCACAGATGCGCTGATAGCTGTTCCACTCACATCTGTCTTGAATGCCTCCCATTCAACTAATCTTGAGGACGCAGTGCTGGCATTTTCAGTAAAATAGTTGGTGATGGTTGTGGCCATAGTGCTACGGAACACTGCATCTTCCAACATCTGCAGCAGCAACTTCCAGGTGGGGACTGGCGTAGGGATCCTCCCCCAGGACAGTGTTACTTCTAATGGATTATGGTCTGAGAATGTCTTCCCCAGGTACGTGCCTGCATAATTTGGGATACAAGGGTGAGGGAGCAGAACACCTGATCTAATCGTGTATGGAGCATGTGGGGCAGGGAACAAAATGAGTACTTACGGCAGTTTGCGTATTTGATATGCCAGGCGTCCGCCAGTGACCAACCTTCAGCCCAGCCACGGAGGGCAGCTGCCTGTTTAATAGCGGTCGCTCTTTGCAGTGGGGGATGTGAGCGGTCAAAGCTAATGTCCAAAACTGCATTATAGTCCCCTCCTAGTATTCAGGGATAGTTTACCCATTCCATTAATGGCACGTTTAGAGTCTCTTAAGTATTTATCTTGGTCGTAATTCGGGGCGTATATGCTGCCTATAACTCCGTGTGTGCCGTCTAGGGTGCCATGTATCAGGACATATCTACCGTTTGCATCTATTCTCTGGTCTCATGCGACAAATGGGGTTCCGTTTCTGATCCAAACAGCAGCCCCGCGCGCAAAAGCAGAGTATGATGTATTAAACACTTGACCTCTCCATTTTCTATGTAGTTTGATAGCCTCAGAATTGGTGAGGTGTGTCTCTTGGAGCAAGACAATCTGTGCTTTTCTTCTATTCAATTGAGCATGTATTTTATAGCGTTTTTGCACTGAGCCCATGCCCTGACATTCCATTTGATAATATTGTATCTTCCTAGTGTAGCCATGGATATGTGTATATTGTTCTATACCCTACCACCTATTGTGAGTGAGAGCGTTTAGGTGCTATCCTTGGGGGTGAGCCAGGTTAACAAATTTCCCCTCTACAACCCAATACAAGGTCTACCCAAAGAACTGTGGTGGACCAAACCAATAACCAAAACTGTAAACATTTCAACTGTAACCATCTTGCATTCGGTACGGGGGATATGGTTTCTATGCCTCGATGCTCTCGTATGATCTTAGAGGGCATGATTTCAGTGCAACGGACTGGACCTCGGCTGAGTACAACGCTAGTGTGATATTGCAAGGTGGGGAATATGTTAAAGTCTGTTGCTCATATTCATTCATCAAGGCAATTTAAGATCGAGAATGGTGCCTCCCCGGGAAGTTATCTCAAATAGTCATTCACTATTTGCGGGGTGATGAAAGGGAATATAGTGAGGCTGTTTTCGGAGTCCAAGTGCGTATTTGTATCCTCCGAGGATTCAGCTGAGGAGGGGGGATCCTGATCCTTGAACGTTACCGCTGTGAGTAATGCTGATTGTCGGCTTTCCTGTTCTGGAGAAGGGGCTTGTGGCTGTGGTGTTTCGGTTCATCCTATGTTAGCGCACCCTCCCATTCGGTGTTGGTTGTGAGTCTTGATGCGTACTTTGTGTTGACCTTTCCGATGTAGTAGATGAAAATGTCATTTCCACCCATTCAGCGACCTCCTCAGGCGACTCAAAGAAGTATGACTTTTGTTGATGCATGATCTTGAGGCGGGCTGCGTACAATAAAGCGTATTTGAGATTTAGCGCAATGAGTTTCTTTTTTACTGCCTGATAGGAGGCCCTCTGGCGTTGGAATATGATTGTGAAATCCGGGTACTGGGAGATCCGTTGATTTTCGTACAGTATAGGGGACTTTTCTCTGGCATTACAGAGCAATGTGTCACGGTCTTTATATATAAGTATCCTGACAATCATTGGTCGTGGTGGTGCTCCAGCCATCGGCTTTCTTGTGGGGATTCTGTGCGCTCTTTCGACACAGAAGAGGTCTGTCAGACCCTCTGGGGCCACTGTGTCTCGCAGCCATTGTTCTATCAATTGTGTCGCATTGGGTCCTTAACAGTGTTCCTACAGACCCACAATACGAACATTGTTACTTCGTGACCGGCCTTCCACATCCTCAACTCTGCCCTGTAGGATGGATACTTGGCGTTGTAGCTGTGTTATTTGGGCTATATGCTCCTTGTGCTTTGGAATTATTTCTGTTATTAGTAGTTTGTTGCTTTTCACAGTGTCCGCCAACTTGTTATGGTCTGCCTTCAGTAACGTAAAGCCAGTCGTTAATGCTCCAATTTGCTGTTCGATTGCTTTCCTTGATTCGCAGACCTCCTTCAGGATGAGGTCCAGTTTATCTGGAACAGCCTCCATTTGAGTTGGTGGTATGCACTCCGATGTGGGCGCTGAGGATACATTTGCGAGTCCATCTTGATGTGCACCCCCAGTTACAATTGGTTGTTATGGTTTCCCCTTTGTGCGTCCCATATTGAGCTGCGGGCCTGCAGCAACCGTCACGGTGTGTGCAACCTATCACACTCCATTACTTGTGCTCAGTTCGCCCACGCACGTGGCAGATGTGGCGCTGGTGCTTTCGAATTAGTTGTCTACGTATCCTCTTACCATCTCCAGTGGAGTACTACGTGGTGCTGGCTCTCTGTGTCTATAATTAGCAAGCGGGTGCGGTGCTGGACAGGGGATATCCCCGTTCTTGGTGCCTCTTCTTTTCCGTCGTACTTCAAGATAACCACAATTGGCTCTGATGCAGTTTTCATGGGATGAGGGAAAAAGGGCTCGGGGCCACCGATTCTTACAGGCCTTGTCACGCCGCCTCACATGGCACAGGGCTCGGCCCAGGATCTCTCACACCGGGGGTGTAGGGGGCCGGTTCGTTTAGTCCCCGTCTCCTCCTTGGTCTCCCCTTTGGTCTCCCATTCACTCGCGTAGGGGACAGCGCAGGTCTTGGAAGCTCCCAAAGGGTTCTTCAATCTCCTTCAGTAGCTCTCGAGCAGGAGGGGGAGCTGCACAAGAGCCGATCCCACCAGCAACGGACCACACGCGGCACAGGGAGGAGGAGGCACTGCACAGCCGTTAAACCTCCACAGCCCCCCCCGGTATCTCGCCCCCGCGTGTGGTCCGGGCCGGCCCCATCTAATTCTCGGTTGCTCAGGGAGAGGGGAGGAGGGGAGAAGGGGAGGGCGGCAGTTCAGTTGCACCCCTGATGCCGCCCATAGCGCAGTGTATGTATGCGGCTACTGCCCGAGCCTCGGCACTCCCAGTCACCGTCTCGCCCCAGCCAGTGTTGAGGCCTCACAGTGGTGTGCACTAATATAGCTGCAACACTCTTACCGCAGGGCAGCAATACGGTGTGTCTGAGAATCCAGGCACCCTCCTGGGTCAGCGGTCAGTCTGTATCTCAGGGTTGTGCCAGGGCGCTGCGAGGTTATAGTCTCTGTACCTCGAGGGGCCTCAGCAGCAGAGCTCGGCCCGCGGGGTGTATGTGGTCGTCCGCACTTCCTGTGTGCTGCGCGCCATTTGTCTGAGTAGGGCGAACCAGAATCACTCGAGCCCCCACCCGATCCTTCACATGAGGGTTGAGGGGCAGAGTGGTGCCTTGGATGTCCCCTCCCCGGCGCCTATTAATGCAGGATTATCCAGCCTGGTCCTGGAGCTCACCTATGGTGCGACCGCCATGTTCGGCAGTTAGCCACGTCCCCCTTACAATTTCTTTGCATCTTTATTTGTATGATGATCCTACTGTTACAGGGTCTTTTCTCAACTGAAAACAGAAGGCTGTTTGATATCAAGCACATACAATCCAACTTGTACTTTGAAATGTCCAAAAAGATCTGCAGTGAATTCCTGATTCTTTTGCATGGAAACATAGGCCAATTCTTTTACTCATTTACTGTGTCTCCTGCAAAATGAACATAACACTTATTGTCACCCCTTGGGAAGCTGAGGTTGCAGTCTGAATGTAACTCTTTCCGGGCAAACTGATGCTACTTTGAGGGAAGAATTTAGAAGGGGCATTCTTCCTTAGCTTGAACGCCACCCTCCTTTCCTAAGTCACTTTCATAACTCTGTGTCAGTAAGTTGGAAAACATTCCAATATGGTCTTATTGCCTGCAGCACCAAAGTCTTGATGCTTCTTGTTTGCCATTGGAGTGAAAAACATGAAGTTTCTCCTTTTTACTTGAGCAGAAATTTACACCTTGAATGCAATTGATGAGTGGTGAATGCGATTGGGGGTTCATGGAAACCTAGAAATGAGTCATTTGAGTGATTCACAAAGCTTGAAACAATAACTTAGAGAAAAGCAGCTTTTGCTTTTCCAAAGCGATTCCTTGTTGACAACAGTTTGCAGAGCATGTGAATCTATATTTGTGTCAAAATGTTATTATGACAAATATAAATACGTACTCTGCTTGGCACCAAGCGGCCACTCATAAATACATCAATTACCGGCAAACAACATCTCTGTAGTGCATTTGCCTGCATTCCAAAATAATCATCAAATAATCATCCAAGCGTAAGCAGAGTAATTGTCCCAATCCTTTTCCAAAGACAGATGGAGGATGCTTTTGCATCAGTGCTGTGTTGCCATAAGACAGCCAGTCGCTCTCTTCCAGTAAACACAACTTTTCTACTTTTATCACACAATACTTCTGATAGCATATCTCAGCTGTCTTTCCAAGACGAGGAGAAAAAGAAAACTATCTTTGTTGTCATTCCTCTCCACCAATGTTTTATTGCCAGAACAAGCTGAAAACTGTTGGCAAACTGGTAAGTAACAGTTTCCTCATTTTGAAATGTAAAAACTTTAACATTCATTCTAACACCCCGTGATTACTCCGTCATCTGTTAGACCACTCCTCTACGTCCCCAATTGCAGGGGTACGTCTGGCCCCAAGAGCAAAGATGGACCACATAAGATGAGACTTACCTGGAGCTGGAAAGTATAGCGTCCACCTTCTGTGGTAGGTTTTAAAACTTATTTTGCCCACATTCTTCCACAAAAGTAGGCTAAATAACGTTTCTTCATTGGCAGTTCATTAAAACTTTGGGCAAATTGCCATCATAAATTTTGCCCATTTAGTCAATTTATCATGAAAAGCATACATCGTGAAAAATGTGAACAGTGAGGTTTAAAAAGCAAAGAAAAGATTAATTGCCATGCGCTCTCTGCTTTCCTCTCAAAGTTTGGATAAGTAAAAGTCAAAGCGCAAGCAAAAAAAGCAAAGTGGGACTCAATTCCATCCTTTGACTGCGAAGGGAAGGCGAAGGGCATCAAGTTGTAACTCACATCCCCTCGAGGTAACCGGCCACTGAACCAGTTCCTCAGTTGGTCCCAACACGCCCTAGGTCCCGGGGCCTATGTCGACCCTGAAGCAGGTAAAGTCTTTAAAAAGGACCTACTGCCAATCTTCTTGCAGTGTTGGGGAGAGCAGCTAAAGTAGAATTACAGCTGCCCTTCACTGACACTCAAACAAATGTTTTGACAGAAATTCTTCTGTCTGGGCCAACAACTTTTGAGCCTTTGCCCCATTTACTGAGGCCTCATTAGATACTCTGATGACTACGTGATTGAAACCATGTTCTTACCCACCAGGTAGCCCATAGTGTGGAGCAGATTAATTAATAACCTGCTGGTGCAGGGATCACCACTTCGCCACAGGTTCTTATCAAATTGAGGAGAACTCAACACTGGAGCGAAGGCAAACCATGGATAGTTTATTCAATCATTCATGAATGGGTCTCCATCCGACAAGTACCATCAAGATACCCAAGGATAAAGCACACTGAACGATGGTTACATGGGTTTATATAGGGAAAATCACAGACTAGGAACGCCCAGAGGTAAATAGAGCTTTGGGAAGAACACACAAATGAGACAATCGGTAAGAATCAACAACCTTGGTGCCTTGTGTAACTGTCGCGTTTTGAGGCTGCACAACAAGATAAGCTTATCTGAACAACTTTAAAGCTTTACCATTGTTTAAAACACACACGAAACCCACAGTGCAGACATCAGCTGTTCTTTTGTGCTGACTTTGCATGTTTACGCAGCCTACAATATCTCAACTTTAGATTCGTGCCCTAATGTTTATGCAGATGTAGTGTCAAGGATAGAGTCAGGCTAAAAACAGGTCAAAGGTGAGCATAGATGAAGCACAGCTGAATGAGAAAACGAGAGATTCAGATTTTAAGGTTTCACAGTCCTTCCTTTTCAGCTGTGCTGAGTCTATTCTAAGGGATATATGTATTAATCATGTACATTAATATTCATTAGGTCATGGATCTCAGTGTGCATAATCATTTCTCTATTCAATTCATGAACATTGACTGGGGAAGGGTTAATACTACTACAGATATTTATACAAGTGGTGCATATCATAGGGGCACATTGAATGCAGCAGCAACAAGTGAGAAAGATGGCTCCTATGATTACTATTCCCGTTAACAATTTCCAACCCCAAGTGGAGATAAGTCCCCGTAACCAGTCAGACCAGGACCATGTTCCCTGGTCTTGATGTATTTCTGCAGCTATTTTATGTAATTTTGAAATGGCGTTAGAGACAGAAGGGGCGTGGTCAGGTATGAACACACAACAGCTACTACCGATGATGCGGCATGCTCCACCACGATCAGCGAGCACTACATCAAGCACCATCCTATTTTGAAGAGTTACAATTCTTGTAATTTGGAGCTCTTCTGTAATATTTCCTAGAGCCAATGCTGTCTGATTAGTTACTGCTTCTACTACTCGGGTTAGGCGTCTAATTTTTCTACTATTTAGGGCTGCACCAACAAAGAAGAAGAGTCCCAAATTAAAATCTACATATTGCTGCAAGGCTGTATCAGTCTGATCTACTTCATCACTATTTATGGTCCGTTTGAATCTATTTAAAGAGATGTCATTAAATAATTTCAGGTCTTTGTGATAAGAGGCAGGTGCTAAAAACACAGGAGGAAGTAAGAAAGACACATAACAGATGCCAGACCAACTGACTGGTAGATGATAGTAACCCTTGCTACCACAGATAAAGTAAGTATTGTGTGAGGACAAGAAGCTACTGTTATTTGTTCCAGTAATGTTTAGTACTGTTGTACAGTCACTTTTTCCCACAGAAATACTGCCAATACTGCTCACACAAAGTTCTGCTCGGGCTCTGGTTACAGCGATAATAGGAGGCCCATTACCCTTAGCTGTTTGGGTGTTGGGGAAGACATATCTGGTGGAGAAATTCCCTCTGCGATACTCCTCCATTTCCCATACAGTTCCTTTGGCTTGGGGATCTCCTTCCTCATCGGGGTAACACACTCTGTTGAGCTGGGCGTTGAGTCCACCTACATCAGCAAAAACTTTGTGACTTATTTCAGAGGCCCACAATAATGCGAACCAGGCTCTACAGGAGCCATTATGTGAGAATGGCAAGGGGATAAAGGCGTTCCTCCCTTCTTCTGGTGAGCTGGCATCATTCCACACACCCAGCAGTTGATAGTGTTCGTAGCATTGTGGGTATGATGTAGCATTTGTATAAAAGTGTTATTGAGGTAGGACATCCGGTGCTTTTTCTCATGATGGGTAAGAGTGTAATAAAAGTGTTCTGTGGGGACAGGAGTAGTAGCAGGCAATAGGTTTCGAGCCGGAATCACTTTCTCCATTGTCCAAAAACTGCTGCCAAGATTATCAAGAGTATGATCAGAGTCACCATACACAGAGGCTTGTCTTTGTTTCGCAACTGCAACTTAGATCCCAGTCTCTGCATGTCTCCTTCTCGGTATCGATACACCACAGGTCGGAGAGAGATCCAGGCAACACTGAACACGTATCACAATCCCCTCTGAACCTAGTTCAGCCGATTCTGTGATCCCACCGTGTCGCAGCCGAACCGTTCCACTAATTGAAATCGGTCCTCCGGTATCTCTATCTGCTCCTTCCCTTCCTTGGTCGCAAATCGTACCTTGTTACTGAAGGCGTAGTTTGATCAGGAAACAAAGTATCTTCATTCAGAGGAGAAACACTTTTCTGAGTCTGCAAGATATCCTTCAGATCGTTTCTGCCTTCTGGCTGGAGAACAGTTGCTGGGATTCGTTTGCAGTGCCCTGCATGGATCCAGTGGCGTCTGTTGGTGACGCGGACAGCAGTTCGGGTTGCCAGCAGCACTTGCTCAATGATCTTCCAACGAGATTCCAGATTCTTAGCACGCTCGAAGTTTTTAAGGAGCACAAAATCACCAGGTTGGAGACCATGGGCCAGACCCTC
The DNA here is from genome assembly GCA_963921515.1 of Calotriton arnoldi. Classification (NCBI taxonomy): domain Eukaryota; kingdom Metazoa; phylum Chordata; class Amphibia; order Caudata; family Salamandridae; genus Calotriton; species Calotriton arnoldi. The sequence continues at coordinate 3,069,587 of CAWUFW010000014.1, read as the reverse complement.
TGATTTATCTGGAATAGCTTCACGCACCTGCTGATGAATCAGAAACAATTTTTCAGTCAAGTTTCTAAGATAGTCACTCAAAACAGGGTACTGTATTTCTTTAATCATATTTGGTCTTGGGGGTCCCCATACATTCATAGGCCTACCAAAGACTATCTCGTAGGGAGAAAGTCCAATCTTACTGTGTGGAATGGAACGAACAGATAGCAAAGCGAGTGGCAAAGCATCTGGCCATTTAAGGCCCGTTGTTGCTTGAATTTTTGCCAATTTGAGTTTCAGGGTGGCATTGTATCTTTCTATCAAACCCGCTGCCTGGGGATAATTAGCAGCATGAAACTTCTGCTTTACCCCATAACCTTTCATTAGGTACTCTATTATCTGGCCAGTGAAGTGGGGGCCATTATCGCTCCATAAAACTCTACAGACCCCAAAACGGGGGGAAAATTCTTTCAACAGAACTTTAGCTGTTGTCAAGGCTGTGTTATCTTTGGTGGGATAGGCTTCCACCCACTTACTAAAGGAACAAACCACAACTAGTACGTATTTTAGGTTGTTACAGCGCTCCAATTGGATGTAGTCCATCTGGAGTGCTTCAAAGGGCACTTGAGGCGGAGAAAATCCACCAGTAGGGGTTGATATTCCCTTCCCAGGATTGTGCTGTAAGCAAATCATACAATTTTTAACTACATGATCAGCCGTTTTCCGAATGAGCGGACTATCCCAGACTGGATTCAATTGGGAAATGATGTTTTTGGCACTAACGTGAGCAGGTCCATGAGCCATAGTCACAAAAGGTAATACATAAGCATAGGGCAATTTCCATTTCAACCTGTCTTTTGATCTCCAACATCCCTCATCATCTAATTCTCCTTCCTTTTGCCATTCTGCCCTTTCCTGTTCAGTGGCAGACTGCTGTATGTCCTTAACTTCTGCATACAGGTTTTCCCATCTTTCAGCTTGGGATCGTAACACATACATTTTACTTGTGAGTGCACTTGCAGTCTCTCATGCAACTTCGTCAACAAAAGCATTTCCTTGTCTCACCTTGTCTGTAACTTTCTTGTGGGCACTACATTTGATAATGGCTACACTCTTTGGCAATGTCAAAGCAGTAAGAAGATTATTTACCAATTCACCATGTTGTATTTTAGAGCTATGGGAGGTTAGGAATCCCCGTTCCTTCCAGAGCTTGCCAAAGTCGTGTGCCACACCAAATGCATACTGGCTATCTGTATAAATATTCACTCTTAATCCTTCACTAAGTTCACAAGCCCTTAAAAGCGCAATGAGTTCAGCTGCTTGGGCAGATTTTTGTGGGATGCGGGCTGTTTCTACCACAGTCTGCAGGGTGGTAATGGCATAAGATGCAGAGGTGGTGCCATCAGGCAGTCTTAAACAAGATCCATCCACCCATAGTTCTCCCTCAGGGTCTAATAAAGGTGTATCCTTTAGATCTATTCTTCCCTTAGTCTGTTCTTCTGTTAGGAAAATGCAATCATGCACTTGTTCAGCTGGCAAAGGTAGCAATGTAGCTGGGTTCAATGTCAAACATCTCTTGAGTGTGATATGAGGTGCCAAAAGTGTAAGCTCATATCCTGTGAGTCTAGCGCTAGTCAAGTGTTGTGTCTTAGTCTGATTCAGAAGTGCATCCACGGAATGTGGTACCATGACCATAATCTTATTACTCAACACTATTCCCTCAGATTGGGGTATAGAAATTGCTGTGGCGGCAACCGCTCTTAGACAACCTGGGAGTCCTCTGGCTACTGGGTCTAATACAGCTGAGAAATATGCACATGGACGATGCTTATTACCATATGGTTGTGTCAAAACTGACAATGCACATCTTTCTCTCTCGTGTACATATAGTATGAAAGGCTTTGTATAGTCCGGAGTGCCTAACACTGGAGCAGAGCAAAGGGATGCACGGAGCTGCTGATATGCTTCCTGACATTCGAATGTCCATGGTAGAGGAGAGGGAGTGTCTTTAGTAACAAGGGACAAAAGAGGTTTGATAATTAGTGAGAAGTTGGGGATCCACTGTCTACAGTAGGAAGTAGTACCAATAAGTGCCCTGACTTCTTTTTGAGTACTTAGAATAGGAATTTTTAGGATAGTTTGAATCCTGTCTTTGGTCAGAGTGCGGCCTTCCTTAGACAAGAGGTGACCTAGATAAGTGACTTCAGACTGACAATATTGTACCTTATTCTTAGAGACCTTATGTCCCTTAACAGCAAGATGATGCAATAGAGAGAGAGTGGCTTCTTTACAATGCTCAACTGTGTCTGCGGCTAGCAGAATGTCATCGACATATTGCACAAGTGTAACTCCTGGTGGCAAAAGAAGTTCATCCAACTGTCGTTTAAGTGCCTGACTATAAATGCTAGGACTTTCTGTATAGCCTTGTGGAGCTCTACAAAATCTGAATGAGCTGCCCCGTACTGAGAAACCAAAAAGATATCGGCTCTCCTCATGTATAGGAATAGAGAAGAAGGCATTCTTTTTTTTTTTTCTTTCAAAAACCTTTATTTAACAGTCAGCATTACCAAAATACATTTTTGTATCAAATCAGAGCATAGTACACATAAGGCCATTTGCGGAGTACATCAATAGTGGGAGAAGCATTCAGACAAAAAAAAACAAAAAACATTATATTGTACAAAATGGCAAAGCATCCACGGACAATACATAGCTATAATATGTGGGGGCATCACTGCAGAGGGGGAAACAGGTCTGGCTGGGGGGAGAGGGGGACAGGGAGGGAGAGGGCTACTGACCAACACCGGCGGCCGCCGCGGGCGGAGAGCCGGCAGGGAGTGCGGGAGAGGCAGTCTGGCTCGAATGTGATCGGGTGTGAAGGTACGTCACCAGGGGGCCCCATATGTCGAGCGGGCGAGACCTAGCAGGCATAAGGTCCCAGAATTCAGACAATAGGGTTTGACATCTCGATGCATCTTCAAGCCAGTGGGCGAACTTAGGCGCTGGCCTGCGCCCCCAGCACATGGACACCCTCCGCCGCGCAAGGACAAGCAGCATTGCGACCAATCGACGAGAGGCATCCGGGCAGAACTTGACAAAGCCCAGCTGGCATAACGGTGGGTCGGGCTGGACCGGTACGGAGGTGATCTCAGAGAGGGCGGCGCAGACCTCCCGCCAGAAATCCGACACCTTTGGGCATAACCAAGCAAGATGAGCAAAATCCGCAGCAGGGGCAGAACAACGCAAGCACCTGTCGCTAGGAATGAGTCCCAATTTATGTAGCTGAACAGGGGTACGGTATAGCCTGTGCAAGTATTTGAAATGTATGAGGCGGAGGCGGTAGTTGGGAGATAGTTTCTTCGTCTGGCTGCAGCAATATAGCCAGTCGGCTTGGGAGATGTCCATACCAAGGTCCTCGCCCCACGCCACGCGGGCGCGATCAGTGGAGACGGAGGAGGTCGACAACGTAAGGGTGTATAATTTGGTCACCAGCTTCCGGGGGGTGGGGGAGGAATATATAAAGTCAAGAGAGAGCATCGAAGGTGGAGGTTGTGGGAACGTGGGGTGTAACTCCCTGCAGATAGCCCGCAGCTGATAAAAGAGCAGTGTGTCCATAGGGCCAGATGTAGCAGGAAGAGAACAGAAGGTGTTTCCGGGGTAGAGATCCGCCAGTGTCTCCAGCCCCAGGCGGGCGGCATGCTTGGACATGCCGGATGGTTGGAAGGGGGGGAAAGCAGGGTGACGCAAAATCGGTATAGTATTTGCCGATAGCATCGGAGCGTTAGAAAGACGACGCAATCCCTACCAGGCCCAGCGCAAGGTCTCGACCGTGTCCACCTCAGCTCGTGTGCGACTGGCCGGAGCAAACAGGGCGGTGGTCAGCGGCCAAGGGGCAGCAAGATCCGCTTCGACCGCAACGTGCGGCTGGTAAGGGGAGGGGTGGACACTAGCAAAGACCAACCCACGGGAAGAGGGAGGAAGGTGTCAGCTGCCTAAAGATATGAGTTGGACGTAAATACGTCTCTAACCAATAGAGGGGAAATTAAATTCGTCCAGGGGAGAACAGAAACAATGTCTGAGGTCCTGACAACAATAAATGTACAGAAATCAAGATAACTGTTTGTTTGAAAAATCAAAACAGAAAAAATATGACATACAGAGAATATTTATTATACTTATTAGTCTTTTTTATTCTTTTTTACTTCTCATAATCAGATACGGAGCCATGAAAAGAACATCATAAACTAAATACAATAATCATATGAATCAAAGGACACAGAATAATCAAATACATAAACAAAGAGATAAGAATCTCCCACCCCACAAAATAGAACTCGGTAAAATCATGGACATAGAAACATATATATACACTTCCAACAGTCAAACCATCTCATACATTCCACACTCTCGCATATCCAATGAGACAAATAACACACAAAGATACTAAAAATAAGACCGAAACCACATCAGAATAATATAGTAATAGTGGTAAATGGGTAAGAATACATCCAGTTGGTACTTTCAGGTATATACCACCCTGTGGTTTCTGTCTTGCACGGTGCCGACGCGCGTTTCGGTGCTAGGCTAAATGGTAGCCGTCACCTTCCTCAGGGCACTGATGGATTGAAAATCAAACAAGGGAGTACTAGGGTGGGGAGGGAAAATAGATATAAAGCCAAAATGGGCTAAGTGACAAATAGGCACTTCTAAGGTCAGGAGCTCCGTTTCAGGCTTACTTTGATCCAGTTGCAAGGGGAACAATGGGAAAGTGAATCGTGGCGCTGGATACGAAATAGAAGTCCTTCTATAATAGCAGAGAGTCAATGAGACCCGCTAAGTCCGATCAAAGACAGAAGTCTTGAATATAATAGGAATCAAGGGACGGAATCCTCAAACAACTTCCACAGGGCCAGGGATAGACCCGGGATTAACAGCTGCACAGCGGCAAGTGGTAGCGAGCCGACTGCTATACGTGTCGGAGATTAGTGAAGCGAGCGGTAGAATCTCGCTAGAAACGTGTCGTTCTTCATCCAAATTCAATCGAGACCGGCAGAAGGTCGATACAAAAAGAAGCGGGGCGAACAAAATGCAGCTCCTCCGGTGGTCGCAGTTGCAGGCATACGGCGCCCTGGGTCTCGATTTCGAAAAGAGGACCCGCCTTCTGGATCCGCCAGTGTCTCCAACCCCAGGCGGGCGGCATGTTGGACATGCCGGATGGTTGGAAGGGGAGGAAAGCAGGGTGACGCACAATCGGTATAGTATTTGCCGATCGCATCGGAGCGTTAGAAAGACGACGCAATCCCGACCAGGCCCAGCGCAAGGTCTCGACAGTGTCCACCTCAGCACGTGTGCGACTGGCCGGAGCAAACAGGGCGGTGGTCAGCGGCCAAGGGGCAGCAAGATCCGCTTCGACCGCAACGTGTGGCTGGAAAGGGGAGGGGTGGATCCAGAAGTGTAGAAAGCTGGCCTGGGCACTTAAGGCATATAGTTTAAAATTGGGGGCGCCCATGCCTCCAGCCGACATGGGGAGAGTGAGGACATCATATGCAATACTGGGCTGCTTTCCAGCCCAGACTAGAGAAATGATCAGGGAACGAATCTTACGAAAAAAATGGGCAGTTAGTGGTATGGGAATATTCAAAAAGAGGTAAAGAAATTTCGGGAGGACTACCATCTTGGCGATGGCAATACGCCCAGCCAGCGACTGGGGGAGCCGGTTCCAATGAGGTATTTTGGACTCGAGCCAGTCCACCCCACGTCCAAAATTGGCCTTCCAAAGATCGTCCAGATCCCTGCTCAGCCAGATACCTAAATAGCGGGTGGGGCCGGAGGCCCATACAAAGGGAAAGTCCGGGGTGAATGGCTTGGTGGCATCAGTAAGAGGGAACAGCACTGACTTGCTCCAGTTCACCTGTATGCCGGAGAATCCACCAAACCGTATTATCTCGCGCACAAGAGGACTGAGATTGTCTTGGGGGTGGCGGACATACAGTGTAATATCATCCGCATACATGGAGACCAGGAGGGCACGGGCAGAGAAGCCGATGTCCCTCTGAGTATGGTGTTGCCGGAGTCTGGCCGCAAGAGGCTCCATCGCAATAGCAAAGAGCATAGGGGAGAGCGGGCACCCCTGCCGAGTACCGCGTTCAATTAAAATGGGGTCAGAGACTTGTCCATTGAGCCGAAGGTGGGCGGAAGGGCACGTATAAAGAAGTAGAATTTTGCGAATAAAGATATTGCTGAAGCCGAGACGCGGCAGGAAATAGAATAAGAAGGGCCACTCTAAGGTGTCGAATGCCTTGGTGGCATCGAGAAGAGCAGCCACTGCAGGGAGGCTAGGGTTAATCTGATGCAGGACGGAGAATATTGTCCGGAGGTTGTGGGATGTTGCGCAGCCTGGAATGAAACCGGACTGGTCCGGAAGGGCGATGAGGGGCTTAAGGAGGAGAAGACGGGAGGCTATCAGTTTACCGAAAATGTTATTGTCCTTATTGATTAGAGAAAGGGGGCGGTACGAATCGCGGCAATCCGGAGGTTTGTCCGGCTTAAGTAGAAGTGTTATCATTGCCTCACGGAGTGATGGCGGGAGGAGGCCACTATCGAAGGAGTCATTATACATGGCAGCCAGGTGCGGCACCATGAGCGGGGCAAATGTCTTATAGAACGAATCAGGGAGGCCGTCTGAGCCAGGGGCCTTGTCACTGGGCAAACTATTAATGGCAGCGAGTATTTCTTCTTTAGAAAAGGGCTCGTCGAGAAATTCACGGTGATAGTCTTCGAGCCAAACAAGTGAGATGGTATCAAAATATTGGTTAAGGTCCTCACGTGAAGGTGTGGAGCCCGCAGTGTAGAGGTGCGTGTAATACTCCATAAAGCGCGACTTAATTTCCTCAGGGGAGGTAGTTCTAGCAGGGCCGATGTCCTGAAGTGCCGCGACGTACGATGCAGCACGGGGGGTGGACGAAGGAGGTTGGCCAGAGTCTTGCTAGGCCGATCGCCCTCGCCGAAGCGGCGCGCCCGGGCCTCTCTGCCAAGGAAGGAGAGTTCCCTATCTGCCTCCGCAGCAAATTCTGAATGTTTTTCGCGCAGACGAGCGAGCGTCTCGGAGTCGGGGTGGATTGCCTGAGCAGAGTCCAAAGCCTTGATATCCAATTCTAGTTTTTCTAAAGTGGTGCGGATGGAGCAGAGGACTCCAGATTGTTTAGAGATACACTCGCTGCGAATCACAGTCTTAAAACCTTCCCACAGAGTGGACGAAGAATCTACAGAGCCGACGTTCAAATCAAACTAGTTAGAGATCGCGTTTTGGATCTCATCACAGAAGACGGAGTCGCGGAGAGCGTTCGGGGGGAGCCGCCAGGCGAAGGCCTTCTGTGGGGAGTTAGGAAGGCGAAGACAAAGCTGGACTGGCGCATGGTCAGAGAAAGTGCGCGCCATATTGTTAGCGGAAGTTAGCCAGGTGAGGACGTCAGGGGAGGTGATCCAAAGATCAATACGGGACCAGCAGTCACGGGCACCGGTGACGCAAGTTCCCTCACGGGCCACATGTGACGCCATGCATCGTACAGTGAGTTATCGACTAATATGGACTGCAGGAGAGCCGCAGGGCGCGGGTGTGAAGAGTAGGGGCCAGAGCGGTCAAGGACTGCAGAAAGTGTAACGTTAAAATCCCCCCCCCCCCCAGAGGAGTGCCGCAGGGCCCAAAGACGAGATTAAGTGCCATATATTAGTGAAAAAAGCAGGGTCGTCCGAGTTAGGACAGTATACAGCAGCAATCGTCATTGGTTGGGAAAGTAGGGAGCCATGTAAAATAACATACCGTCCCTCAGGGTCAGTGAGTACCTGATTTGTGTGCCATGGAAGCCCCCTACGTATCAAAATGGACACTCCTCGGGAGTAGGTGGAGTAGAAAGAGGAGTGCGATTAACCCCAGTGGCGCGACTGGAGCCTAGCAGAGTTCGCAGGCAACAGGTGAGTCTCTTGTAAAAAGCAAATATCAACTTTATGCCGGAGTAGGTGTGAATGAATGAGCCGGGCTTTGCGGTGGTCGTTAAGGCCACGAATATTCCAGGTCCAGCATATGGTGTCAGTCATACTGTGTGAGAGCCAAGAAGGATGGACCGCAGGGCAGCGAATATGATCTGTGGCCGGAAGCCAGTGTGTATAGCGGAGAGAGCATATTTGGATAGTGAGAAGGCGAGGCAGCCGCTTGGAACTTAAAATGGAGCCAGCAAATACCTGCAAGGAGGGAAGGTGTAGCAACGGGGGGAGTAACAAGAATGCGAGAGTGGGGAGGCAGGCACTGACCGCCCAAAGGGCACCGGTCGAAGGGAGGGTGAGGTGCCTTGCACAAACGCAATGCAGTGATCGGGCGCAGCAGTGATGTAATGCATACTGAAGAGATGCAAGAAATGAGAACATATAAACAACTCCTCAAAAAAAAAAAAACAAGGCAACCCAAAGAACCCACCACCCCCGCCCCAAACAAACCCACCCCACCGCATAAGGAGTGGAAGCATGGATCTTGCAATGTGAAATCAGAAGAAGCACAATAAACCACAAAAGCGCCTCTGAAGGAGGACACAACAACCAAAAGCCCATCCACCCACCACCCACACCAACCCCCCAAACAGGTTGAGCAACCACCCACACCAACCCCAGGGGACCCCAACCGGGAGGGGAAAAGTCAGTAACAGAGGTGGGAATCATCCCGTTGGGCATGGCAGCGCCCAGCATACACCCCTGCCAGAACAGGCAGGGTGGCCAAGCCAAAACTATCAGCAGACAACAAAGGAAGTTAATGCAATACATCCAAGGAATAGCCAGTAAGCCCAGTGAATAAATGCAGTGGTGAACAACGGCCAATTAAACAGTCAGTGGGCAGCCCAAAGAAAGGGACCAACATTGTGTTCTACAGTGTTGTACAGGAAGACCCGGGGCCAAGAGCAATTAAAGGATACATTTCAGTCATTGTCACTCATATTGGCTGCAGCTGGGTCTTGAGAACTGGTTGGAGTGGTGTGATGAGAACGGTCCAACTGTTTAGCAAAAGCGAGGGCTCCTTTTGGATCCGGTAATACCGGGGTTTTAGAACCCTGTCTGACCCGCAGCTTGGCCGGGTAGGCTAAAGAGTAGGACACTTCGTGTTTTTGCAAAATGCATTTTGCGGGCAGGAATTCACGGCGGGCAGCCTGCACAGCCAGGGTGTAGTCAGGGTAGAAAGACAAAGTATTACCTTGATGCCGGATCTCACCCCTCTCCCTGGCGGCCCGGAGGATCGCGTCTCGGTCCCGGAAATTTAGGATTTTTGCAATGATCGGGCGAGCAGGCAGTCCAGGGGCAAGCCGAGGGAGCGGTGTGCTCTCTCCACGATAAAGACCTGGGAGAGCGCGTCTCCAAACAGTTCTCGTAACAGCTGCTCCACATAATCCTCCATCTTCGATATGTTGGTGGACTCTGGCACTCCGGTAATGCGGAGGTTACTCCTGCGGGAGCGGGCCTCCAAATCTTCATTCTTAGAGCGAATGAGGTCGAGGATTTTGTCCATTTGGAGTAATTTTTGGCGGTCTTGGGTGGCGGAGTCCTCCACATCAGACACTCTTGACTCGACGTGAAGCAGACGGTTGTCATGCATGTCCACCCTGGACTTGACCACATCAAGGCGGGAAGTCAACTGTTCAAGCTGGGTGGCGATCCCAGACACCGCTGACCTTACTTCCAGCATAATGGCTTTTAGGACGTCTTCACGTGTGGCAGCCATTTCCGCGGAGGCAGGCCGGTCGCCCCCGTCAGCAGTGGCGCCCTCCTGGCGCGTTTGCCTCCGTTGTTCGAAGGTGAGCCAGGGCTGTTTAGGGTCAGCCTTACCCATGGTGGCCGCCAGGAGCAGGGAGCGTCGAGAGGGCCCGTAGCGGTCCAGGTGTAGAGTGCAGCCAGAAAGGACACAGGCAGCGGGGATACAGGGGGGGCGAACGTCACCCCCCCACGAGGCCAATGTACAACAGGCACGGGGCCTGGGCTGCGAATGCGACGGTGGAGACCAAGAGCCCAGGCCTCGTGGTCAGCGCGCAGGCCCCCCAGCCAAGCTGCAGTCACCCACCCAGGTAGGCGCAGTTCAGGAGGCAGCTGGGGCCCGACACAAGAGGCCCAGCGCCGATGTCTGTGTTGGCGTGTAGTTCAGGCCGCAATTACAGCAGTTCGATGGTGCAGTGAAACGTATGCACCGCGGCAGTCCCAGGTCAGTAGTTAGATGAAGGGCTGCAGCAATAAAGAGCTCCGTATGGGCAGGGAGGACGGATAGTTAATAAGGCGGTAACAGGGTGAACCAAGCCGGCGGCGTGTGGAGGGACCGCGGCAAAGGAAGCAGGCCACAGCGGCGCAGCATGAGAGGCTCCAGCAACAGCAGAAGGATCGGGGAGCCAGGCCGGGGGTGCAGGCACACACCAGGTCGCCCCGGAGTCGCGCTGGAGCAGAGGGTGATCTGTAGGCCGAGGTCAGCAAGACAACGCGATCTCCGGTCGCGGGCCCCCGTGTGCTGCTGGTAATCACACAGGCGGGAGGAACGGTAGCGGGGCAGCCGGAGGCACAGCGTCAGCAGGTAGGCACAGCCGGGAGTTGCGAGGGGGAAGCAGCCCGCAGCGGGGGGACGCGGGGAACGCGCCACCCGCCTCGCCCGGCCCACTAGCGCGGAGATTGAAAACACGCGGGGCGCCCTCTCAGGGTCAGGCCGGGCGGTACGGCTAGCGCGATCCCAAGCCCGCCGCGGATCGCCCCCAAGCAGCAAGACTCACCGGCTGGAAACTCGATGTCGTGGCTGCAGGGCAGATGTTAGGAGATCCGGACTTCGTGCGGCGAAGAGCGGGCAGCGCAAGCCAGGCCCAGACGAGTGAGCAGAATCCAGGGCCCGGTCCTCCGGAGGCGCTGCAACCAATCGCAGCCGGGTCGTAGGGCCACGATGAACGGCTCAAAAGATGCCGCAAGTGCAGGTGAGCCGCGGTGGTAGGGTTACAGGCAGCGATGTGCAATGAGTCTGCCGGATGTTGAAGGATTAAAGGCTTGGCCGGCAGAGCCCACTCAAGGTGCGGCCATCTTGCAGCCGGCTAAGCCATGCCCCCCGAGAAGAAGGCATTCTTAAGGTCAATGACAGAGAATACAGTAGCTGTAGATGGAATTAATGTCAACAAAGTCGTAATATCTGAGACGACAGGATATTGAGGGATAACTATTTTATTGACTTCTCTCAAGTCAATCACAAATCTGTAAATCTTATCCCCTGTTCCATCACCCCATTTTAGAATGGGGAGAATGGGACTATTGCATACATTAGAGGAAACTTCCTCAACAACTCCTGTACGTATCATGTCATCAATGATAGAAATCAATGCATCTTCACCTTCTTTGGATATTTTATATTGCGGGACCCTTGGTAAGGAAGCACCCTTCCGAACCTGTATGTATATTGGGGAAATGTCCATTCTTCCCACATCTGTGTCAGCAGTAGCCCAAACACATGCAGGGAGAGAATCAAGATCCGAACATAAAGACAAATTATATTGTTTAGGCAATGTCTTTTTCCCAAAAATGACACGTACTCCAGATGGGGAACAATGTATAGTAGCATGAAAATATTTCAAAAGATCAAGTCCCATCAGATTATCTGGAGCATGTGGGGGAAGTAAAAAGGGGGCTGTAGTGATGAAATTCTCAACCTGCAAAGGTAGTTTTTGGGACACAGGGCTAGGAGTTGGTGTTCCATAAAACCCTATTGATGTGATCACTTGGCCAGACAAGGGTGTCCCAGGGACCAGTTTCTGAGATATCGCACTACGTGTTGCCCCTGTATCCACTAAAAACGTTTGTTCCTGCCCAAGTATGGTTGCTGTTACATAGGGCCCTGACTGATCTACAGGTATCTCAACTGGTCCTCCTTGTCCTACGCAAAATGTGTTCCCACAGTTTCTTCTGATTCCCAATCTTCCATTGAATATTGATTATTTCTTTGATCGAAATAATTTCCTGACCTATTCCTCTCTTGAGCTTGAACCTGCTGTGGATGTTGTCGGGGAGCTAAAGTCCCTTAATTACTGTTCACCTGTCCCCTTCCTCTTCCACCAGCAGCTAAAACAGGACATTCAGAACACCAATGTCCCTTCTCCTTGCAATAAGCACATTGATCTAGCCCTAGTGGAGTTTGTCTACGCGGTGGCCCTCCTGGAGGTGGTTGTCTATAATTCTGACCATAATTTTGACCACGGCCCCTACCTTGAGGTCTATAGGCCTGAACTATCATTACCTTATTTTTCTATTCTTTTAATTTTCCTTCTTTCCGTTCTTGCTCAGCGGTCACCTGATTCTGATAATACTGAGCCATATCTAATATAGATTTCGGGGTTACTGAAGCCCATGTGCTCTCTGAATTCTTTAAGCAAACAGATATTTCTGGGAGTAAATTCCCTACGAATCGGTCTACAAATAAATGTGCATCCGTAGGTGTAGATGTATTTTTTTCCACTAAAATCATGGAATACTTCCTCGGAGCGAGTAAAGAAATCAGGGACGGCCTCTCCCTGTTTTTGTTTACAAGCAGTAAGGAGTGCCCAGTCTATTTTCCTAGCTGGAACCATCGTTTTTATATAAGTAAGTATGTTACCAGGCAGATCCAATATGAGCTGACTAGGTTTCTGACCAGGTTTCCTATCCCTATCGGCTGCTATTATGGCAGTCCAATCTCCTCCCAAATCAACGGCATGATCCTGTTTCCGGGTAAGTCGCCACATATCTGGGGGCAGGATCATACCAAAAAACATATCAATATCTGCTAAGGTCATAATACAAGAATCAATGGCTGCCTGTACATCATCATAAAATCCTGTAGGATTTTTCCGTATGTCTGGTAAGGAGGCTTTTAAAGTGAGTACATCCGTCCTTTTCCAGGGCGTATATATCCAATTATGCAAAAAATGGGCTCTAGCATCAGCACTATTTGGGTCATCATTGTCTGCATTCCCTCTTCCAGGAATGAACTGTGGCGCAGCTTCCCTCATAGGTCTTATTCGGGGAGAGGAAGAGAGTTCATCACGATATCCAATTATTGTTACTATGGCAGTGTTAATTCTGCTTACAGGGAAGGCTCCTATCTGACACTGTCTATTAATAGCTCTAACATCATCTGGGCCATTTCGCCTGTAATCATCTCCCATTGAACCATAAGTTGATGAGAAAGCTTATTTATAAGACAAAGAAGCTCGCCCTCAGAGAAATCTTGTATCTGATCTATCATCTCTCCTACCTCCATTTCTAAATCACTCAACCAATTTAATACCATCAATCTTATCGCATCCTGACGTGATTGAGATACAGTAGAGCGAAGAACTCGAGGAGTCAGGACAGATGCAGGAAGCACAGAATCATTAGACATTTCAAATGCAGTGGACTGAGGTGGAGGCACAGAGGCTTGGGGTGGGGGTGCAGTGGCCTGGGTTGGAGGGGGTAAGGAATGTACCGGTACTGGTTGGAAAATAGGGAGCTGGACAACCGCGGGCAAAGGAGGTGGAACCGGGGGTAAAGGGGGAACAACATTTGGTGGTCCTGGGGGAAGAGGTGTTAAAGGTACATATGGGGGTGGGGGTCGTTCTATCAACAACCCATCAATATCTGAATCCACATCTTCTTGGTGGACCTGAACTGCTACAGTTGGTCTAACTATATATTCCTTAGATGTTAATAATTTATGCTCTCTATCTAAACATTCCTTTTTCGCCGAAACTTCCTTATCCTTCAATTCCTTATACTTTTGATACTCTGTCTTCCTTTCCTGTTTCCTTTGTATCTTTTCTGCCTTGAGCTGCCGCTCCTTCACTTCTTTCCTCCACATACGCAAACTGTCAAACATAGCCGGCCTAACTTTCTTTAAAAACAATAGTTTCTCTAGATACTCGAGTTTGTCAGGGTCCATAGTTCCCTCTAATGGCCATTGTAACTGGGGATCCCCTTTTGTATATTTGTTCCATAATGCATTATACATGATGGGTCAAATACCATATTTGATGTACATCTCAGAATTCGGTGTACCTTCTGGTGGCGCCGGCTGACTTGCTTCCAACATGCTCTGCTTATCGCAGCAGCAACAACAAAACTTCCAAAGGGTGCTAAACACAGGCATGTTATATAAGATTAAAAAAAACTTATAAACAGAGAGAAATAAAAAATATTCTCACATTACCTGTAAGAAAAAATGTTAGTCAAAACAAATAGCAAGTCTCAAAACAAAGCCTAGGTTTCAAAATTCAAAACAGAGTCTGAACGGATTACCAAATTCCAACCAGATTACCAATCAAATACCAAGTCAAGACAAATACCAAGTCAATGCAAAAATCAAACAGATCCTAACCAAAGGAACAAATGAACCGGTTCAATACAGATTTACCTCATGCGTAGTCTTCGACTCCCACCTGTCGATCCTCCCTGATCCAAAGAAAATCACCGACCGAAGACCCCAGTCAAGGCCAGCAGCCGCCAGGAAGATCCGAGTCGGAGAGCTGAAAAATGACCTTGGACCATGAGCAACACTAGTCTCTTCAGTGAAGTTCATCTTACCGACCCGATCTCCTCTCCTGGTCCAACTGCAAGCCTTTGATGGGGCCCCGCGTTCGGGCGCCAATTTGTGGAGCAGATTAATTAATAACCTGCTGGTGCAGGGATCACCACTTCGCCACGGGTTCTTATCAAATTGAGGAGGACTCGACACTGGAGCGAAGGCAAACCATGGATAGTTTATTCAATCATTCATGAATGGGTCTCCATCCGACAAGTACCATCAAGATACCCAAGGATAAAGCACACTGAACGATGGTTACATGGGTTTATATAGGGAAAATCACAGACTAGGAACGCCCAGAGGTAAATAGAGTTTTGGGAAGAACACACAAATGAGACAATCGGTAAGAATCAACAACCTTGGTGCCTTGTGTAACTGTCGCTTTTTGAGGCTGCACAACAAGATAAGCTTATCTGAACAAACTTTAAGGCTTTACCATTGTTTAAAACACACACGAAACCCACAGTGCAGACATCAGCTGTTCTTTTGTGCTGACTTTGCATGTTTACGCAGCCTACAATATCTCAACTTTAGATTCGTGACCTAATGTTTATGCAGATGTGGTGTCAAGGATAGAGTCAGGCTAAAAACAGGTCAAAGGTGAGCATAGATGAAGCACAGCTGAATGAGAAAATGAGAGATTCAGATTTTAAGGTTTCACAATAGGTGGCCAGGTGACATAAAATAGTGCCCGGTGACCCTGATCTTCTCACCAACCAACCTGCCCCAAAGAGTCTCATTCTACAGACCGTGGCCAGTAAAGGAAATTTAGATTTTTCACAGCCTGGTGGGCAGAAAATCTGGATTTTATTAAAGACGCGGAGGCTAAGATTATGCAAATCTCCTTTATTGCCAGCTCACAGCAGCAACAATTGAAGAATATAGAACTTCAGTAACATTCTAATAGGCTGTAAAGTCCCCCCGCACGCAGTGTTCTCCCTTCTTTGGGGTTGCAAACAAGATGGTTTCTAAGATCCATAACTTCCAAACGAAAACTTTAATCAGTAAACTTTTTCATCTGGAAAAGAAAAAACCAATACAAAATCAATAATTTTTCTCCGTTAGGGAGGGTGCCAATGTGGAGGGATAATCTTAGCCTCCGTGTCCCACCAGGCTGTGAAAAATCTAAATTTTATGGCATGACACGGAGGCTATCATTATGCAAGTTTAAAGTGCATTTAACACATTGTCAATAGCGCTGGTAACAGGTCTAAAATAGCAACTTTTAAACATAGTTTCAATGGACCAATCTGCAGCCCTGAGGATATCTTGCAGACCTTCCCCCAGGAAGAAAGCTTTGGAGGCTCAGGCACCCATAAGGGAGTGTGCACCAAACATAGTAATGTCTACACTTGCTTCTTTCATTACTTCCTTCACCCATCTTGCTAAGGTGGGATAAGACACTGCTCTATGAGGTGATCTATAGGATATTAGCAATTGTTCTCTATTTCCTCTCATACTCACAGTCCTTCTCTTATATTCCATCAAGCATTTCACCACACAAAGTTTTTAATTCTGTGTAAAGAAGGGGTAGAAAACAGAAGTTTACATGGTCTTTGATCATCTTTTAAGTAAAAGCAAACCCCTTCAGGTTGGTATGCCCTACTGGTGATGTCTAAGGATTTTACGTCTGAGGTCCGTCTAAAAGATAACAGGCATAGCAAGACAGTGAGTTTAAAAGAGATAAGTTTTAGGGATAACCCAGAATGTTTGCCCCAACTTATTAAGACCTGTAGGACATCTCTAATGTCGCATAATGCAGCGTATTTTGCAGAAGGTGGGTTTACTACCTGCATACTTCACATGATTATTTTAGTCAATAAGTTTTGTCCCACAGAGACTGTACACATTTACTGTTCTATAAGAGAGTCCTGATGTAACTAAATCGGATAAGTAATTAACTACATTTACTAAATCCATTGAAATGGGATTGTAGTTCCTTCGAAGAGACCAACAACCCCATTTCTTCCAAGCCAGTCTATATGCTTTCCTTGTGCCAGGTTCCCATGACTCCAATATGAGTCTGATAGCGTGTGCCGAAAGGCCTGGAATCTGCCACTGTCTCCTGAAATTCTCCAGGCCATCAGCTTCAGTTGTCCTTGCTCTACAAAAGGATATGACTCTCCTTCTGGGCCTGTAATTATTTCCCTGAAAGTTGGAATTAAGATTGGTAAATCTATGCTCATTTCTAGTAGGATTGGGAGCCAGGCATGTGACCTCCAAAGTGCTGTTATCACTACCGTGACCTCTGTGTTCCTGTGACCGTGCAACAGTAGTCTTGATAGCATGACAAAAAGAGGGAAAGCATAAGGTGCTAGGCCCTGCCAATTCTGAAGAAAGGTTTGATAGCTGACCAGTCCGCAACACAGTTGCTCAATCCCAGGATCTGGTCCGCTGCTAACAAAATGCCCTTGCTCAGACAGTAACTCTAGAAGACCTTGGCTAAATCTGCAAGACCCTTGTAGTGAGGGCCCCTCATTCTGTTGAGAATCAGACTTCAGATACTTTGTCCATGCTTAACATCACAGAACACTTTGTTTAGTCTTTGGTGAAGCAGCGAATTGCAAATGAACCTGCCAGTAATTCCAAGCAGTTGATGTGCAACTCCTTCTCCTGATATGTCCAGCATCCCCCTGCTGATGAGTCACCACATCTTGCACCCCATCCCTCTAAACTTGTGTCTGATCCTATCACTATCGCCGGGTCTTCCCAAAAATGGCTCTGCCATTCTATGCTTCTGCGTTCCTCAGCCACCAAAGTAGTTCCTTCTTTGAATCCGAGTCCAGAGACAGCATTTGAGAATAAGAGTGACATGTTCTCAATGCTTTGGCTTTGAGTCTTTGGAGTGCCCGGTAGTACAAGGGACCTGGGTAGATTGCTTGGATTATTGAAGATAGAAGGCCTATGATCCTTGCAAGAGCCCTCAAGGGGAATTTCTTTCTCCCTAAGAGCTTCCTCAATTCTTTGAGAAGTTTCCTTCACTTTTCCCCTGGTAATTTCAATTCTGCCCGTATTGTGTTTATGACAAAACCCAAGAACTGCATTTCCTAGTTTGGTTCCATGCAAGATTTTTTCCTATTTATGACAAAACCTAGGTGTTCTAATAGGCTCATGGTAAGATATGTGTGGCGTGTGGACTGTGCCATTATCAGGATATCGTCTAAGTAAAGTATTAGTCTCACCCCTCTCACCCTCAGCCATCCCGCTACGTGAGGAAGAACCTTGGTAAAACACCAATGGCTGAGGAAAGTCCGAAAGGGAGACTGCAGAGTTGCCAAAGTCTGCCCATCGAGGTGAATTGGAGAAACGTTTGGTGTGGTGGCCAAATTGGGATGGTCAGGTATGCATCCTTTAGATCTAACTGAGTTAGTCAATCCCCTTTCCTTAGCACATCTCTTAGGAGGTGCACCCCTTCCATTTTGAAGTGGTGGTAGACCACCCATTCGTTCAACTCTTTTAGGTTCATCACTGGTCTCATCCCTTTGTCCTTCTTCTCCACTAGAAAGATATTGCTGATAGAACCTAAATCTGTTCCCTCTCGTATTTCCCCTTTGGTCAGTAAATCCTCTACCTCTTGTTTTACTAACATAGAATCTTCTTGTGATAATATCATTTCTGGGGGAATTTTCCTTTGTAGTGGTGTATCTGTAAATACGATCTTGTATCCCTTTACTGTCTCTAGGACCCAAGGGTCCTGAGTCACAAAATTCCAGTTTCCGCAAAATTGGGCTAATCTGCCTCCCACCTTTATAGGGATAGCTGAAAATTCTTTCATAGTTCTTACCTGCTGAAAAGCCTCTTTGTCTCCGCTCGCCTCTGAAGCCTCTCCCGCAAGGTATTTGTTTCTGTGGGTATAATGACGAGTGTGGAGCGAAGTTTGGGTGCACAAATCTTGCGCCACGTCCCAGGTAGGGTCTTGAAGAGCTTTGGCCATGGCCGACCTTGTGTTCTCCCAGCCCTGCCAAAAACCCTATCCTGGAAGACTTTTTAAATATCTTTCTGGGACTTCTGAATCGAGCTGAATACTCCCATGTACTTAGCCATGTCCCTGATAAAGTCGTCCCTAAAGAGTAGACCCTGGGAGGCAGCTCCTCCTTCTCTAGTGGTCAGTTCGACTAATGTGGGATCTATTTTTAGCAATATGCTTTTCATTCTCTTATTGGAGAGGCGGCAGATGGCTCTTTGAGCTCAGTGGCGCAATTCCTTGGGGTCAATGAGGGTGTCTTCAAGATAAGCCACTTCAGCCATCTCCAACCTTTTTGTGAGTGGGCCAGTAATATCAAGTAGACAGTCTTGGCAGGACGTGAGGCCTTCATTGATACCTTTCCTCCCTCGGCGATAAACGCCACCACCTTTGCGTCTAGCTCTGGGGTTGACACAACTTTATCCGGGAGGGAGGGGCGTGGGCGGGACCTGACCTCTATTGGGATTTCTTTCTCAAGTCAAAAGGAGAGGTACTCTGCAATATGCTGCGATGAAGCCCACTCCGGAGACAAGGGGTGTTTGATGTTGAGCGGGTCAAACATACTCTCTCCGAATGGGTCCACAATGGCCATTTTTGACCTGGAGGCCTTTGCTGCCTCGTCAGTTATACCCATATTCCTCACCTCTATCTCCTCAATATCCGTATCAAACTCCGAGAAGTAGGATAGGTTAATTTAATTCTCCAATGCTTCATCGCTACCAATGGGAATAGGTACTACTGGGCCCTTTTCTTGCCCATCTGCAGTGCCCAAGGCACCATCCTTGTCACCGCCAAAGCGTGAAGTCATTTGTTTTGGGGCTTTTTTTTTTTTTTACACCCTTAGACAGGTGGTTTTTCCCTGCAGCCCTTTTCCTCTGGGCCTTAACCTTCAGGGTGTCGTGGGACAGCAACAGGCCAACCCTTCTTGGAGAGAACCTCCAGTTTTTTTATTAATTGTGTCATCCAGTGACCCCATTACCTTATCCAACGCCTTATTTATAAGTCCTTCCAGTCTATCCTCCATAGTATTCTCTGAAGATTCAAGGGACATGGCAGAAGGTAAATATTATTTAAGATTACTGGGCTCAGTGTAAAGAAACAGCGTCTCTGGCAGTTCGTTGGACTACAACTGCCAGAACTCAAGCAGTTTGCCCAATCAGTTAAAATGTAGTGTCTTTACTAGGGTGTCCCAATCTCATAAAATGGCCCCGGCGAGTACAGAGCGTGCCTGATCATCTCTTAAGGGACTTTCCTCTAATTGTGAGGTCCTTTCTCTATTGTTGTGCCCCAGTCTATCTTTTTTTTCTTCTCCTTTTTTATTTATTTTTATTTATTAAACTGTGCGATGGTTGTGCATCGCACCGTTGCCTTTATCTACATGGGCCGGCAGCCGCTGAGGGGAGAGGAGGACTTCCGGCCTGTTTGTTATGCAGACGGACTCCCTTCCGAGACCACGCCCGCAAGATTACTCCACCGGACTGCTGCCAATGGGTGCGTCACCATGCAGAGCTTGACAGCCTCAGTGGGAGGTGTCCTTCGCGAGCCGGTCTTTGTGTTGAGTTGGCTCGCTGTTTTTGTTTTCTTCAAGAAGCTGCAGCTGCTATGGCAACGGGGCGCAGGCTCAGGCTTTTCAAAGAAAGCCGGCCTGCGGCAACAAATGGCATGGAGCTGATCTTTGAAAGAAAAGACCGGTCCAGGACGAGGGCGTATTTCTCGGCCTTAAGGAGCCGAGGGAAAACGCCGAAAAGTTGTGTCAGGTACGGAGGTAGTAGGACCTCCGATCCGATGCTGTAAGAGAGGGGAAGTTAGATATGAAAACAACCACCCTTCTTCCCAGGGTTGGGAAAAGACATTGGGAAGTTACACAATAACCTGGTTGAACATGTTAGTACCAGGGTAGGAGGGGATATTATTCTTATTTTCTTTAGGAGAGGGTGGGATATCTCAAGGTAAAATAACACATAGTGAGTATTAGTATTATAAAAGCTGTACTTATCTTGTGAGCAGCAGCAACAAAGAAGGGAGAACACTGCGTGCGGGGGACTTTACAGCCTATTAGAATGTTATTGAAGTTCTATATTCTTCAATTGCTGCTGCTGTGAGCTGGCAATAAAGGAGATTTGCATAATATTAGCCTCCGTGTCATGCCATAAAATCCTAATTCATTACCCACTAATTCCTTGGAAATAGAAATCAAAAGAAGAGATGCCTTTAGCAAACTTAAGTTTTCTTCTGCCAGCTTGCACAGACGTCCGTAAACGCTGTTTGGCTGTAGGGCCTACTATACACATTATAAGGAAATGGGGTATATTCTATGGTGTCGGGTTTCGTTTGTTTAAGCTTAGCTCAAGCTGTGGCTCTGAGCAGTCAGGCTTACACAAAGTAACAAGTGTAAAGCATTTAAACACAACCAAAACAATTGAAGAAGAAAGAAACTCGACAATCAAGAAACACCAATTTATAAAAATAGAGTTTATATTTCCTATTTTACGGACACTAAAACAGAAAAGATCCATCGGAGGGTTCCATAGATATGGATCTTACAAGAAGCAATAAATCAAGACTTTTCACTTAACTGCGAGCAAGCATTGCAAATTCAACACATTTGACACTTAGAAACTCTTTTAAGGAAACATTTTTCAGAGTGGAATGTGGTTACATAGAGCTACTTTGGGTGACCATCTACGGCAGGCAGCCAGACAAGGGGACCAGCAAGATCAAACAGAACAGTTACCTCCTTAGGAAAAGCAGTTTTCAGTCTAGTTCCAGTTAATTTCTATGGAGTGGCCCTGATGCAAGGGATACAGGATGCTGAAGATGCTGGAGGATGCTAAAGATGGTGTGCTGTCGACTGGGTTCTTTCTGAGGCTACTCCTTGGTCCACGATACTGATGAGGTGATTCTGGCCACAGGGGTCAGCGTTCCACAAAGCATTCTCCGGGTCAGCAGAACTCCAATCGCCACTGGTCGCCCGGCACAGCAGTTACAGCGTTTTTCGTCTTTTGACGATTACTCTCCTTCTGGGCAACTAAGCTGCACTTTGACGACTCTCCTGGGTCCAGCAGACTTGGGTCAACCTTTGAGCGTGGGTTCCAGTTCCCTTCTGCTGCACAGTGGCGAGGAGCGACTGTCTGGACTGCCAACTCGCCCCAGCATGCTTCTTGAGCTTTTGTGGCCCTGTGCTGTGAACAGGAATTCAGCCAACTGACTCTCGAAGTCTCTGCTTCAAGATTGGCTTGGGGGATGACTTCTCCACGAGCAAGACACAGCAGTAGGCAGAGTTCTTTCCTTCACTAGCCCGAGGAGCATCAGGTGCAGTCCAGCTTCGGTGCAGCCTCTTCTTTGCCGGTTCCAGGGTCTGCAGGCAGTCCATCTTCAGTCCTCTTCTTCCAGTCAAGCGAGAGCTAAGTTTTGGATGGGAGAAGTGACCCTTTTATGCCCAGAAAGTGCCCTCAGGGGAGGTCACTCTCACTAGCCCACTCTCAACATGGTAGAACCCATCTGTTGTCCTCAAGAGCTCGGTAGCCCGCCCTAGAGATGTGGCTGATTTTGAGCTACACGCCCATGGGAAAACCAGTTTGGCCAGTTTTTCCCTCTCTCTGTACCCAGCGTTAACCTGTCTACTCGAATAAAAAGCAGCCTCTCTGATTAACATTTGCCCTTCAATGGCGGCTTCCCCTTTGAAACTCACCTTTTGCACTAACAACCTGTGTGGCTTCCTTCCAGTAGGAGGTAACGCCCCCAATGGCAGACTTCTATTGTTAACTAATCTGGAAGCTGTTTGCACATCTCCTCAGTTAGTCAGAAGGTGTCTCGTGGCCAGCCTCAGTAAATGGCCACTGGAAAACTTGGGCAACAGAGTAGCAACTTTCTAAAAGTTGTATGTAGCAACAAGTTACATTTATTTTGACTTGTACATCAAGTCGGATTTAATGTAATGAGTTGTTTGATACCTTGAAGTTCCAACTTTGGTAGTCCCATTCAGAAGTTAGCACAGCTGAGATGTTAGTGTATAACTTTGTACTCGCCAATAGAGCTACCAATCTCTTTTGCAGAAAAACGTCAATTTCGAGTTTTCGCTGCTAGAACATGTTAATCCCATGTTCTACTTTTTTAATATGTGCCACTCAGCCATTGGACTCGAAATGCCTGCTGTAGGTGTGACTTACACACTTTAAAAGGGGAGTTTGGGCTTTGCCATTGCCTAAAATGGCAAAGTTGAGTTAGCAGTTCAAAACTGATTTTCCAGTTAGTAGTGGCAGACTACGAGCCTTTATTTTGCCTTGCCTTCTTCAGGGTGGCACAACAAGTGCTGTAATCTCTGAGGGCAATAACAAAAGGGGATAGGCCCAAATTGGACAGGGGTCAGGTAGGGCCGTTTTTAAAATACAAACACAAAAAGGAACCTAACCCCGTTGTGCTTTAGACTCTTCACTTTGACGAGCTACAAACAGACAACCACTTTATCTATTTGAATGGACTATTTATTTACCCACCTCTATTTGATTGGTTTTCTAAGAAAATTATTTATCAAAAATTGAATGTACAGAAAAGAAAATACTTCAATTTCAAATGACAAACATCAAAACATAACTCATTAGACTTCAGACAAATTCTTGTCAACACAAATTACATTAATACGAACATTAATTTACAAACCACATTCACTCATTCACATCATCCACCCAACTAACTAAAACTAATCTGTCAAACGTGAACCACTCTCTATATCACACACGGGGAAAATATTCTTCAGTACAACTGGGGGATACAACTCATAACAATCCCTCTCCAAGTACACAAATGAATTCGTATTTTTGATTCCTCCGTGGACAGATTGCCAACGCGTTTCGAGACCCAGGCTATAGCTGCTGGGACTCTCCTCAGGGCTGCCTCTTAGTGGATATCAACATTTTCTATAGGAAAATGATGCAGAAGCACAAAATCAGAACCCTTTCTCCTTCAAACCACTCCAACTCTTATATATAAACAAATTACGTAGATAAACCTGGGAACAGGCCTTGTGGTCCGAGTCAATTGTTGTTTAAAATCAAACAGGACTCACTGCCATGTTAGCTTTTCAAAGCTATTCGTAAACCACGCTCTGCACCGTGCCTTTAGTTCTAAAAAATAATTCCAATGAATATTCAAGACATCTCCTGAAATATCGTCTATCACTATATGAGACAACTGGATCATAAATTACCTTAAATGTATACAGCTGCCCATCCGGTCAGCGCATGTCTGCCACAGCAAAAGCTGGCACCCTGCAATGTGTAAAAAAATACACTACATAACGGAAGCCTATTCAAAACTATGTTGTCTCCTCATGTTTTTCAAGAGACTCGATAGCGATCAACCTCGCAAACTCACCTATGCTTTTCAACGCACGGCGTGTGTTTCAAAAATGAATCCCTTTTCAGACGGCGCCAACAGCGCTCTTGTTGTAAACTTCCCGATGTCTCTGCAATTGAAATTACGAATATTCAAAACCGGCAAGAAAGCTGTCAGCTACTTAATCACTTCTTAGTATAAGGGCTCTGGAAATTCCAGGGCACGTGCGGTTTACTTACATTTTCAAAGGCTCTAATTCCATTCACTGCAGCAACGCCATCATTGTAACTGCATCTCGCGAGGGCACTTCAAACGGGGCCATTTTGAACCCGTGGATGCCTACGTCATTCATGGGGAATATAGTGTGGCCTACCGGCCACTCAAATTGCATAAATTGATAAAAACTATTAGTGCAGCCGCACTGATGCATTCTGGGACATGATGTCCTGGGGACACACCTTAAGTTTTTGACAATGCAGTCATCCCGTTTAGGCCCGTGACTGCGCAGTTGAACTTGAAGATAAGATACGCTTCCTTTTGTAACAGTACAGTATCTATGTCCAGTGCACGTTTGGATGTATCTAACACGCACAGAACAGTCCATCTAAAATCACGTTCATTATGCGATTTATCTATAAAGTGTTGCACCATAGGTGCAGTAACCACCTTTTTTTTAATCCTTGACCGGTGCTGCGTTATCCGCTGGTTGATCTGTTGGTTAATAATAAACAACGAGAGAGTGTGCCTTGTAATAACAAATAAAGCACAACAGAAGGAACCCAATAGGTTCTTAATAAAGCCCTCACTCACCAGCCTAGATGGTGACATGCTTCATCATCGGGCCCCACCAGGAGTGGCCGAATGCCACCCCGGTGTGCTGCAACGCCAGAACTACTGCGGAGCTGGTTAAAAATGTCCAGTGTGAAGTGAAAGTGATAATTTAAAAATGGCTGACTGTGTCAAACAATAAATTTTATTAGAAGCCAATCAGACATGAATAAAAACAAAGAGTGGGTGGCCGGGCAAGATGGCCGATCGGACGTAGACCGTCTCGGCTCCCGGTCCACGCGTTATCCCGGAGCTGTCTCTGATGCATCTCAGCGCCGTGGAGCACTGAAAATAGCTACCCGGGCTGGCGGAGCATGCTGGGCATGATCTGAGCCCTGTCATCTGTTCTGGAGCTGCCTGCACCGGCAGCGCTCTGCCTTGTGCTGTCTGAGGGGGAGGCCTTGGTGCAAGTCAACATGGCCGTCGGACCGCGGCCGCAGGACGCGGCATCCTCGCTCGCACCATAGAGGTACGGATCGGAGTGTGTGCTCCTGCTGCGGAGACCTGCATGCAGTCGCGGGCTGTCTGTGAGGCTGCGGGGCGGCAGGGCCTGGGAGAGGCTCGCATCGTGAATGGAGGCCGTTGCGGCGTTTCCCGCCGCGGATGCCTGACCCTGACATGGCGGCCGATATCGGGCCTGCGGCGATGGGGGCTGGAGCCTCGGTCCTGGGGTCAGTAGTATCTACGCCTGCCTTGCGGATGACTCGCTGGTGAGGAGGAGCACCCCGGTCCTATCGTGTGCTGAAACTACAGAGTCCCGGGGGGCCTGAGTGGGGGCTCCCCCTGCAAGCAAACGCCTTGGGCCTGTGACATCCTGCGCGGGGGCGCCATAGACCGCTACTCGCTTTGCCCTCCTCACCTATTGCAGCTGAGATAAGCGACGAATACACCATGAGTGAGCGCTGATGAACCAGTGTTGCTGCTGAGTGGCGTCTAGAGGTGGGCCCATTCTGCGCTTGGTGGTGTGGCCCCTGCATCGCCCGTGGACCCGTCACACCTGACCCTACACGATCCATTTGTGGCCGGATTGGGAGATTCTCCGCTTTCCTTGCGGGGCCTCGGAGGTCCGAGTGGCCTCATCCTTACATCGCCCGTGGACCCGTCGCACCTGACCCTACACGATCCGCTTGTGGCCAGAGTTGGAGATTCTCCGCCTTCCCTGCGGGGCTTCGGGGGACCGAGTGGCCTCATCCTTATGCCGCCGAAGAAGGTGACGAGCAAGACGCCACATAAGGTTTTGGATTTCTTTGCGCCCGCTGACAAACGCACATCGCTGCGAGGGGACTCAGGTGCGGAAGCCATGGCCCTTACAAAAGCAGACCTGCTGTTAATGTTCAAGGACTTTAAAGCTGAATTGCGCAATGATCTTAGCCAAGATATTAATGCCTCCATGGACCAGCTCCGCACAGATCTCACGGGGCGTCTGACCTCCCTCCAGCAGGATGTAGATTCGGTGGGTACCAGGGTGCTGGACTTGGAGACGCAACATCAGGAGCATGGAAGGCTAGCCACCGAAGTACAAGGCGACGTCCAGGGCCTCAGGGAGCAGTTACATCAGGTGCAGCTTAAGGCAGAGGACCTTGAAAACAGAGCCCGGAGAGAGAATATACGCATCAGGGACCTGAAAGAGGGCGCAGAGGGACCTGATTTAGAAGCGTTTGTGGAGGGGCTCTTCGCTGAGATCCTGAGCCCTCAGACCCTAACAATAAAACTGGATAGAGTCCACCGGGTGGGCACCATGCAGAGCGGCGAGACGAGGCGACCCCGTGACATCCTGGCAAAATTTCACTCGTACAAAACCAAGGAGGCGGTGATTCAGGCTGCCAGGGCGAAGGACTCCATCTCCTTCCAGGGTCAGCCGTGCACCATATACCAGGATGTGGCGCCTTCCACGTTGGCGCGGAGACAGCTATTCCGACCCGTCACCGCTACCTTGCGAGACAACAAGGTCAGATATCGATGGACCTACCCCTTTGGTCTCCGCTTTGAATATCAGAACAAGCGACGCCACATCACGGAGCTGCGAGAGGGTCTCGATCTGTTGGGCCTTCCACCTGAGGGGGGCGACACCGCGGGGGGTGCCGAGGCGGGTCCCCCCCGGGGCTCGACGTCCACCTCCGCCTGGTCCATGAACTCACGCAGGAATCGCCGATGATCTATAGTTGAGCACACCCTGATGTTCGGGAGGTCCGCCACCGTCGCTGGGACTGCGTTCCACAGCTTTCTGATCATTGACACTGGCTGCGGAATTTACCGATCCTTCTAACGAGCAGTGACAGTCCTGATTTACTCCACGACCCCACATGATTGGACTCGGCTTTCGCCCCAGTCCTCAGAGTTCCAATCATCCATATGGGTGCCGGGGGAACTGCGATACGAGTGGTGATGTTATCCCCTTTTTCTGATTATTTCCAGTGCGGCGAGGTTAGCGTTGTTTCAGCTTTGTCTAGAGGGTTATACATTGTTAGCCAGGAGCACAATATGGGTCTGACCGGCAGTGCAGCTAATCTGCCTCTGTAGATGCTCCGGTTCTAAGTTAGCAATGTGCACTGCTTCCTCAAATGCCCAGAGACATTTTTTGATACCATGTAAGATTCGTATTGGGATGGGCGTGGACGGGGTCCTCGGACCTGCCGTCCCCCCTGGTTCCTAGGAGGGCGTCCTAGTCCCTTATAGGAGATTTCCTAGTATGCTTTTTTTTTTTTTTTTTTCTTTTCTTTTTCCCTTAGTATTGTTGCACTGTTTATGGTTGTCTTTCTATTGTTGGGGGTAGTTGGGGAGGGTACGGGAGGGATACGATGGTTTTTTTTAATATGCGCTTCATTGCGGCCTCTAACAGCGGCGGCACCACGACTGACATGCATTGGCGCACTACGTTCTTTCGGAGATTGACGAAGATCCGGTATACAGGGAGTAGGCTGGGGCTCTTGCAGAGGGGCGGTGCTGCACAATTAGACTAATGCCGGTCACGATTGGAACATGGAACGTAAAGGGTCTTAACTCGCCCCAAAAGCGACAGAGGGTGTGGAAGTATATTATCGACCACCACCTCGATGTGGAAGCCCTACAAGAGACGCACTTAGCCAGGACGGAGGAGGCACACCTGAGACATAAACACTACCCGCTCATTTACAGGTCCTCAGCACACACAAAACATAGGGGAGTGGCGATCATGTTTAATTCTTCTGTACAGTTTCAGCCATTAGGAGTACATACCGATAAAGATGGCCGTTGGATCATGGTTAAGGGCCGTTTGAGAGGCAGACTGTGCACCTTCGTCGCTCTCTATGCCCCCAATACAGGACAGACGGTATTCTTACACACCCTGCTGGGGAGACTGACTGATTTTGCAGAGGGCCCACTGATCCTCATGGGGGACTTCAACTAAACGTGGCAAAAAGAGCTTGACAGTACGCACCCACAACGCTCGGATCTGGGCTCCTTCTCTGCGGACACACAGCAGCTCATACACGACATGGGATTAATAGATGCATGGCGCAGCCTCTATCCACAGACCCGTGACTACACTTTCTACTCGCATGTCCATCGTACATATTCCCGGTTGGATTACATTTTTCTTAGCCAATCCCTACAAGGGGCCTTGCGGGACGCCAAGATATTCCCCCTTTCAGTCTCAGATCACAGCTTACTGTCTATATGTCTCTCTTGGGGTGGGAACGTCTCGACTACACCTAGGTGGTACTTTCCAGCGTCACTTGCCCGGGACAGGGAGTCCTGTACTAGTCTGAGAGAAGCCATTACTGAATTTTTTACATTAATGACCCAGAGGACACGTCGGAATATACAACATGGGACACATTCAAGGCGGTCTTTAGGGGGAGATGCATCGCCCTTAACTCGGCCCTGAATAAACAGCGCACCAGGGAGAGAGAGCAATTGGAGAAAGAGCTCGCTACACTTGAACAGGCTCATAAATTGAACCCCACGAGTCAGTCTCTTCGTAGCCTCACTGCGGTCCGCGGTAAACTTCGGGCGATTTATAACAACAGAGCGGAGTTTACTCTCCTCAAATTAAGGCACTTGTCATACACGCAGGGCAATAAGATTGGTAGGTACCTTGCCCGGTAATTAAAGGATAAACGAGAGAGAGAGTACGTGGGTGGCCTTCAGGGAACATCCGGGGAAATTACACATAATGATGAGACTAAAGCGGAGCTTTTTGGCTCTTTTTACAAATCTCTGTACACTAGTGATACTCTGGACGCGAGCGCCCAAAGGGAATATCTTCAAGCACTGCCTTTACCCAAGGTGTCGTCTACCTGGAATGAATCACTTACAGCTCCTATCACTGTAGACGAGGTTTGTTCTGCCATTAAGGCCCTCAAACCCCATAAAGCACCGGGGCCGGATGGATACACCGCTCTTTTCTATAAGACATTTACCCCCGATATTAGCTCCCATCTGACTCGCCTTTTTAATAAGATGGCTGAGGACGGAGAGACCTCTGGCACTATGTCTGAGGCTGTAATTTCTGTAATACCAAAGCCAGGGAAGGACCCCCAGCGCTGCGCCGCATACCGACCCATTGCCCTACTAAACCTCGACGCGAAATTATACTCTTCTATAATAGCCAAACGTTTAAATGATCTCATGCCTGAACTCATTCATGCTGACCAATCAGGATTTATTAAAGGCCGTCAAACACATGACAACACCCGTCGGATTATTCACTTGATAGAGAAGGCTAACAGACGTCAAATCCCCGCAATACTGGTGGGGCTAGACGCTGAGAAAGCCTTCGACAGGGTTGACTGGTCGTTCTTATTCCACACACTCACGGCATTCGGATTCTCATCTAAATTTCTCACTATGATTCGAGCCAATTATCGCCACCCTAGGTCTAGAGTAGTGGTCAATGGGATTGTATCTTCTCCGTTTAATCACTCTAGAGGCACTAGGCAGGGGTGCCCCCTGTCGCCCCTGCTTTTTGCTCTCAGTATTGAACCATTAGCGCTGGCGATACGAAGTAATCCCGATATCCAGGGCCTACCATTCGCAGGGGAGTCACATAAAATTTCCCTGTTCGCGGACGATGTCCTCTTGTCCCTCTCTAGCCCGGCTACATCCCTCCCGCCCTTACAGGTGGAACTCGAACGCTTCGAAGCAGTGGCTGGCTTCAAAATAAATCTAGATAAATCATACATTCTCAACCTCACTCTCCCACACGAGGAGGTGTGCGGGCTTCGGTCTCTCACACCTTTGCCGTGGGCCACGACTTCCATTCAGTACCTGGGGATCCAGCTAACGACCAAAGTCGAGGGGCTATATGCCGCCAATTTTCCTGGCCTTCTTAATCGAATCCAAGCAGACCTTACGAAGTGGAAGCCCCTATTCCTGTCCTGGTTGGGCCGGATCCACGCTGTGAAGATGACCCTCCTTCCTAAATTACTCTATCTGTTTCAGGCGCTCCCTATAGAACTGGAGGGGGACTTCTTCCGACGAGTAAAGACTATGATTCTGCGCTTTATATGGCAGGGGGACGCGCACGCTTCTCCTTCTTCCTTTTGCGGCGCTCCCGTAGGGAAGGGGCGTCGGGCTCCCAGACCTTCATCTGTATTACAAAGCGGCACAGCTGAGAGTCTTGGTTGAATGGTCAAAGCCCGACTCCGACAAACATTGGCTTCATATGGATCGCAGTGTGGCGGGAAGGACTATATGGGATCTTGTTTGGCGCCCTAAGAGAGACAGACCTAAGAATGTTTACGTCAGCACTCCCACACGTACCACCTTGAAGGTCTGGGATACACTCACGGGTGACGATAGATGGACGACGTTCCCTTCACCATTTACACCTCTCCATTTTAACCCGGCATTCCCCCCGGCCTTACATGAGGGACCTTTTGACGCGTGGAGGGAGGGGGATGTTTAGCTCTGACCCATCTATTCCAACACTTTGACCCTCGTACTTTTGATGACTGTAAGCAGGACTATGCATTAGGGAATACAGACAGCTACCACTATGCCCAATTAATGCATTGGGCGCTCACCCCGCAGGTCCGGGAGGCAGCTACGCGTCCTCTTACGCGATTCGAGCGCTTCCTCACCAAGGCTACCTCGATGAGGGGACGATCTCTTTAATTTACAACTACCTTCTCACTACCATGCACTCCCCGCGCCCACGATATATGTCTATGTGGGAGGACATACTGCAGCGTGGGATCTCGGACGATGAGTGGACCCATTTGTGGTACGACATCACGAGATTCAATCACTCCACAGAACTTCGCGAGGCCCACCTGAAGACCATGATGGACTGGTATCTCCATCCATCTAAGCTTAAACGGATCTTCCCTGCCACTTCCGATAGATGCTGGAGGGGGTGCGGGCTGCTTGGAGACTTTCAGCATATTTGGTGGGATTGCCCAACTATACGCCCCTATTGGGAAGAAATACTAGCACACATCAAAGACATGCTGGGATACCCCATCCCCACTACTATGGCGGGCGTTCTCCTGGGGCTTCGTGACCCCTCTCTAGAGCACCAGACCCGAGCTGATAAAACCATTATGTGGCTCTGTGTGGGGGCGGCCAAGATCACCCTGGCTGCTGCTTGGAAAAGACAGGAAGCCCCAACTATTTCCCTTTGGCATTCCCGTCTCTGGAGGCTACTTAGTTTGGAACGCATGTCCGACATTTTCAGGGACGATTACAAAAACTTTGAATTCCGATGGGGTCCCTTGGTCACCTTTCTTTCACGCGGCCTCCCATCGGCAGTTTGTCCTCCTACCATTAGGGCCCTGCATCTCTTTCAATTTTGAGTCAAATGTCAATAACACTGGATACCCCAGAGATGTGCAGTTTGTAGCCACCATCGTTGGGTAGGGGGGGGGGGATTCTTTGTTTTTTCTCTGTCCCTGTTATTTCCCGTTTGGGAATTGTAGCTCTATGATTTTCACCTTTACCAGGTAGCACCTTCCGGCTGGAAGGCGTAGGAATGTTACCATCGCAAACTGACGATGCAATGTATTTAGAACAGCAAACATGCATCCTTTGCATGGACGACCTCTTTCCATGCTCCATGTATATTCACAAACTGTAACCTGTACTTAAACATTTCCTCTGAAAGGAGCTGGTCTTTGGTACGGCAATGTAATCTGCTATTCGTTCGTAGTTTGGATAACTTTGGCAAATCCCCTGTGAGGGATAATGTGATGGTATTGTTATATGAAACATGTTGGGAAAATTCAATAAACACATCTTTGATAAAAAAAACAAAGAGTGGGACACCAAAGCCAAATAGATTGTTCAGCACGGTCCACTATGATGTGGTCAACATGTTTCTGCCTATGTGTGGTTATTTAACAGGCATTCGTCAGGACCAAAAGAGACGTGTGAAACCCCGGCGGTGTGAGCGCACTACGGCCCACCCTAACCTGAGGTTTTAAGTGTGAAAAAGTAAAAACTATACTTCTAAAATTCCTCGTGTTGAGAGGAACCGAGTTTATTATGTGGTGTCATCACTAATAACACCATGGGTCTCGGGAGGGGGTGGTAGCAATAATGGCACACCGCCCGCACTGCTAGGCACCCGCAGTATACCTAGGCATTCCCTCCGAATCCCCGTCATCTATTTTTTGTCTTAAATACATAAACGGCTGCAAGACCCCCCAGGAAGACCCATAGTCTCGGGAAGTGACTCCTTGTTGGAACCGATCTCGAAGTATGTCGACTTCTTTTTAAAACCATTTTGGTGGATGTACCGTCATATCTGCAAGACACCGCGGATTTTAAAAATAAAATTGAAGGACAGTCGTTTGATGAAACATCACAATGGATGGTATCCTTTGATGTGACTTCACTATATACCCAAATACCCCAGGATGAAGCACTCCAAGTGATTGAACTCTACTTGGAAGCAAGAACACGTCCGCATAGGGTCCCAACATTTTTCATCTTACAGTTAGCAGAGGTTGCACTAAGAAAGAACTATTTCAAATTTGAGGATGCGTTTTATTTGCAGGTAAAGGGGACCGCCATGGGTTGTCCTTTCGCTCCAGAAATGGCGGTCCTCTTCATGGCACAATATGAGGACCGATTTGTCTTCAATAATAATCCGTTCAAAGAACGTATAGCACATTGGATGCGCTATATCGACGACATTTGGTTTGTTTGGAGTGGGTCTAGGGAGGAACTAGATACCTTCCATGGGTGGCTTAACACACGCCACCACAATATTAAGTTCAGTCAAAGTGCAAGCCAAACTAGGTTGACGTTTGTTGATGTTGAAGTGTCATTTAATGACTCTAAATTGACTACTACATTGCACAGGAAGGACACCGATAAAAACACAATTTTGCACCACAAAAGCGCTCACCCCCGTAGCTTGAAAGACAACATGCCATATGGTCAACTATTGCACATAAGACGCAATTGTTCATTAAAAGTAGACTTTGAACATCATGCAGCCATCTTCCAAAAACAAATGATCGAAAGGGGCTATCCGAAAAAATTGCTAAAGCATGCCATAAAAAGGGCGTGGTTTACGCCCAGGGAAGAACTGTTGCAAAAAAGAGTTAAGCCACCACTGGAAAGATTGGTGTGTGTCACGACCTTTGGGCCTGACACCAATACATTTCGCCAAATTATGTTAAAAAGCTGGCATCTATTGGAAAATCTGGAGTGTCCGTTCCAGAAACCATTATTTGCCATGAAAAAAGGTAAAAGTATTGGCCAGCAAATTGTGCGAGCCGATATCTTTCCAACACAATCTAAAGGCAATTTGAGATCACAATGGCAATTGAAGCCAGTGGAAGGTCACCACAAATGTGGAACATGTGTGGCCTGTGATTCCACGATTGAAGGGACTGAATTTGTTCATGATGGAATTAAATGGCGCCATACAGAATTTACCAACTGTAAGTCTAAAAACGTGGTCTATGCAGTGGTTTGTCCGTGTTTGAAACTATATGTAGGTAAGACTAACCAACAGATCAACCAGCGGATAACGCAGCACCGGTCAAGGATTAAAAAAAAGGTGGTTACTGCGCCTATGGTGCAACACTTTATAGATAAATCGCATAATGAACGTGATTTAAGATGGACTGTTCTGTGCGTGTTAGATACATCCAAACGTGCACTGGATATAGATACTGTACTGTTACAAAAGGAAGCGTATCTTATCTTCAAGTTCAACTGCGCAGTCACTGGCCTAAACGGGATGACTGAATTGTCAAAAACTTAAGGTGTGTCCCCAGGACATCATGTCCCAGAATGCATCAGTGCGGCTGCACTAATAGTTTTTATCAATTTATGCAATTTGAGTGGCCGGTAGGCCACACTATATTCCCCATGAATGACGTAGGCATCCACGGGTTCAAAATGGCCCCGTTTGAAGTGCCCTCGCGAGATGCAGTTACAATGATGGCGTTGCTGCAGTGAATGGAATTAGAGCCTTTGAAAATGTAAGTAAACCGCACGTGCCCTGGAATTTCCAGAGCCCTTATACTAAGAAGTGATTAAGTAGCTGGCAGCTTTCTTGCCGTTTTTGAATATTCGTAATTTCAATTGCAGAGACATCGGGAAGTTTACAACAAGAGCGCTGTTGGCGCCGTCTGAAAAGGGATTCATTTTTGAAACACACGCCGTGCGTTGAAAAGCATAGGTGAGTTTGCGAGGTTGATCGCTATCGAGTCTCTTGAAAAACATGAGGAGACAACATAGTTTTGAATAGGCTTCCGTTAGTTTTGAATAGGCTTCCGTTATGTAGTGTATTTTTTTACACATTGCAGGGTGCCAGCTTTTGCTGTGGCAGACATGCGCTGACCGGATGGGCAGCTGTATACATTTAAGGTAATTTATGATCCAGTTGTCTCATATAGTGATAGACGATATTTCAGGAGATGTCTTGAATATTCATTGGAATTATTTTTTAGCAATAAAGGCACGGGTGTGTTTCCGGTGCAGAGCGTGGTTTACGAATAGCTTTGAAAAGCTAACATGGCAGTGAGTCCTGTTTGATTTTAAACAACAATTGACTCGGACCACAAGGCCTGTTCCCAGGTATTTATCTATGTAATTTGTTTATATATAAGAGTTGGAGTGGTTTGAAGGCGAAAGGGTTCTGATTTTGTGCTTCTGCATCATTTTCCTATAGAAAACGTTGATATCCACTAAGAGGCAGCCCTGAGGAGAGTCCCAGCAGCTATAGCCTGGGTTTCGAAACGCGTTGGCAATCTGTCCACGGAGGAATCAAAAATACGAATTCATTTGTGTACTTGGAGAGGGAGTGTTATGAGTTGTATCCCCCAGTTGTACTGAAGAATATTTTCCCCGTGTGTGATATAGAGAGTGGTTCACGTTTGACAGATTAGTTTTAGTTAGTTGGGTGGATGATGTGAATGAGTGAATGTGGTTTGTAAATTAATGTTCGTATTAATGTAATTTGTGTTGACAAGAATTTGTCTGAAGTCTAATGAGTTATGTTTTGATGTTTGTCATTTGAAATTGAAGTATTTTCTTTTCTGTACATTCAATTTTTGATAATTTTCTTAGAAAACCAATCCAATAGAGGTGGATAGATAAATAGTCCATTCAAATAGATAAAGTGGTTGTCTGTTTGTAGCTCGTCAAAGTGAAGAGTCTAAAGCACAACGGGGTTAAGTTCCTTTTTGTGTTTGTAGTAATCTCTGAGGGGGCACTAACTTACAGGCCCTGGTACTCCAGGTACTAGGGCCTTAGAAGTAAGTTAGCCTATGCCAATTGGGTGTAGGTCAATCAAACATACACAATAAGGGTTAGGGCACTGGCACTGTGGTCTGGTTACCCCCACTGCACTTACCTCAGCCCTTTCATGACCGGGGGCAGGCATCAGGCAGGCAATATGCATCACCAGGAGCACCGATCTTACCATACTCCATTCCCAAAGGTCTTACCCTACAAACTGCTTTAGTTTGCCCTTAATGGCACGCAGTTACCCTGTGGGAAACAGGAACCGACATTTCCAGATAGGTTGGCAGTCCATTGCATCCCACAGATGGATCATCCAGATCATCCAGCGGGCTATGCCCTTCTATTGCTTTCTAACCCACCACAACTTCCACCCACATCAGAGCAGCTTTCGAAGGAGTATCTACCCATCTTACTGCAAAAGGTGCAGGCTACTGTTCAAAGGTGCCATAGAGATGGTGCTTGCTCCAGAAATAGGCATAGTTGTTACTCCCGCTATTTCCTCCTGCCAAAGGAAGATGAAAACCTCTGTCCTATTGTAGATCTTCCCCCATCTGAATGCCTTCATGCGGAAGGACAGATTCAAAAGGCTCACGCTGGCCCAGGGTCTGTCTACCCTGGAACTGGGTGACTGGGTGGTACTTTTGGACCTGTAAGGCACTTATTTTCATATACCCATCCTGCAGTTTTGCAGACGTAACCTGCGGTTCCAGAGAGGCCAGGAACATTTTAAATTTGCTGTCCTCCCCTTCGGCCTCATCGATGCCCCTTGGGTGTTTATGTAAGGGTTGGTGGTGGGGCCACCCATCTTCACAACGTTTCCCCTACATGATGACTGGCTGTTGAACATTGGTTCGATGTCGGGGGTTCTCGATCAGCACGCCGAAGTCACACCTGAGTCCTTCCCAGAACCTTCATTTAATAGTAGCTGTCTTGTATATGGTGCAGTTCTTGGCATTCCCTCAATCATAATGAGTCCTTCAACTTTGGCCTATGGTCCTAATGTTTCAACCTCGGTCCTGGATTTTGGTGAGAGTGGTTCTTAGGCTTTTTGGCCTATTAGCCTCTAGCATCCTGCTGATCGACCATACCAGGTGGCATCGCTCTGAAGTTTCAGTGGTCATACACCAAGGAAACATGTCTGATTTCATCCAGAAATCTGCAGTGAAGGTTGTTCGACCACAATTGGTTCAGTAGCAGACCCCTCTCCCTGCTCCACCTAGAATTGACGTGGTGATCAGACAGTCATCTCGGAAAGGTGGCGATCAGAGGGCTCCAATGTCTGATGGAAACCTGACTCCACATCAGTCTGTTGGAGTTACAGACCATTTGCCTGAAGTTGAAGAGCTTCCTACAGTCCATCAAGGGGAGTCTGGTACAGGTTCTCATGGATGATCAGATTTTTGTGGGGTTTTCTTGAGCAAAAAAAGACAAGGTGGTACAGAAAAGGACTGTATGAAGGTGGATAGTCCTCTGCATTAAGATTTGCTATGCATTGGCCAAAAAGCAGCCTCTGGAGGGGCTGAAAGCTCATTCCACTGGTGCTATGGTTACCACCACTGCATTTTCAAGTGGAGTCCCTGTCCTTGACCTCTGTTAGGACGTGATTTGAGCATCAGTGCACTTTTACGAATCAATACTGCTTTGACAGCCAGACAAGCAGAGCATTTCGCCCATTTCATTGTGCAAAGCTTCTTCATCTGAGCCCCCTCCACAGACCCTCCACCTTGGGAGGTACTGTTTGCTATCTATTCTAAAGGTGAGGAATCTGTGGTTTATTAGTATCCATCAGAAGAACAAGATAATTATCTTTGGTAACGCTTTTCATGGTGGATACTTTGTCTAATCGCAGATTCCTCACTGCCGTCACATCTTCCTATTCTCTGTAATGTTCTCTTTTTACCATCTAAAAAGGTCCCAAATTAGAGCAGCAGGACAGGGACCTCAACCCAAATCTCTGCAAACTCCATGCGCTGCGATTTAGTGACAGCAATTGACTGCTTTCGATTTGCTGTGAAGTGATTGTTGTCATGCTTGCCTCCAGGTGGGATACTGACCCCTTGCAGACTATGCTGCCAGATGTCCTTTTGTTTGTTTTGTTATCCGCCCAGCTTTGCCTTGCATTGGGTACTGTAAAATATTATTTGTCTGACTTTCCCCATTTGCCGGACCGACTGTCCTGTTTAAATCATTTGTGAGGATGTTTATTAAAGGTTTGGCGCACGTTTTCCCTGAGCCAACTCCATATGCGCCAAGAAACCGTTGGTGAACGTGCGCTTTATAAATGTTTTTTAACATAACATATGCCTTCCACCCTTTGCCTTTTTTTTAAATTAACTTTTTTTGCCAGTGCTACACTTAATCGGAGAAAAGCATTTTTTCTCTTTTTTCTGATGCTGAATAACATTAGCAAAAACAGTGACAAAGCCAAAACATCCGCATTAGCAGCCAAAAGATGAGATCTGTGGGCTTTGTCAATGCTTGTTCATTAGAGGTTCTTGTTGTGTCTGATTAGTAAAGTTACTAAATCTCTGGATTCTTCCCATTTGCAGATCTCAAAAATTGTTATCCGTTGTACTTCACTTTTGAATCTATATTCTTTTCAGATTAAGTTACAATAGACTTGCTCAACAGTTTTTATCCCTATTAGAATTTCAATACAACCAGGCCATACGTCTTCATTCCATAAAATGCTGCAAGTACTATTCAGCTGAATGTCAGGAGCCACAGGTGGTAAATTGGCAAGTGCCCTGATAGAAGGAACGAGTTAGACAAGTGACACGTGTAAAGTTGTTTGCCAAGGCCCGCTGAATGATTAAATACCCACACCTTGGTGAGCTTTCAATGCACAATCTAAGTCTGGGCACGCTTAAGTGTTACTGTTAAGAGTCTACTGACCGACACCTAATGGCTTTCACATTTCGGTGTGACTGTACAGTTAAATATCAAGAGGCTGCTTTTGTTTTTTTAAGAAGCACCAGTTAAACAGGACAAGGCATCCACATTATATTCCGCAAAAATATAGCCACCCCAGTTGAGATGGATTAAGAAACCCAACTGATTTTCAGAATTGTAATAATATTTACTCTCCGTTAACACTTTTTGAGCCTATTGGTGTTGCCGCTCATCAAAAAAGACATTTTTCTGGTAATGTGTAATTTTATGTCTTCTGAGAAATATACTTCAGAGAATTATGCCACTGAATGACTTTGCCCTGAGGTTGGTCGCCGCTCGCAAGAATTACACAAAGAGCTGTATGGGCTTTAACTGAAACATTTTCTCCATATCAAGATGTAACTTCTACAGGAGTTGAAGCAAGTCACATCACCTTTTTGTAAAAAAACTATTCTGCAGTCTACTGTAATTGCACAGCTTGCTTTACTCTTGTGTGATTGGTGGGATTGCTGAGGATGCATTCTGGGTAAGGCTGTAGTAAAATTTGACAATGGCTAGGAAACATTGAATATCCCAGAGGAAAAACGTTTAAAATTCTACTGATGCTGCATGTACCTCTCTACCAATGACTGAAATAAACAATTTATAACAGCTAAATTAATGGGGGCTATTGCATTGCAGTTAGAAGGTCCATATGTGCTATTTATAAAATAGATGACGTCTGTAAAACCGTTTTATGTTGGCCTTCATGCCAAACACTTTAAGAGAATCAAGGCCACCCCAACCCCCTGGTCGAATTTTCTTTAATCTGGAACAGCCTGACCTGATATGGAAGTATAGAACTCCAAGGAAGATGGTTCTGGTTTTTAATAATTTTATGAACAGCTTAATATTACATGCCCTTTGTGATTTTTTTCTAATTTGGAATAAAGATATCAGATAAGCCCCAGAGGTTTTTAATTCCAAATGAATTCGCAAGACACTTAGACAAAATCTTATTTTCTTTTTTTTTATCTATCATTTTCGATTACAAGAACACCACCAAGTTTAATGACAATTGTACAGTTTACGTTTATAACAAAGAACAGTAAGTCGCATATTTGTTCCGCTGACATAGTGAGGAAGCTTGTTAAACAGTTAGGTCCGAATCATTATCTATAAGCAATGCCCGTGTGGCACATCTGACATTAGTTACCATATGATGAATCGGTCTACTGCGACCTCGGTGGATCTAGAGCGGAGAGAGACATCATGGTACAAAATGCAGACAATCCATCACCGCATTCACAATGTGTACATGACATGAAGGCACGAGCCCCAGGGAATCAGTCCTGTTCAGCCTGTCCTGAGTGCTGCAAGTATGTGTGAAGGGGTTGCCAGATATTACGTGGGCGAGATGCGGTGGCTGCATCAATGCATCTAGCTCACCACAAAATGTAAGAGTTTTTAAGCCACTGCGCAGCAATGGGGTGACGACCGCTCCCCCAACACAACACAATCTCCCGCTTTGCCAGTAAAAGTGCAATTGCTACGAAGTGCCGGAACTCCTTTGGGATGCCGTTCACATATCCCAGAACCGCCAGCAGGGGCTCCAGTGTGACCACCACCTCCACCATCTGGGAAAGCTGTGTAAAAATGTCAAACCAGTAACTGATAATGTGTGGGCACGTCCATACTAGGTGAAAAAGTCTGCATCTTCGGCACTGCATTTGGGACATGTCGAGGGGCGGGCAGGGTCAATCACGACCATGAGACTGGGAGTCATGTAGGTGCATCGGAGGAATTTAAAGTGCAGCAATTTATGTCTATGATTGGGGAAGACTCATTTTCTTTGGAGACAACAGTAATACCAGACGTCATCCGGCAGAGGGTACTGCAGGTCCTCCCTTCATGCCTCACGCAGACAGTCGTCCGCAGTGGGCAGCATATCTAGACATGTGTGGTACAGCCTGGAGACCAAATGTTCACAGGTTTTATCCTCAATAAGAAGTGCGAGTGTGTGAAGCCATCAGGAGCAATGAGGTATGAGGGTGTCTGGGCCCGTAAACCGCTCTGAATATGATGGAAAATTAACCTGTCGAGTAGCTTTGCGGTGGCCTCCTCGGTACAGATCCCCAGTGGTGTGTAGCACATAACGGTTCAGTGTGTGTTTCACAATGGTTTCTGCCATAGGGGGGAGCCAGTGCTTGTCTGAAAGCGGTATAGTAGAGGAATATAACTGCCCCATTCCCAGTAGGCACATGAGACGGCGCCACACCCAACGGGTAGTAGAGAGTGGCTGTATGTCCGTGGGGTTTAATGGTAACCCCATCAGAAGGATGGCATTCAGTGGTGTATCACTTGCTAAATT
The DNA here is from genome assembly GCA_963921515.1 of Calotriton arnoldi. Taxonomy (NCBI): domain Eukaryota; kingdom Metazoa; phylum Chordata; class Amphibia; order Caudata; family Salamandridae; genus Calotriton; species Calotriton arnoldi. The sequence continues at coordinate 3,028,958 of CAWUFW010000014.1, read as the reverse complement.
CCGGTCAATATGATCATAAGAAGGGCGAGCGTCTCTGTGGTACGAATGGTACGTGTATTGACACTGAGCAACCAAATAAAGGTGAAAGTGTAGCCCCCCGAAGCCACCTCTTGCATAGGGAAGGACTAGCACCCGCCAATCATACCCTGGTCTACGGCCCACCCAAATTAATCGTACCAGACAAAAGACCTCACAATGTGGAAAAAAAGCGTTAGTAAGAGGAATGGGAATATTTAGAAACAAATAAAGAAATCTGGGAAGGACGACCATCTTAATAATGGACTCACGGCCAGCCTACGACAACGGTAACTTTATCCACCTCTCGATTTGTGTTGTCAGTTTACTCACAGCTGGACCATAGTTCAGGCGAAGGACCTATTCCTTATCACAATGATAACACAATACCAAGATATTTGACAATATCATCCTGCCAATGCAAGGGGAAATCACTATGAAACTGCTGTGTGGCCGCTGCCAGCAGAAAAAGCTCGGATTTACTCCAGTTGATTAGGAGACCCAAGAAATGACCGAATCTTTGGTTCTCCTGAATAATAGGATGCACATTTGTGGAGGGATGCCTGAGGAAAACAAATATGTCATCTGCGTAAAGAAGTAGCAGCGGTCCTGTGGTGAATTGTAGCCCACGCCAAAGATGTTTCTTCTGTAGGTGACGCACTAATGGGCCCATGGCAATAATGGATAGGAGTGGGGAGAGTGGGCATCCCTGTCTGGTGCCCCTGGAAGGTGTAAATGCAGATGTCAAAGAACAGTTGACACGAATACGAGCAGTCTGTTTAACATGAAGGAGCTTGACTAGGGCAAAGAACCCTCGCGGGAGGCCAAGTTTCTGCAGTGTTGCAAAAACAAAGTGCCACCCCAGAGAATTGAAGGCCTTCTCTGCATCGAGTAAAGCTACAGCTGCAGGGACCCCTGATGATATTCTGTTCAAAACGGAGAACAACGTGCGCAGATTCATGGAGGTATATCGATGCAGCATAAAGCCGTACTGGAGAGGAGAGATAATGGTTTCGAGAAGGAGAGACAATCTAGTAGCAAGAACCTTAGTGAGAATCTTATTATGAAAATTCAGTAAAGACAACAGTCTATAGGATTGGCAATGCAATGGGTCCTTTCCAGGTTTTAACAGTAGTAGTATAATTGCTTCGCGGAACGTGAGAGGTAGTATACCTGTCTCAAGTGATTCAGCGTAAAGTTCCAAAAGGCAGAAAGCAAGAACGTGTTTGTATGTTTTGTAAAAAATTCCAGTGAGGCCATCAGAGCCGGGGGCCTTGGACCCATCCATGGAATCTGTTGCAGAGATTATTTCCTCAAGTGCTATTGGTTGACTCAGAAATTGTTGTTGTGGAGCAGACAGCCAGACCATAGCCACCTCTGAGATGTAGACCACCAGGGCGTGGCCCTCCTCTGCCCAGCGAGAGGTGTATAGCTGTGTTTAAAACTGCAGCAATTCTGCTAGTACCCTACCATTATCTGAGGTCCAGCCCACATCCTCAAGTGTGACCTCCGGATTGTAATCGGACCCCCTCTGCGGGCGGAGCACTCTCGCCAACGTACGGCCTGGGCACTCGCCCTCACAGTATCGGCGGGCCCTCGCATATTTTCCGAGGAAGTGCACCTCGCAGTCAGCCAATTTGTGAAAGCACAGAGGTGGAGTTGGCACTCATCAAAACTCCCAGGGGCAGCAGAATCCATATGCTGTAGAGTGGCTTCAACTCGCTCCAAGGAACTGTGTATGTCTCCTAGTATGCCGCACTGCTTAGCTATAACTACCCTCGGATGTAAGCCTTGAAGGCCTCCCTGAGGGTGGCCTGTTTGGCCAGTGATTCTTCGTTGAGGTCAAAATAATCAGTGATGGCAATTTGAAGTTCTTTGTGGAAGACCGAGTCAAGTAAAGCATGACACGGAAAACACCACGTTCTGGCCCCGCTGCCTGGGAGCGGGACGTTCAAAACCATGCACACCACATCATGGTCTGACAGTGTGCGAGGGGGGCATCTCATCTCGCCAAGCCAGGGGAGGAGTGAAAGAGAAAGGAACCAATAATTAAGTCACAGCCAGGTGCCATGGGGTGCGGAATCAAAAGTGTGGCCCGGGAGCTGAGCGTGTTGATGACTCCATGCATCCCTAAGGCAGTATGAACCGCAGTTGTCACGCAATATGCGTGTTGCACGGGGCTTTGTGCTTGGGATAGTCACCGAGGGGTTCACCGCTGGGTTAAAGCATAGGTTGAAGTCACCCCGAGCTATAATATGGTCTGTATCCACCTTCTCTAGTAATTTCATCAAGTCATGAAAAAAATTGGGAGAGTCAATGTTGGGGGCTTAGATATTTAAGAGCAGCACAGTTTGGCCTGCCAGTCATCCGATAACCACCACGTATCTCCCCTTTGTGTCTATAATATTATCTATAAATGAAAAGGGGACAGAGCTGTGAATCAGAATGCATACCCCACAGGAGTATGAGCTATAGTTGGATAAATATCTATGTGGAGCCCAGACCGAGGCATAAGTCATAGTGGAGCTTGGAGACAGGTGCGTCTCCTGCAAGAACGCAATCTTTACGCCATGCCTAATGAGGTACTGCAGCACCTGTTTACCCTTGCGGGTGTTGTTAAGGCCTCTAATATTCCAAGTCATGAATGGGATCTCTAGTCCACCTGTCGCAGTGCTACGAGCCATGGACATTCTCTACAGTTGTCATACAGGACCAGCTAAATGCAGCATCACAGTCATCCTCACAGCATGGTGTGTAATCATAAACACAAAAAACGACCTGTTACCAACCACCTCCCCCCACACATCCCAGGCAAAACTGTGCCCAGCGATGACCCATACTAGAACAAAAACTAAAAAATACCCAATACAAACAAAGAAACATGGCGGTGTACACCACAGAGGGTAGGCAACACCTCGACAGCAAGTTCCCATTGTAAACTCATACGAACAGTTAGAGATCGGGATAAAGGATACTTGTAAGAGAGAAAAGGGGGGCAACATCGGGTCAATTGGAAATATATAACATGCTTAGTAAACAACCCAAGGGCATCCCCAGTCCTAAAGCACATAGTCCTCCCTGAAGAAACAGCCACAGAAAGCGGGCTGACTTGGCAGTTCACAGGGATCTAAAGGTACTTGTGATCATCCTCAAAGGCTGTTGGGGAGGAGCGTAGTACTCAAATTGACTTTGGTGACACATAACACATCATATTAGTCCTTGGGAAGAGATCGAGCTGTTCATGTCCTGCAAATCCGGAGGGTATCGCAGTTTTTAGCATATGTCTTGCAGAACGCTTGGGCATCCACAGGGGTGTCAAAAATACATGGCTTACCCTGTACATAGACGAGCAGTGTATAGCATGCCACAGCATAGCCCAAGTTCCCTGAGCGAAGTATTCGCATCCGCAAACTTACGGCGGGCCTCCTTGACCATCAAAGTTAAGTTGGGATAAAAGGAGATGGTGCTTACCTGATATTGGACCTAACCGTGTTCACTCGCCAGGCGTAGAGCAGTGTCTCTATCTCTGAAGTTCAGCATTCGGGCAGTGATAAGGTGCGATGTCGCCCACAGAGAGATCCTCATGCCCAGGGACTGAAGTGCACGCTCCACCAGGAAGGCTGTTGAGAATGCCTCCCGTCCAAACAAGTCGACCAGTAGTTGTTCAACAAATAGGTCCATATTGCCTGTAGCTGTGGATTCCGCAATGCCAATTATGGGTAAGTTATTGAGGCGTGATCTGGCTTCCAAGTCCTCATTTTTGTTAGCCACGGTCTTGACCTGCCGTTCCAGCTTCTCCAGGCACTTTGACATGGTCGCATTCCGTCCCCCAGCTTTGAAACGCATTCCTCAGCCCCCTCAATCCTTGTCTGATGGCAGTCAAGGCGTTCATTCATTCCATCCAGTCTGCCTGACAAGGCATCGAATCCTGCATCCATGGCCTTGAAGCCCGCATGGGCCTCCGCTGTGGTAGGTTGCGCCAACTCGGTGGGACCCCCAGACGTCTCAGTCATCTTGGCAAGTGTGGCTGTCTCTTTGCGTTCTCCAGCACGTGCAAGCGGTAATTTGCGCTGTTTATGATCTGTATGACCCATGCTGAGGGAGCAATAAGTAGAGGCTTGGTGGGCTGGAAAGGCAAGGTCCACTGATTGTAGGCAATCCTGCAAGAGGCCTTGCTACGACGAAAAGGGAGGACCGGGGGAGTGCGAGCCAGAACATGTACCCCCAATGCGTGGTTATGTGGGAGCTGGTGGTGGTGAATGCGGTAACCTGCACAATCACGCTCCTGGGGTCGGCGAGGAGACTTGGGCTGCCAATATTGGGGTTTTGGCACTGGTAGCCAAATTTTTTCTTGATCTACCACCAGTAAATGGGACTACAGCTCCCAGCAGTTCAGCAGGCCGTCAGCAGTATGCGGGCGGGGGAGACAGGCAATCACAATTGAAGGCCGCAAGTGGCCAACCCCCGACCAGTGGCCAGGGCGGGCGCCTTCGCTCGCTAACCCCGCCCTGGTTCCCAGGAGCCACTTACCCGTAGTTACATAGGCCGCGTTGGGTTCAGCAGCCACAACAAGATGGACTCCTCCTGCAGCAGTTCCCGGCAACAGAAAACAGCTGTCAGTTTGGTCCCAGCGTGCCGAGGCCCGCTTTGCTCCACTGCCCGAATCGGCCGCTGGCAGGATGACACGATGCGGTCGAGGCAGTGACGCCTCACCTGGCTAGATGTCGCTGCCCTACACGGCCGGGCCCAGTGGCCTGAGGCAGACCCTGTATACAGGTGAGGCCGTGCGGTGCGAGGCGCTGCAGAGGGGGCCCAGCGGGTCTCGGTAGCCACGGCCTCAGGCTCACACGTGGCACCTGTCGCTGCGGGGCCTCCGAGGCATGCCAGGCCCATCACGTCACCTCTGTCAGGATCTTCTACGTCACAGCCCCCGGATCGGTAACACAACCGGTGCTGGGGCCTCGACCGGGTCGCTGGTGAGCTGGACACCACTTAGGCCGATGGGGATGGCCCCGGGTATATAATTATCCGGGCATTTGGGGAACCAACTGGCAGAGCTTCAGCGCGTGGGGCCATCTTGGTCGCTGGCCTGGCCATGTCCCCGACAAACCTTCTTTGATATGTTTGTTCTCAGCACCCGTGAATGCATAAGTCTGACTGCTCAGAATTGTGGCACCTTTCTCAAGGTAGTTTGACAGCCAGAATCTCTGCGATACAGTTTTTTCAGTTTCTACAGCATTTGACACAAGAGTAATCTTGGAACACCACAAGCTAAAGTGACCTCAATAGCTCTTATATAATTGGGTTCTTTAGTGGTTTTGGCAATATTTACATAATACGACTATGGGTAAGACACTGCATTCCTGGGAGTATCTTAGAGTGTGGAGTGTCCAATCCAAAGGTAAAAAAAAATCTAATGCTCGGCTCGTCTTAAGTCCGAAGCAAGTAATAAGTGAGTTTGAGCGAAACTAAGACCAGATGCTAGTTTGGAACCATCTATTACCTTTTCTGGGTACACCTTCACTTCTGGGAGTCGTAGGGATGCTTGGTAGCTTATGAAGCTCTAGGAGTTTTAGGAATTTCTGATAGTTTGAGTGTCCCATACATAGTAAAATCTTTTTAGACCATCCCTACATCGAAGACTAAATTTGGCCTTATTTAGGAGTAAGAATAATTCTCCCAAAAGTTATGTAAAGAACAGTCAGTTGGTGGCACACAAGCACATCAGCAGTTTTAGACAGAGATAGAAACATGTAAAGAAGGGGCTGAATGAATGGAAGTTGGTGTTTGAGAATACTGGCAACAAACACTTTGAGTACATAACATTGTACATATTCGCCTGGGAACGCAGCTGAAGGCAAGGCCATTATGAGGCTATTAAAATAATCTGTTTTGCTCATATCCAAAATACTGACGAGGGAGTTTGCTGCGTGGGAAATAATGTGTTTGTGCATGTTTTCAGAATGTTGGAGTGTGAGAAATTACACTTTTTTTCTAACTTTTGAATGGCTACAGTACATTTAGATCCTGCCAGTAAGATGTTCTTTTGGCTTTTAAAGATACCGTTGATTGGTGGAGATATATGTGACTGTTCAATGATTGTTAAATGCATTCATAAATCATTCTTAGTTTGTCTTAATAAGAGCAGGATAACGGGGATGAGTGAGAGCAGTGTTTTAAAATGTTGTTCAACTAGTCACAGTTAAGAAGTCTGAGTCTCTACATTTTGCTGGACAAAGGTTGGTAAGCACTATTGTTTTAAGTGCTGGTTGTAATTAAACATAAACACATCAGCTTTACTTCCTTAACCTTCCAGAACAGGGCGTTCACTTTTTCACCACGTACGCCCGGATTTGGAGTCAGGCGCAGAAATATGTTCAAGTGAAGTAACGTACCATCTGATTCAAGGTGGACCAGTATTTCTAGATCCAAAAATGTGCATGCATGCAAAAACTGGATTCGGAATCTCGGGACCGGTGATTCTTTTTTTTTTTTTTTTTTTGTAAATATTTTTTATTGATTTTTTTAAGTTTTGCAGTTTCATGTCCGGCAGCTGAAACATTGTGCTACGACATTTAGCAACAATCTGTCCTGTTTCTTACATTAACAATGTACTACACATATGTTCCTGCAACGGACATGATTATGTGTCAGATCCTGTATCTTACAATTGTCTGGCTACATCGCATTTGTCTCATTACATTATTTGTCCTACAGATTTATTACATAGTAAGTATTGCATTAAATATAGCTCAGCTTAGGTTCATCTGACATATTGTACATTCGATAAAAGAAGGGGGGAAATAAAACAAGTGAGGCGGGGCACAAAACTTGGAAAAGAGCTGGAACAACCCCGCATGGCTGTTAGTAGTTGTGTACATACATGTCGTTTAATGTGCCCCTGCATATTGCCTTGGTGGTTGGTGTCTGGTGCACGTGCGCTCCGGATTGCCAGTTCACGGCTTAAGGACAGCGAGTCTAATGTCTATGGATGGCTTAAGGGTGGTGGACGCATGCGCTGAGTCACTCCACCGGGTCAGGTGTTTGCAAGGGCTGAACTGGCTGAGCCACATATTGTTGTAGCGCCGCCAGATACGCTTCCCAACTCGTGGATATAGGTATTTTCCTGAGGCCCATGCTTTTCTCACGTCTAATCGCTATACCTTCGGCCCTGGCCCATGCAAGTGTAGAACGCCTCCATGCCTGTATGTGCGGGGGGTCAGGTGCCTTCCATCTTTTTGTGATGAGCCTCTTGGCTGTCACCATGCCCAGGTCCAGAAACCTAGAGGTAACTTTAGTACTCCGTGTCCTACGGAATATGTGTAGTAAATATGTTGGCCAGTCGAAGGATATCTCTCTCTCAGTGCAGGTGCGAAGCGTGTTCGCTACCCCCTCCCAGTACGCGCTGAGACTGGTGCAGCTCCAGAGCATGGTCACCAAGTCTGCGTCGACTGTAGCACACCTGGGGCAGGCTGAGTCGGCACGGTGAAAGTATCTGTTGATGTTGGCTGGTGTGAGGTACGTTCTTTGTGTGATGTAGTATTGGATTTGTCTAAACCTAGCGTTCCTGGGGATCTGAACTGGACTGGCCAGCGCCCGCTCCCACTCTTTATCCGTGAATTGTCGGCCCAGGTCGTGTTCCCATTTGTGTCGGAGGGGGCCGAGATTTGCCGCCACATGCTGTCGCAACGAGGCCGCGAACCACTGCATCAGGTGCCTACCGCGTCCCATGACATGTATATATTGTACAGTAAGATGCGTTTGTGGTTCAGTTGTGAGGTCTCCCCATTTCATCGAGAGTGTAGCCATCAATGACCGGTGCAGGAGGAATTGCCCTGCAGGGAGTCCCTCGTCGGCCACTAGTGTAGTGTAGGGAATAAGCGAGCCTTCACGATAGAGATCTCCTAGGGTTTGCACCCTGCCAGTGCTGCAGTTCAGCAGCTGTAAGCGTTGCCTGGCCCGTAGGGGCACCTTCCAGAGGGAGCGCAGGGGCATAGGGTGTTGTGTCCCGGGTTAAGTAGAGGCTTCTGCGGTAGCACCTGTATGCTACGTTCAGGAACCGGGGTTCAGGAGGCCGCACCCGCGTGCCAGGGTGGAAGAGCGCAAGGATCTGGGAGAGCGTGTACGAAGGGCATGTGGTCGCTGTGTCGTCGCGTTGACGGTCTGCCATCCACCTGGCGATCCATTGAAGTTGGGCTGCCAGGTAGTAGTGCTCGTAGCAAGGCGCTGCCAGGCCTCCCTGATCAATGGCTAGATACAGTTTTTTGATCGCCACCCTGTGCCGATTGGGGCCCCAGATAAAGTCTCTGGCCATCTTTTCCAGCGTGGCGAAAAAGGAGGCGGGGATATAGATGGGCAGATTGGCAAAATAGTACAGGAATCCCGGCAGAGCCACCATTTTGATCAGTGCCACTCTACCGACCACGGTGAAGGGGAGTGAACTCCAGAATTGCATCTGGGATCCCAGACGTCAAGCGCTCTGCCTTGGTTACCGTCAAAGAGGTCTAGCGGTTGGCGATACACACGTATGCCCAGGTAGCGGAATGTGTCAGCGCTCCACTGCACTCTCACGCCATTGAGTATCAGGCCTGGGTCGCGGCAATCCTCCTTAAAGGCATATAGTTTAGATTTAGCGTCATTTACTTTTAACCCTGATACAGCCGCGAATTCCCGGAGGATTTGGGCCAGACGCTCTGGCACTCGAGTGATGTCTCTTAGGTAGATCAACAGATTGTCGGCATACAGTGACACCATGTGCATGCCATCGCCCAACAGTATGCCATTGTGTAATTGTGTTCGTAGCGACTCCGCCAGTGGCTCCATCGCGAGCGCGAAGAGGAGAGGGGACAACGGGCAGCCCTGTCTCGTCCCTCGCCGCACCGGGACAACAGCCGAGACGTATGGTCCCAGTTTCACTCTCACCACAGGGTTTGAATAGAGTAGGCGGGTCAACTGTATAAAATCGGGCCTGATTTGTATTTTTTGAGAGTTGCAAACATGTAATTCCATTCGAGAGAATCAAATGCTTTCTCGAGATCAAGTACGAGGCAGCCTGCTCTCGTCCATTCACATATGGAGTAGGTTGCGACTCGAAAAAAGCGACGCAGTTTAAGCGAGGTGTTTCGAGACGGCACAAAGCTGTTTTGTTCCGCATGCACCAGGGTGGGAACTGCCTGTGCTAACCTGTCCGCTAGGATTTTCGCTAAGATTTTGTAATCGGTGTTGAGCAGGGCAAGGGGTCGATATGAACCCATGTCTGTTGGGTCTCTGTCGGGCTTGGGCAGTGAAATCAGGTGTGCTTCACATAGCATGGTAGGGAGCCGTCCCTCGTCTACAGCGGCTGCGTAGAGGACGCATAGTCGCAGCACCAATGATACTTGGTACGCCTTGTAATATTCTGCCGGGAGTCCGTCTGGTCCCGGAGTCTTCCCCAGGGAGCTAATGGCCTCTCTAATCTCCTCTGCCGAGATCTGCGCGTCCAGTATCTCATTATGTGTCCGCGTCGCCTCGGGCAGTTGCACCTGCTCTAGAAAAGCCAAAAGGTCGTGCGGTTCATAGCGACTTTGGGATTGGTACAGCTGTTGATAGTGTTGCGTCAGGGCCATGTGGATGTCCCTCCGCGTGTACACTAGGTGCCCAGTGTCATCGCGCAGCGCAACTATAGGTGTGCGGACGCGTTCTTGGCGGATCAGCCAGGCTAGGAGTCGACCTGCGCGATCAGCAGTGGCATGCGCGCGCAGTGTAGTTATGGCAGCGGAGGCGTTCCATCATCTCCGCATGTTGCGCGTGCAGTGTCTCTAGGCGGTGACTGTCCCTGCCCTCGCCCTCCCCTTCTGTCTCGTATCGCAGTAACTCTAGTTCTATTTTGCTTAGGCTAGAGGAAAGAGTTTTGCGTATGTTCCAGGTTGCGCCCATGCAGTGTCCCCTTGTCATGGATTTGAAAGCTTCCCATTCTATTAGTGCATCCCCTGTTGTGTCTTCGTTAAGTTCAAAGTATTCAAGGATCGCTGTGCCTAGGGAGGAGCGAAATGGTGGGTCTTCAAGCGCAGCTGTTTGGAGTCTCCACGTGGGGGCAGGGGGGCGCTCAGGTTCCCAGGTAAGTTTCAACTGTTGGGGATTGTGGTCAGAGTGCGTCCGGCCTAGATACTCTATACGGTGGACCAAAGGGAGCAGCACGGGGGATCCCACTATTCTATCTAGGCGCACATGCAAGTGGTGCACCGCTGAGTAGTGTGAGTAGATCCAAGCCTCCGGATTGATGGCGCGCCATATGTCTAGTAACGCCCAGTGTGCCAGCCAGTCTGTGAGAGCCTGCGCATTGGACGTTGCTGCAGTCTTGGGCAAGGGCGGGAACGATCTGTCCAAGTCTACATTGAGCACAGAATTGAAGTCTCCCCCCAGTAGCCAGGGGACTCCACTCCACCCAGCTAGAATTCTTATGAGGCCTTCTAAAAATGTGGGTTGAATGACGTTTGGGGCATAGATGGACCCAATGAGGATCGGTTGGCCATTGAGTCTGCCGCTCACGAGCGCATATCTGCCTTCAGGGTCGGTCAGGGCCTCTTCACTTGTAAACGGAACCCCTGCTCTCATCCAGATGAGGGCACCTCACGCATGTGCTGAGTAGCTGGTACCATATATTTGACCCCTCCATCTGTGTCGGAGGCGCCCCAGTTCTACTTGGGACGTGTGTTTCTTGGAGCAGCGCTATGTCAGTGCCTCTGCACCGCAGATAGGCATAAATCGAGTATCTACGTGATGGTGTGTGCATACCGCGCAAGTTCTATGTGACTACGTTGACCTGTACCATGTTTCCGTTTTACATTTACCAGGTCGGCGTTGGGGGGGCAAAACGTTGCGGTTTCCGACCTCCGGGGATGTGTTCCAGCTCAGTGTTGCTAAAAACAGGGTACATACGTGAACTAACTGTGTATAACCATGAGGGCGAATTCCGAGTGGGAGTTCGTCCAAACTGTTTTGCCCAACCTAGGGCTAAGAACTTTGTCAAACTGACGTGTGGCGTGGGTTTGCGCGGTGCGTTGGCGTCAGGGAGTGGTTTGCCCCTTAATGCCGTGTTGTGATTGTGTATCCCCACGGCCTATCTGTAGCGCGGGGGAAGTTGGTGTGGGCTGTGCATGCCTCCCAACGTGATGGTAGGTATGTGTTGTGCGCGGCAGTGTGTAAGGCAGCGCCACGCCTTGCAAAAAACAGTGACATACAAAACATTATGCAACACAACATTTTGCCAGCACAGCAGATACTTGTGTGGGTCATTTTCAACAGTTCACAGGGGGTCTTGGGAAGAGTCATATAATGTCATCGTCGGTTTGTGGCGTAACTTCTGGCTGTGGGAACTCTTCAGGGTCCTCGAGTCTGGATGGCGTTGAGTCCCCAGTGTCTGAGGATCTGGATGGGCTCAAGTGGCAGTCTGAGTTTTGTGTTG